>CAMTDV010000027.1:13442322-14644197 GCA_947069175.1 Scalesia atractyloides
GTATATTAAAAGCATACATCTTATAAATAACAGAAATACAACTCATAAAAACACCATAGCATGTATATTAAAGTGATACATCTTATAAAGAGCAGAAATATAACAAAAATAACACCATAACTCATAAAAACACCACAGCAGTTATATTGAAGGCACACATCTTATAAAGAACACCCTAACATTGAATATAACAAAAATAACACCCTAAAATAACACCAATCAACACTTTAATCAGAATCAAAAAAGAAATAACACCCTAAATATATAAAAACAGAAATAACTCTACATAAATATATCAATATGGTACTCATATTAAAGATAAAAACACTCGTTATTATCGTGTAATTTTTTTTTTAAAAAAAGAGTTAAGTATAAAAAGTTATTTATGTTTAAAAAAGAAAGGGGGGAACTTTGCATTTGTATTAATGTTAGTTTCTTAATTTAAAAATATTAAATTTACCTTTATACCCTTAATCTAGAAAATTATTTAGTTTAATAGTCAACATTATTTACAGAATTGTCACTATGATTTCAACCATTAGACTAAATATCTAATGGTTTAGCTTCTATGTTATCCTTCTATGAAAATACACTAGTGTATGATGAAAGTACACTAGTTTATTTTACGATTTGAAGATGTAAATCAATGGTCAGGATTTGTTCACACAGTTCACAAATACACTAGTGTTCACTCTAGAACCCCCCCCCCCACACCACACACTATATATATATATATATATATATATAGTGTGGGATTCTAGAGTGAACACTAGTGTATTTGTGAACTGGGTGAACAAATCCTGACCGTTGATTTACATCTTCAAATCGTAAAATAAACTAGTGTACTCTACAAAGTGTGTTTTTCCTTCAAAGTGTAGGAACTGTTTTGGACCATTATATGGGTGTTTTTAATGGTAGTGATCATCTTGATGGCATTTTAGTAATATTTTTAGTTTTAAATAAGGATTGATTTAATTGATGGAAGGCAAAAAATTCATTTAGCATGTTTTAAAAATAGCAATTAACTGTCATTTTATAAAAACACTACTTAAATTTTGAAACTTCTCCCTCTCCCCCCCCCCTACACAAACATACGCACACACTCATCACCTTCTATACTAAAAAACAAGATTACTGATTTCTAATTCAAGTTTAGCGAGACTGTACACCAACAGCTGTGTATCTTATATATATGGAAACTTGTGAGATTTTAGGGATTTTGATTATATTGTTTAATAAATGCAATTTATTAAAGACCAATATACCATTCTGTCAATTATTTTAAAGCGAAGTTATATACATTATAATTACAATCTTGCCATTATTTAAAAATCTCTAGATGATTTAATCCAATGGCCCAGATTAGTTACACAGTTCACTCTCAACCTAGTTTTTATTCTAGAACCCCTTACTATCTATCCCTCTCTCTCTCTCTCTCTCTCTATCTATATATATATATATATATAGAGAGAGAGAGAGGGGTTCATGTGAGAATTTAAAAGTGTGAGAAGGATAAGAAATATTGTGGAGGTGACATGTGTCCTTTTTATTTTGGTAGTATAAGGGTATAAGTGTAATTTAACTATAAAATCTAATTATGGAATGAATATATGCAACGATTTTTGGCAGTTATTGTAGGGATTTTCGAATTTGAAATAACACCCTAACTCATAAAAACACCACAGCATGTATACTAAAAGCATACATCTTATAAAGAACAGAAATATAACTCATAAAAACACCACAGCATGTATATTGAAGGCATACATCTTATAAAGAACAGAAATAGAACAAAAATAACACCATAACTCATAAAAACACCACAGCAGTTATATTGAAGGCACACATCTTATAAAGAACACTCTAACATTGAATATAACATAAATAACACCCTAATATAACACCAGTCAACACATTAATCAGAATCAAAAAAGAAATAACACCCTAAATATATAAAAACAGAAATAACTCTACATAAGTATATCAATATGGTATTCATATTAAAGATTAAAAAACATTCGTTATTATGGTGTAATTTTTTTTTAAAAGAGTTACGTATAAAAAGTTATTGATGTTTAAAAAAGAAATGGGGGAACTTTGCATGTGTACTAATGTTAGTTTCTTAATTTAAAAATATTAAATTTACCTTTATACCCTTAATCTAGAAAATTAGTTAGTTTAATAGTCAACATTATTTACAGAATTGTCACTATGATTTCAACCATTAGACTAAATATCTAATGGTTTAGCTTCTTTGTTATCCTTCTCACACTTTTAAATTTTCTCATAATAACCTCACCCTATATATCTATATATATATACATATATATAATATATATATATGTATATATATAGTGTGGGATTCTAGAGTGAACACTAGTGTATTTGTGAACTGGGTGAACAAATCCTGACCATTTATTTACATCTTCAAATCGTAAAATACACTAGTGTACTTTCATCATATACTAGTGTATTTTCATCATCAAATCCTGACTGTTGATTTATACTTGTGTATTGATAAAACACACAACGTTAAGAAATAAATAATTTGTTTTATCTTTCGAACTTTGGATGAAGGATGCTATGTTCTATTGTGAAAACTAATAAAACACACGTTAAGAAATTATTAATATGTTTTACGTTCGAACTTTAGATGAATTAATCGTAGATATGAAGGATATAACTACCGATTTTGAATAGTTAATAGACATGTAGTTTCCATAAAAATAGCCTTTTATTGTTTAATAATATATATTCTAATAAAAGTAATTATTGAACTACCTTTATGCCCTTTAATACAAAAACCCTAGATGTCGTATGTCACTCTTAGAACACTTCCTACACTTTGTAGAAAAAGTGGACTTTGTAGCCAACTCTCACCCTATATATATATATATATATATATGGAATGGTTTAAATGAAAACGCTAAATATCGCGAGAACAGTGAGAATGAATGAAAAAACCACTAGAACTTGATCTAAAACAAGTGAAATTCAAAATTTATTTTTACACTTGTCATTATTATTCGAATACAATGTTAGAAATTAAATTTACACATTTAAATACACGTGAATTCGTAAATAAAAAAAATTACACATGTGTAAGTTTGTCATCTACACATGTATAAATTTGTTATATTTACACATACGTAAAAAATCTAGTAAGAGTGATTTTGAGAGGAGAAATAAATTATTTGATGTTGTAAATTCTTTTTTGATGTTGTATTTTAATTAAAATGAGGTTTGTATTAAAAAATTTCGATTTTGATTGGTTTTTTCATTCGTTCTCACGGTTCTCGCAATATTTAGCGTTCTCAAGATAACGCTCCCCTATATATATATATATATATATATATATATATATATATATATATATAATGTTGAAGAGTTACACTCCTAAAATCTTCAAATTCTCTTTGATCTCCTTCTCTATTCTCTGTCCTGCGTATCATTTTTTCAAATGACTATTATATCCATGTATTCTAGATGCCTACGTTGAACCATGGTTGTAAAAGTCCCGTCTAAGCTCCGAGTACCCCGGTACACGCTACACGGTGGTGGTTTAGTTTTTGGATTACATCACTTTGGTTGCATATCGTTCCTGTCTTAAAAAAAGGTCACATACACATGAGTGTGCGCACAAAGAAAGGCTAAACTTTGAGAGACATGCAGACCTAAATGAAAACATGCATCCAAATCTGTATATGGAACATTTAAAAGTTCCCCATACAGAGAAAGCAGAAAAGAATAAAAATATACATACATACATACACACACATATATAGGAACGTTCATTTTAGAACAAATGATAAGTTGGGTACCGGGAGATCTGCATATTGCATTTGTACTTGCACTGTTTCGAATGTGATACACAATACGCTTATGTAACAGTCTCGGTTTCTCTCTCCCCATACTTTTGATTATCCTCATGCACTATGTACAAGTGCATTGTGTGGTCGTCGCGATTCTCAACATATCATTGGTTCTTAACAGACATGCCCCTATATGTGTGTGTGTTATCAAATTCTAAGAGATTCTTTCAGATAAAAGGATACACCTAAATTCCAAAATACTGGCCAAATTATATAACCCATCTATGTTTGTCAAGAAAAAAACGAGGACACAGCAGTTTTACTCTCTCTCAGCTACATTGGTTTCACGTGCTGCATCCTACATACACGAACACTTGTGAGAAAGAATGACGTTCAAAGATTTATCAAATTCTAAGAGATTTTTTCAGATAAAAGGATACACCTAAATTCGAAAATACTGGCCAAATTATATAACCCATCTATGTTTATGTCAAGAAAAAAACGAGGACACAGCAGTTTTACTCTTTCTCTCTGCTACATTGGTTTCACGTGCTGCATCCTGCATACACGAACACTTGTGAGAAAGAATGACGTTCAAAGATTTATCAGGGGAGCGTTCATTATGTTGAATCATTCAACAATGCCATGAACAAAGGGTACAAGCTAGCAATCAATATTTGCTGACCTTACAAATGAAGAGTTCACAACCACAAGGAAATTGACTGCTCCCCATCAACCTCCGCTTTCAAGTATGAAAATGTAACAGCAGTTCCAAGGCTAATGTGGTAAGCAGAAATTATTCTGGGAATTCCATGAATCGAACAAAATCCATGTGCCAAGATAAGCTTCTCAATAAACCACATTCCATATGATGATATCTCAGTATTTTGTGATGGCATGTAGGATGTTGGTCTATGGAAGGAATAACCAACTAAAGACAGGTAAATTAGTGCCTACCTGAACAAGAGTTCGTGAACAATGCCGCTAGTAGATCAGCATGTGAGGGTAGCTTTATAAAATGCCTTTGATTTCATTGCAAATAATAAAGGGCTCACTCTAGAGAGTAACTACCCTCAAAAGAGTTGATGGCACAACAGAAGATGGTCCTGCTAATAGTGAAAGTGCAATGTAAAAGCTGTGGTTAGTCAGCCCATCTCTGGTGCCACTGATGCTAGTGGCTCCAACTTCCAGTTCTACTCTAGCGGTGTGTTTACAGGAGACTGTAGCTCGCAACTTGACCATGGTATTACTGTATGAGTTCAGATAGGAGATAGGACTAAGTATTGGTTGAAGAACTCCTTTGGGAACAAGCTGGGGCCAAATGGGTACATAACAAAGCAAAAAGATGTTGCGGCTATAGAAGGCCATTGTGGCACTGCAATGCAGGCTTCCTACCCCGCTGCATAATAATTATATTATAACTCTACATATATTGTATGTATTCCATGGTATTTTAATACAAGGAAATTCAAATTTGAGAACTGAATGATGGTATATATGACAGCATTTATCATATTATTGTTTTTTTTTGTCCATATACTTCTCTGTGTAGGGGAAAGTCAAAAAAAACATGAAAAATCACCCTTTTAAAGAAACATATTAAAAGTCAGCATTCACCCTTTGATCGGAATTTCTTTCAGATCCTATTTTCTAAACTACGGATATCATGCTTTCGTATAACCGAATGTTAAAATATATATAGGAAATATCTTAATACATAGCCAACATCAACTTGAGATTCCGAGTCCTTAGACCACCATTTTAGAACAAAAGATATAAAATACAGAGGAAGTGCTAGCGTTATGTTAATTATCTGTGATTCTATGTTCAGTCTTGAGAATAAAAAAATTTACACAATGCACCAACTTATATCCTCAAGAATGCATCAATATAAATCTAGCCTGATTGTAAAAAATACTAACCTGAGCCCGTAAGAATGCTAGACACCATTGATTTTGTTACATGGGTCTGTATCTTTCTAGTTCGGTTACTTCCAATGTTTTCCGCACCAAAGTAACAGATTGTGTCTCGGGCTCTAACCATTAAGTACAGCCTGATTGTAATTTCCATATCCTGCCAATGCACAGAAACTGCATTAAGAAATAACTAAAGACAATAATCAAGCAAACAATTCAGTTTTCTATACCATCACACCTGATCAAACTTTGAAATAAACTCGACTCTGAACCCAGCTTGATAAACTATGATGCAGTCAACCATATTCCTCTCACCAATAATCTCCACAAGAACACTCTCCATTCTTAAAATGATGAAACCGATTAGCATCTCTAACAACTATCTCCCGGTTTTCAATTCTCGATATCAGTTTTATCGCAGCATGACAATTCACACACGCACGTAAATTCTTAGTTACCCTAAGTATACTTCCAGCAGGAGTACTCATAAGCCCATAAACAATCGCCAATCTTTCACTATGATTACAAATACTCTCTTCCTTATCTTCGTAACTCAAATCATGCAAAGCAGATTCCGTATCCGCAACAAGCCCCGCCTCTTTCAACCTCGTATCTAACCTCTTATGTTCCTTAAATATTTCATCAGATCTTGGATGCGACATATCACCCATACGGAAAACATGAAGCTTCCCGTTAATTTCTATCATACTACACCCCAAATCTTTCGCTAATCCTTTTTCCTTCATTAACACGCGAACCCGCGCTACACCACTCCACATGCGAACCGAGGCATAAAGATTGGACAGCTGCACATAATGCCCTGTGTTGTACGGGTCTAACGAGAAAAGGTGTTGCGCGGAATATTCTCCTAGTGCCACATGGCGATATATCCTACTCGCGCTCAAAAGTGCTCCCCATACCGACACACCAGGATTGACTGGCATCTTTTTTATAAAATCATAAGCCCGGTCCAAACACCCTGCGCGACCGAGAAGATCGACCACACACGCGTAATGTTGATGGCGCGGTTCGATGTTATAGTCTTTCATACTGTTGAATATTCTCCAACCTTCTTCTACAAGTCCCGCGTGATTGCATGCGGTAAGGAGCCCAATGAAGGTGACATCATTCGGGCCCACCCCAGCTTGTGTCATCAAGTTAAAAAGGTTAATGGCTTCATGCGCTTTACCATGTAAGCCGTATCCGACAATCATCGAACTCCAAACAACGATGTCTTTGGTTTTCGTTTGATCGAAAACTTTGCGGGCTAACTCTACACTTCCGCATTTTGCATACATGTCGATAAGTGCACTGTTGACGAAAACATCGTGTTTATACTCGCTTTTGTCGATGTAATCACCCATTTTTCTTGCTTCTTCAAGTGATCCCAGTTGGGAACCAGCCAAGATCGTAGAGCAGACTGTAACGGAATCTGGTTTTAAGTTTTTTGACAACATTTGTTCGAAAAGTATTATAGCTTCGTTACAGCAACCGTTTTTCGCAAAACCGGATATCATTGTGTTCCACATGATCACGTTACACGTCTCCGTTTCATCGAACAATGACTTTGCGATCATTACATTCCCACATTTTGCGTACAATGTAATTAGCGCAATCCGCAAGTCAGGTTCAGACTCGAGTCCCATCTTGATCACACAAGAATGTGAAGATTTGCCTTGTCCAACATCCTCTACGTCAGCATAAGCACTAATAACACTAACCAACGTAATCCAATCCGGCTGCAAACCGAAACTCCTCATCTTTTTAAAAATTCTTAACGCTTCAATCGGCTCTCCATTCTGAGCATACGCCGAAATAATACTAGTCCACGATACAACAGTCCTATCACCCAACCCGTCAAACACAGTCCTCGCGTTAACAATTCTCCCACACTTGGCATAAACCGCAACAAGCCCGTTCTGCACAAACACGTCCCCTTCAAACCCACGCCTAAATATCTGCCCGTGAACCGCCCGACCAACCTCAAACGCAGCAGCTCCTCCACACGCCTTAAGAACATGAGGCAATGTGAAGCAATCTGGCCCGACACACGCGTTTTGCATTCGGTTATACATCGCAATACCTTCACTAAACATGTTTTGCTTCGAGTACCCGCGAATAATAGCATTCCACAAAAACACATATGGGTCAGGAAATTCATCGAACACCTGCCGTGCATACCAAATTTCGCCCAAATTCGCTGCCACGTGGATGAATTTCGTGATAATGAACCCATTGAAATGAAACCCAGTAACGGTTATCTGGGAATGAATTTGATTTAGGTGTCTCCTGCAAGTTGATCTGTCGAGAAGTGATGTGTAGAATAGTTCGTGATTGAAGGTGGCATTAAAGATATTGTTATGGATGTTCAAGTCGTGATCTTTTAATGGTTGGGGAGTTAAAGTTTGAATCTTTGTGGATGAAGTGATTTGGGAAAAGATCGACAAAGGTTTGGGAAGAGCAAGATTTCTAGACATAGTGAAGAAGGATCACAACATATTTTTAGGTCCTATGAAAAAGAACTTAATATCACTAAAGTAACGGGAGAAGAAAAATAATGAATATCGGTATCGTTATTGATAATGTTGTAATCGAATAAGTTATTATAGCTTACGATATTAAAGTGATACTTTATCGCATAGACAGCTCTATTTTCAAAAAAGGTATAAACCAGAAACCATATCAATAGATACGAGTACTAGTACTTATGTTGTTCAACTTGGTTGTTTATTTTTTGTTATCATGTTTGAGATGGCTCGCCAACTTAAACGATGCTATTGTTTCCATAATCTTTATTTAATATGTTAAACATGTATTTACATAACAAATATTATTACATAAATTAGTTTAATGTTATATAAACATACTATTAGAAAATATATATAAATTATTAATATATATATATATATATATATATATATATATATATATATAGTGAGGTTTTAGAGTGAACATTAGTTTATTTATCAACTAGGTGAACAAATCCTTGTCATTGATTTAAATCATCAAATCGTAAATATACTAGTGTACTTTTATCATCAAATCCTGGCCACTATCATAATATATATATATATATATATATATATATATATATATATATATACATATATAGTTAGGATCGTGTGAGAAATAGTATGCTAAATGGGAAACTGTGGAAGCATTCTGGACCACACATTTTCCCTAAACAAAAAATGCAATGAAAAAGTAAAAAACGTATAGGGTTTAGCCTTACGGAATTGATACGTGGTCGAAAACCGATGTTTCTATTGAGTTTAAGTTAACATTTTACGTGACTTTTAGTTTCGAATAGCCTACTTTTGATTAGATTTGTGTTTTTGCAGGTTTACGAAGTTTAAGAAGCTATTCGGAAGCGTTTTGGAGGATCGGGGCGGAAAACGGGTCAACAGGGATCATAAAATGGGAAAAACAGGAAATCAAGCATTGTAGAGGCCGTCGTCGACGCCCAGTGGGACCGTCGGCGATGCCCCTCAGATAGCCAGTCAGAGAAAAATGGTCGTAGACAGTGGATTAAGGCGTCGGGAGAAAATGCACATTTCTGGAGGCCGTCGGCGACCCCCAAGAGGGCCGTCGATGACGCCTCTCTGATTATTTGGTCGTTGAATTTCAATTTTGAATGGGTTTTAATGTTTGTTTGACCCATTGGTGAGGGAGTTACGAATTGGTGGAAGTTTGAACTTGTTCTTGGAGCCTAGAAACACCCAACCTTCATCCATAACACTACCAATCCATACCGATCATCCAATTCATCGTCCTCATCATTCCTAACCCTAATCCACTACCATCATCATCTCCAACCATCCATCACTCCTTTCATCATCACCATCAACCCTAAAACCGAATCACCATCCATCATTATCACCAAGCTCAAGATGTCAATGTTCAAGATTTCACCTTTCATTGATCAAGTCCCGTTCACCATGAGCGGCTAATTTTCGAAGGTTTCACCCCGGTGTAGGTTTTTGTAAGCTCTAGGGTTTAACATTGTTTTGAGTTTTGATTTGTGACAAATTGCAATTTGATTTGAAAACCTATGATAATTGTCTCGCATTGTTTTATATTTGTGAATTGTCGAATGAGTTATGAAATTTGACTTTGCGAAATGTTTATGTGCGATTATGCCTTGTCTAGGTTAGAATTTACATGTTCTTGGTAATGAAGTGTATTGTAGTCCGTTGTCTATAGCGTCGATAGCTTTTGACACCTAAACCACGTAGCACTAAATTCGTTGATCATTGTTGCAATTGAGTTGAAATTAAAACGTGTAGGAACCCTAGGATTTGCATTACCGAACCGGGTGTGAACCATGTTTTCAAACCATTGTTTTTAATTAAGTAATTCAGTTTTCATGCAATTGTCTAAATTATTAGCTAAGTAATCAAACCAATTTTGTCAGATCAATCCGAAATCTCTTTAAAACAAACCAAAATAATCAATCTTATAGCAAGCTTCATAAAAGTGACATTTTTACTTAAAATCAATCACATTCGATCGCAAACAATAAACTCTTCGTGGTTCGACCCCTTACTACCACTAACACATTGGTAATGGTAATTCGGGCATATAAATATTATCTTTGACCAGGGCGCGACACTCCGATCAAATTTTGGCGTCGTTACCGGGGAATTCGTGCGCTTTGTGTTTGGAATTGCTTGATTTTGTGATTAACTGTTTAAAGTGCTTATTTCTTATTATCGTCTTTGCTTTTGTGTTATACGGGTATGTTACTTGTGCAGGTTACAGGTAGTGCATGCATACACGAAATTCTGGGAGGACCTCGCCATTAGTGTTCGAACCGGAAATTGAGCGGGTCGTTAGAATAAATTTAGCCAACTGGTTAGAGGCAACCCTTGCTTCTAATCCACTCAACACCAATTCACCATCTACACCATCCTTTGGACCCATTCTAATGGATCCCCAAAATTCTAACCAACCCAACAACCAACACCAACATCACGATTACCCACCCCGAAACCAAAATACTCAAAACCATCAATCGGGGGGTGGTCACAACTCAAGACCACCAAAACCACCATTCCAAAAACGTAACCAACCCAAGTAATTGCCAATGCACACCTCCACCTTCAAACCAAAACCGTCAAAACCCATTACCACCCAATCTCAACAACCGAACGTTAACGCCAACCGTGAGGTTAACAATAGCCGTGGCAATCCCACGAACGAAGCTTAATTTATTGACCTTGACGAATTGAGGAATAATATTCCTGATGATGAACCATATAGTGTTCCCGGTTATCAATCACCGGATCGCATGAGCATCCATTCGGAATACTCAGACGATGGGGGAAATTATAATGAGAGAGTTGTAGATGATGAATGGGGGGCAACAATATGGGGAACTTCTACAATGCACGGGGGTTTGATTACGACGATTTTGGCTATCAAAATGCCAACTTCGTGGGGAACAATGGCGGCTATGGGCAAGAGTACGGGCGAGATGGTGGCTATGGGAATGACCGTCAACCAAAAAATGAAAGAAGGAATCGGCATTACGGTAATAACAACAACAACAACGGTAACCGTGCCCGAATTCCACAATTTATAGGCGGCAGGAATCAAGGTGGAAATGGGTGGTGACCGAAGGGGTAATTATGGGCCAATGAATCAAGAGGTAAATGGTCCAAGATGCCAAGTGAATCAACAAGCTCCGAGGGGTGTTAATGGGCGATTTAGACCGGTGGTCACCGAAAATGACTCACTAATTATGCCTACACCTCGAGGAAGAAGGGCATTCGATTGCAAGCCAAACAATATCAACATTCTACCCCACTTCAACGTAGAACCAATGACGAGCCGTATACTCATTTGGCGGAATTTTCGGCCATTTGTGGCATAATTGGCGGTCATGATTTTGCACTAGAAGAGGTGAAATTGAGACTCTTTCAATTTTCACTAAAAGATAAAGCGAAGCAATGGTTCCTCACATTGCCGGCGAATAGTGTTCACACATGGGCGGAAATGCAACAAGTATTTTTGGATGAATATTATTCTATTGCTAAGACCGACGACGCAAGAGATGAGATTCGGTCGTTTAGGCAATTACCGGGGGAATCGCTACATGAAGCCTTGACCCGTTTCAAGGAATTGGTTAGAAAGTGTCCTCATCACCAAATTCCAAGATAAGAGTTACTCAAATGCTTCGTGAGGGGGTTGGATGCCGATGATCACAAATATCTACAATCGGCTAGAAATGGGACACTATTGAATAATCATGAGGAAGATGATTGGGATTTCTTGGAAAGGATGAGCAAAAATTCCAAAGCGGTCGCTATGGCAGACCGGTCGAAGAAGCATCTGGTTTCTCGATCTCTTCCCGACCTCGATTCAAGCGCCAAAGATAGAATTGTCACTTTGGAAAGAGAGTTGGCGCGAACGAAGAAGAAGTATGTTGGTGCGGTTCAATTCGTGGTATGTGAGGATTGTGGGGATATTGGGCATCAAACCGAGGAATGTCAAGTGGGCATGGTACAAGCGAATGAAGAGGTGAACAAGGTTTATGGTGAGCGAAAACAGTTCGATATGAATTCAAACACCTATCACCCGGGGTTGAGAAATCATCCCAACTTTCGCTATGGGAATGCTTCAAACCAGATGAATCCCGATTGTCAAACGAACAATCAAGGTGGGAATCAAAGTGGTTCGATGTACCCAAAACCGTCAAGGCGGTAATCAAGCAGGGTACCAACAAAGTTACAATCAAGGGAGTGGCCAAAATTATCAAAACCATGAAGGTGGGTATCAAAGGGGTTACAACCAAGGTAGTAATGGAGGTGGTAATTCTAATCCTCCAATGGGTGGTGAAGACTCCGTAAGCTCCAAGCTAGATGCTATCATGAACACCATCACAACTTCAAATCAAGAGATCAAGATGGAAATGAAGAAAGAGTTCGAGGTTCGTGACAAGTCACATAAAGCTTTGGAGAAGCAAGTGGGGCAACTTACGAAGGAAATGGCGCAATTGCGAGGTAATGGTGGAAAGCTACCTAGTGACACTACCGTGAACCCGAAGCATCAAGGGTCAAGCTCGAAAAACACATGTGATGTACCAATTAATAAAATTTCTTTGCGTAGTGGTCGAGTCGTTGATAATGGTGTCGTGTCACCATCACCTCAGTTTGTTGAAGGGGTGGTGGAAGAGGTTAGCGATGATGAGAATGTTGACGGTCAAACGAGTAAAAAGAAAATGTTTTAAAAAATGAAAAAAGTACACCCATTATGACCGTCCTCGTCCCAAAGCTAAGGACAAGGGTGTGGAGGTTAATACCGCCCCTTATCCCGAAGCCTTGCTGGGACCATCTAAAAAATGGTGAATAAAAAAGGTCCCCACCAAGAAGAAATGTGGGAAGTTTTTAAACAAGTTAAAATCAACCTACCACTTTTGGATGCCATCAAGCAAGTTCCGTCTTATGCTAAGTACTTGAAAGATTTGTGTACCCAAAAGCGAACTCACAAATTTTCAAAGAAACTTGATTTAACCGAAAACGTGAGTTCGATTCTTTCGGGTGCACTTCCACCTAAGCTACAAGATCCGGGGCGCCTATGATCTCCATTCAAGTTGGAGAATTTAAAATGACAATGGCACTTTTGGACCTTGGGGCTAGTGTGAGTATTTTGTCGGGCAGTTTGTATGACCAATACGAGTTTGGTCCACTTAGAGCGGCAAACACTACCGTAGTGTTAGCCGATTTAACTCCTAAACAACCCCGTGGAATAGTCACGTATGTAATTGTCAAGGTTGAGGACTCTTTTACTATCCGATGGACTTTCTTGTACTTGATTATGTTTCATTGGACCTCACCAAGCAACCCATGGTTATTTTGGGTCGACCGTTTTTGGCAACATCAAATGCTCAAATAAATTACAAAACGGGAACGGTTGACATGACTTTCGGTAACCGTCGGTTGTGGTTAAACATTTTTTTCCGGATTAACGGATCCTCTATCAATGACGAATGCTATATGGTGGACGTTGTTGATGCGTGTATACCTCTTTGCGACATGGGTGTTGAGGAGGAAAACACGATAGAGGAGTTCTTTATGTTTGACAGGTTGCAATCAGAAATAAATCGAAGCATATATGAGGACGAGAAGTGAATGTAGGTGATGGCGGTAAGGGAAGGAAGACCACCTTGGACACACCAAGTGGAAAGTCTTCCCGAGAAGATTGATACCAAGCTGAAGTCATCGTTGGTTGAACCTCCTACTGTTGAGCTGAAGGTGTTGCCCAAGTATTTGAAGTATGCTTATGTGGGTGAGGGCAACACGCTACCGGTCATCATTGCAGCAGATTTGACCGGGGAGTAAGAGAAGAAGTTGATAAATGTGTTAGTCGTCAATAGAGCCGCTATTGGGTGGACCATTGCTGATTTGAAGGGGATTAGCCCTTCTGTAGCGATGCATAAAATCATCACTGAGGATGGTAGCATGCCTTCTCGTGACACACAATGAAGACTAAATCCGAACATGCGAGAAGTGGTCAAGAAGGAGGTGCTAAAGTGGCTAGATGCGGGTATTATATACCCCATCTCTGATAGCCAATGGGTGAGCCCCACGCAGACGGTTCTTAAAAAGGCGGGGATCCAAGTCGTCACAAATGACGCAGGTGAAGAGGTAGACAGTCGGCCCGGTAACCGGGTGGCGTATTTGCATTGATTATAGGAAGTTGAATTCTACAACTTCCAAAGACCATTTCCCTTTGCCTTTTATTGACCAAATTGTTGAAAAGTTAGCGGGTCAAAAATATTATTGTTTCCTGGATGGGTATTCGGGTTACAATCAAATAGCTATCCATCCGGAAGACCAAGCTAAGACCATGTTTACTTGCCCATATGGTACCTTCGCATTCAGGCGAATGCCGTTTAGGCTATGTAATGCCCCCGCCACCTTCCAAAGGTGTATGATGAGTATCTTTTCAGATATGGTGGAGGAGTCTTTAGAAATCTTCATGGATGACTTTTCAATCTTTAGGTCATCATTTGATGGTTGCCTTGACCAACTCGAGAAGGTTTTGAAAAGAGGTGTTGAAAAGAATTTAGTTTTGAGTTGGGAAAAGAGCCATTTTATGGCTCAAGAGGGAATCGTGTTGGGCCATGTGGTGTCGAGTCGTGGGATAAAGGTTGATAGGGAAAAAGTTCAAGTTATTTCTACTTTGCCATATCCCACGAGCGTTAAGGGTGTTAGGTTATTTTTGGGTCACGCGGGGTTTTATAGAAGGTTTATAAAAGGGTTTAATGACATAACGAAACCTTTGTGTAATCTATTGTTAAAAGACCAACCGTTTGACTTCAACAAAGATTGTCAAAATGCCTTTAAGGTGTTGAAACAAAAGTTGGTTGAGGCCCCAATCTTGCAATCACCGAATTAGTCTTTACCATTTGAAATCATATGTGATGCAAGTGAGTATGCGGTGGGGGCCGTGTTGGGTCAAAGGGTAGAGAAGTACTATGTAAGTAAGACTCTTTCAGACGCTCAATTAAATTATACAACAACTGAGAAAGAGCTACTTCCGGTGGTATATGCTTTGGATAAATTCTGGGCTTATATTTGGGGTAGTAAGGTAATTATCTATTCTGACCATTCTGCTGTCAGGTACCTTATGGAGAAAAAGGATGCAAAGTCGCGGTTGATCCGATGGGTTCTCTTGCTACAAGAGTTTGACCTAGAGATTCAGGATAAGAAAGGTAGCGAGAATGTGGTGGCGGACCACTTATCCCGGTTGTTGGTAGAAGAGGGTTCTTCTCGTGTGGAGATCAACGAAACTTTCCCAGATGAGCACATTCTTAAAGTGTCAACATTACCTTGGTTTGCTAACATTTTAAATTATTTGGTGACAGGTGATTTGCCTGCTCATTGGGATAGAAGAAGAAGGTTGCACTTTCTTCTCAGATTAAGTACTACACATGGGAAGAACCGGATTTGTTTAAGACATGTCTTGATCAAGTAGTGAGAAGATGTATTCCAGATGAGGAGATCCCGAGCTTTTTGATGCACTTGCATACCTTTGCTTGTGGAGGCCATTTTACTGGTCATAAAACGGACATAAAGTGTTGAATAGCGGTCTTTATTGGCCACTATCTTTAAAGATGCTTTTAACTTTGCTAAGAACTGTGTTGAATGTCAAAACTTAGGGGGCATTTCTAAGCGGGATGAGATGCCCATGCAACCGATCCTTATTGTCGATATTTTTAACGTGTGGGGAATCGATTTCATGGGCCCATTCCCCAATTCTCATGGGAATTTGTATATTCTGGTGGCAGTAGATTATGTATCGAAATGGCTCGAAGTGATCGCCACCAAAACAAATGACCATACCGTTGTTTGCAATTTTGTGCAAACAAATATCATTTCTAGATTTGGGATACCTCGGGTAATTATTAGTGATGGGGGATCTCACTTTAAGAATTTAAATTTCGGGAAATTGCTTAAACGGTATGGTGTTAACCATAGAATTGCTACCCCCTACCACCCGTAAACGAGTGGTCAAGTTGAAGTGTCCAATAGGCAGATTAAAGAAATTTTACAAAAGACTGTTCGACCAGACCGTAAGGATTGGTTAACGAAGTTGAACGATGCCTTATGGGCTATCGAACGGCGCATAAGACACCTATTGGTACTACTCCTTACTGTTTAGTTTACGGTAAAAATTGTCATCTACCAATTGAACTTGTGCATCGTGCATTTTAGGCTATAAAAGAGGTTGACCTTAAATATGATGATGCAGGTAAGGAAAGCAAGTTAAAGCTTTGCGAGTTAGAAGAGCTTCGGGAGGAGGCATATGAGTGTGCTTCGAAATATAAGGACGACATGAAAAGAGCAAGAGCACATGATGCAAAGCTGAAGCCGAAGGAATTTGTAGTGGGCCAAAAGGTATGGCTATATAATTCACGGCTCAAGTTCTTTCTCGGAAAGCTTAAAAGCAAATGGATGGGCCCGTTCGTGATCACAAAGGTTGGCAAGCTTGGGGATGTTACTATCGAGGACCCAAAAGATGGGTCAAAACAAACGGTCAACTGTCATCGTCTTTAACCGTTTATCGATGGTAACGAGGACAACATTGGAGCGAACAAGGAATCGGTAAGCTTTTTGGTAAGCGTACCGACTTATGAGGTCAATTAGAGGACCAAAAACATTTGTTGTAGAATTTGTATCTTCTTATTGTTTGCGCGTAGTGTTTGTTTGTTTATGTTGTTCGTTTTTATACTAATCTCGTTAAACGTGTGAAGTTCGGATTGTGCAAACGGGTCATGAAGACATAAGATATGTTTTTAAACTTGTTTTGTGTATTGAGGACAATCCACGTTTATTCGGGGGTCGTATGGTAAATGAACCTATCATGTGTTGTTATAAAAAAAAATAAGAAAACGGTGTACCGTCGGCAATGGGGCTTCAGACCGTCACCGACGGCCTCTCGTTAGGGCCGTCGGGTTAAAAGTGTCATAGACAAGAAGATAAGCCGTCGGAGATTTTGGGTAAAACTAAGGGCCGTCGGCGACGGTCCAGGGGGGCGTCGGCGACGGCCGCTGGTTAGTCAGCCGACGCTGATCTTGTTTTAACGCACCAAGTCGGACCAAAACCCATTTTTACCCACCGAAACTCAACCCAAACGTATTTTCAACCACAATTTCGACCCGGTTTAACCCTGTCCACACATTTCACTTTAAAATCACCCATCTTCCTGAACATTCACCACAAATTCCCCATCTTCTTCATCTTATCCTTCAAGAACCCTAAACGTTCAAACCTTCATAACTTCTCCAATTCTCCACCAAATCACCTGATTCTTGAGCCTATTTTGTGTGGTTTTACGAGTAGAACAAAACCCCTAACACGGTTTCCCTCAATTCTTTCTTGTTTGCAAGATTTGTGGAGTTCAAATTTCGGGTTTTTGAGAAATAAAAAGTGTTCTTCAACTTTGTACTATATCTTCTTCAAGTTCTATCATCTACACAATACTCAAGGTATGATTTTTACTTAAATTTAAGCATGGATTTCATATGGTATGTGATTTTCTTTCGAAATTTTGAACTTAGGTTTAAAAGTAGGTTGTTTATGATACTATGACATGAGTTGTTGTTTGAATTTAAGTTTATTGTTGATTTGGGTGGGATTGAACATGCAACGTAGCTATGTAATGAGTTTGTGATTATTTAGGTTGCATGTTTGAGCATGAACATAACATTGAATCCTGTCTAAAATCTTATTTACTTAGGATTAAGAATATAAGAGCTTGAATTTAAAATGTTGACAAAAGTCCAATCTTGAAGATTTAATTAGCTAATTTGTCTAACTATTTAAGTTATGATTCAACGTTGTGCAACATGTTCAAGAAGTCAATTTGGGTTGAACTTAAAGTAAGGGTTTAAATGTTGGGGTTTGACCATTTTTAATTGTTTTCCTTTGTATTATGTCTTGTAGGTATGGCAAGCCGAAAACAAAGTAAAATTTCGGCTCCCGGTTCTTATTCAGGAGCCGGGTCGTCCTTGGGGCATAGAGCAAGGAAGTAGGAACAATTAAGTGGGATGGAAGACAATGATGATAGATTGTTCAGGCAGGATTGGGTATGGGAAAGGATCAGAGATAGTAATGTGGGCGAGCCCTGGGAAAATAATAAACAAAGACCGTTTTCACGGTTTAACGACAAGCGGTTGGAGATTAAGCTGTGGAAGTGGAAAATGGTTAATGGGGTGTCTACATCTATTCCGGAACGGGTTGTGCCGGAACGCATGTTAAACGTGGAGGAATTTCGAACGATCGGGATTATTCAGATGTTCGAGAGAATCGGCTGGGAACGAGTGTTGGATTGGTGTGAGGATATCACACCACGGGTCTATCTGGCTGCAGTCTGTGAATGGTTAGCCTCGCTTCTGTTTGTCAACAAAGATGACCCGCTGAATACATGGCAGCTGGTGGGTGACACGGGGAGAGGGCAGATGGTTATGTCTTTCGAGACTATGAACTGTATTGCCCGATTTGATTCTTTAGGGGTCGACGAGTATGATTATTACACTGTCGACCAGTTTTTGGAGAACAAGGTTAATACTGTTGATCCCGACAGAATGGTTGAGGCGGTTTTTCCTTATTCTGATGGTGGGGCTGCTTTTCGCAGTCAATTATACGTTGAAGGAAAGATCCTTCAACCCTTCTCTCTCGAAAACATCATGGTTAGATTCGGGGACCGAGGGAAGGTGAAGGCCTCGGATTATCGGGTACTTCACTCGTTTCTTTATGGAGTGCCTAAGTTATCTTGGCGTCATCTTGTTATAATCAACAGTTGGGACACTCGTGAGTCGTACATTCGGAAGATGATACCATACGTACGACTCATTAGTGCCATGATAGTGCAGCAGAATCGGTTGCCGCCTGATTCATTATGGGTCTCGAAGCCGGTGGATCAAATTTGCTTCGCCTCAATGAAGCAACATTGGAAGATCCAAGTTCAAGTGTACGGTCATCAATATACCGTCACTGATGACCAGGGCCATCGGTTCCAGTTCACCGATCCAAGTGCAGCTCAAGAGGTTGCGAGAGAGGAGGAGATGGCTGAAGAGGAGGATGAAGATGAGCCTCAAGGTCCGAGGGGACCCCGTTAGAGATACACCCGGCCACACCGAGAAATTTCGGCCGGGGTGGCTACTTTCATCCCAAACCGGCGTAGACCCGGGTACCCCAACTACAACCGGGGACAATAGGACGTTTATGATAACGTCTCCGCGTGTATTGGGAAAACCAGGAGTACGAACAACGGAGGCAACAGTGGGAACAAAACTAGGAGGCTCAACAACAATCCCATTGGGATGAAGATGCTGCTCAACGGGCCAAAGAGCAAGAGTATTGGGAGAGGCAGCAAGAGCAATGGGCTGCTCAACAGGCCTTTATGGAAAGGCAAGACTTGTACCAAGCACAAGAATTGTCTCGAAGACAAGCTTGGGAGGAGGAGCAAGATAGGTTGCGTGCTGAACAGAACGTGTTGGAAGACCGCCGATGGCATGCTATGGCGGTAGCGCAACAGATGGCTGTTAATAACACCAAACATTTGCATGATCAGGAGCGCCACCACCGAGACTGGGAGGCAGGTCGTCCATATCAAGAGCACGCGCCTTGGATATCTTATGAGAACCTACCTCTTCCCACTGGGCCTTCTGATCCATCTCCGCACTGGCCAGAAGCAGTTGGCTCCAGTTTCATCCCACCACAATTCCAAGCGCCGGCTGAAGGTGAAAGGGGGACACTCGACGATTTCCATGATATGATGTTGGCCCTCACTGGATATCCCTACCAGCCATACCCACCAGTGGATCCTAACGAGCGATACCAACGATAATCACTGGTACGTTTTCTTTGTTGTTGTAAATTTTTGTGTAAATCTTAGTTTATATTTCCTTTCTTTTTAGTAGTTAAATGAACTTTGTGGGTGTGTTCCCTAGCTAACCCTCACGAGACCTACTCGTCCTCCCGAGCTATCGGAAGGTTTAAAAGGGCTTGTTGCATACGCTAAATGCAACCGTGATTCCTACGAAAGTGAGTTTAGGTTGTTGTTGTAAAATATTTTCCACAAGATCAAGTTGAATAAACTATATGCCTTGGTAATTATTTTAATAAAAATGGTAGAACTAAATAACTAACAAATTTTTATAGTTGTGAGAAGCTTGCTAAGATTGAAATTTGTAGGTGCATTGGGTCAGCGAGACAACCATTTTTGTTGAAGTTGAAGAGCACACAAGGAATGAGCGAAAACTAGGTGCATACGTTTCCTTTAGCTTTAATTCATTCTTGTTTGTTTAATAAGTGAATTTTAGTTTGTATTTTATTCTCCGGGGTGAAATTTTGGGAAGGTTGGTCGTGTCACATCTCTTGTGCGTTTTAAAAGCTCCATTTCTACACATTGAGGACAATGTTGACCTCAAGTGTGGGGATGAGGAGAAAAGTTTTTCAATTTTGACCCGTTCATTTATACACTATACATTGAGGACAATGTTGACCTCAAGTGTGGGGATGGGGGAAAAAGTTCAAAAAATTTTCAAAATGTCTTTGTTTAAAGCGGTCTAAAAAACACGAGTAACTAAGTTAATGAGTGATGACACAACTCATTTGGTCTTTTGTGATGGTGAAGTTCAAATTAATAACATGATGGGTATTTAGCGGGTGGTTACTTGGGAATAATCCGCCTAAGAAACTTGCGTTTTATACATATCGCATACCATACCTTATATATGAGAGATTTTGAGTCACTTTGATATATAATAAATGCATATATTTCTTTGTTTGAGTGGACCATTAGTCATGTATTACAGAACTTGCAACTTTTGATACGTTTGAGACCATAGACCAAATATGAGCACAAGAATGATTGAGGCATTAGGTAAACCTTTTTACTTTACACCATTTATATATCCTTACCCAAAAATCAATCCCTTAGTCGCCAATTTTGAGCCTAAACCTTTCATTTGACCAACCCATGTAGCCATTGACCTTTAAACCTTATATTTTAACCCGTGTGATGAAAACTGGATTAAAAAAAAAGAGAAAACAACAATTGAGAAAAGAAAAGAAAAATGCATGTATAAATAGTTGTTGAATAAAAGGCGGAAAACTTTTGCCTTGTAGTTATTGTTTCGTAGTCGATTATGCTAGTATAGTGTTCGTGTAATAAAAATCGAGTTTTCATCACCTTAGCCACTTTCAAAGCATCCCATTCCATACCCTTAGCCTAGCCCCAATTCAACCCGTTCAAGACCTTTTGACTTGTGTTCAATGTTTGTATTCGGTGGTGGAGAATGATTGAGTTGCAAGCTTATGCGGGTATATGTTCTAATCGGTTTGTGTGTTTACATCAAAAGTGCTAATGTATTACTTATTGGCCAAATTATAAGCCAAGTGGAGAGAACATTGTGAGGGATATGTATGAATTGTGAGTTCAAATGCGGGTTAATCTTGGATAACCATTTTTGTATGTGTTAATCATATTAAAGTTAAATAGCTTGAATGATAAAAATTATGAACCGAGTATGACATAAAACCTTAACTCATGTCTTGAGAATGGGAAATGTGTTCTTTATTCGACCCACGTGAAAATGAAAGACAAATTTACTTGAGGGCAAGCAAAAGCCAAGTGTGGGGATGTGATACGTGGTCGAAAACCGATGTTTCTATGGAGTTTAAGTTAACATTTTACGTGACTTTTAGTTTCGAATAGCCTACTTTTGATTAGATTTGTGTTTTTGCAGGTTTACGAAGTTTAAGGAGTTATTCGGGAGCGTTTTGGAGCATCGGGGCAGAAAACGGGTCAACCGGGATCACAAAATGGGAAAACAGGAAATCAAGCATTGTAGAGGCCATCGCCGACGCCCAGTGGGACCGTCGGCAACACCCCTCAGATAGCCCGTCGGAGAAAAATGGTTGTAGACAGTGGATTAAGGCGTCGGGAGAAAATGTGCATTTCTGGAGGCCGTCGGCGACGCCTAAGAGGGCCATCGGCGATGCCTCTCTGATTATTTGGTCGCTGAATTTCAATTTTGAACGGGTTTTAATGTTTGTTTGACCCATTGGTGAGGGAGTTACGAATTGGGGGAAGTTTGAACTTGTTCTTGGAGCCTAGAAACACCCAACCTTCATCCATAACACTACCAATCCATACTGATCATCCAATTCATCGTCCTCATCATTCCTAACCCTAATCCACTACCATCATCATCTCCAACCATCCATCACTCCGTTCATCATCACCATCAACCCTAAAACTGAATCACCGTCCATCATCATCACCAAGCTCAAGATGTCAATGCTCAAGATTTCACCTTTCGTTGATCAAGTCCCGTTCACCATGAGCGGCTAATTTTCGAAGGTTTCACCCCGGTGTAGGTTTTTGTAAGTTCTAGGGTTTAACATTGTTTTGAGTTTTGATTTGTGACAAATTGCAATTTGATTTGAAAACTTATGATAATTGTCTCGCATTGTTTTGTATTTGTGAATTGTCGAATGAGTTATGAAATTTGACTTTGCGAAATGTTTATGTGCGATTATGCCTTGTCTAGGTTAGAATTTACATGTTCTTGGTAATGAAGTGTATTGTAGTCCGTTGTCTATAAAGTCGATAGCTTTTGACACCTAAACCACGTAGCACTAAATTCGTTAATCATTGTTGCAATTGAGTTGAAATTAAAACGTGTAGGAACCCTAGGATTTGCATTACCGAACCGGGTGTGAACCATGTTTTCAAATCATTGTTTTTAACTAAGTAATTCAGTTTTCTTGCAATTGTCTAAATTATTAGCTAAGTAATCAAACCAATTTTTTCGAATCAATCCGACATCTCTTCAAAACAAACCAAAATAATCAATCTTATGCAAGCTTCATGAAAGTGACATTTTTACTTAAAATCAATCACATCCAATCGCAAACCACAAACTCTTCGTGGTTCGACCCTTTACTACCACTAACACATTGTTAAGGGTAATTCGGGCATATAAATATTATCTTTGACCGGGCGCGACACTCCGATCAGGTATATGGTTTAGTTTTAGTGTTTAGAGAGTTTTGGTTATTGTTCAATGAGTCGGTCCAATGCCGCTGTAATAAGCTCAATCAACATTCTTTTGACCCGATTTCCTACACTTCTTAGGTTAATGATGGATAGTTATAAGATTGACAATATACACATATGTATAGTTAAAAGATTAACAATATACACATGTGTATAAATCCAAAAAAATCCTAATAGAAAAAGCTCCGATTTTTCCAAAAAAAAAATCGTTTTTTACATTTTTTTGCAGTTTTTGCTTAGCGAAAATGTGTGATCTAGAATGATTCTCAAGTTTCTCAAATAGAGTGCTCTTCTCTTAGGATCCCTACCCTATATCTATATATATAGTGAAGTGTAAAATGAAATATCCCTAAACGTACATTATGCACGAGATGAAATTACGCATGTCAAAAGAATGAAGTTTCTGAGTTTGTGAAGAATGAAGATTCCCAGTTATGCATGTTGAAAGAATGAAGATTCCGAGTTGTGAAAGAATCAAGATTATCGAGTTTGCGAAGTCTAAATGAAGATTCCGAGTTTATGTTTGGGTGGCATGCGTGAGTTATGTTTTTTCAACATGCGTGATAAGCGTTTTGTGTGTTTATAATGTGCGTAATTCCATCATGTACCCAATGTACGTTAAGGAATATTGTACTTTAACCAGCCTCTATATATGTGTGTGTGTGTGTGTGTGAAATAACTATAAATGTTTATAAAGTTATTTATAAATAATAAACAAGCAGAGATCGAGCTTGAAAAAACCACAAATAAGACGAGCTAGACTTTATAAAATTGAGCTCGAAATGAGCTCGAGATCTTTGTTAAATTACGCAAGCTCAAGCTTAGTTCAACTCGTTTACACTCTTACGCGAGACGCGAAGTATCTATAATATTGCTAATAACATGTGATATATAAAATTATCTTAAAACAATAACATTTAAATTTTAAAGGGTTGGGATATACTAGAAAGTTTATTTGGATAGAAATGATAGAAAGTAATCTTGACCATCTATTTAGTAATCAAGGACTAAGATTAAATGAGTAGAATTGAACAAAAGAAGAAGGCGTGTGAGTTTCTTGAGTGGTATTCTAGTTCATCTAAAGCAATAGTTTATCTCTCCTTCAATTTACCTCATTTTCAAAACGTTAATAACTTTTTATACGATATTATTTTTTTATAAAAATTGCACCAAAAAATGAGCGTTTTTAATCTTTAAAACAAGTATACTATTGCTATAATTCTGAAAAAAATCGAAAACACAGATACGTAAACGCAATGGATAAAAAGCATAAAAATGATTTTTTTCTAAAATGCAATTGACAAAAAAACACAAAGAAATGTCTTGTTTCTAAAATGCAATGGACAAAAAACACAAAAAATATGTTGTTTCTAAAACGCAGTGGCCTAAAACACAAAAAAAAATTCTAAAATAAAATGGACTAAAAACACAAAGAAATGTCTTGTTTCTAAAAGGCAATGAACTAAAAACACAAAGAAATGTCTTGTTTCTAAAACGCAATGGGCTAAAAACACAAGGAAATGTGTTTTTTTCTAAAACGCAATGGGCTATAAATTTTAGTTAGTTTACGTTTCGACCCTGCAGCAATACGCTAGGGGTAAAATTTCAACCCTTGATTATGCTTTTTTTACGTTTTCTAAGTATAATCGAATGACATTTAAATACATAATAATTGTACTGTATAAATTCGATTACTTTACATTTTGATCCAACCGCAATGCTATTGAATTAAACATGATAAGTCAAAACGTGTGTTTTCATATGATTAACGCATGACATAACATTTGAACTAATTCGTTCAATGTTTGCAAACTCGTGCAGCAACGCATACGGGTCTAATTACTAGTTATTCCTTATTATTATATGAATGAAATAATACATATCAACAATGTAAACCATAGATGATGGTAGTTGTTATTATTTCGACAACACAATAAACTTTACCATTGCGATTATTATATATAAATCTTGTTTATCTTTTCGAACGGCTGAAATTTTATAAAACCGACTAGCATATAACTAGTTGGGAAAAGTAGAACTACAATACCAATATAACCTAGCTAAACTTAGCACAACTATTCCTATTAACAAACCACATATAGTAAGAACTAACAATAGCACCAAAATGATTTACCTCATATACTTAATATTGTCAAACATCCTGTTACTTCGAAAACGCCAAAGCTCCAACCAAGTAAAAAATAACATATAATATAATGCCTCCTTCTTGGCCTTAACCAAAGAAACCGAATCAATAACGTTATTAACCATAATATGTTACATCAATACGTATATTTTTAAAGGAATCAACACATATGTTATATAAACATATGTATGAATTTATATATCATTTCATGCCAGTAGAATTGTGAATATATTTATTTTATCGTTTATATGTTTATTGATCAACAGTTTATTTGACAATTAACTAGTTTAGTTGATCAAATAGAGCTTATTATTTAATCTTCTTAAAATGAAATTCCATGGTAAAAAATAATAAGCAAATGGAAAAGTATTATTTAAATACACAAATAAAAAAGGGGCTGTCCCATTTTTTCGTAGAAAAAATGTCACACAATAGTAACTAAGTTTTAAAAGTATTCTAATTAGATCACTTGTATAGTTTTTATCACAATTAGATAACTTAACATTCAAATTAAGCCATGTCTTTTTTCTATGTGTCAGGAAAAAAAATAGGCATAAGATGCAGGGTCGGATTATTCTAATATAGGAAATTATATTTGTTAAAAATAAAAACACTCTAATTACATTAAAAATTAAAAAAACAAGTTACAATCCACGTTATCGCTCGACATTCACATCAAATAAAATGGAAAAAGAAACAAAAATCCACATCACCACGTTTACCTATGAAATGGATGAAAAACCCTTAATTTTAGTGAAAAATAAATATTTAATAACATGATTAAACCACGTTTACCTATGAAATGGATGAAAAACCCTTAATTTTAGTGAAAAATAAATATTTAATAACATGATTAAAACACTTTTAAAATTTAAGTAATTTAATTAGAGCACTTTTGAAGTTTTGTTACTGTTATACAAATATCCCCTTTTTTCTACTTGCATACGGTACAAAATTCAAATGACCAGCCCAATTGAATTGTTTATTCATTGACTTTTTCATTGTTCTTACGCACAACATGTTGGGAAAGTAGGAACAAGTTAGTCAAAGTGACAAAAGCATTAAAATATATATATTCATGCCGTAGAGACGACAGAGTCAAATGACTTGTCTTTGGTTTCTGAAGCAGGCGAATATGATGTGTAATACTTAGAAAATTTAAGCACTTATATAACATGTTTCTTTTCTTAACTTATATAACATAATCTTTTCTTAGGCTAGAAGTGATTTGTTTTACCATTTTCCTTGCATCCAAATGTGAGAATATTAGTGTTTATTACTTCTCATGATTAGTTTATTTTGAACATTTGGATCGAAGACTAGCCGATCTGGACTCCTTGCTTGGTCTCGACTATTTAACGAGAAAAACTCGTTGGTTCCTTTGATCACACTACTACATCAATTTGTGTCAAAGGCACCCCAAAAAGTTTGTTTCTTGAAACACCTTTATGTTTACAAATGGATCATTAGTGGGTTCTTTTAGAGAGTTTTAAACGTTGTCTTTACATGTTTTTTATGTCACAAAATTTTAAAAAGCCTACACACCCCGACAAACAACATAGCGGAAGAAGAAAAGGATATAACGTGGGATTGTTAGGGTCGGAAGATGTAAACGAAAAACATGATCATCCTGGGGTTTGAAGATGAAAATTGAAAGGTGAGAGGAGAGAGATAAACAAGAAGAAGAATGGGAAAGAAAATGTATAAGGAGGATGATGCATGGCAAACAAGAAAATTAAGATGCCGGGAATAAGTTGCAACTTCTCATTATAGTAACATAAGAAAGTATTTTTAAAATTAAAAAAATATACCTCAGTTATACAAAAATAGTTCATAACAAAGCTCTATTTTATGAATAAAGTTTAAGATTATATTTTCATCACATTTCAGTATTAAACTAAGTAAATGGGTAGCTAATTTCCTTTCAAAAAGTGGGTAACTAAATTTTCTTATCTTTTTGGTTTTTATTAAAATTAAATAAGTTTTCTTTTTATTTTATTGTAATTATTTATTTGTCAAACACTAATCACTGATATATCCTGAAATACAAAAAAGGAAATATTAAATCATTTAAAAAATTAACCATCGACATATTTGTAAATTGTCTAGAGTCAAACATTTGGCTTTTACAAAATAGTACGTGTATTTAATACAATACAACAGTCGATTATCCGAGTGTTGTCATTGGCATCCGGTCAACCAGAAAATGTATAAATCCAATAATATATCAACACGCGTTTTTATTGATCGAAAACACAAAAATATGTACAGGTACCGGTTCGGATGATATGGATGTAAGCATCTATGTTATTTTATTAGAATTGGTTTGATTCGACACGGCACCGGTAGAAACGTCAAGAAAACCATAAAATAATTATTTACGAACTTTGAACTGAACTTTAATTGAAATAATATTTAAAAATAATCGTGTTGCAATAATCCGGTCAACCAGAAAATGTATAAATCCAATAATATATCCGCTACGGATGTCAGCATCTATGTTATTTGGTTAGAATTGGTTCGATTCGACACGGCACTGGTAGAAACGTCAAGAAAACCATAAAAACGAATATTAGTTTTGATGTTTGGACCACATCGTTTCTGTTCGTCAGGGTAAAGAACAAAATAATTATTTACAAACTTTGAACGGAACTTTTATTGAAACAATATTTAAAAATAATCGTGTTGCAACAATATATTCGGATTTTTATAAAGCATTGCATTGTATTATTATAGAAATGAAAAGAACAAGTAAATTGTATCACCTTATATAAAAAACTAAACCGTGAGTTAGATTTAATAACATGCACGTTTGTGCTTCACTAACTTTTACATTACCACTCATAACTCAGTCTTAAAAAACTTTATATGGATTCGTAGATAAAAATAGACAAGTTGCAACAATATACTCAAAATTGTATAAAAATCATATAAAAAGCTATAATAAAAAAACAAAATCATGTACAACTAATTATAATAAAAAATAAAAAATAGAAGGCTGATATATTTATTATTAATACTTTCATTTAAAATAAAAACAGTACATAATTCAACTAAAAACAATTCAAAGAAAAAAAAGCATAATCTAAATAAAAATACAAATAAACTATTCCTTAATTTTTGCACATTTAATCAAAACAAATCACATTTGGGACACATTAAGGATAGTGTGTAATTGAAGTGTAGGGGGATGTTATAACCCTAAATCGTTTGTCCTAAAATCAAGCCTTACATAAAACTCGTCTTGGAAAACCGCTAATCACCCCAAATATTTTTTTTTAAATTACTCATCTTGGTTTAGTTTGAGAAAAATAAGTTCGAAAAATTAAGTTTTAGTTTACACCTGATAGCGTCGTGATAATAAGAACCAAGTAAGAAAATTACAGAAACGGGCATAACAATTTTTTTGTAAAATTTGATTGTATATACACTTTTACATTATAACAATTTCCCACAAAAGTGAGTTTTTGAGCCTTTACCGAGCATAAAAATACATATCTATATTAATTGCTCAATTTTTCGTTTCTTGTGTGAATAGCCCGTTTGGTCCTTACAAATCTAGAACTTGCCAAAGCAATACGTTCCTAATCCTTACCGACACTAATCCAAGTAAGTAAATGATAGAGGCATTGGAATTACAACCCATTTTTCATTTTAAACCTTTATTTTCCTTTTCATATCCCCCTAGTTAAACACCTTAGAGCCTTAACACTTTCGTTTCTAAACCCGTAAAAATATAAACTTTTGCAAAAACAACCACTCATATCCACAAAATTTTATTTTTATTTACACCATTTATTTTAGTAACAAGTTCGGTTATAAATAACAAAGTATGGCTTAGTTTAAACTTTAGCTAAAAAACATTGGTTAAAGTTTTTTCTCTAAGCCACAAAATTGTTCAAAACCGACATTTTTACGCTTTTCATCCTTTTTACCCCCAAAATACCTATCCCTAGCCAAAATCTACCATTTTAAAGTTCTCTTGATATTTACAAAGATTGAACGTCAAAAAATAAGGAGGTTTGATTGTATGTCAAGCCTATGGTAGGCGTAAGCCCCACATCGGGTCCGAGCGATTTCACTTAAACATCTTCGACTGAGCGTTGAGTGACCACTTGTGAGGTATGTAAATTTGTATATAACTAAAATAATTTTATAAAGGCATGTTATGCCTAAAACAAATAATTTTTCTTAAAATATGTTCTAAATAAATCATGACGAATAAGATTGTAAATAAAATAAATTTAGAACTTGGATTCCCGACACTCCAAAGATAAACCCAAAACTTCTCTCCTTCCATGTCCGTTTGGGTGTGTAAGCCACATTATAGAGTTTTGCTTGAGGATAAACAAAGATTCAAGTGTGGGGTATTTGATGTGCGCCAAATGCAACATATAAATTACATCAAACAAGGAATAAAATCAATCTTTTTCGGTACTAGTGTTGAAAAAAGCATGTTTCTTTATTTACTTTTAAATTACAGGATCAAAAGAGCTTAAATGAACAAAAAAAGCAAATTAACAGACAAAACCAACACAAATACAAAGAAGGAGGATTGACACAACTTGCCAAACCCCCATTCACATCCAAAACAACAAAAATAACGAAGACAGAAACTTAGGCACGGGGTCGTGCTCTCTCACCACGGGGGTGTTGGTACAACGACCTGACATCTGCAATTAATGAAGGGAGAGAAAAAGTCTACCATAGGGCCGTGCCAGGAGGGCACGGGGCCATGGTCGCCTTCTATTTTCAGCTATAAATAGAGGTGCTTGGTTCATGAGAAAGGCATCTCTTGGCAAACCATTTCTCTCACACATGTCATCAGTCCACCACCACTACAACACCAACACTCACCACTATCATCTATCTTTCATCTTTTAGAGTGTGTAGTGGTCTCACAATTTTGCAAGCTTTCTATTAATCTGGGATCTGGTGAGTTGAGGTGATGAACACCAAGGTTACCCTACAGCAGGGACAAGAGGTGTGTGAATAGATTGTGTTTAACGAAGGGTTCAGGTTCGAAATCAGAAAATACAAAAAGAAAACACGGAAAATGCCACTTTGTGCGAAGTGACTTGCACTTCGTACGAAGTGACTGTCCACTTCGTGCGAAGTGACAGTTCTGAAATGATTTTGCTCGTTTAACACTCGTTTCGACACTGATTTCTGTGAATGAGGAGTTTATGAACGAGGCAAAACAGTCTGGGGTCATAACACTTAATCAATATTTGATAGTATCATGATCCTAACCTTTATATATATATATATATATATATATATATATATATATATATATACTTAGTCTGTCAGATACGTCATAAATGTCAAGCAAGGAGGTATGAAACCTTGTTATATGAACCAAAGCACTAAGTTTATCAACGCAGTTGATAAACCCGGTTGGTCATGAATATACAGAAATTAAATATACAAAATGTTCAGGTGAGGTGTGGAACTTAATTCGGGTAGCCGATGCTCCCAACGTTATCACACTTGCTGGAACACAAGTCCAATCCTAGTGAGGATGATGAACTCGGTTAGCTTCTACACTTGGTACAAAAAGAAAAAAGAAACAAGAAGTATCATAAGAGAAATGACAAGGTAATAGTAAGTTGAACTCACTTAGAAGATTTGAGAATAATCTGTCAGGAATTCAGAATTTTTAGACTGAGAGTGACAAGATTTGAAAAGATGGAGGTGGTGAAGGGGGCCTGTATTTATAGGAAAAGATGTTGCCAGATCCACCTCGTGCGAAGCGAGTTCAACTCGCACGAGGGGGTTGGTTTGGGGTTGTTTCCACGTATTTTAGTCTATTTTCAAGTATTTCAAACATAAAGTTGTAACATATGAGTATTGTACGTATAGTAAGTATGATTTGAATGTAAGTATGTATTTGAATGATTGATTGCAAGTATAATAAGTATAGGTAAAATAAGTATTTCATTATGATCAATGTCTCGGATTACAAAGTGGAGATTAAAATACGAATAGGACATAGTCTTCAAAAATAGAAATACGATTACACTTTTCTAAATATGAAAGTACAAGAATGTGAAACGTTACAGGCGGTATAGCCGTTGCGGGTAGGAACCCACGTACCCTAGCCCACTAACACCCCCTCCACCCTTAAAGTTTGCTTAATTGTATACTTTTTTTTACTTTGGTGATGAACGTATTGTCGTATTTGACATTTGTATTTTCATTTAGTTGTGACATGTATATTTTTTCTTGTCTTCCGTACTTATGGTTGTTTTAATCGTAAGACAAATTACACAATCAAGATGATTTACATTGCTCATGCCCGAAGTTAGTTTCAGTGGATATATGTTGTATCTGTATATCTTTAGTGAAGGGTCGAACGAGAAGAAAATTTTTATAAGAACAGAAAGTAAGTTTTAAACCAGTAGAGAGGTTTCGTTTATTTTATTTTACTTTTTTTGAACAGCAAAGGTTACATAATCTCTAAATTACACCAAATTGCATTTAGTTTACCCTATGCCAGGAATTGAACTATTGCCTCTCCCCAAGAGGCACAAAGCCTCTACCATCCCATCAAAGTTGTGATGACGAGATGTTGTATTTAATATGTGTATTCAGTGTTATTATAAGAGCATATAGTAAAGTTAGAATTTAATTAATTTATTGTATTTTCTTAAATTAGCTAATTAATTAAATTTATAACTCATTTATAATTTTTTTTTCAAAACAACCTAATTTATGGTGGACAATTTTTTATATGTGTAGAATAAAGTTTAGAATAAATTTATAAAGTGTTTTTTACCTAATTAATAATCTAAACAGAAAATAATTAATAGAAGAAGTTATAAATTATTTATTTTCTTACTATTATCTCATTTCTTTTTTTTCTTCTCATTTCCCTTGTTATACATCAATGTCACAGTTAACAGATGTCGATTCAACTTGTTGAATGATATTATGTTTATAAGTGGAATGAATGAAAGCATTAGTACGTAAGTAACTGATATTTTATTGTTCATATGTGACTGAGTTTTGGGTTAATCAACAAATGAATTATAGTACGTCAACCGATCGTGCATGAATAGTGATCTAGGTTAATCTTATAATTGATATTATATCTAATATAAGTTATGTCTATTTAGCCAATAAAACCTGAAATGGAAAGTGGTTATTTCCCATCTTTGCAAATCAATCTTGTGTTCTTGTGCTGTCGGAATGTGAAATTGATTTACATTTAGATTGGTTCATTTAAACTTCATAATCAATCACTATTCATACTTTCTTTTTCATCAGCAAATAGTAAAATCATGCCGTAGAGTAGGGTCTCAGAGAGGAGTGAGATGAGAGCGAATCTTACCTTAATACTAAGAGAGAGAGGAGGTTGCTCCCGATGAGACACCTCAACAAACATTTTTTGTCTTTTTCAACAGAAAATACAAGTAGGATATAGCCTATACGAGTAATGGAAGAGAATAATGTGGAGGCATGATAAATGATAAAAATCTGAATTCGAATACGAATTAATCTATTATTCACACCTCAAATCACTAAAAGAATACTTTCTTTAAGTACAAAAATATATTTTTTTTTTTTTTTTTTGCTGTAGATTCACTGCTATTTAGTAACCCTCATCCCTTTTGCGAGTAACCCGAATGTAGCAATAAACCGCCGCGAAAGCGACCGTGACAAGGCCACCAATGATCGCTCCACCACCGGCAACAGACTTATCCGAAGAGTGACGATGGTTTTCCGCCTGCTCAGCACCTTCACCATACTGATCTGATCCCAATGGTGACTCCACAAGCACTAAAGAATGAGAGCCTGGAGCAGGAGCTGGTGAAACTTGACCCAACCCTTTTGGTTCCAGCTCGGTTCCTACTCGTATGTGTATCGTTCTGGTGGCGATTGTTTGGGAAATCAAGATTCCTACGAAAAAGAAGCAACATAACACATTCTTGAAGTGGTCCATTGTAAGAGTGAAAATATTGGTCGGTTTTTGTTGTAGTTAGGATGATATGTGATTGCATATAAATAGACAGCTGTGGGGCTATAGTAGTAGGATGTGGTTACTGGTTACAGGTGGAATTTAAGCTGTTATTGCTCAAAAAAGTCATAATACAAATTTTAAATACACTCGTTTTAGACTTTTTCTTGGTTATTTAATGCAGTTTTTAATAAACCTTTAATAATATATACGATTTAATTTGTGCATATGATTGTAAAGCAGTTTATTTTTTACTTGTGGGTGACCACTGATTAAAAGTAATAATTATTAACTAGCAACGCTTAGGCGTGTACAATGCAAGGGGCTTGGCCTCACGAATTTCACTCCTCTCTCATATGGTCACATACTACACACCATTCTCTCTCCTTCGGCCTCCCCTTCTTACAGAGGTGTTTGACTGTATGACATGGACGGTCTGTTGTCAGTGAGTCTTATGGTCTCTCTCTCTTTCATGTCTATACCGACTCCTCTCTCTCATCCTCTTTGACATTTGAGCTGATGGATTCTGTTATAATAAAAACAAAATCTTTGAACAACAAAAAAAAGAAAGATTTTTATTAATCACAAAACTAGCTAAAAGATGATCAAAACAAATATTCATTACATCAATCATTCCATGCTAAGGAGGCTCGGTTTCCAATCCTTAGAAATTTTGTTGATAACTTTTGCGTTTCATGCACTCTAGATGAACCAAAGCGAAGCGATGTCAATCGTATCGATTGCAACCCCTTTTTCATTTAACTCGACCTCGGTAATTGCTACAAATTACATTACAGATGCCTTAAGCCGACATTTAGATTGGAGTTTACTATCTTTTTCAAATATTTCTTGATTATAAATACTTTTAGGAATCTATTGGGAATAGCTCAATGGTATTAGTAAGTTAGATAAGGTGTATGATAAGTGGAGGTCATGGGTTCAATCCCATAACATACAAGTTTAGCCATTAAAAAAAATATACTTTTTAGGGTTTATGAAAAAGAGGCGATGAGATCTCCCAAATATATGGAGATGCATGTAACGGTTAGTTAATAAACTTTTGTATCTAAAATAGTGGTGACATAGGCATAACAACTGGATGCTCTTCATATTATAAAATTTCTTCACTGGATTTGCTTCATTTCCGAAAACTACTTGATATAGACGCTTAAATAATAAACTACATTTAATTTAAATTATTGTCACATTAAAAGAAATTAATAATTGGAACCAAAATATGAGGTTTGATGGTTGTGTGTTTGGTAGGACTTCATCAAAACTCATTTATAAGGCTGGATACAAGCAGACCACCTCTCTGATTCCCACCTACCCATATTGCACCATTCAAAATTAGTGGTTGGTTATTTATTGCGAAAAATACAAAATTACATTATAAGAGTTAGTTTTTATTTTTAATTTAAGTTGCACGTTTGGTTTTTTAATGCGACTGTAAATAGATATAAGTTAATGGGGAAAAAAGGATATTAATATGATTTTAAGAGTAAATGGGTCTTAATTTTTTTATATTATTATATTAATTAGGGGGGATTTTTATCATGTCAACTTAGTGAATATTTTTTTCTTGAATTTGAGTTGGATCACGGAATGACTTTAGGCTTTTGATTTAATTTGGTTTGTATTTTTGTATGGGTTTTATAGGTGGTTTTAATTTCAAGTTGAATGTCATGTTGAAATTTATTTTATTTTTCTTTTTCAAAATTGCTTCTAAAACAGTAAACTTTGTGTGGAGAAAAAAGTATTGTTCGTTTTATATAAGCACTGAATAGTAAATACTAGCTAGCATGACCACAACTAGCTTCGAGCTTAGGTGGTTGTATCCTATGCATCTATACCAGAGATCGATGCCTAGGAACTTGTCTCCAACTGGCTATCATTATATTTATATTTTTATAGTCAGTTGTTTTAAATGAATAACCGTATAAGAAAATAGAAAACAAGTTTAGGATTTGAGCCCGAGTTATTGATGTGAAAACACAATCCGGTTACTAATCTAACTAAATGTCTTATGTTGTTTCCATAACCCAAATGAGTTACAGGAGTCATGTCAAGAAGTATAGATATAACACAAGTGCACTCTAGATTACCCAAACCAAATGCCTATATTAAAAGATGCGTTCTTTAGGATTTAAATTTCTCGTCCGAACCATTAAAAGATATGCCCCTTAGGTGTATTTTTTTAAAGACGGTTGAAGTTATAACAATAAATATAGAAAGTTGCAAACTTATAGTATTAAATGGGTCTAGTTTAAAATTGTTGAGTCTTGAATGGGCCTATCTTTGTATTAAACCTTTTATGTTTTAAAAAATCATGCCCAGAGCCTTGAATAGACCTATCTAAGTATTAAGTCTTTCATGTTTTAAAAATCGTACCCTTGAAAGAACCGGGCCCTGGCCATGGGAGGTCCTCCTCGGACACCCTCATCACCGCCCCTGTCTATATATTAAACCCTAGAAGTCAAGAACGATACAAGGAATGAAGAAATCTGAACAATACAACCAAAGTCAAAACAAGACTAAGACCATCACTATGATGATCTCTAGAAAAAAACAGAACAAACTAATAAGTTTTCATCAGAACAAAGATGATATTGGAAACCCTAGAAGACGACTACTCAGACAAGAGACACATATAGAGAAATAATTTTGAAATATCTCCTATATATCACTCTCTTCATAGTACACGTTTATATACTTGGAAGTCTAGAAGCAAAGTGAAGCCCATCATCAGTCTTCTTAAGCCCAAACTGTTGCTGCTCCTAAGCCCATTGAAAACAGTTATCCAAGCCCAAGTTTAAGTCCAGCACTCCAACTTCAAGCCCGGAACTCCAAAGCCATCCAATCCAGAACCATACATACAATCATAAAAACAACATTAGAAAATAAAACAAGCATTTAAAAGATATTAATATGTTTGACAATAAATTGAAGATGAGCATGTATTTCAATAATTCTTCAAACAATAGAGGTGAATTTACACAAATCCCACCGCCTTCCACTTCTCTTATTGTTGCCGCTGTCACATACACATCTACTCATCCAAATGAACCGATGCATCTCTTACAATTTAAAAGTTTCGCTAAACCAGGCTTCTATACAGTTCAAAACCGGATTTTAAGCAATAAAACAAACCCCTAAATCTGGGCAGGCATAGGGGGTGGGCGAACCACTCCCCCGGCCGATATTTTTGGGGGCCTGTTTTAAAAAATTATATATATTGTGAAAGTGAAAATATTATTGGACTCTCTATACACAATTTACTATCGTAGCTTATTGGGCCCAAATAATTTTATTTTTATCTATATCTAAAATCTTATAATATATTGGGTCAATTAGTTATACTTTGATCCAATATATTATCCAAACATCTAACTTATTGGACCCTCTCTGTAAGAATTTAAGCTTACAACTTAGAAGGCCCAAATAATTTTATTTTTATCCATATCTAAAATCTTATAACATATTGGGCTCATTAGTCCTATTTTAAACCATATCCATTATCCAAACGTTTATCTAATAAAATTAGTAACAAAAAGTTAAAAAAAAACAAAACAAAAAACTAAAGATCGAATATTGATAGTGATAAACTTTATATGAAGTTGAAGTTATTTGACATATGAGAAACCAGTGAACTTAACAACCCTATATTTTTTTATGTCTATTATTATCATGTTAAGCGTCATTTAAAAAAAATAGTTTATATAATTCGTTAAGACAAAGGATTTTTTTCTCGGCTCAACCGAGTCACTTAAATCCTCGAATACATCTCTACCCCAAATATGAGTAATTTACTACTTTATTAAGGCCTAAAAGAAGGAAACGATGCAGGCCTCTGAGCTGCGTTTTCAAGGCCCAAAGAGAGATAGAGAAACGGGTCAACACAAAACAAGTCAACAGATTCAAGTCTTCAACATTGTTACTTCAGGGGGTTATAAATGGGCAGTAGGATCCAAATTTCAAAAATAAATAAATAAATTAAACAAAACACTAAACTAAACAAAATAATATAGATATAAAAATGTAAATGGTCTGGTCAATTTTAGGACTCGCTCCACCAAATCGCTTACGCCATTCGAGTTGGTTGCGAAAATGTACCCACCCAACCGGGAACAACCCGTGTCAACACACACCCTTCTGATAGGGATGGCAATGGATCAGGTTCGGGTCAGGTATTGATATTCCTATACCCATATGCGGTTATAAAATCATGTCCCATACCCGACCCAATACCCGTCAGGTATTTGTCGGGTAATTACCCGTCGGATATCGGGTATACCCGAGGCTATTGGGTATACCCATTAGTTTGTTAAAGATATACCTTGGGATTTCTAAATACATTTTTTACTATTATAATTATTATATAATTTTATTTATACAACAACTATTATAAATTAAAAATGTACATTACATATATATAAGTTTATCATAAATTAATAATAACTTTGTAATACTTATACACTTACATGTATATACTTCACAACATACAAAATAACAAATACTATTATCAAATGCACATACTAAAAGAGAATTTATTTTTTCACATTATGAACATACTAAAATAAATCAACAACAGACAAGTGTTAATGGAAAATAAAAATATAAACTAAAAAATTCGGCTATATGATCCTGTATATAGTTCGCGTAAATGGGTATGTGGTTTCGGGTAATCGGGTCGGGTATCACCTAATCCCATACCCGACCATACCTACAAAAAATTTTTAAACTAATCTCATACCCGGCCACCCGTCGGGTATTGGGTATACCCGTCCCATTTGTGTCGGGTTTCAGGTATACCCATCAGGCTCGAGTATTTTTGTCATCCCTACCTTCTGATTAATAGACCCGCAACCCTAATAATGAATTAAATACACATCACTTAAAATTTAAAAATAAAACATAAACTTAAAATAAACATAAAAATGTTTCGTCATCTTCTGATGATTATGATGAATCCATCTTTTAACTAGTTTAATACCCATTCGGTGGACGGGTTATGCTGATGTATTATATAGTAACAAAATGAATAAACCTATGAACACAGAAATAAAATCGAGTCAAATTACACAAAATTATATCGTGACAAACAAATCGAACCTATATTAAGCGTACACAAAATTAACAAATGAGACACAAAAGCACCATTCTTTAATTTATAAAAGGAAAACGAACGTTATCAGTTTACAACCACTCAACCATGTTACATTTAACATCTTTGTGACCTTATGAAACAAAACACACCACTTACGTGGACTAAGGTTCTATATGAAAGTTTCTAATAAATTTCATTGTATCATGTGAGAAACTGATAAGTTGTTTCTGTTTTTTACATACAAAAATTAAAGTTTCTAACATGAAAAAAAATCTTTAAAACCATTTTTCGTTTGTGTATCGGTTTTGTTAAGTTGTTTTTTTTTTTCCAATTATGTGATCAATTTCGATATAAGATTGGGAGGGGTTGGTATTGTATTAACAATCTTTCCTTTCTAAACGACTGGCAGGCAGAATTTATAAAAACCATTAGCTAGAAACCAGGCAAAAACAGAAACAATTACAATGTTAGTAATGAGTTTTGCAACACATAACTTTCTAGTCGACCTATCTCCGAATCACTGTCGAACAGTTTCTTAAGTTGCACGATAATTTATTTTGCAAATGGCTACCTTCCGGATGGTGAAAATGCAGTTATACGAACTCTTAGGTTCTACATAACTCAAACTCATGTAGATTGCACGTGAGTTGCGTAACATGACCCTTGGGGTGTAACGGACATTTTGTTGATGATATACCCAATTAGAACCATGTAGCATTTATTTCTATTATGAGCATACGTAAACGTTTATACTCCAGCAAAACTTAATACGCAATTGTAATCTCGTGTATGACATGTCTGTATGTGTGAATTTTTTTTGAAATACTATTGAGGTATAGGATAAAAAGGCAGAAATCTAGCCATTCTTTTCCTTCAAGATTTACTTTATCATCATTATGGTCCCCCTTCATCTTTTTTTTTTTTTTCTGAAGTTTCAGACCAACACATGTTCATGTAACTAGTAACCCAGTCGTCCCATTACTCCCATTAAACATGGCTCCCATGGGCCGCCTATAGGATATTGCAAAATAAGCAGTCGCTTCGGGCCCTAACATATGGGTGACTCGACTGTATAATAAAATGAGTTGTGGCATACGACCTCTATTTTCTTAATAATATACTAAAATTGTACATCATTTTTCGATTAAGTTGTGGCATACGACCTCTATTTTCTTAATTATATACTAAAATCGTGCATCATATTTCGATTATTTGAATATAGTTTCAATTATTAGAATGTATTGGAATAAATAATTTCGATCATTTATCTTTGTGATTATTTCTGCCAACTCTATCATGTGTGATTTTGTGCGTTTTAGGTTTTGTATACAATACATGTGTGTCATCATATTTATGTGTTAGAAGAACACAAAAAAAAATACAAAAAAGACGCTGATTTTAGAATCTGCTTTGGGCCTCAGTTGAGCCGGCTATGTCCCAACCAAATAGTACTCTTGCTTGCAAGATCGCCTCATCAAATATCTTTTAACGCTCCATTTCTATCAATACTTTTCACTTACAACATGCCGGTATAGCTGATGTTTGTTTCGATACACTATAAACTCCTTAATCAAGTCTATCCTTGTTCATGTTATTGCACATGCTCCATTATAAGATGTCACATATTAATAATTTCACATGTTTTATGGTTAATCATGTGAATTCTTAAACATCCTATAGTTCTTTTTTTTTATTTTTTAAATGCTTCCAGATCCAAATGCCACAGATACAGGTAGTCTCTTTGTTTCGACTTGATTATATTCTCTGCCATACCTTTGTCTACTATGATAGTGTATGGATAATTGGATGCTTCACTAGACAGACCAACCACATGGCTCATATAAATTATTTGTTAGCAAGGACTTAAATATTTCTTCAGCAGTTAATGCTTTAATATTTTCTTTCCTAGACGTTATTGCTAGTGTACTATGTATTGGATGCTTGTAGACATCAATGAGCTGTTCTAAATATGGTTTGATTTGAACATTTTTATGGTTAGCTAGTTGTAAAAATTAAGGTACACTATATAATTCCAATACAATTAATCGATTAGGATTCATGCGAAAGTTACTAGTCGCAATGTCTGTTTACGTTCGCTCTTTCACCATATAGTCAATTCTTTTTGCATTATATTCGTTCTGCTTTATTTGGACGACAATTTCGCCTTTAAGCCATATAAACAAAATTCTCATGACTTCTAGAATCTGGAGGCTAAATCTATTATATAGGCCATCAGCTTACACAACATCATTTACTTACTCTAGTCAAGTTAATCGGGCTTGATAGTTTGTGAAACAAAATCTAATGCATATAAAAAGGCAATTTCTAGAGGAAAAAGAGATAATAATTAAAGTGAACATCTTCATTTGTTGGGAGTAAGGCCCTGGGCCAGGGGCCTGATATGTTTGATTTAATGATTGTTTATGGGCCGGGACTTCATAAAAGTCCAAATAAGAGCCATGATGTGGCAGATAATTTAAAATTGGAAAAGAAGAAATGAGAGCATTCTTAGTGGGCCCAAACTTAATTAAACAATTATACTGCTGTTAGCGGCGGTTATGTACGTTTTTCCTTAAGGGGTGGGGTGGGCCCATGGGGTTCAAAATAAATGTTAAGGTGGTCGAGGTCCACCCCGCTCACCAGCTCAAAAAGGTCCATGTCGGACAAATTCGAAATTGCTTTTCAGTCGCTTCAGTTTTCAACTTCCTGAAATCTGTTTGGTTTCCAGTTTCAATCGAAAAAAAAAAAAATCAAACCGAATAAACCAAAAACTGAACACCTTAATCGAGTCTGTAGTTGTTCTTGTCACATGCTCTATTATAAAGGTCACATGTTAATGGTTTCAGATTTTTTTATGGTTACTCATGTGAGTTCTATAAACATATCCTGTAGTTTATTTCTTTTTTTATATGCTTCTAGATCCAATTGCCACAAGTACAGGTGTTCTCTTTGTATTGACTTGATTAGATTCTACCATACCTTTGTGTACAATGATAGTGTATGGATAATTGGATGCTTCACCAGACTGACGAATCACATGGCTAATAAAATTATTTCTTTGGGTCTTAATGATTTTAATTTTTTTTATTATTATTTGTTATTGCTAGTGGACTATGAATCGGATGCTTGTTTGTAAACATGCATGAGTCGTTCTGAAGCTGGTTTGATTTGATATTATTTAAAGCAGTTTATTACATTGTCATTGATGTTAGTTGTAATGATTAAGGTAGACTTTACATTGATTCATAAGCTTAATACAATTTTTTTAGGATTTATGTGAAAGTTACTAGTTGCAACCCATGTTCGTTGTATGTTCCACGTTGATCCATCCTGGACTACGTATTTGTTCCCGGTATAATTCGAAAACTGGTTATGATAGCAGTTTGTTTGGGAAAATAAGAACCCATAAACATGACAGTACCTAATCAAATCGATCGCACTACATTAACTGCTAGACTATAGACAAAACAAAATTACGATTATAGAGACTTTTTTGGCCCTTTTACAGGGAACTGGAATCAACGTGGAGGGTATAGGTAGGAGAGACAGAGTAGAAGCATCTCGTCCCAAGGACCCCCACTGACAAGTTTCGTGAGAAATGGAGAGAGGGAGATGACATTTTTGGCTATGGGAGTGGCAAATTGGGCAGGTGGTGGATGTGGCAGCGTTTTTAAGGCCTCGTGTTGGAGAAACTTTTACAAATAAAGTGTCTATTTGTAGTAGTCGGATTAAGGTCAATAAATTGGTCCCAAGTTGAAGTGGGTGACCAATAAGCCATATTTATATTTAGTAAGAGTCGAACAGCTAAATCTAATATTAATATGTCGGTTTGATTATCAACATCAACATTCAGGCCATGTACTACACATCATTTACTAAACAATTCTAGAGTAATAAGTAACAATAATTAAAGTTATGTACATGAATTACATGATGAGTACATCTTTTGTTGGGAATTAGGCCATGGGCCTGATGGGTTTGCTTTTAATGATTTTTGAAGGCCCAGACGTCATAAAAGTCCAAATAACAGCCATTATGTTGCAGACAATTTAAAAATGGAAAATGACTTGAGATCATTCTTAGTGGGCCCAAACTTTGTTAAAAAAAACACACTGCTTTTTTTTAATCAACCCACGTTTTAATAAACATAATTAAACGTTACTGCTGTTCGTGCAGTCTTAATCAGATAATCAAGTCTAAAAGTAACATTAAAATAAATCACCATTAACCATTAACCATTAAATACAAAGTAGAATAATCTTACTTTAACAAAATATGAAAAAACACGAAGCTCATGTTTTCTTTTTTTCCCATCATTTTTACACAAAAGATTTGATTAAATGTGGAAAACAACCGAGTAACTAATGGCGATGGTGCTCGCATTCCAAGGGGACCGATGGAAACCTATCGGTGTCGCTACAATAGTCGTAAATCATATGATTCGCCCGCACCCAAATCAACTGATGGCTTTGATGCACATTTAACTCCGACAACATAGGGTGATCCCACCAACCGCCAACGTTGGCACATCGCTTCGCATTTTCCGCATCCGAATTCGTAACAGAACACTCACAACCGTTGATTTCAAACCCCCTGTACGACGCCACAAAAGGGGCATGGGACCAGTCCGTCTTGACCCGACCGCCTTGTGTGGCCCAATCGTCCGCATTCCAAATTGAACTGTATACACCCATGGCTTGGTCTTTAGGGTAGGGGATACCTTTGTGTTCCAAGTTAGTGTGTACCCTAATTGGTGTATCATCCACCAAAAACCTGTCAAATTACCATATTACCCTTGTTAGACATTGGCATATAAAATAATAATAATATCACATGCATAAAAACTTGTACTCATAAAAAGTTTTTTTTTTCGGACCCATCATTGCATATATAAGATATGAGTGATGCAAATGTACAAAAATGTGAAGGGAAACATCCCTATTTATTTGAGTCGGGTCACATAATAAAAATACTTCGATGTGTCGTTAGAAATGCATAATAAAAATCGAATATAACGAAAAAGAACTCACACAACTTGACGCTGGTTCCATAGAATAGAATAAGAATGGAAGTCTTTAGTGGGGTCAAACCAAAGGTTCAACCTCTGCTCCCTGTTACCAACACCATTGACATACACATTAGTCTGCACAACATAAGGCTCCCCCGTGGTGTTCCCCAAGAACTCGAAATCAAACTCATGGTGTTTCGGGCCTTCGGATGACATCTAAAATATTCACAACCAACAAAAAGAAAACATAAATAAATAAATCAACCAATTAAAAAACAAAAACTGGTCACAATAAAATTCACCGGAACCAACTTACATAAAATGCGGTTACGGTTCCCGCAGAATCACCCTCAACAAGCTTAATCTGAATGTTGACTCGCCCGAACATGTATTTTGACTTCGATGAGAATCCAGCACCTTAAAGTAAGTGTTGTAAGTTCTGTTACACCTTGAAAAAATTTATTGAATTTGATACAAATAAAATGGAAATGTTAGTTACCGGAAAAGTTATCAAGCTTCATGTTCACCGCATCACCGTCAAATGAGAAGTGATCCGGAGCCCAGTAAGGCTGGAACATATCTTCAAATTTAGCAGTTGCTACAGCATACTGTACACATACTGAAAAACACAACAGGAAAACAATAGCCGATGAAGCCAACGCCATTGTTGTATTAATATCAAGACTTGAAGAGAGATATTTTGATGTTTTGTTGAGTGAGTGAGTGAGGGGGTGGTTTTTATAGCACAAGTTTGGTGTGAGGTTTGACACGTCAGCAACATGTAGGGTGGATGTGGGAGGACATGTAGGACGAATGGGGTCCACAAAGGATAAAAAAGATTGGAATAGAATTTAAAAATATAGCCGTTTGAGCTGGCAGTGAATGGGTGTTTGGGTAAAAGTGGGCACACTGTACGAATAGTCACTATTGGTAAAGATGGCTGTAAATGTGAACGAATGAGAGGATGACACGTGGGGTAACACAGCTGGCCAATGTACTGTCTAGCTGTCATTTATGTAGTGGTTAAAAGGACTTCCTTTATTTACATTCACCATTGCCTTTATTGGTGTATTTGATCTCACGCGCTGGTGTACCATTGGTTTCACGCGTGGATTACAATCAATAAATTTGAAGAAAAAAAATAACAAAATGAATATATTGAAACCATCTCTAGTGGGACTTACGTTGGATGTCTTTAGGCCGATGTGAAAGGGAGAGGCGGAAAGGATGTGTTTAGGAGAAAGAACATGAAATTTCATTTTAAAAAATACGATTAAGCAAGTAATATGAGCGAGTAGAAAATAAACGAATTGATCTAAAATCTTTTACCGTGGAGAAGAGATGCCCCGTCCTTTTGTGATGAGGTGTAGATGGCTTCAAATAAATTTGATAAAGTGACTTTCAATTTAGCTTTAATCTAGTTCCAAAATATTGATGATATAATTATTATGGATGGCAAATGTCATGAAAAGAAATATGATTATTTGGATAGAAAATTAGATGCTTTTGAAAATTTAGCTTAATGTATCAAATTAATATATACATTGATAAATTACACTTCATCAAAGTTGTTAGATTATGATCTTCTACTAATTAAACTGGTGATGATCGATAGTGATATAATGTGGCTACTACAGTTAGTAAAAAAAACAGAACTTTTTTATTTGAAAATAATCTAGAGTCAATTTGTAAAATATGAGAATTTTAAAATGGGTTTCTATTCATGTTTTCATTCTTAAGTTGTAAAAAATATTTTAAAATAAGTTTCTATCCATGTTTTCCATCTTAAGTTGTAAAAAAAACATGTATTTGTCTCTTTAACTTAAGGCCGTGTGTAATGGGGTAACACCCCGTTGACGTGGACATTACCCCGACACCAAACACCGTCCTAGGGGGCGTTAACGTAGGCGTGAGGGTAGGTGGGCCACGCAAATAACTAGCGTGAAGGGTGGTGAGGGTGTGTTTTTTTCTCAGCTTTGGTGCATAAAACAACAAATGCTATTATTAACGTTTCATTAAAAAAATACAATTTTACACTATATAAAAATCAATTTTTTTAACCCACACAACTCTCTACTTCTCTACCATTCTTCTTTGTATTTTTTAACCTTTCTACAAAAATTATGAGTTTTTTTTTCCAATCTACCCGAACAACCCCTATGTTCAATACCCACCCGAACCAAACACCTTAAACACCCCGAAAAACCCTATAGTCAAAAGCCGAACAACTCTTACGATCAAAACCCACCCACCTTTTCGCTCCAAACCATGTAGTTGGATGTTATCGGCATGCTTGTGATACTAAATATAACACCCCAAGCGATGGTAGAAGCGTCAGGGTGTACGAGGGATTGTTCAAAAACTCATCATCGATCATTAAAAATTATTATTCAACCAAATTAAAATCCATACAAAGACAAACTGTTCAACAAGAATACAAATTGTTCAAATTTAAAATTTATCTAAGTCTCAGCTCCTGTGTGAATCATATCTTGAAAATAGCTCATGTGTTATTCCCTCAAACATGTATAAAATAAAATATTAACTACGAATAGTTGATGAGGATGCATATATGTAATGTAATACACATATTGGATACCACAGTTTAACAATTCATATGCCAAAGACTTTTCAAAAACAAACTTGTGAAAACAAAGCATAGAAAAACAAAGTGTACGATCAATCCTTTGTTAACATGAAGGAACCCCAAGGGTTAACCTTTGTATAGCTATGGTTTCAATCATCCCAAATTCCCCTAAAAACATGAAATTTAAGCACCATTAATCACATACTGGCCGAGGAATGAAATGGGTAGATCTATTGGGTTTTGGTGAGACCCACTCATGGGTCCGTGAGACCGCATGAAGTGCTTTTGTGTCCCAGTCAAGGTTAATCAGCACTAAATCGTCAAGAGTTTGATTGCTTCCTATGTCGGCACACATTAACGTCTTTGCAAAATATTAATGATCAACGATTTCATAGACGCTTTACTTATCACTTTTACATACCGGATTTCTATATAATAAATTTCAAATGTTTTTAAGATTCATTTTATACAAACGCAAACGCATGAATTCACCGACTTTTGTTGATTTTTCAAACTTACATGTATTTCATGCAATTGAGTGAATCTTTGCATGGCATGGATTCAAGACGTTAAGATGGTCAAGTATGTGATGTCATCCTATTTTGAAGGGTTTGATTCATATATCTCGCCCTCGAGCGATACATAAAATGTAAAGCCTTGGTGATTTAAAACTTTACTCTGTAACAAGTCTTTTTATAAAATAATATAACTTTGTCATGTCTTTTTTAGAACAACTTATGACTTGTAAACTATTTCTTTGTCAATGAATGGATGAACATCGTACGTATTTTATTTATATAGTTTGTTTACTTACATCGTATGTAATGAAAACTAATCAAGTTAACACCTTACGCTTCCGCCTATGAGCGGTTGTGACACAAATGTCGCTTGTTATTGGTTCTTGGGACTTCCAATTGTTAGAGAGTGTGCTATTGTAGACTCAAAGAAGTATTAGCTATGTAACCACTGTCCAATTGTAAGACAGTGGTCCCAACAATTGTAGTGGCTGCTTCACTTAATAAACCTTCAAGTGTTACTTGTGACACAAGGGGTATACCCTTCTCTGCTTGTAGGGTTAGCAAATAGATCTGAACTTACACTAGTCACTTGTTGGAGTGTGCTCTCAGTGATAAATGGTTGAAAGGAACTAGTTTTGGGCAAGTCAGATGCAATATATAATTTTTTTGTCAAAAAGAGAGAAAATATAGAAATTTTTAGTATAATAATAAGAATGGAGATATGAAAAGAGATGTAAGTGCTCTTAGACTCTTATATCAAGTGGATATGTATATATAAAAATATAAGTTTTCTAAAAGTACTTATTCTTTTAAAATGTATATATTAAGTTATCCACCCGAATTGGGAAATGTGCAATAAAAAAAATTGGTATATTTACACTTTATATTAGACTCTCGTACTCTTGTATCAAATCGATACGTATCTAATCTAATACTAATAAAAGAATCAAGTTAATATCACATGGTATTCTCTTTTTAAATTTATTTTAATGGTATGTGGTATTCTCATTTATTATTATTATTATTATTATTATTATTACTATTATTTTACAATTTATTAATCTATACACAAGAATAAATAAATACATATTATTATTATATCATAATAATATATACAATTTATTAATCTATACATACCGATAGATAAATACGTATACATAAAAAATATTTATCTGATATTATTTTACTATTTTATTTATTTATTTTTATTTTCATATATGATATAAAGTTTTTATTTTTCAATTATTGCGGATCAAACCAAATTAGTTATATATTTGTAGACCTAAATTGTCTAATCTAACCTAATAATTTGTTTGCAAATAACTATGCGTAGGTATTTCTTAATTTAGCAATATTATTATTTTATTATTAATATATATGATTAATATCCAAGTTTTATTATTAATATACAACACATGTGGTGTCCAAAAAAATACTTTATTCCGAATATATCTCTGTATTCAAGGAATTTTATACCGTCACGTCGATATATCTATAAAAAGGAATATGGTATATAGTTTAAAATTTAAAATATATTTTATATCATTTAGATTATATTTTAATTTATTTTGGTAATTTAATATCAATAATGATTAAGTTAAATCTCATTATTGTAGAAGGTATTTACCTAGCTTCTTAAGTTTACATTTGACCGGTGATATAAATTAATGGGATGAGTTTTATTTGGATTTAAAAAAAATAAAAAATTATTGCTATTGTTATTATTATTCACTTGTAATTATTATATTATTATAATTACGAATTATTATCATATAAGCCACTATGGTATAGTCTTGTGTGTTACACAAGTTTACGTAAAATATTGTTTAACTCGTGTGATACGTGGGTCTATAACCTCCTAGTATACAATATAGGTTTCAAATACTTTATCTTTATATAATATAGGTTTCAAGTACTTATTCTTTTAAAATGTATATTTTAGTTTATCCGCCCGAAATAGGGAAATGTGCAATAAATAAAATTGGCATATGGTTTTGCCTAACAATGGGAGTTGGCACCCTCTCAACTTTACCTTATGCTACGTCAAGTCCTTATTGCATGCTCATAAATAACAAGTTTGTTGTGCGAGTGTTAAATAGGTCTCGTTAGCTTGAATCTTACGTGAATTTAAAAGTTTGACATAAATCTATAAATCAATGTAAGGGGTACGTGAACTTGAATACAACTTAAAATTTCCATTGATTGATACGTATAAAAATTGTTTAACTATTTTTATTTTCATAATAATAATACGTTAAAATTACAAATTGTTATGTACATTAAAAGGCTATTTTGTCAACATCACATATCTTTCCTCAAATTTGATAATGACATATTTAATCCTTATATTTTAATAAGTTTTTTTTTTTAAATTTCGATTATGTACTCTTACACTTTATTATGACTACTATTTAGACCCTCAACTTTCTTTTCTTTACATTTTATTCTCGATGGTTTAGACCGTAAACTTTAGTTTTTTTTCATTTTACTTAATTTTTAGTCGTTTCTTTTTAGTTTTTTTTCTCAACATAATAATTTTTCTAAATTTTGTATATATCGTGAGAAGTAAGTTATTTATTTACGTTTAGAACATGCCGCGGGTATTCGTTTTTTTATGGTTATAGCGAGCACCAATATCGTAACGAACTCAACTGATAACTTTTATGTGAACTTCGAATATACCGCCACGATGTGGTTTTTTTATCGTCGCATAGAATCTCATGTCGCGATTGGTCTATTTTTATCTACGTTTTGAACCCGCCACAAAGAGCGGGTGGTATTCCACTAGTTTACAAAAAAAAACAAATAACAATAATAATATTGATAACAACGTATAGAAAAGAATTGCACATAATTGATAAAGTTGATGTGTTCTCTCTAAGTTTCTAAATTTTGGCATAAATATTCAACTAACATTATTTACACAATCAATTGCATCACCGGCATCCAAATTGAAACAATATATCTAAATTACACAAAGTTCATACCGTCCTCATCATATTGAATCACCATATCTACTTCCAGTGATTAAAACATGAATCACATATTGAATCACCATATCTACATCAATTGGTTTCACATGTTATCAAAGTCCGACACTAATTAAAAGGGAGGGGTGGCTGAATCTAAACCCTAGACAACCATTCTCACATCGGGTGGCCGTTTTTACCCCAACGATTGATGCCAATTCGTGGTGTGTTGTTGCTGCTGTGTGGTATTATTCCTTGATTACTCACAATTTTAGTAAAAACCCATCACTACCATTACCGGCAGATTCATACCCTATAGCCCTGAAAAGTAAATCATTAGATGTAGGATAAAGGCTAGATGCTTTATCTTCACAGAGCCCTGAAATCATAATCTTAACCCTATAACGTCTTAAAATCAAGGTGGAAACTCCATTTATACCCATACGAATTGGCTTGCAATTCCTTCTACATCTTGCTTCAAAACTTGTACGCACAATAAAATTACAATCTTGTCCCACTAACATTCTTTATATAGTATTATAGATAATTAGTAACACATTTTAAAAAATTTAAAAAGCTAAAAGGGTTAAGTAGATCAATCCAACTCGAACTCATTTAGCTAAATATATTTATGGGTTTTACCTAAAACCAATTAGGTTCCATTTAGCTAAATATATTTATGGGTTTTACCTAAAACCAACTAGGTTCCATTCCATTTAGGCCAAACTGAAACTCACGAATTCAATGTTTAATCTTTTTCATTAAAATGTTTTACATGGCTAATTTAAATGTGAAGTTAATAAAAATATAATGAAGTGATGGATTTGCTATATGTTATGTCATTAGTTTTTTCTTTTTTTAATTATAGCTATAAGTTAAATCCGAGAAGAATCAGATACTAATTAAAGCCCCGTCGACATCTCTTTACTAAACCACAATTTGAGAAAGTATTTTATTGCTTTATGTTTTTATAAAAAAGAAAAAAAAAGTTAAAAAAAGAAAAAGTGAGTTTGGTGGCAGGACAAACTCCCATTATATCATCCCAAGTTTAATAATATATTCTTAGATCAAACGGGGACAAGATGCTAAAGGCTACTTATTTGTTTACTTTTAGAGATGCTTACAACTTTAATGGGCTGTAAAATCGAACTATTGCATTTTCTATTTATGACCTTGGATTTTTAAACAATATAATGTTTGTAAATTGTGATAAACAAATCACTTTATATATATATGAGTTTATATATTTGAAAAGTAAATCACAAGCATAAACTAGGGGAAAAAGTTTAATATCCAGATGTGATTAAAGACATAACATATGCTTAGATTTGTAAACAATTATCATTTTTCGAAAATAACATACCCCCGAAATACTGTTAACGGAGACGGAAGCGGTAACGTTTACACTACAGGTGCCGAAAAAGGTAACGTTTATACTATGTGTGCAGAAAATTGATTGTAAATGGAAAACTTTCACGATATTCAGTTTTAAGATTTATGTGTTTCTATTCCTTTGTTCGTACATGCAACATATGTATAGAGCTCCCACTTTAACATATTGCCACAATTATAATGGAAGGTTATCTATAAATGAACAACTATGAGTGTAAATGATTGGTGACATTTGAAATCGACTCGTTATAAGCTTGAACTTGTCGTGGGTGAACTAGCTTAAGACTAAGATCAAGCTCATTTATATAAATATGATATTTATTTATATAATTACATACAATTTTTGTTTGTCAAACATGCATTGTTAATATAATACACACACATACACACGAGCCATTTAAATATAAACTTAAAGTGTGCAAAACATACGTTGTAACCTAGACCATCGGTCAAGACAAATCAATAACTAAGTTAGAGATCTTGATAGTTCTGTAAATAATTAAAAAAGGTAGAATGAAAATGGGAAAGCTACAATGTTATACTTTTTTTTATCTAGATCGGTCATTTTTTAAACCCACATAATTTTTATCTACAATATTTTTTTTACGGATGATGTAGCTTTAACCTTTTTACGCTAGATCAATGGAGGAGCTGGTGGAGGTGTTCGAGCAAGTCAATTTGGGTAAGCAAGCGAAATTGACGTTTCAAGGCATTGTTATGGTGGCGTGTTGGTGTTTATGGACCGCCAGAAGCGGATGCGGATTTTCGAACATCGCGGTGAATATTGTTCATATTTTCCAAAATATAAAAGCGCTTGGTTATTTATGGTATAAAAACAGATCTAGAAATAGACTTATATCTTGGAACGATTGATGTAATTTCTTAATGTGCGTTCTGAATAATACTTACCTTTCAAAAGAAAATGATTTTTAAGAGATTTATGGATGGTTTGGAGAGGGTTGATATCTATAAAATTTTAAGTTTTCAATAGTTGATAATTTGATAATTTAAAAATTACATAATTCATGTATAAAACATGGAACCACACATCATTTTTATAGAAATTTTCAATAGTTGATCATTTGATAATCTTAGAATTACATAATTCATGTATAAAACATGGAATCATACATCATTTTTATAGAAATAATGGTCGGTTAGACGATATGTTAAAAAATGAAGCACTTGTGCACTTGTTAGTAAAAAATGTACCATACTTTTGTTACAATCTAAGAATGTTACCCGACATTCATGTGTATATAGGATTTGACACACACGTTTTCTTACATATCTAGGAAACATAAACTTATTACACTTTCAACACATACACAACCCCCAAGACTTGATATATTATACAATTACATCTCTATAGATGTGTGTTCTGTCACGAATCTTCAATAATTTCAAGCACTCACGTGTGGGCAGTACCACTTTTTTGAAACTAGATAAGCCATCCATCACCACATTTGTTCTTTATTGGCTAACATACCAAAGTCTATCTAGCATAGCATGTCACATATTTTTATAATTTTCTAACATATTTGAGGATGGAACTAAAACTTTATTTATCACTTAGATGTACAATATTCGTAACCATACAAACATTTTTTTATTATAACGACAACCACAAGATCTTGCTTCACATTGGAATAAACTCTCACCATTCAGCATATAGAGGTTGGAATGCTTTATAAATCACCTTCTGAAATAGTTACATGTTACACAACTAGGTTAGAAACCCTTGTTTTTTATGAACGACTGAAATTTTATAAAACTGACTAGTAAGAAACTAGACAGAAAAAAAAAAAGAACAATTACAACACCAATAACGGTTTTTGAAGCTGAGCTACCCAACTAATCTTAATTTACGGTTCCTATTGACAAACCACATATACGAATAATTAACAATAACATCAAAAATGGTTTCATGCGTCAACTTATTTTAGTCAAACACCATATCATTGCGAAAACGCCATAGCACCCACCAAGATGTCCTGATAATAACATCTAGTGCCTCCTCCTTGGCCTTAATCAAGGAAACCGAATCAATCCATGAGATAATCTCAACCGGATTTTTTTAAGGTCGGCAAAAACAAATCCACCCACCTACTGATCGCATTCCAAGTCTTCACAGCGATAACACACTCACCAAACAAATGCTCTATCGACTTACCTCATTGGTACAACAAGGACATAAAGTCGAAGGAATATCAATCCCTTTATCTACCAAGTTTTTTTGTTTGGAAGATGATTTGCCAATACAAAATATTAACCTTCTTGGAATGAAACGTTTCCATCTCGTAAACCCATTCCCATCCGGAAAATGAAGTAATCAATACGCTTATGCACCACATTAACCGTGAAAATTTCTTCATCCTCGAAATCCCATTTCCACCGATCTGGATTGCTTGATAGATTCACATTTTATCAAAACATAAAGAAGCTCATGAAGTTGCATAAACTCTACACCATCTCTCACTAGACGCCGCCAATTCCATCACCATCCATGTGTATTCCTTCGATGTTTAATAACACACTCCCTATCACGATAAAGATTAATAATCTCAAATAACGAATCCGAAGAGGGACATCCCCAGCCCATAATCAGTTTAGTAATCGATGTCACAATTATATGCCAGACCCCGTTACCACGAATCGAACCTGCCCCATCAAGAATACCAGCTTTATTACTATGGAGAGATTTATAACATGCACCCACAAAGTTGATTGGTTATTGACGAATCTCCACTGCTGTTTCTAAAGCAAAGCGTAGTTAAAACCTTCCAAGCTTCCGATACCCAAACCCCCCTGTTCTTTAGAAGCAATGACTAAATCTCATTTTACCCGAGCCAATTTTCGAGAATTCGCCACTCCACCCCAAAAGAATTCCAACCGAAAGGACTCGATAAGGTTTTTAACCTACACCGGTATTAAGAACTTATACATATAATAGTATTACACGCGTTAAATAAAAGAAATTATTAAATAGCTAGGAATTGTAAAATGATATAGTGAGATAAGATATATATTTACAAAAAAGAAGTGATAGAATACGAATTGGTGAAACAAGAGAAGCAGGAAAAAATCTTCAGCTCACATAATTGTGAAATGTGATACAAACCATTTACCTGTCTATTATGTATAGATTTGTTAATTAACTTGTAACTAGTATTAAGCACCCACGCGTTGCGGCGGAGGTGTAAAACCGTGGCAAATAACATAAATGCCACATTACCGAAATGCTAAACATGGAAATTAATAACTAAGTTGATCTAGAACCCGCATGTTATGTCGAACCTGTTAAACGGGGAAAATGGACGATGTAAAAACATTGAACCACACACGCACGTTGCGTCGTGTTAACTCACAAAATTTAGAACGAATGTAAAAACGTTACACCACTCACGCACGTCGCGATGTGTTAACTCGCAAAATTTAGAACAAAGCATAAAGCGAAAAATTTGTGAAAATGAAAACTATAAAGAACCAAAGTTGAAACTAAAAAAAACTGTGAGGATAGATAGCAAAACATAAAAAAGTTTTGGGTTAGAAGTAAAAAAAACAAATAGTTTTAGGTTAAAAGTAATTTAGCAAATACTTTTTGGTGAAAAGTAAAAAAATCATTTTTTTTTTAAATCTCTCAAAGAATTAGGTACAAGACATATATGCATAAAAAGTTGTTTATTTATAGTGTTTTAATTTTTAGTAAAATTAGGGTTGTCCAAAAAGCTCGGAGCTCACTCGGATTTAGTTCGGAAAAAGCTCGTTGGATATGGCTCGGTTTGAAACTGGGTCGAGACAAGCCGACTCAGTTAGAAAGCGTGCTTAGCCTGGATCGGTTCGTAACGAGCCAGATTGGATCGGTTTGGCTCGCTCGTTAGCTCGACTAGGTATAACTCAATTTTTTTTACTTTTAACATATTTTATTTTATTTCAATTTAAGATATAATATATAGAGAAAACTGTTTATTAGTTACATGTATTTAAGTGTGGAGTTGGATATATATATATATATATATATATATATGACATATTTGATGGTTGATTGAGGTGCTAATGAACTTATATTGCATTTCAATAAAATTTAAAACTTATTTTGTATTTGGTTAAACTTTATGTTGACTTCTCATGTGGTAGGTTGAATTTACGATGAATATTTTCTTTTAAATTATTGAATAATATTTTAAACTATTGAATTTTGAGAACTTTATATTAAATTTTCTTTTTAAATTTCAGCCTGCCTAACCAAACTGAGCTGAGCTAGCTCGACTAAAAACCAAACCAAGCGCGAGCTATGTTTCTTAGCTCGATTTCAAATCTAATTCGAGCCGAGCCTTCGGCTCATGAACAACCCTAAGTAAAACTTATCTCGATAGCACTAAAATCACAAGATAGCGCTAAAATCATGAGAGTAGAATAAGCTTTGTGAAAGGCATCGGGATTGGCTGGGAGGAGATGTGACGATTTCCAATAATTGTTTGGGAAAATGTTACAGAATAGTAACCAAGTTTCAAAAAGTGTTCTAATTAGGTCACTCGTATCGTTTTTGCCCCAATTAGATAACTTAACATTCAAATTGAGTCATGTCCTTTTTTTCATGTGTCAAGAGAAAAATGGAGCATAAGATGCTAAGGTCGGATTATATTAATAAATAAAATTTTATTTATTAAAAATAAAAACACTTTAATTACATTAAAAATAAAAAAAAACAAGTTAAAATTCATGTCATCACTGGACGTTAGCATCAAATGAAAGGGAAAAAAAGAAACAAAAATTCACATTACCACGGTTACTTATGGAATTGATGAAAAAAACCCTTAATTTTAATAAAAAATGAATGTTGAGTGACCTGATTGGAATACTTTTGAAACTTGAGTGACCTGATTAGAACACTTTTAAAACTTGGCTACTATTTACAAAGTTACTCCTAATTGTTTGTACGGCCAAATAAGACTACAATCTCGTCGTCGACTCACGTTTGTCAATTCTCAATTTCTTATTGAAACGTGTAAGTTGTAACTCCTCAAGTAAGACATTCAATCTATATAGATAACTCAAGTGTGTTGTGTAGGTTTTAACTATTTATGAAAAGACAAGCATAAATTTCATTTTGATAGAATAACTTAACTTTCTTTTAGTAAAAACATTAAAATTTTCAGGATATCTATACTATATTATAATATATGAGGGTGTGATATTTTAAAATATCCAAAAAAATAAGAACCTTTTATTTTATTTATAAAAAATCCATAAAATGAGGGTAATTTAATATTTTAAACACTAATTATATTTTAGTCCCTTATGTTATTTCACTTATTTCCTTTTATTTTAACAAAATTATGGATAATTAGTTACACTTTTCATCTTCCAGAACAAAATTATAATTCTTTTACGTATTTTTGTCATATCTTATAAACTATAATATTTTAAAAAAATAAAAAGGTATCGTGATTACCTACTCATTTGTGTCGACGTTTCGATAGTTGTTTTGGTCAGTATTGTTGTGCGGATTAAAATGTACAAATAGATGATGCATTAGTGTACAAGTTATTAAAGCAATGCGTCCTATCAAATTTCAAATGCTCAAGACTCTCTACATTGTTGTTATTATTATCAATTTAATAATATTCCAACCCTTTTCACTTCGATTTTGTTTGATTAAGATTGTTCACCAATTTGTTCCGACAACTATATAAAATTTCCAAACCTTGCACATATGGGTTTGATGTGAGCTTTGTTCGTATTCTGTATGTTTGTGTATTTACTTGGTTTGGTGCACACACTTGCATGAGTTAGCAGGAAGTAAATTGACATCAAATAAGCTCACTTGTTTGATCTAATTGGTTTCATTAAAATAGTGTTTTATTGTTTTCTCTATCTAATAATGTTTTATACTTAATGAACTGGCACGTGGTCGTAATGAAAATGAGAAACCTTTAATAGGCTAAAACACAACTGTTTGAATTTGATGATGTCCTCTAAATAATGGAATAATGTTTTTTGTCGATTTTAGCAGGTTATTTTTATTGCGTTTTTTTAAGTCGAAGATCCATGTGTGTATGCAAAAGATATTGTTATGTGTCCATAATATTTTATTTTAAATGATAAGCAGGTTGAATAGAAGTAAGCACTAGAAAATAATATCATTTTACTTATACGTATTTAATTACGTAAGTGTTGTGCGGATTAAAATGTACAACAGTACCTTGTTCGGGTTTGTCTAGTTTACATTGTCATATCCTTTTCGGGCTTGTCTAGTATTGTCATATCCTTTTCGGGCTTGTCCACTTTACACAATATTCATTAAAAATTTTGACCTTTATATGTGTGCTTCTATATTAACTCCTAACATCCTATTTGAATCTTATACGTATACTTCTAGTTGTAAACTCTTAACATCCTATTTTTTATAATTTTTTTTAATTTTCATAAAAATAGATTTTTTTATATTTATAAAAAAATAAAATTTACAAATGAAGGTAAAGGTCTAAAATATACTTAAGAGTCGAGTACTGTTTTTTTGTTTTAATAAAAAATAATTTTTTGTAATTTTAAAGTAAATTGAATGAATACTATGTGGATATTTCAAAAAAGTTACGAGCTTTATAAAAGTAGACAAAAGTAATAATAGTAATAAAGAAAAAAAATTAATAATTTAACCAAAAAATAAACTTACTTTACAACTATAACAACTTATCTTTTAGTATTATTTTTTATTAAAAAAACAAAACTTTATAGGGTAAAACAAACAATTTTTTATTTTATTTTTGAGATAAACAAAACATTCTATTTAAAAAATATATTTTTATAAAAAAAAAGCTTGTAAAAGGTAACAAAAAAATAATCCATAAAGTTTAAACCTTGACTAGATACTTACTAGTTTGTGTTACAATTTTAAAGGATAATTAGTTCAAACTATATACTCTTAGTCTCTTATAGATAATAAGTGATAATAAGTTCAAACTTTACTTTTATAGTTTAAAATATTTAATTGCATAAGGCTACTCGGTGTGGGTGATGGGCCTCTCTCCAGGACGACCCGCCACGTTAGCAAACGCGTCAGAGACCTTGGAGGACGCCTAGAGGTGTACAAAACGTTTTTTTTTTTAAACTGGTTTCGGTTAAAACCGAACCTGTTTTTTTTATTCTGAAAACCAGTTGTTCAATAGCCGGTTCCTGTTAAAAACCGGTTTTTGTACTTGAAAATTGTAACTGGTTATAACCGGTTAGTAATCGGTTTCTGTAATAACCGGTTTTTTAATTGATTGTATAACCGGTTTATTAACCAGTCGGAAAAAACCGGTAAAATAACCGGTTCTGCAGAAACTTGTGCAGAATGTTTAAAACATGTTGTTTTTGCTGTTTACCCTCCTTTTTAAGGCCTAAATGTTGTTTTTTTTGTTTAAAATCATAAGAATTACAATATATAAAGGTTAAAATATAATAATACGATTAAGTTTTGGAACAAACGCTTATATAACAATGAAAATACGAAGTTGTTCGTTACAAACGAAATACATAAAGTTAAAATATTAATCCGCAAGAACGTCCACTAATATTTTTTTTTGTTGGATAATTAATATATCAAGCTTGATGAGCCTCGTTTAATCTTCTTCGCCCAAACCCGAACTCGAACTATTGCGTAGGAATTCATCTAGTTCGGCTTCTTCCTCGGTCATTGGGGTTGTTAGTTCGGCTACAACCTCGTCTTCGTACACTTCGCCTTCGTAATCTAATTCTCCCTCGAGTGAGCGTATGTGTTGACATCTTTCCGCCGCATCCAAGTAATCTTTCACGCAAATCGACATCTCAACCGCCTTTGGTGTTAGCTTTGTCCTCCGTATAGAAATCACCCTACCACTTATAGAAAAAACACTTTCCGAAGCTACGGTTGAAGCTTGGACCGTTAGTAAATCTCGGACCATTGTGGCTAGGATCGGAAATTGATCTTCCTTTCCTTTCCACCAACCCAACAAATCAAAATTTTTAAATTCTTGTGAAGTCATTGTTTGTAGAAAGTTCGACCCACCATACCGACCGAGTTCGCTACCACTAGTGTTACCACATTGCATTTGACTCGACTCATCTAACAAATTGTTATAAACATACAAATCTTCATCTTCCATACTTGATGAACCTTCGCCGAAAGCGGCATTTCTCATTGAATCATGAATGTGTGACGAGGTTTGACCATATTTTGTTACATAAACATCAAACATTTTTGAAAGTTGTTCGTTAAAACGAATTTTTGCGGCTTCGCCAAAGTTTGGTTCGTCATCGGTGTTTAAATCCAACTCGTTTGTAATTTTTAAAATCAAAGACCCGGTTCCAAAAATATTAAAGCAAGGGTTTAAAGCGACGGCACAATTGAAAACCACGGGTAGTTCTTTAAAATATTTTCTTAGTTTTTCCTTCATCGTAGCTACCATATCACAATATGGTCTACCCCTCCCCGACAACTCGTTTAATTTCCTACACATTTTAAACAAATTGTGAAGTATCAATGAACTAGTTGGATAGTAAACTCCCGATAAAGTCTTTGTTGACGTTTTGAAAACTTGAAGCAATTGTGTAACCGTTTCAATAAGACCCCAATTCGATTGGTGGTAAGACGAAACCTTTCCACGACTCCACAAAAGGTTATGAAATGATATTAAACTTTCCTTTTGCAAAATTGCATTTTCAAACATGGTGCAAGTCGAGTTCCATCGATGAGCGACGTCCCAATTGGGTCCTAAGCATAATCGACCCGTTTCCTTACACATTTTAATATATTTTGAATGTCTATGCGTGTGACCATATATATGACGTAACATTTTTTTGAAAGCTTCTTTTTGAGTTTCAATAACCTTCAAGCCATCTTGAACGGCTAAATTTATGATGTGTGCGACACATCGACTATGAAAAAAATACCCTCACAAATTGGATTGTACTTTAATCTTAATTGCATTACTGAAATCGTATTGTTTGAGGCGTTATCAAAAGCTATTGAAAAAATCTTGTTTTCCAATTTGGACGTTTTAATGCATTTGTCGATTGCTTTTATATATATTCACCAGTGTGGGGGTAATCAAATAGTTTAAACAAAGTCGTGCGTTTCATCATTTGCCACGTCGCCGGTTCAATCCAATGGGCGGTGACATAAATATACGAGTCGGGTGAACCGTGCGGTGCGTACCAAACGTCGCTAGTCAAGTTAACACCGGTTTCTAATTTTTCAAATTAAGAGATTAATTCTTGTTTAGCATTTTTCCACAATCTTAAACAATCTCTCCTAAGAGTAGCACGACTTACATGGGTATATCGTGGTTGGAGAGTTCTTTGAACCATCTTTGTGTAGCGTTGGTTGTCGAAATGGTTGAACGACAAACTTTCTTGGATTACAAACTTCGCCATTTCCACTCTAGTCACATCCAAATTGTACACGAACAAGCTAGCGTCTTCACTCCCCATTGAAGCTTGACCATTAGTGTGTTGTTGTTTCAACTACTTGCAAAATGGTTTTTCAACGTGTTGTCTCAAGGTGGTGTTTGCCCCTACGGCGTAAAAACCATTACAATGATGACAACGTGCTTTTTTCGTCCGGTTCGCCATCTCGCACAAATCGAAATGTGACCAAACTTCGGGGTTGCGCTTCGTTGGAAGTACACGAACAACTGTATCGGTTGTAGACTCGCCAACATTGACCGAATCTTGAGCACTAGAGCTTGCCATGCTTTTTGTAAGAGTTACCTAACAAGAAAGTGAGCGTAAGTGAGCGTTTTTAAGATATTTAGGAGATTAGAGAATGGTGTGATTGAACCAAAACACCCACCACCCTTTTATACTACTTTGGAGCTGCATTTTAGGCCAAAAAAAAAACGGCTACTTTGAGTCCTATCTGTCGCACCCCGACCCGCAGCGGAATAAGAGTCGGGGCATAATTGGGTTATCACCAAAGCTCATGATGCTTACTAATATGTTTCATATTTATTAAATTCAAATTACATTTCAAAGTTCCAAGTCAAATTCATACAATACAAGGAAAGGAAAAATTAACTAAACAAATCCATAATCTAATCTGGTTTATTCTTCTAAGCCGCCCTATGTGTTTCTTGCTTCAACTTGATCACCTGTATCATGTGTAAAAATGGGAAATTTTGGGTCAACAAAAGTTGGCGAGTGAACCTTGTTTAAAACATTTGTTATTGTAATTTAATCTAGGAAAATTGTGCAATAATCATATATGAACAAATGTATGTAAACATAACAATCACAAACCACCTTGCTTAAGTATAAAATAAGAATGACAATGTATATGTTGGCAACGTCCCGTTCACGCTCATAGGTAATGGGGAACGGACGGCCTATGCTAATGTATGTGAGATCAAGGCTCAATCAAACGGAGCCGATCTTATGTTGGCAACGCCTGGTTCACGCTCATAGGTAATGGGGAACAGCTCACGCTCATAGGTAATGGGGAGCGGCGGCCTATGAAATGTATGTACTGAAATGATAAATTAAATCTAAACTTCAACCACAAAAACAACGGATACATATTGAATACACATGATCATGAATATGATGGATGCACAAGTGTTTAATTAAATTAAATAAATAGCGACGCATGATACACCCCAAAATGTGATTAAAACGGGGAATTGGTAGATGTTCACTCACATTGGGTGCGTTTGTTTGAAGGTGATGAATGCGCACGAGTTTAGAGGATTGACCGACGAGAGATAACTAACCGAATAAAATAACGAAAAGGTACGGTAAGTATGTGGATTTTATTAACTATTTTAATAGGATTTTTGGGTTTATTTTTGTGAGTTTAAGGCGACTTTCTATCTTTAAAAACGTTATTTTTAAGTATTTTTAATTGATTTTTAAATTAAATAAATAAATAAAAACAATAAAAAAATATTGATTTTTGACCGTTGACCAAAGACCGTTGACCGGTCCGGTCGATTATATATGCGCGCTGGGTGAGACTCGAACCCGTGACCTCCCGTACGCGTGCACGCAGCTCTACCAACTGAGCTACGTGTCTAACCCGAAATAATTCTGTTTTTAATTATACTTATATACTATTTAGATTTATTCAGAAATTAATTATTTTTAAAAATGGTTTTATATGTAACGAACCGGTGCTGACCACAGGTCTCGAACCCGGGACCTGTGGGTTAGCGTGCACACAGTCCACCACTAGACTGTGTGTCTTACTTGGTTAATAACTCGGTTTGTATTATACTTAACATGATTTTGGGAGTTAACCTGGTTCAGTTAAAAAGGCATTTGTTTATAACAATAGAGTAAAGCTGGGACAGGATTCGAACTCGCGTCGCATGTGTTATGTGTGCACACAGTCCACCGCTGGACTGTGTGTCTAACCCGTTTATAAAACTGGTTTTAATTAATCTTATGTTATAACCCGACTTCGTCTTCTTCGTTAGATTTTACCCAGAAAAACAAAGTCCGACTGTTTGAACTGGTTTATGCCTAATCTGGTTTCTAAACTTTATAAGTAATTTAAAGGTAACGAATGGAGAGAGTTTGGGGGAAAAGGATGTACCGATCAGTGATTTTCACAGAATTCCGGCAGAGGTCCGTCGGCTCTGATAGTGAACTCCGGCTGTCGAAATCAATTAACAATTCTGATCGATTATTTATGAAGTTGAGGTACTTAATCAAAGTTTAACAACAGTTTGAAAGATCATACCAGCTCTCAGTGTGTTTCCGGAAATTTTAGAAAATTTTCCGGCGAAGGTAGGAATTTCGACAAACGTTGACTGGGGATTGATTCTGATGGTGGAGTTGTGTTAGAGACAGATTAGTCAAATGATTGAAACAGAAAGAGTCGAAGGAATTACCGTGTGGATGTGAGTCTCGGTTTTCCGGCGACTTGCAGGTATTTTCCGGCGATTGAATTTTCGTCGAGAAAAGGTGCGATTCTGAGCGAAAAGGCTACCAGTGGATTGTGGGTGAATTTATAGGGAGAAATCGAGATGTATGGGGTCTGAATTCGGTCTCAATTCAAGGTCAGCCGTTCTCTGGCGGTTACGACTGATGTCGCGGGTTCAGACGTCGGTTATAACCGTCGTTAAAGTTAATTCTTCGGTTTAATTGGACGAAAACGTTAAATATCGGCGAAGTCGTCGGGATTTCCGACGACTGCTAATTGGGCGCGATTTGACTGAATTTGACTTCCGTGTTTATTATTCGAATTAATTGATTCAATATGATATCAGAAAAATCAAAGTGGCGGAGTGGTTGATTGTGTGAACGCTAGGTCTTTGGGGATTTCCGGCTGACCCGGGTTCGACTCCCGGCAGCCGGTTTTCCTTTTTAATTATTTATTTTTATTTTTTTACAATTATAATTTATATCTTCTAAATTGTTTATTAATTATGTATCGTTTAAAATTAAATTAAGTCATAAATGAACAACAAAAATTTAAAACTGATTGTTCGGTTATTAAACGAAGCGGGTTTCGAAAACCCGTTTTTCGACAAATGTTACACATATATTCTAACTTTTATAACTCCATTTCATTTATTTATACCTCTATTTTATGTATATACCTTTATTTCATCTATTTATACATCAATTTCATGTATTTTTAAGCAAAAAATTGAGCCCTTGTTTAATTTGGTTATTAACCGAAATTAACCGTACCGAACCGAAAACCAACAAATTAACCGAACCGATTAACCGATGACTTTGATTACAGTTACGGTTAATGCTAATAACTGAACTGAACCTTCCACACCCCTACAAAGGCACATGTTTTAAAATGTCCCGAAAAAGTTGAGTCGCAACTTGAGATCAACCCATTCATCGTGAGTAAACAAATAAAAAAGTTCGCTGCAATGAAAGCGACTCAAACATATCGAAACCTGTCCCTTGTGTTCAAGTTCTATCTTTTTATAAAAAAAGAATTAGATCGTTTAGTTGTACCACATGGTATAATAATGCAAGGGAACATTGTGAGAGTTTCTTAGGTCGGCCCAATTCTTTATACCAAATTATCTATGTAATATATCTTAAAATGGTACAACTGTAATTGTTTTTACTTAACCACAACTAATTTATTTACTTTTGGTTTTTGATGAATACTTTCATGTGTTGAATCACTTTGGATCTAGAGTGCTATTGAGTAGAACATCTCATCAGTAGTAAACACAATCAAATGCATCAATATACATATATATCTGAAGACATGGGTAGCTCAAGCTCAATAAAATGACCTAGACATAATATAGCTTAAAGGATGAAAGGTAAAAGAGTTCGGAATCGACAACTGTCATGAACAACAAAAAGAATGAGAACAGTGCCCATTCACATCAACACTTTACGTGTAAACTCTTCTGCACAGTTGCAACAGAGCATGTGCGAGAGCACACTCACCCGCAGGTCCAGACCCTTCAACTTACTAAAAAGGGCAAGTCCCCACTGCAACCAAGGATCATTGGTCAAAGGTTTCTTCTTATAGAGAAGACATTCCCTATAAATCACAGCCTCTTGTCATTTATGAGAGGCACTCCAGATCAGCTCAGGTCACTCTTGATCTCTGATCTTACTTCTCCCCTCTATAACTTGCCTTATGTTTGTTCTATTCTTCACTTACTACTACATCATCATACTTGATATTAACATTCTGGGTTGAACACTTCTCAATCAAGAATCCAAAAGTGAACAACAACAACAGTGATCTCTCTCCATGTGTTGCAAACATGGGGGGACCCCACGACCTGCGTTAGTCACATCGAAACCCTTGAACCCTTTTGCCTAACCAGTCCAGTTACTATCCTTGGTCTTATATTTGTTGTAGCAACAAGTTGGCGCCCACCGTGGGGCTACGCCACTTACTTTTCTTGAAAGACCAGTAATGTAGCTCCATTTCCATCAAGTTTACCATGTCTGAAAGCGAGTCTCCCGGTGAGGTTAACCAAGTATCACGAGCTCCAACACCTAATGCCGACCAAACATCACCCGCTGCATTTACACAATTTTTTACTCTGGGAGGCACTCCAACGGGAATCCTATTCCCGGAGTTTTCCTCTTTTCAAACACCGACCCCTTCTCGCTCAGGGGTTCCCTCTCCCCAAGTAGGTGCTACGAGTACACCGGAACGCATCGACTTGACACCCGAGGGAATAGCTCGAAACTTCTTACAACTGAGATCCATTTGTCACACCCCAACCCGCAGCGGAATAAGAGTCGGGGCATAATTGGGTTATCACCAAAGCTCATGATGTTTACTAAAATGTTTCATATTTATTAAATTCAAATTACAACTTAAATAGTCAAAATAAATCCATACAATTACAAAGAAAATGAAACTAAGTAAAACAATCCAAAGCATTAAATGTAACATTTGTCGAAAAAACGGGTTTTCGAAACCCGCTTCGTTTAATAACCGAACAATCAGTTTTAAATTTTTGTTGTTCATTTATGGCTTATTTTAATTTTAAACGATACGTAATTAATAAACAAATTAGATGATATAAATTATAATTGTAAAAGAAATAAAAATAAATTAATTAAAAAGAAAAACCGGTTGCGGGGAGTCGAACCCGGGTCAGCCGGACATTCCCAAAGACTTAACTATCATGCCATCAACCGCTCCGCCACTTTGATTTTCTGATAATATAATGAATCAATTAATTCAAATAATAAAAGTGCGGAAGTCAAATTCAGTCAAATTGCGCCCAAATAGCAGTCGTCGGAAATCTCGACGACTTCGCCGATAATTTACGTTTCCGTTCAAGATAACCGAAGAATTAACTCTAACGACGGTTATAACCGACGTCTGAAACTGCGACATCAGTCGTAACCGCCGGAGAACGGCTGACTTCGAATTGAGACCGATTTCAGACCCCATACATCTCGATACTACCCTATAAATTCACCCACAATTCACCAGAAACCTTTTCGCTCTCAAATCGCACCTTTTCTCGACGAAAATTTACTCGCCGGAAAACATCTGCAAGTCGCCGGAAAACCGAGACTTCCACCTGCACGGTAATTACTTCGATTTTTCTGGCTCATTCCTTTATTAGACAAAATTCTAATATCAATCCCCCACCCAGAATCCTTTCCAGTCGACGTTGCCGGATTATCTGTCTTCGCCGGAGAAATTCTGAGCTTTCAAGGAAACTGCTGTTAATCGGTATGATTCTTCTAATTTACTGATAAGTCGTTACCCAGTAGTTCCATTCCACATCTAATCCCTCCAAATTGTTGGTAGATTCTATTAGCCGCAGCTCACCAAGACGGAGCCGACGACCTTGCCGGACGTCTGAAGAAAAACGAACAGTTGGTACAATCAACCCTCCAATCTCTTTCCGTTCATTTTCTTTACGATGGCTCATAACATTCATAGAGCTAATTTATCAAATAACAGTCAATTAGTCGATGTCTGTGTTTTGAACGAAGGAGATGAAGTGTTGTATAATATAAGAATAATTTAAATCGGTTTAATGAACGGGTTAGACACACAGTCCAGCGGTGGACTGTGTGCAACAAACACACATGCAACGCGAGTTCGAATCCTGTCCCAGCTTTACCCACTTGAAATAAAAATCTGCCTTTTTAACTGAACCGGGTTGACACACAGTCTATGTTAAGTATAATAAAAACCGAGTTAATAACCAAGTGAGACACACAGTCCAGCGGTGGACTGTGTGTACGCTAACCCACAGGTCCCGGGTTCGAGACCTGTGGTCAGCACCGGTCCGATACGCTTAAAAGCTTTTTAAAAATAAATAATTTTCGGATTAAGTTAAATAGTATATAAGTATAATTAAAAACAGAATTATTTCGGGTTAGACACGTAGCTCAGTTGGTAGAGCTGCGTGCACGCGTACGGGAGGTCACCGGTTCGAACCTCGCTCAGAGCAACCATACAACTGACCGAACCGGTCAACGGTCAACGGTCAACGGTCAAAGTCAACATTTTTTTTAATTTTTTTTATTTATTTATTTAATCTAAAAATCAATTAAAAATACTTAAAAATAAAGTTTTTAAAGTTAGAAAGTAGCCTTAAACTCACAAAATTATACCCAACAATCTTATTAAAATAGTTAATAAAATCCACATACTTACCGTACCTTTTCGTTATTTATTTGGTTAGTTATCTCTCGTCGATCAATCCCCTAAACTCGTGCGCATTCAACATCTTCAAACAAACGCACCCAATGTGAGTGAATCTCTATCAATTCCCCGTTTTCATCACATTTTGGGGTGTATCATGTGTCGTATTTATTTATTATAATTAAACATTTGTGCATCCATCATATTCATGATCAAGTGTGTATTCAATGTGTATCCATTGTTTGTGTGGTAGAAGTTTAGATTAATTTTATCATTTCAGTACATACATTTCATAGGCCGCCGCTCCCTATTACCTATGAGCGTGAGCTGTTCCCCATTACCTATGAGTGTGAACCAGGCGTTGCCAACATAAGATCGGCTCCGTTTGATTGAGCCTTGATCTCACATACATTAGCATAGGCCGTCCGTTCCCCATTACCTATGAGCGTGAACGGGACGTTGCCAACATATACATTGTCATTCTTATTTCATGTTTAAGTAAGGTGGTTTGTGATCGTTACGTTTACATACATTGTTCATATATGATTATTGCACAGTTTTTCCTAAATAAATTACAATAATAAATTGATAACAAATGTTTTTAACAAGGTTCACTCGCCAACTTTTGTTGACCCAAAATTTCCCATTTTTACACATGATACAAGTGATCAAGTTGAAGCAAGAAACATATAGGGCGGCTTAGAAGAATAAACCAGTTTAGATTATGGATTTGTTTTAGTTAATTTTCCTTTTCCATGTATTGTATGAATTTGACTTGGAATATTGAAATGAAATTTGGATTTAATAAATATGAAACATAATAGTAAACATCATGAGCTTTGGTGATAACCCAATTATGTTCCGACTCTTATTCCGCTGCGGGTCGGGGTGTGACAGATTGGTATCAGAGCCATGACTATAGGGATATAGGATAGGTTATTAGACCCTTAGAGCCTATACTATAGTTGCTTAGAAATCTTAGATTTTTGTGTGTTACATGCAAAATTCATGATGTTTATATGCTTTATGTTTATTGTTACATTCAGTGTTATGCAAGCATGTTCAAAAGTATATATTATCATATAATGCTTATCATGAACCATATTCTTATAACATATCATATCCATGAAAGCACACACCACATCATTTTCATGATTGCTTTACAATGATTTTCGTACTTTCAAATCTCATCAAAGTGAGTTCTCATGACGGGCATGTAGTAACTGGAAGGGTACCAGTACCGGTAGTCGGAACGTCCTGTCTAGGCTTGGCATTCGTATAAATCCAAAAATAAAGGACCAGTTTGCCTACCTGGGGACTAACGATGAGAGTACGAAGTACCTATTAGGCCAAAGCATGCTATACCAAACGTCGTGTGAGCTAACCCCACTCTGAGTTGTCATTGTGTCTACACCTGGACACATTCCGACCATACATCTTGTAAACATATTTTGTGGTTTTCATTCGGGTCATGCGAGTGTTAAATCGCCAATACTAATATGAATCCTACCAAGCCAATAGTCATGGGGGCCCACATGACTATACAGGTGAAGGTATGGAGGACATTTGAGGCCCAACATGAACTAACCCAAGACATCCTATGGATGTGGTTGCATTATTGATATTTATGTTAATTTCATTTTTTTTAGACACATGACCCCTAAACTCTCCATAAACTCACCATCTTCCTATGTATATTCCTGTAGATGTCGGGTAGGCAGCTACGTGGAGGACGAAAGTCAGGAAGGTCAAACGAACGCTTGGCCACTCAAATAGCAAAACAAATGGCCGCAGTACTTCCTGATATTGTAGTTCAAGTTCAGCAAGCTCTCACTGCAAATCCTGTCAACCCACCAAATCAAGAGGATCAAAACATCGACAACCCCTCCTCCAAGAAGTGCTCCTACAAGCACTTCAAGTCTTGCGATCCCCCAAAGTTCGAAGGGACCGAAGGTGTCACCGCTCTCCTCCACTGGTTTGAGGAAATGGAAAACACTTTCCTAAATTGCGATTGTCCCGAGGATCGCAAGGTACGTTACGCAACCGGGAGATTATTTGGGGTAGCCCTGACCTGGTGGAACACCGAGAAGGGTAAGAGAGGAGTAGAAGACGTGATGGCCTTAACTTGGGAAGAGTTAAGGGAAGTAATGACCAAACGCTTCTGCCCGAGAAGCGAACTCAAGAAGTTGGAAGACGAATTCCACTCGCTGAAGCAAAAGGAAGGGGATCACACTTCTTACAACAAAAGATTTCTTGAGCTGAACCAGATGGTTCCTAACTTGTTCACCCCCGTGTACCGTCTGGTGGAACACTATATTCGAGGCCTTCCCTCGAAGATTCAGGACTCAGTCCTCAGCGCTTCGCCTGCAACTCTCGAAGCCGCCATGGAATTAGCCACCGAACTTACCGAGAACCGCATCAGAAACGGTAAGTTCAAAGAGGAGAAAAAGAAAGCCCCCGTTGAGGGCCAAACTTCCAACCACCCCACCTTATCCTCAAAATTTTCAAACAAGAGGAAACGAAATACCAGAAATTTTGCCGTCACTCAAACAAATTTCCCTATCCCGCTGCACCCATCACACAAGTTACTCCTTCAACCGCACCATACAAAAGGCAATACTCTGGCCCTTACCCAAAGTGCACCCGTTTCCAATACCATCACTCTCCCGAATACCCCTGTCAATACTGCACCGGCTGTGGCCGTGCAGGTCACATCATCCAAGCCTGCCGCTCTCTGCAACGAATGAACCGCAACCAACCCACAACTCAAACCCAACATCAAATAATGGGTCAAACCCAACAACCCCTACTACCACCCCCTACACAACATGCAACCCAAACCTACTATCAACCCAACTACCCCATGATGCAATCCATGCGGGCTTGCTACAATTGTGGTAACCCAAACCACTTTAGAAACACGTGTCCACGCTTGGTGAACATCATACATGCTCAAGCTCAAGCGAATCCGGTGAACCAAGCTAACCAAGCTCCTCCACCTGCTAGAGGAAGAGCATTTAACATCAACGCCAACCAAGCTAGGGCCGACAACAACGTGGTTAATGGTACGTTTCTCGTCAATGGTAGTTATGCATCTGTGTTATTTGATACTGGCGCGGATAAGAGTTTTGTGTCCTTAGAATTCGAACCCATCCTCAATCAAACTCGTGACGAACTTATGAAATCCATAACGGTAGAAGTTGCTGACGGAAAACCGGTCTCATTAAACTCCATTATCCGAAACTGCACCTTTACTCTAAACGATCACGATTTTTCTGTTGACCTCATTCCTATGAAGTTGGGAAGTTTTGACGTTATAATCGGCATGGACTGGCTCAGCCAACATCAGGCTGAAGTAGTATGCCGTGAGAAGTTCATTCGCATTCCTCTTGCAGATGGTCAAACTCTATGAATCTTTGGAGAACCCCCTTCGAAAGGACTCAAGCTGATGTCCTGTCTTCAAGCCCGAAGATATCTCCGCAAGAATTGTGTAGCATTTCTAACCCACGTTGTCAAGAAGGGAGGCAAAGAGAAGAAGCTCGAAGATATACCCGTAGTGAAGGAATTTCCGCAAGTTTTTCCCGACGACATCGCCGGACTTCCTCCCAAGAGAGAAGTCGAATTCCTCATCGACCTTATACCTGGCGCTACACCCGTCGCGAAATCTCCTTATAGGTTAGCCCCATCCGAGATGCAAGAGCTGGCCAGTCAATTGCAAGAACTGACCGACAAGGGATTCATACGTCCTAGCTCATCGCCTTGGGGTGCACCTGTTCTGTTTGTAAAGAAGAAAGATGGGACCTTTCGCATGTGTTTCGATTACAGGGAACTAAACAAATTAACGGTCAAAAATCGCTATCCGTTACCTCGTATCGATGATCTTCTAGACCAACTCCAGGGTGCCACTTGTTTTTCAAAGATCGACCTTCGTTCCGGCTATCACCAACTCAGAGTACATGAAGAAGACGTTCCTAAGACCGCCTTCCGAACTCGATATGGTCACTATGAATTCATGGTTATGCCATTTGGTCTAACCAACGCTCCAGCCGTCTTCATGGACTTAATGAACAGAGTTTGTAAACCCTATCTTGATCGCTTTGTTATAGTCTTCATCGACGATATTCTCATTTACTCAAAGTCTAAGACTGATCATGAACGACACCTTCTTCTCATCCTCACACTCTTGAAGACCGAAAAGTTTTACGCTAAATTCTCCAAGTGCGAATTTTGGTTAAAAGAAGTACAGTTCCTTGGTCATGTCGTCAATGACAAGGGAATTCATGTCGACCCCGCAAAGATCAAAGCAGTACAAGAATGGCAAGCGACACGTACCCCAACCGAAGTACGATCTTTCCTTGGGTTGGCTGGTTACTATCGTCGTTTCATATTGAATTTCTCTCGTATCGCTGTACCACTCACGGCTTTGACACATAAAGGAAAACCCTTCGCATGGGGACCTAAGCAAGAAGAAGCCTTCTAAACCCTTAAGCAAAAGCTTTGTGACGCTCCTATCCTCACTCTCCCCGAAGGTTGCGATGACTTTGTAGTGTATTGCGACGCATCAGGACAGGGATTAGGCTGTGTTTTAATGCAAAGGGGAAAGGTGATAGCCTATGCTTCTAGGCAGCTCTAAACTCATGAGAAGAACTACACTACTCACGACCTAGAACTTGGAGCCGTTGTGTTCGCTCTTAAGATATGGAGACATTACCTCTATGGCTCCAAGTGTGAGATTTACACTGACCACAAGAGTCTCCAACATATCTTTAACCAAAAGGAGTTGAATATGAGGCAACGAAGATGGGTCGAACTTCTTAATGACTACGACTGCGAAATTCGGTATCATCCTGGCAAAGCAAATGTGGTGGCCGATGCACTCAGTCGAAAAGGTTATGCGAACTCTATTTGCCTTCTATGCTCGCAAATCATGACCAACATCAAGGACCAAATCCGAGAAGCTCAATATGTTTCCATAACCGAATACGACATACGCAATGAGTTATCTTGTGGAGCAGAACTTAAACTCAAAACGAAATCTGACGGCATTCTGTATTATCTAGATCGCATCTGGATTCCCGATCACAACAACCTTCGCGATACTCTTATGAAAGAGGCTCACAAGACACGATACTCCGTACATCCAGGAGCCGACAAGATGTATCAGGACCTTCGATACACCTACTGGTGGCCTGGCATGAAGAAGGATATTGTTGTTTTTGTTTCCAAGTGCCTTACCTGTTCAAAAGTGAAAGCTGAACACCAAAGACCCTCAGGACTTCTGGTCCAACCTGAAATACCCGTATGGAAGTGGGAAAATATAACCATGGACTTCATTACCCGGTTGCCTCGCACTCCTGGTGGGTACGACACAATATGGGTAATCATTGATCATCTTACAAAATCAGCTCACTTTATTCCGATTCGCGAAGACTTCAAAAATGAGAAACTAGCTCGCATCTACATCAGTGAAATCGTAAGCCGTCATGGTGTACCGTTAAGCATTATATCAGATCGTGATGGTCGTTTCACTTCACGAACATGGCAAGCTGTACAAGCCGCTTTGGGTACGCGGTTAGATCTCAGCACCGCTTATCATCCCCAAACTGATGGTCAATCTGAACGCACCATTCAAACTCTTGAAGACATGCTTCGGGCATGTGTTATAGACTTCAAAGGGAATTGGGACGCTCACTTACCATTAGTTGAATTTTCATACAACAATAGCTTTCATTCAAGTATCGGCATGGCACCTTTCGAAGCATTATATGGACGTAAGTGCCGATCACCAATATGTTGGCACGAAATTGGAGAAGCTCAAATCACCGGTCCAGAATTAATACAAGAAACAACTGACAAGATTCATCAAATCCGAAGCAACCTTTTAGCGGCACAAAGTCGTCAAAAGAGCTATGCTGACAAGCGACGAAAGTCCTTGGAGTTTAACGTTGACGATCAAGTACTTTTAAAAGTATCGCCGTGGAAGGGAGTAGTTCGTTTCGGCCAAAAAGGCAAGCTAGCACCACGTTACGTAGGTCCTTTCAAGATACTCGAAAGGGTAGGACCTGTAGCCTACAAGCTTGACCTACCGGAGGAACTCAACAGAATTCATCCCACATTCCACGTATCGAACTTGAAGAAGTGCCTCGCCGATGAAAATCTCCATATTCCTCTAGAAGACATTCAAGTTGATGAATCTATGCATTTTATTGAAAGACCAGTAGAAATTATGGACTTTGGGGAAAAACGTTTAAGAAGAAGCCGCATCCCAATTGTCAGAGTACGCTGGGAGTCGAAACGAGGACCTGAGTTTACTTGGGAACGTGAAGACTCAATGCGCGAGAAATACCCACACCTTTTTCCTGTAACTACCACTACTTAAATTTCGGGACGAAATTTCTAAAAGTAGGGGATACTGTAACATTTGTCGAAAAACGGGTTTTCGAAACCCGCTTCGTTTAATAACCGAACAATCAGTTTTAAATTTTTGTTGTTCATTTATGGCTTATTTTAATTTTAAACGATACGTAATTAATAAACAAATTAGATGATATAAATTATAATTGTAAAAGAAATAAAAATAAATTAATTAAAAAGAAAAACCGGTTGCGGGGAGTCGAACCCGGGTCAGCCGGACATTCCCAAAGACTTAACTATCATGCCATCAACCGCTCCGCCACTTTGATTTTCTGATAATATAATGAATCAATTAATTCAAATAATAAAAGTGCGGAAGTCAAATTCAGTCAAATTGCGCCCAAATAGCAGTCGTCGGAAATCTCGACGACTTCGCCGATAATTTACGTTTCCGTTCAAGATAACCGAAGAATTAACTCTAACGACGGTTATAACCGACGTCTGAAACTGTGACATCAGTCGTAACCGCCGGAGAACGGCTGACTTCGAATTGAGACCGATTTCAGACCCCATACATCTCGATACTACCCTATAAATTCACCCACAATTCACCAGAAACCTTTTCGCTCTCAAATCGCACCTTTTCTCGACGAAAATTTACTCGCCGGAAAACATCTGCAAGTCGCCGGAAAACCGAGACTTCCACCTGCACGGTAATTACTTCGATTTTTCTGGCTCATTCCTTTATTAGACAAAATTCTAATATCAATCCCCCACCCAGAATCCTTTCCAGTCGACGTTGCCGGATTATCTGTCTTCGCCGAAGAAATTCTGAGCTTTCAAGGAAACTGCTGTTAATCGGTATGATTCTTCTAATTTACTGATAAGTCGTTACCCAGTAGTTCCATTCCACATCTAATCCCTCCAAATTGTTGGTAGATTCTATTAGCCGCAGCTCACCAAGACGGAGCCGACGACCTTGCCGGACGTCTGAAGAAAAACGAACAGTTGGTACAATCAACCCTCCAATCTCTTTCCGTTCATTTTCTTTACGATGGCTCATAACATTCATAGAGCTAATTTATCAAATAACAGTCAATTAGTCGATGTCTGTGTTTTGAACGAAGGAGATGAAGTGTTGTATAATATAAGAATAATTTAAATCGGTTTAATGAACGGGTTAGACACACAGTCCAGCGGTGGACTGTGTGCAACAAACACACATGCAACGCGAGTTCGAATCCTGTCCCAGCTTTACCCACTTGAAATAAAAATCTGCCTTTTTAACTGAACCGGGTTGACACACAGTCTATGTTAAGTATAATAAAAACCGAGTTAATAACCAAGTGAGAACACAGTCCAGCGGTGGACTGTGTGTACGCTAACCCACAGGTCCCGGGTTCGAGACCTGTGGTCAGCACCGGTCCGATACGCTTAAAAGCTTTTTAAAAATAAATAATTTTCGGATTAAGTTAAATAGTATATAAGTATAATTAAAAACAGAATTATTTCGGGTTAGACACGTAGCTCAGTTGGTAGAGCTGCGTGCACGCGTACGGGAGGTCACCGGTTCGAACCTCGCTCAGAGCAACCATACAACTGACCGAACCGGTCAACGGTCAACGGTCAACGGTCTCGGTCAACGGTCAAAGTCAACATTTTTTATTAATTTTTTTATTTATTTATTTAATCTAAAAATCAATTAAAAATACTTAAAAATAACGTTTTTAAAGTTAGAAAGTAGCCTTAAACTCACAAAATTATACCCAACAATCTTATTAAAATAGTTAATAAAATCCACATACTTACCGTACCTTTTCGTTATTTATTTGGTTAGTAATCTCTCGTCGATCAATCCCCTAAACTCGTGCGCATTCAACATCTTCAAACAAACGCACCCAATGTGAGTGAATCTCTATCAATTCCCCGTTTTCATCACATTTTGGGGTGTATCATGTGTCGTATTTATTTATTATAATTAAACATTTGTGCATCCATCATATTCATGATCAAGTGTGTATTCAATGTGTATCCATTGTTTGTGTGGTAGAAGTTTAGATTAATTTTATCATTTCAGTACATACATTTCATAGGCCGCCGCTCCCCATTACCTATGAGCGTGAGCTGTTCCCCATTACCTATGAGCGTGAACCAGGCGTTGCCAACATAAGATCGGCTCCGTTTGATTGAGCCTTGATCTCACATACATTAGCATAGGCCGTCCGTTCCCCATTACCTATGAGCGTGAACGGGACGTTGCCAACATATACATTGTCATTCTTATTTCATGTTTAAGTAAGGTGGTTAGTGATCGTTACGTTTACATACATTGTTCATATATGATTATTGCACAGTTTTTCCTAAATAAATTACAATAATAAATTGATAACAAATGTTTTTAATAAGGTTCACTCGCCAACTTTTGTTGACCCAAAATTTCCCATTTTTACACATGATACAGGTGATCAAGTTGAAGCAAGAAACATATAGGGCGGCTTAGAAGAATAAACCAGTTTAGATTATGGATTTGTTTTAGTTAATTTTCCTTTTCCATGTATTGTATGAATTTGACTTGGAATATTGAAATGAAATTTTGGATTTAATAAATATGAAACATAATAGTAAACATCATGAGCTTTGGTGATAACCCAATTATGCTCCGACTCTTATTCCGCTGCGGGTCGGGGTGTGACATTAAACTGATTTATTCTTCTAGGCCTTCCTACGCGTTTCTTGTCTCAACTGTATCACCTGTATCATGTGTAAAATGGGGGAAGTTTTGGGTCAACAAAAGTTGGTGAGTGAACCTTGTTTAAAAACATTGTTATTGATTCCTTGTTGTATTTTATATTGAAAATTTTGTGCAATATTCACATGTGAGCAAACATATATAAACAAACAATCACAAACCACCTTGAATATGTATATGACATGAATGATAATGTATTGTGAGATCAAGGCTCAATCAAACGGAGCCGATCGTATGAAATGTATGATGATGATGTATGTGAGATCAAGGCTCAATCAAACGGAGCCGATCGAATGAGGCACCTGTACTCAACCCGTCTCCCACAGGGAGCTGATGGGCCTATGAAATGCATGTACTGAAAATGATAACTTTAATCTAAACATAATCCACACAACAATTGATACATATTGAATACACATTTGATCACGGATATGATGGATGCACAAGTGTTTATAATATAATAAATAGTTATGCGACACATGATACACCCAAAAAATATGATTAAAACGGGGAATTGGTAGAGATTCACTCACATTGGGTGCGTTCTTTTGATGTTGTTGGATGCGTACGAGTTTTGGAATTTGATCGACGAGGAAAACTAACCTAAAAATAATAACGAAATAGTTTGGTAAATAAATGGATTCTTAGGTTTATTTTTGTGAGTTTAATGACTTTTTCTAACTTTAAAAATATTATTTTTAAGTATTTTTAATTGATTTTTAAATTAAATTTTTGACTTTTTGACATTATAATCGGGGCATAATTGGGTTATCACCAAAGCTCATGATGTTTACTAAAATGTTTCATATTTATTAAATTCAAATTACAACTTAAATAGTCAAAATAAACCCATACAATTACAAAGAAAATGAAACTAAGTAAAACAATCCAAAGCATTAAACTGATTTATTCTTCTAGGCCTTCCTACGCGTTTCTTGTCTCAACTGTATCACCTGTATCATGTGTAAAATGGGGGAAGTTTTGGGTCAACAAAAGTTGGCGAGTGAACCTTGTTTAAAAACATTGTTATTGATTCCTTGTTGTATTTTATATTGAAAAGTTTGTGCAATATTCACATGTGAGCAAACATATATAAACAAACAATCACAAACCACCTTGAATGAGTATATGACATGAATGATAATGTATTGTGAGATCAAGGCTCAATCAAACGGAGACGATCGTATGAAATGTATTATGATATATGTGAGATCAAGGCTCAATCAAACGGAGCCGATCGAATGAGGCACCTGTACTCAACCCGTCTCCCACGGGGAGCTGATGGGCCTATGAAATGCATGTACTGAAAATGATAACTTTAATCTAAACATAATCCACACAACAATTGATACATATTGAATACACATTTGATCACGGATATGATGGATGCACAAGTGTTTATAATATAATAAATAGTTATGCGACACATGATACACCCCAAAAATGTGATAAAAACGGGGAATTGGTAGATATTCACTCACATTGGGTGCGTTCTTTTGATGTTGTTGGATGCGCACGAGTTTTGGAATTTGATCGACGAGGAAAACTAACCTAAAAATAATAACGAAATAGTTTGGTAAATAAATGGATTCTTAGGTTTATTTTTGTGAGTTTAATGACTTTTTCTAACTTTAAAAATATTATTTTTAAGTATTTTTAATTGATTTTTAAATTAAATTTTTGACTTTTTGACATTATAATCGGGGCATAATTGGGTTATCACCAAAGCTCATGATGTTTACTAAAATGTTTCATATTTATTAAATTCAAATTACAACTTAAATAGTCAAAATAAACCCATACAATTACAAAGAAAATGAAACTAAGTAAAACAATCCAAAGCATTAAACTGATTTATTCTTCTAGGCCTTCCTACGCGTTTCTTGTCTCAACTGTATCACCTGTATCATGTGTAAAATGGGGGAAGTTTTGGGTCAACAAAAGTTGGCGAGTGAACCTTGTTTAAAAACATTGTTATTGATTCCTTGTTGTATTTTATATTGAAAAGTTTGTGCAATATTCACATGTGAGCAAACATATATAAACAAACAATCACAAACCACCTTGAATGAGTATATGACATGAATGATAAGTATTGTGAGATCAAGGCTCAATCAAACGAGACGATAGAATGTATATTATGGAACAAGGTACTTGTTGTATTTTATATTGAAAAGTTTGTGCAATATTCACATTGTGAGCAAACATATATAAACAAAACACAATCACAAACCACTTGAATGAGTATATGACATGAATGATAATGTATTGTGAGATCAAGGCTCAATCAAACGGAGACGATCGTATGAAATGTATTATGATATATGTGAGATCAAGGCTCAATCAAATCGAGCCGATCGAATGAGGCACCTGTACTCAACCCGTACTCCACGGGGAGCTGATGGGCCTATGAAATGCATGTACTGAAAATGATAACTTTAATCTAAACATAATCCACACAACAATTGATACATATTGAATACACATTTGATCACGGATATGATGGATGCACAAGTGTTTATAATATAATAAATAGTTATGCGACACATGATACACCAAAAATGTGATAAAAACGGGGAATTGGTAGATATTCATCACATTGGGTGCGTTCTTTTGATGTTGTTGGATGCGCACGAGTTTTGGAATTTGATCGACGAGGAAAACTAACCTAAAATAATAACGAAATAGTTTGGTAAATAAATGGATTCTTAGGTTTATTTTTATGAGTTTAGGACTTTTCTAACTTTAAATTTTAAGTATTTATGATTTTAATAATAAATAATAACGTACGGTCGTTACCGTTGACCGGGCCGTGACGGTCGGATAGATAATGGTGCGTGAGGAGGTGAACCGGACTCTCGTCGCTGCGGAGCTCTATCAAGTGAGCTACCTGTCTAACCCGAAATATTCTATGTTTTAATTATATATATTACTAATTAAATGTTAATTTATTGGTTTATATAAAAGGATTTAAAAGGTCGAACGTTGCAGGGACTGATCGAACCCGGGCCTTCGGTTTGTAAGCGACAGCCCAACCAGTTGGGATGTGTGCCTTATCTGTTTAACTTACGGTTTATATTAATCTTATAGACATACTGTGACTTGATCTGATTCTGTTTTAAAAAAAATTGGTTTTAATTCGGAAAGTCGGTACGTTATAAGGTTCGAACTCGTGACGTGCGCTGTGTGTTTGCACACAGTCCACCGCTGGACTGTGTGTCTAACCCGGTTTAATATCTTGTTTTAATTAAACTTATACATAATGTTCGACTTCGTCTTCTTCATTCAAAGACACAGACAAATGATATCCGACTGTTCTGGTTTAAATCGTTCGTCGAACATATAAGTGGTTGAAATGTAATGGATAAAAAGAGTTACGGAATCGAATGTACCGAACAGACTGTTTTTCTCAGAATTCCGGCAATGGTCGTCGGCTCTGATTTGTGAATTTCGTCTGATTGAATCAATTAACAGTTTTGATCGATGAGTTGTGAAATTAAGTTACTATACAAGAGATATCAGGGGGTTTAGATGATTGTACCGATTTACAGTGTGATTTCGGAAATTTCCAGAGATTTTCCGGCGAGTGCAGAATATCCGGCAACGTCGTCTGGGACCGATTCTGGTTGAAGGATTGAAGTTAGTATAAGTCTAACAATGGATTGAAAACGAAAGAGTCGAGAATTTACTGATTTTGTGTAAGTCTTGGTTTTCCGGTAAAAGTCCGGCGATAGCAGATAGTGATTCCGACGAACAGAAGTTAGAGTGAAAAATAAAATTGAGGGTTCTGCGAGTGTTTCCGAGATATGAGGCGATGGTATTATTAGTGTAAATTGGAAGTAAATTTCATTTCGGTTTCAATCTCAACAATCATATGAATCGAGGCATTGAAGATTGAATTGATTAGAACGTGGGTTGTAACTGGCATTGAATCATCGGTTATACTCAGAAACTCGCGACCACACCAAAGGTCTCTGGATATTTGAAAGCCGATGAGCGGTTTCAGTTCTTGACGCAAACAGATGAATTCACAGGTGGAACTTAAGTTTTATTTGATTCATTGATTACACAAACGAGTCAAGTGGCGGAGTGGTGAAATGCTTGTTTGTTGATGAACCGGCTGACCCGGGTTCGAAACCCGGCAGCGGCATTTATTTTTTTCTTCAACCGTTTTTATTGTTTATTAATTATAGTTTATAAATTCTAATATATTTATTAATTATGTATTGTTTAAAATTAAAAAGAGCATTTAATAAGCGACGAAAATTGTAACTGACTATTCGATTAATAAACGAAGCGGGTTTTGAAAACCCGTTTTTCGACGGATGTTACACCATTCTCAATCAACATGTGAGCCAAGAAAAGGCAAAAGGGGTGAGGATAAGATTGGACTATGACGAGTCTGAACCTTCTGTCACACCCCGACCCGCAGCGGAAAAGGTGATCGGGGCATAATTGGGTTATCATCAAAGCTCATGACATTTATTATATGTTTCATATTCATTAATACAATTTAATGGAAATTTACAATAAATGATACAACATGTTCTAACTATCAGTCTAAGCTTCTTGGTTCTCTTCTAAGGCATATCCTATGTTTTCCTTGCTTCAACCTGTCCACCTGTATCATGTGTAAAAAGGTTTTTGGATCAACATAATGTTGGCGAGTGAATCCTATGGAAAAACATTTGAACAAGTTTATCCAATTGATTATAAATAATGTGCATACCACATATGAGTAAATGTAGATGTAAATTTATTCACACAACACATAATATTGAATATTGAACACACAAACACCAAATGATTGTTTTGAGGCACGCGTTGTTCGACTCGTCTCCCACGAGGAACTGATGGGCCTAATGAATGAGTTTTGAGGCACGCGTTGTTCTTACGAACTGATGGGCCTAATGTATGAGTTTTGAGGCACGCGTTGTTCTCGTCTCCCACGAGGAACTGATGGGCCTAATGAATGAGTTTTGAGGCACGCGTTGTTCTTACGAACTGATGGGCCTAATGTATGAGTTTTGAGGCACGCGTTGTTCTCGTCTCCCACGAGGAACTGATGGGCCTAATGAATGAGTTTTGAGGCACGCGTTGTTCTTACGAACTGATGGGCCTAATGTATGAGTTTTGAGGCACGCATTGTTCTCGTCTCTCACGAGGAACTGATGGGCCTAAATAATTTGCATACAACTTTGACAATATGTAATACATCACAACCAATAATAGTTACATTCTAGTTTAGTTCATATAATGGTATAGCACAAATTTGCATAAGAGAATTAGTTTAAACGACACATGATACACCCCAAAACATGAATAAAAAGGGGAGTTTGTAAGAATTCACTCACATTGGGTGCGTTCGGTTGATGAGGTTGAATGCACGCGAAATGGTGTTAACCACGAGTGAAATTAACCTAGATAAATCGCATTATGGTTTGGTAAGTAAATGGATTTTATTAATCTATTTTAATGGGATTGTCGGGTGTATTTTTGTGAGTTTGAGGCTATTTTCTAACCTTAAAAATGTTATTTTTAAGTATTTATAATTGATTTTTAATTAAAATAATTAAATAAAAATAATAAAAAAATATTTTATTTTTGCTACAGTTGACTTTGACCGTTTGACTTTGACTGACGTTGACCGGTTCGGAAGGCATATTATTGTGCGCTGGGTGAGGCTCGAACCCGAGACCTCCCGTACGCGTGCACGTAGCTCTACCAACTGAGCTACGTGTCTAACCCGTCATATATCCGATTTTAATTATATATATATATTAATTAGAGTTAAACAGAAATCCTTTTATTTTAAAAACGGATTAAATCACAAAACCGGTGCGCTCCACAGGTCTCGAACCCGGGACCTGTGGGTTAGCGGACACACAGTCCACCGCTGGACTGTGTGTCTCACTTGGTTATAAACTCGGTTATCAATATACTTAACATATACTTAAATCAACCCGGTTCAGTTTGCTGAAAAAGGAATTTTTTATCAAGGCAGCGTGTGAGGGACAATACTCGAACTCGTGACCTTAGCGTTAAAAGTGCACACAGTCCACCGCTGGACTGTGTGTCTAACCCGTTAAATAACTTGATTTTAATTATACTTAATCATTACTGAAACGTCGTCTTCTTCACTGGTTTAACCGGAAGTGGCGACTGACTGGTTCGAAATGTTGATTCAAGTTCCTTTAGCGTTTTATGATCAATTACAGTCGAGATAAAAGTAAAAAGGAAAGGAATTAGGCGTGAGAAGTACCGGCTGTTTCTCCTCTGTTTTCCGGCAGAACTCCGGTGGCAGCAAGTTCTTCCGGCGACGAGTCTCTTGCAGCAGAGAGTCTTCCGAAGGCTTGCAAAGGGTGTGGGTGATTTCGGTAAGAGTTTAGGGGGTTCAGTAAAGCTCAGCGGTTAATGATACGGTTTTCCGGCGATGTATCAAATATTTCCGGCGAGTGATTTTTCGCCGAGAAAGGGTGCGATTTGAGGGTGTAAGGTTTCTGGTGAGTAGTGGTTGAATTTATAGGGTAGTATTGAGATGAATGGGGTCTGAATTCGGTCTTAATTCGAAGTCAGCCGTTCTCCGGCGGTTATGGCTGATGTCGCGGGTTCAGACGTCGGTTATAACCGTCGTAGGAGTTAAGTCATCGGTTATATTGGGCGAAAACGTAATTAAACGGCGAAGTCGTCGGGATTTCCGACGACTGCTATTTGGGCGGAAATTACTGAATTTAACTTGCTAACTTGAATATTTGAATTAATTGTTTCTTTTTATTAACAGAAAATCAAAGTGGCGGAGTGGTTGGTCAGCTGAGTGATAAGTGTTGTTGAGCCGGTTATAGACCCGAGTTCGAAACCCGGCAGAAGCAAATCATTTTTATTTTGCGATTTTTATCAGTTTTTCAAAAACTAAATATATATCCCCGCATAATAATTGATTACGTATCGTTTAAAATTATTTTGGGCATTTAAATCGCAACGAAAATTTTAACTGACTGTTCGGTTGATAAATGGAGCGGGTTTGGTAAATCCGTTTTTGACGGATGTTACACCTTCGTGGTCACCCGGTCCCCCACCTCTTCCTTTCACTAGCTCACGTACAACCACCTCTCACTTTGAAGCTGGTCCAAGTCTGACGAACCAAACGTTTAACACAAGCCCTTATGCTTTTGGAAGGCCGAGTCAAACTGCTTTTCCCTTATTCACTTCCCAACCCGCTGTGACCGGCACACCTCTCGGACATGAAACCACACTTGAGCAACTATTGCAATCACCGGCTTCAAGTGTTCCCCCTTATGTTGCCACTACGTGGGAACGAGCCTTGACAGTCTTACCCCTGGCTCGAAGTGCCGTCATGAGTGCTCCCATGGGAACGAATTACATGGCTACATCTGAAAGCCTTCAGGGCTTCAACCTGATACCTCAGTTGATGACCCAGATGATGGCACAGTTTCCTTGGCAGCACTTCATCAATCAAGTGTTGTCCACTCACCAAGGAACCTCAAACAGTAATCCGGCCTCGAGAACAGAAGAAGATCTTGCCAAAACCCTACAAGCCCAACAATTTATCATGTTTTTCTCAACAAATTGCTGATGTCACACCCTAACCGATGGTGGAAACATCAGAGTGAGATGAACGAGATTGCTTGAGACATCATAACACTAAATGTAACAATATTTAATTAAATATTCATTTCATTTCCTTCACCAAAATGTCAAGTACAACATAATTCCAATACACTGTAAATTCAAATAAGACAGGTTCAATAAAACATAATAAATAACTTAGCATTCTAAGTGTGTTTCTATGCCATTCCTACTAAGTTTCTTTACATCAACATCCTCAACCTGCAACATGTTAAAAAGTATAGTTCAATACAAAGTATTGGCGAGTACACAAGTTTGAATCATAGCATAAGTAATAATAACGTTTAAACAAATCGACATGATAAGCTAGCATACGAGATTAATGTAAACAAGGCATGTGAACTACAAGTCAATCCTCAAGTGTCACTGCATAATAGATTAAACTTAACATGACCACAAGAATACGGGCGGTGCGTTACTCCTATAGCGCTATACATGTTAAGGGGAGGCTCGTACGAAGTTAATGACAATTAGTATCACATAAGAATGTTCCAAGTAAACAAATCGGGTATCACATAACTATAGCATGTATGGTGGATTGTTTGTGTGACTGCATAGAATAAAAGTGTGATTTAGTGTATTTTTTTATAAATTAACATATTGCACCCAAAAGTGTAAGGCGTAAAAGGGTGTCGAGTGTACTCATGGTTTTGCAAAGTTAAATCTGTGAAAGTGTTTGGTTGGTTAGGGGACGAACATTGAGTTATCCTACACAAGGAAACGTAAGTGTGTGAGTATTGGAATGACAACGGAGTTCGTTAGTTTAAGAATTTAAAGTATGTATTGTCAAAATTATTTATCTAGACGTTAACGCTCGTTTTTGACACTATAAGCCTCGTAGGGTGTTTGTGGTGGGTGATGCCCAATAGAATTGTAACGATGGTTAAGTCTTAGATAAAATAACCTAATATTAGGACAAGTAACCATACGGTCATTGTCAAAGGTTCGGTTATAGTTATTATTTACATATATATGTTACATATTATATTATCAAGTTTATCATATAATTCATGGATTTCCTGGAAGTCATAGAAGTCATGGAGGTAGGAGGATAACCGTCCTTAACCTCTTTCGTAAGATTCACCAATACACAAATTGCCATAAGGACAATCCGGATGGTCATGAATGAAATAAAAGTAAGATACTTCACTAAACTATGTATCGACCGAGCAAGCAAGCTAGGTGCGTGCATCCCGAATATGGCAATGTTTGGGGATGTGTCGTAGCCTTGTTGCTCATGTGAAGGTTGAACATAGCTTAGTGGCTTAGAAATCATCAAGTGAGGCGGTGGATTGAAAGTTGGATAGCCAAGGCCTCCATGTAATCACACCTTTACCAAAACACAAGCTTTGTGAGCTTGGATGGTTCCAACACTTTTGGGTTAAAACCCTTGGTAAAACAACAAGTTTAGAGGTATTTTTATACCTCTTAATTTGTATAAAACAACTCTAGCTAGCTCGCTAATCATAGACTTGATTAGAGGCATAAGTAGCATAAAGTTGTTAGGAGAAAACAAGTTTAAGAAAAAGTTTATAAGTTTGGCCATAAAAATGGTATTGTTCCACCTTGGTTTTCCATGGAAAACCTATGGTAACATCCCAAGAGGCTTGTCTAACAATGTAGAGGAAGAAAACATGTTTAAAACTTGAAGTTTTGAAGTTATGAAAGAAATAAAAATGGGCAAAAAGTTGTACACTTTTGGACCTTAAAATGGTGAGGTTCCACCTAAAGAAGTACAGGGAGAAAGCAAAGGAACTCATGAGTACATTCCAATCATGTACCATCAAACAAGTTCCAAGATCGCAAAACAAGAAGGCTGACGCACTAAGCAAGCTTGCATCTCTCACATTTGCTTATCTCAACAAGAAAGTATTAGTCGAGGTATTAAAGACACCATCCATCCAAGAACTTGAAGTACAAGACGTAATTACCAAGGAAGGGCCAAACTGGATGACCCCTTTGATCAAATTACTGAGAAATGGTGAATTACCGAATGATCAGACGGAGGCTGAAAGGGTTCGTATCAAGTCAAGGCAGTATGTGTTACAAGGAGAAGTCCTTTACAAAAAAGGTTACCTTGCACCGCTACTCCGATGCATTGGCCCAGAAGAAAGCCAGTATCTGATAAAAGAGGTTCACGAGGGAATATGTGGAGCCCCCTATGGCCCAAGGTCGATAGTTGCAAAGTTGATAAACCTCGGATACTTTTGGCCTTCCATGCATCGTGACACCACTGAACAGCTGAAGAAATGTGAAGCTTGTCAGTTGCATGCTCCAGTACCCAAAAGCCCCAAGCATGACCTTGTCACTCTTGATGGACTTAGCTTAGATTTATCATATAAACTATATAATATATAATATATATATATATATGTGTACATAACCGAATCCTTGATGATAATCGACATGGTTACTTGTCATAGTAATAGGTTATATTATTTAAGATTTGAACCTCTCGTTACGATTCTAATGGGCGCTTAACCCATGAAATCACAACAACTCATACGGGATATATAGTGTCAAAAACAAGTGTTTAAGGCTAGATAATTACTTTCTTGAATACATACTTTTACATACTTTAATTCTGAATCTGAATTTGTAACGCCCCAAAATTTGAATATATATATTCGCCATATGTTCCATAAGCTATAGCATGAAATAAATCAAACTAGCTTCCGATACGAATAATTTATGATTAAGTTCCCTAGATTTGTGGCATGGAGTGGGTTAGCTAGTTATAAACAAAATAACTAAATCTTGGATTTAATAGTGGGAATAAAGTTATGATTAAATAGGAAAGAATGGCAAAGTTGAGGGACTAAATTTGACAGAATGGAATTAAGTTCTATTAAAAGATGCAGTTGGAATGTGTTAGTGGGTGTGTGTCGTGAATGAGCAAAGGAAGAGAAAGAGAAAAGGTGAAAACCCCTCATGAACAAGTGAAGAACTCACAAAATTGAAGAAGGTTGGCTTGGTGATCAAAATGCATGTGTAAGTATGAGCATCATCTAGCTTCAACAAGTATATGGTAAGTTATAGAATTTGATTTGGTGACTTTGATAGAATTGGATGTATAATCAACCTTGATCTTATATGAAATTGAGTATGAATATGTGTTAGCATCATCGTAGGGAAGATGTGATATGTATGATTTTGATTAATTTGATGTTAAAAAATGAAAACCCACTAGTTGGATGATGAAGATGACATGGGTGTTACACCATGTCCAATTCTTGTTCAATGTTGATGTACTATGGTGTGTATGATGGATTTTGTAGATGAATTGAAAGAGATGTGGTGCTTGATATGTTTAATGTTATGATAAGAATGGTACATGATGTAAGTAAGAAACTTGATGAGTTACATATGAACTAGGAAGTTTTGGCATAAACTACTTGTACATTGTGCTTTTAAAGTAGTCTGCACACCAAGTGTGTGATGAAATGTCCAAGTGAAGCTAGGATATAAGATTGTATGAAATGGCTTGATGAATATATGAATGAAATATAATGATGATGTAGTTAGTAGTAAACTAACTTGAAAAATGTGCCTTATATGGAACTCGCACAAAAATTCGGGTGAATGTATGTTTTGGTTGAGATTATGCATTAGAAGCTTGTACATTGTGCTTGAATGGATGATGCTCCCCATGTGTTCTATTAGTTACTTGATTCGCGATTAAGAGGTGAATGCGTATTAAATATATATCATATGACCTTATTAATAAAGGATGATGTTGTGATCATGTTAGATAAACTAACCTTGTATATGGTTGTCAAATGTGAGATGATGAAAGTAATTGCATATGAAGGTATGTGTATATAATTAGGTGATCATGTGGTGGTAAGCATATTACATCATGAGTATGAAAGTATATAGTGTTATTTGTATAGCCTAATGAGATGACACAAATATATGAGGTTAAATCAAAAGTTCATATGTTAAACCATTGACTTCTGAAAGTCAACTGCGCATAAGAAGCATGCTAGACTTCTTGTCACAATTATAAGAATATAGAAAGTCATATGGTTCGTGTTACATCAATACGTGTCATATGAGATAACATGATAAAGTATATGAGTTGGGAGGACGTGAATTCGGATATATGCCTTATGCTTGTTAGAATTGACTAATGAAAGTCAAATGTGAAATATGCATTTGATATGATCGTTAATGTGTACAATCATGTATACTAACAAGAATGTGAATGCTATGACATGAAAGTGTAGGAACCATATCAAAGTGGATGGAAGCATGGAAGGCTAACGGGTCAAAAGGAAGCAAGGTAACGGATGCAAATATGCGGACGCTAAGGTAAGTGACTTCCGATTCACTTCTTAGTAAGTATAGAGAGTTTTGATATTGATTGTGGGGAATCATGTAATATTAAGTAGTAAATGCGAGTATTAAGGTAAGTATCCTTTGAAGCGATCGAAAGTAGCGAACTATGTCAAAAACAACTTGGTGAAACCAAACGGGTCGAATTAATGCGCTTGAACCGTGTAACGGCGGTGTAATCCGTAAAAGTCCAGAACCTAGCCAAGGATTTTGGGTAAATCACGTAGACATATGTTCTACGGTTAACTAGAAACGAGTCTCAAGTGAAACAAATGATTATCGAAGAAGTTACGTAGTTTTTGAACAAAAAGAGTAAAATGGAAATTCAGCAGCTCTTTGTCGTAACCTACGGTTGCCAGCCGTAGGCTACGGTAGGCACTTGCTGCCTTTTTGATACTCGTTAGGCCGTAAGCTACGGCCACCCAGCCGTAGCGGGCCTTGTTGTTAAAATTTTGTTTTTGTTGTTTAGGTGTTCACGTTTTATGCGTTACGTTATGAAGTCCGTACAACTAATGTATTCGATAATTTGTGAGATTTAAGTGCATTATTGAAGTTCTGGAATGCAGGATCAATTTAGATGTTGTAATTAAGGTTATTTATTCTTACGCATACATCAAGTGGGATTATCTTTTAAAGAGTAGTCGGGCCAGATAAGATGTATGCATGTTAATTAATCCAATGTTTCCAAATAAGTGAGATTTGTATGAAGATAAGCATGGTGTAAATATATATGTGAATAATGACGACACTAACTGGGTCGTCTATGAGAATAGAATAAAAGTGCAGGGATGTAAGAGTTGGGGCTTTCAGAGAATGGAGGTCCAGTGTAAAAGAACGAATTCAGAAGAACATATTAATGGAGTAGTAAACAGACTTAGATTACCACATGGTTACTGATTAATCATATATTTAATGTTTTATGTATCATGTCACAATTTACTAATGTGTTACTTATATATATGGTGATTGCAGGTTATTCGGGTCATTATGATCATCCTAATGGACAAGTGGACGAGGATCAAGTCTAAGATTATAGATTGTACGAAGAAGGGTCATGTGGTTTGTATTCATATATTCAAAGAGTCTTATTAACGAACGATGTATTAATTTAAAAAGTCGTTATAAAACAGCTTTTCAAGTATGATAGAACAGTTATAAAGAAAGAAATTTTGAGTCGTATTTTCCGCTGCGTCTCTTTTGCTTAAAATGTGTTAGAGTGTTACAGAATCCTCCGTTACTATCCAAATACTCACACACCTACGATAACTCGGTGTTCCATCCTTCAAACTCTCCAACTCTTCACGGGATTAGCAAAGGAAGCTTCGCAAAACCGTGAGTACACTCGATCCCATTTTTACGCTTTACACTTTTGGGTGCAATATGTTTAACATATCAAACTACACAATCACAACTATTCTTTATGCAAACTCAAACAATCCATACATGCATGCTTAAAATACGTGATACTTGATTTGTATTCTTGGAACATTCTTATGTGATTCGCTTGTCATTAACTTCGTACGAGCATCCCCTTAACATTTATAGCGCTATAGGAGTAACGCACCGCCCATAGTCTTGTGGTCATATTAAGTCTTTAAATCATGCGGTAATCAGAGGGTTGACTTGTAAAATTGCATGCCATGATACATTAATCTAATTAACTATTTTTACCAAGCGGATTCATTTAAACCTTTTACATACTTATGCTATATTAAACTTGTGTACTCGCCAATGCTTTTGTGTTGAACTATACTTTTTAAACATGTTGCAGGTTGATGATGTTGGTATCGACGAAATCTAGTTGGGACGACTAGAAACGCACCAAAATTTAAATTCATGTTTATAGATTATCATATGTTACTTGTTGTATTTTGTTTTTCTATTCATGTACTTGAACCGTTAGCAATGGAATGAACTACCATTTATTAAATAATTGTCAGATTATGTGTTATGAAGTCTCGAGCAATCTATTACGTCCGCCCGATGATTACGCCATCGGTTGGGGTGTAACAGTAAGATGTGAGAGTTTCATTTTATTTTTCTAGTTGGGTTTTGATGTGCGTTTAAAATTGGGTTTCAGATAGTGGTCATCCCAACCGTTAATTTTTACCAAATAATAAAATACCATAAACAGGTATGCCTGATACCCATAAGTATACTCACGAAACTGATGGGTAAACATGTAATGAGCACCCGACTAATTTGAGACGTATTTTTATCATTGGATATGAGATTGGGATTACAACTTCTCCGATACTAAGTCCATTACTATCCTAGTCATACGAATCATGTGCATCGACGCATCGTTATAAATAGGCAAAACGCCTATGAGCCCATACTTCAAACAATGACCACATTACCATAGATGACAAGTTACTCATGTTGTTTCATTGACACAATATCACTGTGATAGAAGTAACACTAAGAGGGAAAATGCTATTATAAAATACAAAACTTTCTATTTTTGAATATGCAACAAGTCGCCACCACGGTAATTATAGAAATTTGTCAAAAACATCAATCATTGGACACACTTAAAGTCGTTTAACTCAACACGACCCATATACCCTTATATCTAATCGGGTTATAAATATGTTGTAATCAAATTGTAAATGAGTTGTAATAGAGAGGTTACATAGGCTAAGGCCATAAAACATATACCTTTAAACTCTAATTTTAAACAGGTTGATGATGAATTTACTTAAACGAGCTAAACATATCAACATTATACGAGCTAAATTTATTAACGTATTCAATTGATTTTCCATTAAATTTCAAAAATTCTCCAAATTAGGGTCTTTTGGATCTCATTTCCTTGCATATTTTATCCGAAATATCCAACTTCTACATATTGGAGTTCTTAATCCCTAATAGTTGACGAATATTCAAATTAATAACACTATTGTTTTGAATGTTTTACATTAGCTTTTCTTCAAGCTTTGTTTGATTACATATACATCATGTTTTTTTTAAATAAAGTTATTATATATAAATTTTGTTTGGTTTGAAGATTTATATTGAAAGTCCTTGTGCATATAATTATTTCTGACATCCGCTTAGTTAACGAACCAGACATGAATGAAACCAAACAAATAGGTTTAAGGGGCTGTTTGGCAACTTTTGAATGGGTAAGTGCTGAACCAGTAAAAAGTTTGAATCATTAAGTGTTGAACCAGTAAGAGGTCTGAACCATTAAGAGCCAGTATAATGCTTAACCGTTGAGATGCAAATGTCTAACCAATTCAGATAAGAGGTCTTAACCATTCAGACTCAGTATAATGCTTAGCCATTCAGAGGCAAATGTTTGAACTATTCAGACATCTGCTCGCGAAACAAACAGTCTGAACCATTAAGTGTTGAACCCGTAAAGTTTTGAACCAATAAGAGCTAAACAAACAGCCCCTAACATGTGTTGATAACCAGACTGGACTGTGAACTGATGTATTATGTGTGAAATGTGTTGTAACAATTTGTATGTATAGTTCCATCCGCCATTCCAACCATCAATGTGACCACCTCCCAAGCCACCTCAATTGTAAGAACTGTGACGGCCACAACCACACGAAAAAGCGAAGGATCACTTCTACCAACGCTATTAACATGTTCATAGCCGGATTTTATATATATATGACAAAGAGCTTTAGTATGACTTGAAATCAATAATTTTGATCCTTGTGGTCAAGTGGTGGACCTCACAATCAATAGGTTAGGGGTTCAGTTCATGTAGAGTGCAGGTTGTGATGTATTTTATCTTAGTAAAATCTAGGAGTTCAAAAAAGAAAAAAAAAATCATGTTTCTAAATGATTATCACTGTTGAATAACACAAGATTTCAGTACATTCAATGTATGCATCACCAAAACCTTAATCTGGCACAAAATCACCAACAGATTTCAGCTTCTTGTGTAGCTGTATATCTGTTGCAGTAAGGATTCACATCAAGATTTCTATTGTGTTATTGCTTCTAGTTCTTCATCAACTGTAATTTCTTGCAAATGCAAAGATGACGCCAATGGCTATAGCAAAAAGATAAAAAGGAGCGAAAAGATCGTGTTTAATGCATAACGCGTGTAATGACTAACGCAGATTGTGTTTCTCAATAATACACGAGTGCAAAACGATCAAGCATCTAACTAACTCATCTTACAAAGATTAATGAGGTGGAACATACATAGACATATCTTAACAATATTGACATAGCAATTATAGCAATATATATGCTAGAAGTTGTAATCTTTTCAAGATATGGAACCGTCACCTGAGCAGATAGGGATTCCTTGAGAAGTACTATAACCATCAATAAGATAAAACGTGAGTAATATAATCCTGTGGTATAGATTAGGATCTACATTGCAATAGCATAGCTATTTTGTATCTGGCGGAAGAATTATTGCACAGTTTCGAAATTAGAAAACTTTGGTTTCCATGTAAATATTTCACTCTCAATGCTGCTTCTATCACATTAACAACCAAGTCAATAAAACCATCCAAAACAACCATATTGTCGGTGTTGTCTAATTGACACAGTAGTTATTGTGATAGAAGTAGCATTGAGAATGAAATATTTACATGAAAACTAAAGTTTCCTAATTTAGAATCTGTGCAATTAATGGACCACATTTATGTAGATTCAAAATATCCATGCTATTCCAACGTAGATCCTAATTTACACCAAATGGGTGTTATACTTTCCAATCATCAAAATCATAGTATCTCTCTTAGGTATATTGATCCACCCAGGTGAGAGTTCCATCGCACGAAACATTTCATCTTTGAGCATACACCCGTTGCTCCGTAATCCTGATATGTTACACTCTTGTGGTCCAAATTTGTTACTGCCAACCCTACATCCACAATTTCAGAAATTCCCCTATTAGATTATATTAACTTGGTCCCCAGGAAATCATAAAAACATCTTTAAAATACAATATTCTTGGGCATTTTATTATATCCTTGGTTTAAAAAAGTGTGGCAATTCGATGTTTTTGATCAGAAGCCGATGCGTGCCGTTTGCTACTAAAAACAAAAATATTATTTTAGAAAATATCTTAGCTTGGTAACCTTTAAACACTAAAACATAAGATATTCTCATCATCTCTAGTCAGATTTGTTCAATCGATGGTCTAAATTGTTTAAATACTCAAACTCATTGCTCAACCGATGGTCAAATATTGGTCAACTATCGTGGAATCGCATAGCGATGCGATCTCATCACAGCGCACATTTTAAAACCAAGATTGAATATATATTCATTTTCCTCTCCCTAAAGTTATATCTTTTACAAAATATTCAATTTTCATGTAATATATGAGTGAGGTTTTTTATCAAACACCTTATGTGCACTATTTTCGTTGTGTTTTGGACTGTCTTACAACTTCTACTGATCAGATCATAATAAAGCAAGTGACAAATTCAAAGTTGACTTACAGAAAACACCATGACAGATCCAGCAGAATCACCTTCAAGAAGCTTGATTTGATAAACATCCACCCAACGATTCCTGAAAGTGAAAATTCAATAATTAGTATACCAAAAAGAGTAACAATAAGAATCAAGATTCAAAGGAGAAAGTACCTTCATAACCCAACTGGTGAAATCTAGCAGTTGAACGGAGAAAGTGGAAGAAAGATGCAAGATCTATTGGAAAAGAAGATGAAGTTGTGGTGATCTGCAGATGGGGGGTGGTTTTATTATTTTAATAATGTGACAGCCATGGCTACTTTTTTTTTTTTTTTTTTGTTGTTGCCAAGTTATATTTTGGTTCCTTTTTAAATACCATTGGACCCTCTTGACAATTCAACTACAATATATAAAATCGATTTGGGAAGCAGTGGCATAAACCAGTTGAAAACCGGTCCTACCCGGTTAAACCGGTTATTATTTTAAGTTAAAAAAACGGTTAGTAATCGTAACCGATTATAAAAACTGATTATTTTTTTAAGGGAAAAACTGGTTCGGTTAATAACCGAAACCGGTTTTAAAAAAAATCAGTTTGTACATCTCTAAGGATACCTCTAACCCTAATAAAGCTCCGCCCATGTTGGGAAGGTTAAACGTATCTCTCATATGCTAAATGTATCTCACACCTATATGGTGTAATGAGGTGAAAAATGAAAAAAATCATGTGAAAGAGTGGTTTCATCTTTCACTAGGTGTGGTATGGTCAAATAAAATATAAAAAAGGGTGTGAGTTGTCATAATTTGATTGATCAATTTTATATGTGAAATGGATGGGTGGGGGTTAGTTTTTTGGGATGGAGGTGAAGGGTTTTAGTTTTTTCTTTTTAGCTTTTTGAGGGGTAGATGGGTGTAGCTTTTTGGTTTTTTGGTGGTGAAGGCGAAGGTGAAGGTTCATTGTTTGTGTTTTATTTATTTATTTATTTATTTTTGTTTTGGGTTTATTTTGTTTGTTTTCACATTAGTTTTCAAGTTCTTTTTTTTAAGTTAGTTCTTAAAACCCTACTCTATATATATATAATTAGGTTTAAGAGTGAACAACTTTTTAAGAGTGAACTGAGTAAATCAATCTTGACTCTTAATTACTTTTTAAGGTTAAAATGAAAGGATTATCATTAGCCAATTAAATTTAGTTATTATTAATTTTTAAACTAGTTAGAAATTAACTTTACAAAATCAGTTATCATAACTGATTACTACATTTTAGAAACTAAATTTAACCTTTTCAAAACAAAATGTATTTTAGTAATTCGATAAAATATTTCCTACACAAAATTACGAAATCAGATACCATAATAAACTAATTAGTAGTTTTAAAATGCTAGTTGATTTTGAATGAAACTATTGACCCTTCATGTTTTACTTACATTTTTTATGGTAATTTATCTAACACATTCAGATATATATATATATATATATATATATATATATATATATATATATATATATATATATATATATAATATATATATATATATATATATAATCAGGTTTAAGAGTGAACGACTTTTTAAGAGTGAACTGAGTAAATCAATCTTGACCTTGATTACTTTTTAAGATTAAAAGGATAGGATTATCATAGCCAATTAAATTTAATTATTATTAATTTTTAAACTAGTTAGAAATTAACTTTACAAAATCAGTTATCATAACTGATTACTACATTTTAGAAATTAAATTTAATCTTTTCAAAACAAAATGTATTTTAGTAATTCGATAAAATATTTCCTAAACAAAATTACGAAATCCGATACCATAATAAACTAATTAGTAATTTTAAAATGCTAGTTGATTTTGAATGAAACTATTGACCCTTCATGTTTTACTTACATTTTTTTATGATAATTAACCTAATCTTTGTTATTTTGATATTTACATTCATTTTATAATATTGATTCTATATTTTACGTATACTTGAACATTTGCTAGTTGGAGAAATTGTTTTTTATATGTTAATATAAGACATATATGTACCTCTGAAAAAAATGATTAATCTAAGAATGGTTTAATAATGAACGCTTATTCTGAATATAGGTGTGATAATGTACATATGTGTACATACTGTTAAGAATATGATTTGTTAATGTACATATATGTATATACGTGTTGAGACTATTATGTACACATATGTACAATGCCGAACAATCATCTCAGATATTGCTATACACATATGTATCATGTTGAACAACCACATCATTAACTTCTTTTTAGAAGTTTATTATGAATTTACATATGTGCACATTAAAACTTGGACATGTATACTTAAAGAAGATGATCAGATGGAACAATATATGTTAATGTACATATAAGTACATTCACTTCTGCAGTATTTTTAATCATGTTATAGATGGAATAATATTTTATAATGTTTATATTTTTCACAAATGAAATAATAAATTAATGGATGAGAGAATAAAATGAGAGAGAATGTAATTAAGTATTTAATTGGAGAGAGAAGTAGTTAACCTTTTTACCTTTACACTCTTTTTATTTATTTTTCACACATAAATAATTACAAAATTTTTAATTATTAAAATTTTCAAAACCTAAACAATTAATTAATCAAATTAGTTCACACAATTCACTTTCAACTTAATATTCATTCTAGAACTTTACCCTATAAATATATATATATATATATATATATATATATTGGAATATTAAAGCTGATAGAACCAGTCGGAAAAAACTATGAAAGGTCAAATCATAAGTTTTAGACTCGTTCAAAATGCTTCAACCAATAAACTTTTTAGTTCATTGATTGGGTTAGCTTTATTTATGGGCATAAAAAATTTCATTAATAGTGGCGGCTTTTGACATTTTCTTAAACTAGGAAAAATGAATATCTATGGTGTTAATTTTTTTAATGGCAAATTTGCATTATTGATGATTACCGGATATTTTTGTGTCATCAACGAAATCATCGATCATATCCATCTTCACTAGTCAATAATGTTTATACACCTTTAAGAGGAAATCAACTCCTTGTGAAAATCGAACCCAAAACCTTATGGTCCCTAAACCTTATGTCACCCCAAAAATACTAATAAGCTATAACGCCATGGACGAATATCATTATGTTAGAATAAAAAACGTACACAAATAATCATTTAATTACGAAATAAAATGAGAATTAAATCAACAGACAAGTAACACAATAACATCGCTATTCATATGAACTAGTAATAAGAATTGCGTGCTTTACAGTACGGGTATATTGTAAACATCAAATTGATTAGTCTAAGCGTTATGTTATGCGTTAGATATATGAAAACGCGCGTTTAAACGTATCAAATTGGATTCATGTAATTATATAAACATTGTGATTTGATCAGAATGTAAAGTAATCAAATCTATAGTGTAAAACAATAACGTACTATATATGACTTGCCAGATACATAGAAAACATAATAGGTATAAAAGATTAAAATGACACATTTAATCAAAAGGGATTAATTAGAGTTTTTTTTAAAAGGAAAAAATCACAATTTGACTCTTCTTTATTCAGAAAAAAATAACGAAACAAACATAAAATAAGCACGAATACGTATTATATTTGACGTAACTCGATTCTCAAAAAAAAATTACAACGAAACGTAGACCAACCTGAATTTATACCGATATGTACATAAAATGTTTTTTTTAACTAAAACACTCTATATTTGACCTCTCACTCGTTTCAAGAAAAAGGTTTACACCAAAACGTAGGCCAACTCGAATTTACGACAACATGTACATAAAAATATGCATGTAAAAACTTAGTTTTTTTAATAAGTAAAGAAACGATACAAATAAACTTAAAAGTTTAGAAACTCGAGTAGGTCAAAATGATTTTTTACGAAGTTTTTAAAGACATCGACATATTAGATTTTTTTTTAAAAAAGTAGCGAACGGAAGTTATTGAAGGAAAATTAAATTAATAAAAAAACTTAATAGATAAGTAACGTATATTATATATGGTCTAGGTAAAGTTGAAACATTAAAAACTGGAAGGGTTAGTTTGTATAACAGGTAAAATATAATAAGGGCTAAAAGTATTACTTACCAAACTTGAGGGGTAGCAAAGATGAAAAAAATGTTGTTGCACACTTTCTTTTGCGTCTTTGTACGAGAGAATAGATAGAAAGAAAAATACAAGTACATAAACAATGTAGAGGGATTGAAGCAAAGAAAATTGAACCTAAAGGACCAAGGGCAAAAAGTATGAAGGACAAAAGATGTAACTATATCACTGATATTTATGTTTAAGTTATATAAATAATAATATGCTATATTGCTAATCTAAACCAAAATTCAGGCGTAATATTTAATTTTTTACCATACTTTATACAATGTAAACCAAACAAATATACAAATATGATAATAAATAAAGTTAAACGCATACTTAATAAATTTTTCTATTCGGTTTTCGAAATTTTGAAATCAAGCCATTAATCTTCTTCTTTTACTTTACGAAAAGTTTTTCTTTCAACTGCATAAATTAGAGCAATGCTTAAATACTCCTCACCCATTCGATTGCGTGAATATATCTTGATAAGCTTCACTTTAGAAAAAAAATATCTTTCAACGATTGCGGTTGCAACCTGTAAAACTAATGCTAACTTTAATATCTGATAAACCAAAGGAAAAGTATTATGTTTTCCGGTTTCCACCATTATACGAGCAAGGCCACACACTCCATCCAATTTTGCAAATGTATCATCTTCCTTTAAAGTGTGATAAAAGACCAGACGATTACCCGAAAGACACCCTCTTCTTCTTTACCAAAATCTCCGGATACAACATAAGCAATATGCTTTTTCTTGTTTAGTGTTATACTCTTAACCAATCATATCTATCAAACCATTTTACATCAAAACGTCTCCGGCTATTAGGATAAAATTTTCATTTAAATAGATGGCCTTGTGGCTAAAAAGCATTTTTAACAATATATGCTCTTCTTATGTCATCTATTTGATTCTGATAGTAACTAATAATAGGTGATCTATCAGAGGGTTCGAAGGAAGATCACTCAAATCGATTGTATTTCGTATTGAGGGAATTAAAGCCGAAGGAATATTTGGACCAATATCTCATTTTCTTGCATATCATTAAGCTCGTTAGGAATATTCGAATTTAGACCGATATCGTCATTTTCTTACAATTTTCTTTTAGAAAGATTGCAAATAAGAACTTATTTAGAATGTGGTTTCATCTTCGAAGTTCCAAGTACCCTGATTTTAAAAGAAACAAAATGTTAATTGTAATTAATTGCACATAAAATCATCATAAACCGTAAGTTCCTAATTAATTGCACATAATGACATAAGCCTTAGAAAATCTAAAAGCAATTGCACATAAACCCGAAAAACCAGTTGCACATAATCCCCTATCAATTTCATATGAAATTATAAACCATTGATGATTCAATGTAAACCATAAACGATTGCAATTGCACATAATTAGAATTTAAAACTAGAAGTTGCACATAATCAATCGCAAATACACTCTTTACAATGGAGATTTGGAGGCATTCGACAATGGGTTCTTTACATTTCCCCCTCCTAAACTGGCTAATTACGTATTTCCCCAAACAAAAAAAAAAACAATTACATATTTCCTCTCCCTAACCCATATATATTACATATTTCCCTTTTTCATTAAGATTATTCTTAGAATGACCATTTTACCCTTAATGAACTATTAAATGAATATATACATATTTTCCTTTTCTAATATCATCAATCCATTACATATTTCTCCAATTCATGTATTATACGGAACCAAACTGTTCGTAACAGTTTTTAATTATCGAAATATTTTCTGTTACATGTAGTTAACTCTTTGTATTTTGTAGTTTATTACATATTAATATAAAAATATAACAAAGCTTAAGGGGCTGTTTGGCAGCTTCTGAATGGTTAAGTGTCGAACCAGTAAGAGGTATGAACCACTAAGTGATGAACTAGCAAGAGGTCTGAACCATTAAGAGCTACCATAATGCTTAACCGTTCAGAGGAAAATGTCTGATCAATTCAGATTTGAAGTATTAACCATTCAGACCCAGTACAATGCTTAACCATTCAGAGGCAAACGTCTGAACCATTCAGATATCTGCTTGAGAAACAAACAGTCTGAACCATTAAGTGCTGAACTAGTAAGAGGTTTGAACCATTAAGAGCCCCATTAAGAGATAAACAAACAACCCCTAAAATGAACTATTGAGGATCCTTGATCCTCTAAGGTCCCATAATACATATCAAGGATACTTGATCCAGAATATGCATCAGGATAGCAGATCCACGACAATTAAATTTCAGGCCCAAACAATTGCCCCCAATATGGTGGGTGTGATAGCGATCACAACTGTCATATTATTTAAGATAACGAATCAGAATCCGAATCGTCAACCACTGCAAAAACTAATGAGACTTCATGAGCATGCTATCTAAAAGGACGAAGGGTATGGGAGGTCCCCAATTACATTTAAGCAAAAACTAGAACAAATTAAGTTATGATCCAATTTTATCATTTTCCCAAACATTATTCTAAAGAGTGTAAAAAGTGGATAAATGAAGCACCTGAAGGCTTCAAGGTAGCCCTTTTCCTTCGCGGCTTATCAACCGGCCTTCTCTTTAGGAAGCGGGTATCAATCAGGGTATGTATTAACCTTGCCGGCGCAGGTCTCCAAAACAGGTGGCTCTGGTGAATTGAGGCAAAATGCGAATGCAGCTCATTGTTGTAGCTAGCTGAAAACAAAGGGGTTGATGAGATGGTTCGAGAATTAATTAGGGCTCTTGATACAGGTCGGATTAGGGATCTTATCGCCTCGAAAAGCATGATTAATTAACTGTGTCATCAATAAAAAAAATCTTTATTAGTACAATCCATTTCCAGTTCCACACATAACTACAGTTTCAGAGTAAAATTGAACAAGGAGTTATTACAAAAAAGTAAGCCATAAACAAATGACCATGAATCAAGTTTTTTTTAAGTTGAGGGCTATTTTGGCTGTGTAGATAAACTATGGTTCCTTTGCTAATTGCATTATGCAATCCAAACTAGATACATATGTTGTATTGTTATTATTAATTTCATCTCTTATTTAAAAATGAAGGCCAATAAATCAACAACTTCTCAATTAGAAAGTGATAATATTAGTGAAAATCTGACGAACGAAATCCTAGCCTAAAAATGCAATAAGAAGCCGGTATTCAGAAAACACAGAGGTAGATGTAGTTTGCATGAAAGCAGAGGGAGAGGAACTTACAACGACTGGTAGATAGATCCACGGCGAGGAGGAGGAGGATGGCGTGTTGATGCGTCGATGTGAAAAATACCCTAAGGCTAAAACTGTCTTTTGAATAAAGATAATGTATTAGTCACCTTTTTATCTTTCCTTTAGGAATGGCAACTTTCAATAAAAACGCCCCTAGCAAGCCGCTAGGAACGAGCCAAGATAGCACATTACAAATGCAACCAACTATTCCAATCTAAGTTACAAATATTAGACTGATTTTTAATCCACAAAATAGCTTAAGGACATAATTTCGCCAAAGATCTTCTCCGGTTTCACTTGCTTGTCTTTGAAGATCGCTTTATTCCTAGCCTTCCAAATGCACCATAGAGCTACAATCATAACAACATTTATCACCTTTTTCCTTTGGCCGATCCACTAACCTGGTTATGAATGTCCATTACGTCTTTGTCGACGACAACTGAGTGATCGTAGGAAGTTTGCACCACACTCAGACACCATGCCAAATCAAGGTCTCAATGTAACAAGATGAAAATAAATGAGTTGCCGAGTCTGTTCTATCGCCACCAAGCTTATAATTTTCAAACTGATGAGTGATTCGCCTGCTGAAAAGGTGGTTTGTGGTAGGAAACCTCCTATCGGCATCAGTAAGTCCGGTAAAGTAAAAAAGGAAAACAAAATTAAAGAAAGCAATTCAGATTTAGAAAAATCAAACCAAAACTCCGAGTGGCGACCAATAGTACCTGTTTAAAAAAACAATCAACACCATATTCATACAACATAAACAAACATCAATTTCAGGCAACATAACACACAAACAAATCAAACAAACAAACTTCCAACTAAAACACATCAATTTACCAATATTAATCAGAGCCTCACAAGATATAACCTCTGGAGAAAGCAGATGTAGTTACAACTAACATTTAACAAAATCGAACCTGCGTTTACAGATATTGAAACTTCAGTTAAGATTGAACCTGAAGTGAGGAAGCATGCGGACCTAGTAGATTTGAGTATTTCACAAACCTAACCCCAACTAACAAAATGATAAACATAATTAACATTGACTCATCGAGACCTTCAAAAGTGCAAGGATTGAAGCCCGGCAATGGCAATCTCACTGGTGGTATTGGAGTTGGTGGAGCGGCGGCGTTTGCGTCGTCGTCTGGTGGTTGTTGAAGGAGGTGACGGATTTGAGTTTTGGCTAAGTGAATAATGGCTATATAAATTAGGGAGAGAAAGGAAAGTGGTGGTGTTGTGGCTATGGGCATAAAGACACGTGGCTTACAAAAACCACAATATTACATATGGATTGCCACAAAACAACAGACTTTTTACAAAGTCTACAACTCCTCACTGCAGTAGTAATTTGTTGCAAATTATACTATATATTAATATTAATAATTCTTCTTTGCCTACCTAAAGAAAAATATCTTGTCTATTGGACATGTGACCAAATAAAGTGTGCTAGCATATAGGATACACATTCTTTGCTATCAATTTCAACACTTCTTCTGAACAGCGTTCATTATATATTATATTAATTATATAATATATATTACTATAATTTGCAACATTTTGTTGCATTAGAGGTTTTACAACATACTATATTGGTGTTTTATGTATTCAATGGTTGTACAAAGGCATTTAAATATTATAAATTAGTAATTTAATTGTGATTAGGGGTGTTGTGTCTAATGTTTGAGGAGGTTTTCAAAAAAGAAATGTTTTTTTTACTTTTAGTCAAAAAGTATTTGATAAATTACTTTAAACTCAAAGCTATTTGAATTTTTACTTTTAATCCAAAACTTTTCATCTTTTGTAATTTAACCTCGCAATTATTTTACTTTCAAATTTGATCTTTTATACTTTTCATCTTTCGCAAAAATTTTGCTTTACGTTTCGTTCTAAATTTTTCGAGTTAATACAACGCAACGTGTGTGTGGGGTTCAAGGTTTTCACGTATCGTTTTACGCTTCGTTTTAAGTTTTGCGACTTAGCACGACGCAACGTGTGTGTGATTCGACGTTTTAATGTCGTCTATTTTTGACCCGTTTGACAGGTTTGTCATAATGTATGGACCCTACATCGACTTAGTTATTATTTTATATATTTTGCGTTTCGGTATAGTTTCTTCGCATTAACATACCGCAAATTCAGTGTTGGTTGTCGCTTGCGGTGATGTGATATTGATGTTGTTTGACACGATTTTACGCCCCCGCCACAACACGGGGATGCTAGTTATTAAATGAATTGCATTAACTCTTTGTATAAAGTACGTCAAAGTCTTTAACATTGATTTTAACAAATACCAACTTGAATTCATCTATTGAATTGCATCAACTCTTTGTATAAAGTACGCCAAAGTCTTTAACATTGATTTTCACAAAGTATTTGGCAGCTTCTGAATAGATAATTGCTGAACCAGTAAGGGGTCTGAACTACGGGAGAAGCGAAAGAACTGTTACTATGCCTTATCACCCCCTGTTCTAATAGTTCATTGGTCATTTGTTCAGTGACATCTTTTTGTAACAAAGGATATCATCTATAGGGTCTTAAATTGATTCCATTTGTACCTTCCCTTGGTGGTATTTTATGGTCAAACTTATCTCTTAATGGAGGTAAGGACTGCAAGTCTCAAAACACATCATTGTACTCTTGTTTCGCATAGTGGCCTGTAATCAGTTTGGTAAAAGTTACTACCCTCTATAGCATTTACTGGTATTTGAGCAAGTTCCATCTCATTAAAGATGTACGAATTGCATATGATGCATTTGGTAATTAGTAACCAACTCGACCGTTAAGAAATGCAGCCAACTTCAAGGCAATGTGAAATACAAATGTTAGTGTTAACTAGATAAATGTTTTTACTGTGAACTAGGGGTAGTTATTCAGCAAAGGTTTCATATCAAAGTTACTAAATGAACTTCGGCACCAATTTCAACAACAAACAAACTGTTGACTCTACAGGAGGTCCTTAAGAAGAAGAGATTAAGTTCATCAAAATTCTAATACTCATTTTATTGAAAAAAGGAAAAAAGAAGAAGAAGAAATTAAGTCATAGCTGCTGCATTCTTTTTATCTTCTTCAATCTGCTGGAGCTCTGCCAGTCTTTCAGCCCAAGCTCTATCCCTGGCTACAGCAGCCATTTGTCTTTCTATCTTCGCATTTTTCTTCTTCCTGTTCGCTTCCTGCAACTGAGCCTTTCGTTTTTTCTTTTCAGCCTGCGCAACATCAAAATCCGATTCACATGAATACTAAATTCAGCTTTAGCAAAATAGATGGGTCAAATATAAACACCTTTTTTTTAATATCAAACACATTTTGTTCAAAATTTTAGACCTTTAGATTATTACATATTAGTGTGTCAAATATGACTACCATAATTACATTATTTTCAATAAAAAAAAGTACAGTATTATAAATAAATTGTTTTAGAAAGTGTTATGAATTAGAAACATTATTTTGGGCCTTTCGGCCCGTTTTTGTTTCTATCCTCCTCCGTCTTTATTTAACTCGCTAGATATGTTCAAGGTGAGAAATAATTTTGATTTGGAGGCATACACATGAGTTTGCTATCAGTGGTGACCGAAAGCAACTAATATGTGTTGTAATGCAAAAGGTAAATTCATAGAATATGTGCCAAGACAACTAAAGGAAATGAAAGGAGATACCCTACAAATGAACTTGAATTACCTACCGACTGTAACATTCACTGTCGAGATGCGGATACATTATCTATATGAAGCTAAGTATATGATCTATACATAGTACATGAGCTTAAAGTATTTGTTTGACCTAAGGGATTAAATGTGTGACAACTGATAAGAATGCTGGAACAGGTGAAAGATTACTCACAAAGAAACATGATTCTGGTACCTTTAAATGGATTTCAGTTGACTGACACTCGACGAACACTGTAGGATGGACACGTCAAATAAACAGAGAACTTCCTTAAAAAAGCAAACGGTCAAATAGGTCTGTGAAATTTTATAAAACTGATGTGTTTATACATAATGTCACAATGGGAAATTCTATTTATAAAAGGAAAGATGGCTAAAAAATGAAACTATATAAACTAAGAAACTATAATGAACTAGGAAACAAGATAAACTCAAATCGCTAATTGATTAAGTTGCGTATTCTAAATCTAAAAAGGTCAAATACGTTGAAAGTCACCTGAATGTATTCTTAAATCTTAATACATAAACGTCATATGCTCCATAACAACTTTACTCATAAGGATGAAACTACTACAAAAATAATACAACCTTCTCTACACCATCTTACTGTACTTCAATTGTACAAATAAAGGCCAAATGTTTTCTGTTATATACACTTCCCTATATAATATTGTATGAAAACGACGGTCATTTGATTTCTTGTGCGCTAACAACTAAGTTAATTAAAAGGAGATTAGACTAAGACGTAACGTAAACTTTGCTCATCAAAAGTGTGAGTAATCACTCCAATTTAGCATTTATCCTATGAAATTGCGCATTAGTTGAGGGTTTATATATAAGGATAATTTCAGAAAAACCTAATGAACTCTTACTCTTAACATAATAAAAATCCCTTAACTTGTTAAGAGTTAACAAAACGAACTTCTTAAAATGTTTTTAATGGGATAGCTATTTTTTGCATGATTAATTGTCTTAACTTGTTAAAAGGTGACCAAAGGTCCTTTTATGAACCTTTTCATTAACTTTTATCAAGTTAATATATATAATCATGCAAAAAACAGTAGAGTCCTTATTTGCACAAAAAGTGAAATCCCATAGGTGTTCTGAAATTTTTCCTCATAATATACATGTGGAATAGTAAAATGACTATGGTTGGTTAAGGAATAAAGCAAAACCAAGTGAGAGACGCATACCAATATGAAGGCCTTGCGCAGTCTTATCCGCTTTTTTTCGTTTCTACGTTTGACACTTCCAACATTTGGTTGATTTGAAGGTATTGGTTCACCAGGAACATGCTTAACCCAAGCATAAGGCCCTGCATTGTCCAACAAACAATGATATTTCATATACTTTATGATCTTGCAAACCAAATTTACATGATGAAAATAACAAAATAAAATGACCTGCTGTGTTTTCTGATTTGAGCAACAGGATATTTGGTGTGAATTTTGAAGATGATTATAGTGACTTTCAAGAATCAAAATATTTACAACAAGGGATTGAAGTCATGGATGGTTAGGTGATTGAGTAATTAAACATTTATCCATATATTAATATTTAAACCTCATCGTTTCTTCAGGATAACGAATCAGAATTCGAATCGTCAATCATTGCAAAAACTAATGACACTTCATGAGAATGCTATCTAAAATGATGAAGGGTATGTGAGGTCCCCAATTACATTTAAGCAAAAACTAGAACAAATTAAGTTTATGATCCAATTCTATCATCCTCCCAAACACTATTTTAAAGTGGAGAAATGAAGCCCTAACCTGAAGGCTTCAAGCTGGCCCTTTTCCTTCGCGGCTTATCAACCGGCCTTCTCTTTGGGAAGCGGGTATCAGTCAGGGTCTGTATTAACCTTGCTGATGCAGGTCTCCAAAACAGGTGAACTGAGCCAAAATGCGAATGCAGCTCATTGTTGTAGCTAGCTGAAAACAACGGGGTTGATGAGGTGGTTCGAGAATTAATTAGGGCTCTTGTTACAGGTCGGATTATGGATCTTATCGCCCCGAAAAGCATGATTGATTAACTGTGCCATCAATCAACAAAATATTTATCAGTACAATCCACACAATCTATTTATAATAGAGCAGTTCACATCAATTGACATATATGATTAATTACCTGTGGAGATGGAGGTTGTGGAGGGTCGGTGTGAGGAGAACAGAGGCTGTGAAGGGCGCTGCGATGGAGGACGGCGGAGTGGTGGCGGGCGGCGGATTTGTGGAGGGGAGGAGATGATGGCAGAGGGAGAAGAACTTACAACGACTGGTAGATCCACGGCGAGGAGGAGGCAATGCGTGGTGATGGGGAAAATTATACCCTAAGGGTAAAACTGTCTTTTCAATAATAATACATCTTCACTTCGACTCATAATCATAAGAATCAGGTTTTTTAGATAAGTAAAAAGTTAATTTGTGATATAAAAATTCATTATTTTGTTGTTTAACTATACTGAATTCGGATCTTTGAAATATTCGCAAGTAAAAGATTTTGCTACGCGATTCATGACATAGGATGAACCGTGTCTCTTATCTTTAAAGAAAAAGTATTGGTTGTTTGTTTTGCTATGCGAACATGTTGACAGAAGGAAAATCCCCAATTGAACCGATACAATTGTTATATCGCGGGGATTTCACCGATGTATCACAAACTTTTCATGATAGAATACATCATATCGCGATACTTTTTCGGTCTTAACTATTTGCTTTTCAGACAGTCAAACTAGGTAAGCTTTGTGGTCAAGGTGGCCATATAGCCGGTGATTTTCCTATAGGAAAATTATACTGTATTGAGCTTTGAAAACATTGCCTCAAGGAAAATTATACTATAATGAACTATGAAAATACTAGTTTAAGAGGCTTGGGACTTAAAAGATTAACGCGAGACTTACTTATCCTTATTTTTGGTCTCTTTCAAAGTTCCTCGAATATTTTATATACGTGAAATAGGAAGTAGGTCATTTGACACAAAACTGTTATATTTATAATCTATATGTGTTTACATGCAACTTATAACAACACATTATCCTACCAAGTAAATGCTTCATCTATAATTTAATGTTAAGAAACACGATCATCAACATATTATACATATGCAACTTTTGTGTATAACTTTTTTTTAAATTTAACAGTTAAATTTAAAAATTAAATATATTTGTAAAAACCAATTAACTTATCATAAGTCCATATAAACAAATAAACCCAATTCTCATTTAACCCCAACTATATACAATAATATTTTGAATGCAAACATATGTAAACAAACACAAAGGATAAAGGTCTAAAAATTAAAGGGCGACAAACTGGCAAAGGGACAATAATCACCCAATTATCCGATCGAGTGATTGTTCGACGTTTGTGATGATAGGGCCCATTTCTCAAGGATGGACATGTATAGTGGTGTGGTGTTTGCCATTATAAAATTGGTGTGAATTTAAATCCTTGTAAGTTCGATCGAATTTAAGTGTAAAAGTTGTTGTTTAGAAAAAAAAAATTTGTTTCGTCGCTTGTGTGTGCATGATAATGCATTTGTTATGCAATCGATTGGTATTGTTAATGGAATGAAATTGGTTCTATTACATAAAGATAAGATGTCTCATACTCCCCATAAGGCTCTTTTAAAGGTGTTTGTGGCTAGGGTTGTCCAAAAAGCTCGCGTCTTGAAGCTTGTTTGAAGCTCGCTTTGAAAAAGCTGGCTCGATATGACTCGGTTTGAAACTGAGCCAAGCCGGCTCGGCTGAGTAAGAAAGTGAGCCTAGCTCGGCTCGACTCGTAACGAGCCAAATTGGCTCGGTTTGGCTCGCCTTTAGCTCGGCTCGGCTTAGTTCAAATTATTTTACTTTTAATGTATTTTATTTTTACATACTTTATAATTATAATATATTACAAAAAACTTATTATTATTAACATGTATTTATGAGTGTAATTGTATCTACGACAAACTTGAAGGTGGATTATCATGCTAATAAACATATGTTAAGTTTTGTTGAAATTTGAAACTTATTTCGTGTTGTTGAACTTGATTTTCTCTTGTAATGTATTAGGCTAAACTCATTTTGGATATGCTCTTTTAAACTATCGAATTATATTTTTTAGACTAGTGAACTTTGAGAGCTATGTATTAATTTTCCTTTTTGAGTTTGAGCCAAACCAAGCAGAGCTAGCTCGGTTTAAAACCAAGCCGAGCCCGAGCTAAGATTTGCAGCTCGGATTTAAATCTAAGCCGAGCCGAGTCGGCTCGGTTTATAATCGAGCCGAGCCCGAGCTTGCTCTAGCTCGGCTCATGAACAAACCTAACTCATACAAAACTAACGTAATAACTAATTAGCCCATTTACTTTTCTTCTTCATCATCTACGGAGCTATTAACTAATATGCCGATTTACTTGTTTTTCTTCTTCTTGTTCTTCAAATACAAGCCTAATAAGCCCATTTACTTTTTTCTTTCTTCATCTTCTTCAAGGTTCAAATACAGGCATAATAACCCATTTACTTGTTTTCCATCTTCTTCACCTACAGGCCTGATAAGCCCATTTACTTTTCTTCTTCCTCTTCTTCAAATACAGGCCTAAGTAGCCAGTTTACTTGTTTTTTTCTTCTTCCAATACACGTCCAATTAATGGTGCACAAAAAACCCGGACTCGAACCCGAAAAAATAACCCAAAGCCGGGTATTGTAATAACCGGGTTTTCAAAACCCGACCCTACTCGTAGGGTAGGGATCTGGTATGCATAATGTCATCAGAACCCAAACCCGTAACCGGTTTTTCATACCCGTATTCTACCCGGTTTTTAAGCATACCCGGGTTTATAGAATATCCGGAACCGGTTTAATGAATACCCGTAACCGGGTTTTATAAATCATCGGACTAGGTTTTAAAATACTCCGGTTTTTTTAACGATGTTGAAAGTTTTTTACTTGTATCTTTATGTTTACACACTAAAATATGTTCGTATTTAACAAAAAATTGGGGAAAAAATGCCCACAAACTTCGCTACATGCATTTTGTTGCTTATTTCACTAACCGGGTTTTCAAATACCCGGTCAGGTTTTATCAATGCCCTATGCGGGTTTTTCAATACTTGACCCATACCCGAACCATACTCGAGCTCAGAAATAGGGTATTATAAAACCCAACCCGATCCTAGGTACATATGAATGGAATTCATGGCCATAATCCGAACCCGAACCCGATCTAAGTATTGTCAATACCCGAAAATTAAAAATCCGATAATACCCAAACCCGGTTCCATACCCAAAACCAAATATTAAAAAAAAGCCGATTTGTGCACCTCTAGGTCCAATAACACCTATTTACTAGTTTGTCTTCTTCGAACATAGGCCTACCAAGCCCAATTACTCTTGCCCAATGTCTCAATAGCACTTTACAATTCCCAATTCAACCATATAAGTATTAACTACTCACTCACTACTAATGTAGGGTAACCCGTTTGATAGAGGTATATGCCTTTTAAAGAGGAAATCTCAGGTTCAAACCTGGACAAGAGGGAATAATTAAGAATTATTAGTGTAAATGAGTAACATCTGCTGTTCAATAAAAAGTACTAACTACTCGTTTATCATTTAAAAGAAACTCAATTTCCTAGTCCCCTACCGATCGCTAATCGGCACCACCCTCTACCACCATCGACTGATAGGTTGTTGCCACTCTCTTGAAATGACATTTGCTATTCCACATCATGTTTGTGTTTTAAAAAAAAAACCTCATTTAAGCGATTTTCATGCCCTACTAGTCTCCCACTCGATGCATACTGCTAATTTTCCATCTGCTTTGATGTTCACTATTAAGCGAAGGGGGTTTGTAACTATGTTTAATTTGCGGTTTGATGTTGTTTTGGTTGATTTATTGCGGTTCAAAATAGAATTTGTTGTTAGTTCCTTACTATTACGGAATTGAATTATATGTATGATTGAGAGAAAGAAAAAAACATTTTGTATCTTTGCATCACCAATTTTGGTGTGAAACTTTTTATCCACCTTTCCTAATTCCCTTGTAATTTTAGCAACAATTGTTGTGTTTTTCTATCTCAATACCTATTCTCTTGCAACTTTTGAGTGTTGTTCATGAGATCTCGCGGTAGTGCTTATTTTAATGACTTCTCACCAAGTGTATTAGGCTTTTAAGTAGTCACTTTATAAAAACATCACATTATGAGTTTTCTAAACTTCAATATGCAACATCTTATTGTGGATTTACTTATTGGGTTATGTGGAATTATTTCTATCCAATAATTTTTCATATTTTCTAAGCATTGTATTTTTATTTACATACAATAAACTAGCAACATATTGCTACATAGAGATATTCTATGTTATGTTTAGGGAGTTTTTCAAAAAAAATATTTGATATTACATTTTTAACCTAAAACTAATTGATTTTTTTTATTTTTAACCCAAAACTTTTCATTTTATCCAGTTTAACCTCACAACTTTTTTACTTTCAACTTCGGTCCCCTATACTTTTCATATTTCGCAAAATTTTCATTTTACGTTTCATTCTAAATTTTGTGAGCTAACACGGCGCAACGTGCGTGTGGGATTCAACGTTTTTATGTTTTGTTTTACGCTTCGTTCTAAATTTTGCGAGTTAACATGACCCAACGTGCATGTGTGTGTGGTTCAGTGTTTTTACGTCGTCTAATTTTTTTCTTCTGTTTAACAGGTTCGTCGCAACGCGCGTATCCTAAATTTAGTTAGTTATTATTTTCTATGTTTCACATTTCGGTTTAATTTCTCCGTATTAACACGCCGTAACTTCAGTGTTGGCGGACGCTGACAGTGATGTGACATTAGTGCTATTTGTTACGGTTTTACGCCCTTGCCGTAACACGGGGAGTTTAATACTAGTTATTATTAATATGTAACTCCAATTCTATAAGTCTAGTTAATTGATATCCAAACATAACTGACTTATGATATAAGTTATTAGGAACTTAGGACTTCATTGAAATGATGGACTCGAGGGTTAGTTATTTAAAGTTTCTCACTCACGTGAACCACTAGTGGTGATATGAGTTCACTTTGTTCAAATTTTAATATATAACAAGACTAAAATATTAGATAATTTTTGTATTTTGCTTTGAAAATGCTTTACCTAAAATCATGTTGCAGTCGCGTGATTGACAGGATATTGTTTTTCAATCATTTTATGTCACCGTGTGGATTAAATGCATCAACCATCAAGCGTGCAACTAATAAACCAAAATATATAGATTTTTTCTTTGTTGAAACTATGTTACTATTGCAATAAACTAATTGGCCATACAATACCATTACACACAAAAGTAAAAATCATTCACTATTTTCGCGATGTAGAAACCAGCGCCTTCGATCATCCTAATCAGAATACGAACGGTGTTGGAGAAAACGCAGGAATCGCCATTGTCTGAGTGTAATTCCTGTATTTTTACCATATAGTATTAGTTAATATTACATGTGAAATATCATTATATTTATAATATTTTGTTTTGTTTTGTTTTTAGGTGATCACAACTTTACCTCCCTAAAATAATATCATTCCCGAATATAAATTCTAGAAGTAAATTTATATTTACAACATGAATTCAAATAAATGGATATACAAAATTCTATATTACAACATGAACATATTAATTGACCGCCTCAAATATATGTTTGTGTGCTTTTGTTTTTTTCATGTATGAATATAAAAAGTTGGTCGTGTGATCAAAAGCAACAAGTGGGTACAAACTTATCATATTGAGTCTTTAAGTAAAACATGCGATGCTCACTTGATGTATTTTATTATAAACACATACTACGTGTATTTCTTATAATTAAGTATCACAATTTTATCAAACAGAAACATATGAACAACTTATAACAAATTACAAAAATCGTGATTCCAAGTTATGAAGTAGAAGTTTTACCTGTAATCACCGCTACTAAACGAATGGGATCGAGTTTTTCCAGCTGATCGGGTTTTGTTCAACGGTTTCTTCTCCGATCTGAGCGATTCATGACTCTGTCTACGCGCGTTTAGCGCGCCACCATCCTCTGCGATTGCTGAGAGCTCCGGCTTCCAGTGTTGGGTGAATTTACCATGCCTTACACGTCGACGGGTAGTTGAGACATCAGCGCAGATGATCTCTGCTGTGGGCGTTACGACGGTACCGCCAAAACAGAAACCAAGCTCCGGGAAGAAAAACTTCATGAATATATGATTCAGTCTCAAATGTATTTGATGAGTGTGGTTATATGTATAGGGGTAAAGGTGAAGTGTTACACGGGGTTTATGTGAAACTTCACTTTATTGGTGTATTTAAATTCAAAAGTGAAAAACCATTGCCTCACCTGATGTATTTATAAAGCAAGAAATAAATATAAAAAATATAATAACGAGGATAGTGGAAGGGTGTGATACCGACGTGGATTTTTTTAGGATTTCAAATATCAAACAAGATTATCTTTATCTTCTAAAGTAATAAATATTATATCATTCAAACAAGATTATCTATCTTGAGAGACTTCACACCCTCTACTCCAATTTTGTTAATTACTAATACACTCTAACAAATTAAGGGTCATCTTTCTGTTCGTTAGGGCTGTTTGATAATTTCTCAATGGTTAGTAAGAGGTTTGAAACATTAAAAGTCAGTATAATACTTAATCGTTCAGAGGCAAATGTCTGACTAATTCAGATTAGAGGTCTTAACCATCTAGACTCAGTAGAGACAAACGCCTGAACCATTCAGACATCTGCTCGCGAAACAAACACTCTAAACCATTAATGAAATAAAAAGGTATAAAAGAAAATTAAATGTTGCGGTGGCTGACAACAACTCTAGAAATTCGAAAGACGTTATTGTTATGTTTTACGATCTACCCATCCTGGAAAAGGAAATCTGGTTAAAAGAAAATTACAATGATCACAAATAATATCGATACTCAACTTTAAGGTATTGAAGGTAATCCATTTATATGTCTTTAGCTATTGAGATAAAGTTGTTTTATCTTTTTACAAATCTCGAGCAACTTTGCAATCTAATATAATAGGATATGCTTTTTGTTTCTTGATTGTAGTCATAAGCTGGCAAAGGGATAACTGAGGTCCATACCCCAAATGCAAGATAGTGAGATACCATTGTCGTAAGTCACTTTACAGCAATTTGCCATGATGAAATATTAACCCCTTTTGGCAAAGGGTACAATCATGGGTGTGAAAGTGTGCTTTGCAGTTATTTTCTGAGTGCATTAACTAGGTTCGAACGTTTTTAGGTTATGCTAAACGTATCCTCTCCCTTTATGGTTTTGTACTTTAACATATCCCTTTCTCCCTTACTAAATATCTCATCTCTCTTATTCGCGTAGAGCACCATGTTTGAAAGGAGGGTATGCGGTTCATTCATTTTTAGGTTTGGTCTTTTGTAACAAGCTTTTGGGTAACTCTTAATAAGAAAATAAAAAAAATTGAGGAAAAATATACCCTTAGTGAAAGTTAAATGGAACATTCATAGAAGACATGGTATTACTTGGGAACGAAAGGAGGAGATGACATAATAGTATCCTTAGTTATTTAATATGCAATAAATTTTTAAGATGAAATGTTTATTAGGTGGAGAGAACCGTGACACACCTATTCAAAACCCTAACTGTACATATACATGTTACATGTATGCGGCCGTATACGTTAGTACAAACTACATAAATCACACGCCAAATTGTAATATGTGCATATATAGAAACCTTTTTTACCACGTGCAACTTTACATGTCCCAACCCCAAACTTAACATATGTGAGGAATACTTTTGTATAAATACACACTCTAAAACCTTTGTGAATGTACATCTCTTTAAAAAAAATCCTCAACAATCATGTGTGTGTGTGTTGAAGCCTTTGAGAGCGTGTGAAGCAATTGGCAAGAAGTCATGGGTTATAATTGTATGAGTATTTAATCAACAAGAAAACATAGGCCAAGTGGAGTAATCAACAACACTATAACACATTCTTCAATAATAGAGCTCATCATTGTTATTGAGTAAGCTATTTACAACCAAAATACAATGATTTCATTATTATAATGATCCTATCTTGTTTCCACGAGTAATCACTAGATTTTCGTTAATCACCTTCCGCTTACCACCACCAAACTTTACTTGCAATCCTTGTTCGTCCAACTTACTGACCGAATAAGATTTGTCTTTAAACCCGGACTTAGCTTGACGTTCTTCAAGTTCCATGTGGTTTCCAATGGAGTTACCAGATTAACATCTCCCAAACCCTTAACAGAAAAAGTTTGACCATTAGCAATTCATGCCTTCCCAAAATTACCAACCTTCATATTCACCATCGTATCCCAGTGTGCATGGTATGACACAAAGAACCTGAATCCATAACCTAAGAGTCTAATCTACCTTCCATACTACAAACCAATGCATCTTCAATGTACTCACTAGTGTTTACCTTGGCAAAGTTTTCCTTTTTCTTATTTGGATATTGATTCTTTACATGTCCAACTTCATTGTAACTCTAGCATGTCACAGCCTTTTGAGCGTTTACCCGAATTCCACTGCTTTTGATATTATCCCTTCCATTTTCAACATGAATTAACTCAAAAGAAGATGATCCACCACTCGTGTTTTCGGTGAATGTATTCACCTATAACTGAATCTCAGACCTCTTCAAAAGTCAAGCCACCAGCCACCAGAGAACTAGTAACAACTGTCACAAACCCTTACCAGTTGTGAGGTAGAGAAGGTAGTAGAATTATAGCTTGAGTCTCATCATTAAACTTCATGCTCATAGATGATAGCCTAGACATAAGCGGATTAAGATTATTGATATGATCCGTGACTAAGCTTCCCTCATGCATCCTAATCATAAACAATTCCCTCATCAAAAACACCTGATTACCAACATATGGCTTCGTACATATCTAGCAGAGTTGTCATCATTTCACAAACCGTGGTTTTCTTCGTAATATCAAATGCAACACCCCTCATCAAGCCAATTTAATCATCCCTCTTACCTTTTTGTCCTTTGTCCATCATGCAAAGTCGGTTCCATTGAACTTGATAATCAAAACTTTTCCGTCTTCGGCCATGAATAACAGTAAGAAAAAGATTAACAAGTGAAAACCACAATGAGAACTTTACCCAAAACCAAACAAACCTCCAAACGAAAACCTAAAACCCGAAGCACCCGAACCAACAACTTCTCCAGCAAGCCTGATATTGAAACCAATGAATAACCAAGGTTCAAGAACGGAAACTCTAATCACAAAACACCCCATAAAGCACCAGAAAAATATCAAACAGCTGACGATGTAAAGCTTAAACTGGGGACATGCCGTACTCAGAGATCTTGTACGAGCTGTACTCTTTTCAATGGCGGTGGCACAACAACAAAATTTGGACCTCTCGAATAGCTCTCTTTCCTGCGATTGAACCATGTGTTTATTTGAACCAGGGCATTGATACCACTTGTAAGGTATAGAATCAAAGTTGGCTTATGCAAAAAAAAAAAAAAAAAATAGAGACACACACACAATAGCAGGAATAAAGAACACGAGAATTTTACTTGGTTCAGTCAAGGTGACCGATGTCCATAAGTTGCAACTAGGTTTGACTTTTACTATGTGTTATATTATATATTACAATCACATCATTGGTATTTATAGAACAAGATTAAGGTTAACTCCTTAGTCAACAAATTAGCTAAATGGGCCAAAACTAGGGCCGACTACCAAAAAGCCTACTAAACCAACAAAATAGACCTGCTATATTTAAGTATTTTTGGATCATATTGAAAGGTGAAACTATGGTGATTGAGTATTGTTTTAATGAAAATTTTATTCGAAACGCATATGCTTATAAGAGCAAGTCATTCTAGGGTTATATGCCTATATACGGGGATACACCTTATCGTATACAGTCATCAATAGGCCAACAAGACACCAAAGATCAAATTTCTATATAAATGTACTTATTTAAATCTTAGGATTTCTTTTGGTTGACATGAGACAAACATGTGATCCAGAAAACCCTTTACTAGTTAGATATCAAAATGGATAAAAAAAAGTTTAGATATGATTATAATGGTTATGGTGTAGGTTTAATCCGCTAATAACCGAAGAACGTTCCGCAAGTCTATGAAAAAAAAAAAACCAAAGTCGGATACATGTTGATGAAACATGAATACATGAATTGTGCACGGATGCTGATTAAAATCACAAAAAATCAGATGTATATAACGGTATTGTGTTATATGCATGATGCCTAGAATCCAATCATATACATGATATAACTAACTGAATATTTGGTACATATATAGTTAAATATATGCGATTAACGGTGCCTAAATCGATTTGTTGTAAAGTATGTTTATCAAGCATGATTGGTTTACATTTCTTGATATTGTATGATGTATTTGATAAATGTTTGTTTCATGAACTCGCCGACACTAGGTTGACGTATCATGTTTTTAGTATTTATATCAATAAATCGTTAGAAAGAAAAATTTTCGAAGGCATGGGGGTGTGATAGCATACTTGATGGAAGGTTAAATGAAACTGATCGTTAGTTGGAACTAATTATCAGTGTCACTACTAATTATTAACGAGAACGGATATCAACTTTACTACGCCCGTCACTAGTAAGTGCGATTCATGGTAATTGATTAGTAAAAACTGATTAGTAGTAACTAATCAGCAACTTGGTCCTCGGTAGGTAATTAGGACATCAGTAGCAGTAGTAACTAGGAAGATAAGAAACAATTGAGTTTCTGCTAATGTAACTAAATAACTGCCAACAATTATAACCACCAACTAAAAGGTTTTGATGGTTCGTCAACTAGTTACGGAGAATATGTGGTTTGATTTTGGTATGCTGTTATCATAACAGAACTGCATATTCATGATTGTTTTCTCTTTGAATTATATTGAAATTTCGAGATTACCACTGAAGTATTTTAATCTGAAAGTGATCCATTACGATTCATAAGAGATATACATACCCTATTAATTTTGAAACCTACACATTAGGTTCCTAAACACAAACTTTAGTAGAGTTAGCCTTCTACCATAAGATAAACCCCTTTACTTTCAACTAGGAAAGTGCTTACACAATTTATATATAATGGGCATCCAAGTAGAACAATTTGCTTTGTTAGCACCAACAAGAACCCTGCGAATGTGAGGTTCAAACATGGAAAAGGACAATTCATTTAGAATTGTTGGAGTAGTATTAGAGTAAGCGTTGCCATTTAAAAAAAATGAATTTTATATATTTCAATTGGGAATAATATAAATCTTAATATCGGAAACTAGTAGATCCATCATAGATGGCCATCTGTTTAGATATATTAAAGGCAACTTATGATGAAAGGCAGTGTCTTGGTCAATGGCCCCGTTGGTTGTAAGCGTGTAAACAAGATTAATATAAACTCCTTGACCATGACACATGTATAATTGGTTGGTGGTTGATGACATAAATTCATATTCTTTAAATCAATAAACAAGTTAGGGTTGTGTATTTGATTAGTTTCTTCATAATCTTATTCTTATCCTGTTTTTCAGATTTAGTTCTTTCTTTAAGAAAACAAAAGTTACCATGATAAGCGATAACAATGGCTTATATGATCCAAAACACGACATATATAAACTAGGTCTTGTCTAAATCGTTTAAAAAAATAGATCTCATTCTTGTTAACATGTTTAAACCATTTAATTATTTAGCAAGCCATCTTTGGATCGTCGCTTAACCCATTTAATTATAAAGGTCGACCCACCAAATCATATATGACATGTTTTACCAATTTATTACCACCATGGTTTTAGTTAAATGTTTACTAACATATCAATGCGTTAGACTCGTTTAGACAAATGAATTAGATAGGTTGTATTAGTGTTATACAACTTTAAATATGTCTTGATTGGAGTTGATACTTTTAACACAAATAAACATATGTATTGGTCTACAAATAGAGATCATGAGATGACTACTGTACCGGTTTTGAAATTTCGAGAAGTACCACCGAATACCATATAAGATTGGGTGGTACAGTACTAGTTCGGTATTGATAATGAAAAAAACTAGTACTAAAACTGAAACCCCTACAAATGAATATTGTATTGGTATTATTCGTTAGGTATAGATTCAGTACGACACCAGTACTCCATAAGTCCATATCAATATGCCAAACCCTATATACAAACTTGTAGATTGATTCTTAATATTCTATACCTTAAATTGATTCTATATCCAGTATGTATCACGAGCTCAAGATATCCCACCACCCTCAAACAAATGCAAAAATATTTAGAAGTTAAATAAAAAACAAGAATGTGATAAACGAACTTTTCTTCTTTTGTTGTGACTAGAATCATCGGAACAGCTAATCATTGATTAAGACGTTTAACCATGAAATGGGATGACCAATAATATTGCAAGGAAATTCATAAAAAAATGGATGAGTGGGCTAGTTATTCACAATTTAATCAAGACAGATAACGGGGCTGCCCTAATTTTTATTACTTATATATACGTGATGTTTCAGTCACCTGGTCACGATGCCAGCAACATGCCCCGGAAAACGATCCATAAATTAAGCATGTATTAAACTAGTTTTATGCCTCACCTTCGTTGCGGGACGCTAAGCCGAATATTTCTTACTTTCATAACATATACGTTTTTGTTTCGGTTACTTATACATACTACTCATAACACGATCTCAATAAAAATTACATCAAGTAAACCAATTAAAACAAAACACTACCTAGTTTTGTTTAAAAAAAAAACTAAAATGATGACAGGATTGTAGTTTTGAATTGAGGGTAAATTTATAATTTGTCAGGACCAATGAGCCAGTGTCAGGAAGTTGTCTGACATTAATAAAAAAATATATCGAATCAACCAATTAAAACAAAAACTACCATCGTTTGCCAAAAAAAACTAAAATTTTTGCATTTTTAATTAACGATTCAATTCATTACGGTACATCAAAACTTTTTGTTAAGTTTAGACAATGTAAAAAAAAAAACTAAAGGAAAAATAGAAGAAAATGCTTTATTAAATCTTGAGGACTATATAAGAAGTTTTAAAATTTAAGGGTAGTAGTGTAAATTATTAAAGTTCGGAGTTTTAGATAGACATTTCTAAAAAAAACAAAACAAATTGCTATGCTTTCCCACCACACCACTTTCCTTGTCATATATTTTGTCTTCGCATGCATATATACTATTGATGCGGTGGAAAAAAAAACAAAAAAAAAGTAATTTAGTGGATGCTAAGGTTAGGCAACCACCTTTCTTCCCCGTTTATGATCACTTGCTATTCCCGGCCATTTTGAATGTAAATATAGGTAATAAATATAGGTAATTATACAATTCTTTTTAAAATTGTTAAAGGTTTATTGAAATGAGCATTTAAAATTGTTAAAAGGTTTGCTTAAATGAATAAGATATATAAAAACCCACGAATAAAAATACTTATTTCAATGTCGATGGGTATAAAAATACACTACGTTACGCGGGTATCTTTCTAATTTGTATACTGATCGCGTTCTTGACGACAACTCAAAGTAAGCCCTCTATTTCCAAGTGAGAAATATGGATTTCCAAGTGAGAAATATGGAAGGCATTGTTAATCTCTTCCGTATAAAAAGACTGATAACGATAACTAAATGGCTTATAACTTAATGGTACCACTGTTTTTTTAAGTGAAATTTTTCCATGCAAAGGGTGAGAGAGTTCAAGTCCTATTCTCACTATAATAATCTATTAGGAATATGCTAATTTACTGTTCAAAAAACAAAAAGTAAAACACAACACTCAAAAAATTATTCACTACTATAAAGTTGGGTATTTAATATTTACCACCAAATTTTATGTTCGTAAAAACGGTAGTAAGTTAATTAGCAGCCGAACTGTGCGTCCTGTGGCAGATTCATGAATTTTTCCATAGGGTTCCTTTTGGTAGATTCTCACCAATTCTAATTATTTTTTTCCCAAATCATACAGGGGTTCCACTAATTTTTTCCGAACCAAGGGGGTTCCCAGGAACCCCAAAACATCCTTGGGTCCTCACCTGTGTGAGTTTGTGACTCTTTACAAGATGGTCGTACAAGTAACGACCACATCCATGTCGATTTGAAACTACGATAACAATCACACATGCTCAGTTTTCTAGTAGTGAGCTTTTAGGGCATGGGCATGTTAATTTGATCATCCCTCTCTCCATTCTCGACCTAACAATGTTAGTGTGTGTGCTAAAAAAACATATGCCAAAATCCGTGTTATATGTGACGGAGTGAGGGTATCGAAGGGTATTATTACCTTAAACTACATGACATATAAAGTCCAAAATTCAATTATGTGTGTTCTGTGTGCTTCCTATGGCTGCCCCATTGACGATGGAATTGCAAAAGCATATAAACCACTTAGGATCACATGTATATGCTTCATCACCAACATTTAAACACCACATCATTTTTATTTTAAAAACTGTCGTCATTTATAAATGAATTTTCAAATTATTTTGTTTGGAATGTGATGCACAGAGCAGACCACTTGTATATGTAACCACAAACTCTATTTTATTTCTAGTCGCATTATATTTGTTAAGCATTAGGCTGTATTATACGGTTATTGTAGTTCTATGCTTAACTTTAAATTTATTTTATTTCATTTATAGTCGCATTACATTTGTTAAGCACTAGCCACAAATGTAGTATACGGTTATTGTGGTTCTATGCTTAACTTGTAAGATTAAATATATTATTTATAATATTTAATCATGTAGCCATTATAATCATTTATATTATAGTAGATCAAAATATATTAATCCTATAATATAATTAGTTGGTATTTGTTGATTGACCATATTACCATTACTAAATAATTAGGGTTTCCTTCAGGGTGTATATAAGGAGATGATTAGAGAGGTTTAGGGTTAGACACTTACAATAACATCCTTTACATCATAGCCGCCACCCACCTCTCTCTCCATAACCTAAACCGAATTCATCCCTAGTTTGGTTCTTACCATCATAATCTTACACCCTAAGGAGGAACTAGATCATACTGACAAATATGTCGAACCCCATAGTTGCGTCTCTGACTGGATTCTCTGCTGGTATGTCTGCCGTCACAGGTATTACTTTATGTTTTCCATTATATTTAAACAGAACTGATCAACATGTGGTATCAGAGCATATGTTAAAAAAAACAGTTCTGTTATGTATCCATTATTCTGTTATTAAAATCTGGAAAACATAAATTTTGAACTTGATTACTTTTCCGAAATCACATAACTTGTGAACTGAAAAATTCGGATTTGATGCCTTAATGGTTAATTACTGTTCCAAAATCAGTTGGGTAATGTTACTGTTCCGAAATCATCATAATGAACTAAAAATACCAGATTTCGGATTTGATTATATAAGTTTATGTTTTAGGGTTCATCTTATGTTATTATGAAATTCGGAAAAATCTTATATTTTGGAGTTAAATGCGAATTATTAAGTGTTTTCCCAGTTTTGATCTATTTTTCATTTAATTAAATTTTCAAAATCTGTTATAAATTAAATGTATTATTTTTGAAATATTTTGATATATTTAGATCAGCATTAAAATAGGAAAACTGATCTCATAATTCCTTAATTTTCGAATTTTAAAACTTATCACAACTAACTGCCATTATTAGAGATTTTTTGAAATCTTACAGGATAAATTTCGGACTAATCAGAGCCTCATCCGAGATGACTAACTCAGACTAACATGAGTCTTATCCGAAATGACTAACTCGGACTAACATGAGTCTTATCCGAAATGACTAACTCGGACTAACGTGAGTCTCATCCGAGATGCCCATTTCGACTAACTTGAGTCTCATCCAAGATGCCCATTTCGGACTAACTTGGGGCTCATCCGAGATGACCATTTCGGACTAACTTGGAGCACATCCGAGATGACCAGTTCGATCCGCGCTAACAGGGGGGTCGCTATTAAATAAATGGTTTTGTAAACACTTAATTAATTATAATAAGATAACTTTTTACAAAACCAAATAGCTTAACTTGAATGAGTTTCTGATATATCACTTCTGCCCAAAGATGATTTGATGCATCTGTTCATTGTTCAAGTATTACAAAAGCTATGTTAATTGTGCATTATATACGTGAATGCCTTATTTCTGGCCAAAGCTGATCTAATTCATTCATGTCTAGCATACTTAACAAGTGCATAATTAAAGTGGTTGTCTCATTTCTGGCCAAAGCTGATTTGTCTTCATTTAAGTAGAACTTTTAACTAAGTCTATTATTTTGATGTTAGTAATAGACAATATCATAGCTTCATAATTAAAATGGTCATTAATTATGCCTGCCTTAGAATAACTTGCCCTTAAATCACATTAAAACTTCTTTTCTTAGTATCATAATTTGCTCATATTATTTCCACTAACAGCGCCCAATTGCGGGATTCCACCATTGACTGGTGATAACTTTGCTGCATGGAAAGACTCTCTCATGCTTACTCTTGCTTTACTGGATTTCGATTACGCTCTAAGAGAGAATAAGCCTGAAGACCTTACTCCTCAGAGTACCGCTGCTGAGCAGCTGGCTCATGAAAAATGGACTAGGTGTAACCGCATGTCTCTCATGTTCATGAAGCAGTCCATAAGCAATGCAATTCGAGGAGCCACTCTTGATTCTGAAGATGCTAAAACCTATTTGGCTTCTGTGGAGGAGTAGTTCAAGGGGACGTCTAAAGCACACGCTGGTACTCTTATCCTCAAGCTGGTGACTACTAAGTATGATGGGAGGAGCGGCATCCATGAACACATCATGATGATGAACGACATGGCCCATAAGCTCAAGGGATTACACATGGCGATTAATGATGGTTTTCTTGTTCATTTCATCATGACTTCGCTTCCTTCGTCCTATGAAGCATTCAAGATCAATTACAACACTCAGAAAGAGAAATGGTCAATGAGTGAGCTGATCGTTATGTGCGTGTTAGAGGAGGAGCATATGAAGATGGATCGAACTACTGATGTTGCACACTTTACTACCTCCAGCTCTAAGAAGATGAAGAACACTTATCCAAGGAAGGATGTTTCTAAAGTCCAAAAGCCCAATCCTAGTACAAGTGCGCCCCCAGCTCTAAGAACTCCTTAGGGAAACCCTACTGCAAGTTCTGTAAAAAGACAGGACATAAGCAAAAGGAATGCACTGACTTTAAGGAGTGGCTGGCTAAGAAAGGTAACGATTTTTTCATGATACTTGAGTCCTATAATTTAAATGTTCCTGCTAATTGTTGGTGGTTTGATTCTGGTGCTATGACTCATGTCACTAACTCAACTCAGGGATTCCTTACAATCTGGAGGCTGGGAAGAAACCAAAGAACACTTGAAGTGAGGGATGATAGAGAATTAGAAGTGAGGGCCATTGGAACTTTACAATTGTTTATGAAAACTGGTTTATGCATTAAACTTTATGATACCTTATATGTTCCTGAGGTAACTCGGAACCTTGTATCAGAATCAAAGTTAGACATAGATGGTTTTGTCATTACTCATGGTCATCGCAAACTCTCTATTCTCTATGATTCTGTGGTTTATGGTACCGGCATTCTGGATGGTGGTCTCTATAGATTAGAACTAGATGATGACTTTTCCAAATCTTTGTTGTCATATAATATTAATGAATCACTCACAAAGATGAAACAAAATCGAGACTTAGAGACTTCATCCATGTTGTTGCATCAACGTTTAGGCCACATCTCAAGAGAATTATTAAATTGACTCGTAAAGGATGAAGTCTTACCTCCTCTCGATTTTACTGATTTTGGAACATGTGTCAAATATCTTACAGGTAAGATGATATTAGCGAATAAGAAAGATGCCACTAGGAGCTCTAATTTATTAGAACTCATTCATACTGAAATTAGTGGTCCTTACCAAATCGCTGGCATAACTGGACATACTTCATTTATCACTTTCATTGATGATTATTCTCGTTACATGTACTTGTATCTAATTAGGAAAAAATCTGAATCTCTTACAACTTTTAAAGATTATAAAACTGAAGTTGAAAAATAACTAGATCGTAAAGTTAAAGTTGTGAGATCAGATAGAGGCGGTGAATATTATGGAAGACATACTGATGTAGGTCAAGCTCCTGGTCCATTTTATGAGTTTTGTAAGGGCCAGGGGATTGTGAACCAATACACCATGCCATGTACGCCGTAGCAGAATGGTGTCGTTGAACGAAGAAATCGTACCCTTATGAACATGGTGCGTAGTATGTTAGCCAACACTAATTTACCATTATTCCTCTGGACTGAAGCGTTAAAAGCAACTGTTCATATACTCAATAGAGTTGCTTCTAAGTCTGTCCCTAAAACTCCTTATGAACTTTGGACAGGAAGGAAACCGAGTCTTAAATATATGAAAGTATGGGGCTGCATTGCTGAAGCGAAACTTTACAATCCTTTCCTAAAGAAACTTGACCCTAAAACAGTTACCTGCTTCTTTATCAGGTATCCTGATCATTCTAAGGGTTATCGTTTCTATTGTCCTTCCCATGTCACCCGTATTATTGAAACCAAGCGTGCCGCGTTCCTGGAGGATTTTAAGGTCAGTAGGAGCAGTACCAACCCTTACGAAGAATTGCAAGAAGTACAAGACGCGGGGGGGGGGGGGGGGGGAGATTCGTCGCTTACCATTACTTCGTTTACTCCTCTTGTACCCAATGCAACAACTGCACCTGAAGCTACTGCACCAACTCTAAATTTACCTCCACAACAAGAACCCATTATACCTCATAACGAATGCACATCAAACGCTCAGAACCAAGACAATGCTGAGCCCGATAATCAACTCAGGAGGTCATTCAGGCAACGAAGTCCTACTAATTGGGATGATTATGTTACCTACCTGACTGAAATGGATGCCGGAAAGCTCAATGATCCTATCTCTTATAATGAATCCATTAGCAGTAATCAGTCTTCTAAATGGAATAAAGCAATGAATGATGAGCTTGAATCCATGAAGAAAAATGATGTTTGGGATTTGGTAGAATTACCCAACGGTGTCAAACCCGTAGGATGTAAATGGGTATTCAAAACTGGATCCGAATGGGAACGTTGAACGCTATAAAGCGAGATTGGTTGCAAAGGGCTACACTCAAAAAGAGGGAATTGATTATCAAGAGACGTTTTCACCTGTCTCTCGTAAAGATTCATTAAGGATCGTTATGGCCCTAGTAGCTCATTTTGGTTTAGAGCTGCATCAGATGGACGTTAAAACCGCTTTCCTTAACGGAGACTTAGACGAAGATGTTTACATGAAACAATCTGAAGGCTTTAAACCTGAAGGTCAGGAACATCTAGTCTGTAAGTTGAAGAAATCTATTTACGGGTTGAAACAAGCACGTCAATGGTACCTTAAGTTTGATGAAGTCATGAAGAGGCAAGGTTTATAAAGAATCAAGTGGATCAATGCACCTACCTCAAGATGAGTGGGAGCAACTTTACTATACTTATCCTTTACGTAGATGATATTCTATTGACAAGTAATCGTTTAGACATGTTGCATGAGTCGAAGCGGTTACTCTCGCATAACTTCAACATGAAGGATCTCGGAAATGCTTCTTACGTTATTGGCATCGAAATTCACCGAGACAGACACAAAGGGATCTTGGGATTGTCCCAAAAGGCTTACCTAGATTGTGTCCTTACTCGTTATAACATGCAACAGTGCAAGCCCTCAGTCGCTCCAGTAGTTAAGGGAGACGTTTTCGGTTCATTCCAATGTCCGACAACAGAGGTTGAAAAGGAGCAGATGAGCCAGATACCTTACCCGTCAGTAGTCGGGAGCCTACTGTATGCTCAAGTCTGTACTCGCCCAGATTTCGCTTATATTGCTGGAATGCTAGGCCGTTATCAGACTAATCCAGGCCTAGATCACTGGAAAACAGCTAAGAAAGTACTTAGATATCTGCAAGGGACGAAAGACTATAAACTGACTTATAGAAGAAGTGATCATTTAGAAGTGGTAGGCTATTCTGATTCTGACTTTTCCAAATGCAAAGATGACAAGAAATCCACTTCGGGCTATATCTTTATGTTAGCGGGCGGACCTATCTCATGGAAGAGTCATAAACAACAGTTAACTTCAACTTCCACAATGATGGCAGAATACATTGTTGTTTATAACGCAACCTGTCATGGAATGTTGCTTAGAAATCTGATCACTGGACTCAAAATTGTTAATTCCATTTCTAGATCATTGAAGCTTTATTGTGATAACTCAGCTGCCGTTAGTTTCTCGAACAGTAACAGTTTGACTGGAGCTGGTTTATATCTCGATACAAAATACTTGTTCGTACATGAACGAGTTGAGGAAAATAATCTTTGTATTGAGTATATTAGTACTAAAAATATGCTTGCGGATCCGATGACTAAAGGTCTCCCACCTAAAGTTTTCGAAGAACATGTTTCGAATATGGGATTTACTAAAGACCTTATTTAATAGCATATTGTACTTACTTATGTTTTAATTATTGAATCCTCAGTTTGATTTTGTATGTCTCTAACATATGTTCTGCCGGTATAATGACATATAGACAAATATAAATACAACTCAAACGCAAAAGGGCTTATTTACTTATTTTGATCATAACTGTTAGGTTTTGAATTGAGGCTGTAGTATGACTAATGGGGGTCCTGAGTCGAATGATGATTCAACGACTGTATTTCTCTGCTACGGTTCTTGGTTTAAAACTAAAATGAGTGTTAACTCCTGATCAGGCTTATTCTAATACTCATGATAAATGATTACTCGGCTAAGTGGGAGAATGTAAGATTAAATATATTATTTATAACATTTAATCATGTAGCCATTATAATCATTTATATTATATTAGATCAAAATATATTAATCCTATAACATAATTAGTTGGTAATTGTTGATGGACCATATTACCCTTATTAACTAATTAGGGTTTCCTTCTGGGTGTATATAAGGAGATGATTAGAGAGATTTAGGGTTAGACACTTACAATAACATCCTTTACATCATAGCCGCCACCCACCTCTCTCTCCATAACCTAAACCAAATTCATCCCTAGTTCGGTTCTTACCATCATAATCTTACACCCTAAGGAGGAACCAGATCATACTGACAAATATGTCGAACCCCATGGCTGCGTCTCTGACTGGATTTTCTGCTGGCCTGTCTGCCGTCACATGTATTACTTTATGTTTTCCATTATGTTTAAACAGAACTGATCAATATAACTTTAATTTTATAATGAACGTGTACTTTGTTGATAGTTCATAGTTGTTAATTCATCCATTACATAAATAAACATTGGTCCTTGACTAACAAGGAGGTCGTGAGTGTCTTAATTTAGGAATCATTTAGATATACCTTATAGATATAACTATAATAAATATAAATAAAGAATAATCTTCTTTCTTTTGTGTAAATATATATATACATATATATAATATACTATATCCATTTAATAGATGAATTATTGAACCTATTAAATTTAGGAATATATATGATAAACAGACAAAAATATTGTGGTAAACAATGAGGTTAGGAGATGGGGTTAAGCAAACCTTGAGTGAGGACCATTACAACTCCAACTCTACAAATATCTTGTTATTTTGTCATTTTCAAGTATTTAAGTCCGAATAGACTATGAAAAATAAACATGTTAGACAAAGCCTGTTTGATGTAGATACTCATATGTCATTTAGAGTTTCCACAAAGAACCTAATACACCTATCATCTCTAAGATCTTCACCGATCAATGACATCCTAACAGGAACTGAACCAGAATCAACAAATGACACCATCATCTTCTCTCTCTAGGATCTCGATTCCTACAACTAAATTTCATTATCTTTATGCCTAATTCAATGTTTATGACTGATTCTATATAATAAAGGTTTATGTTTTACCCATGTTCTCAACATATAATTAACAATATACATAAACGAGCCACTTTGGTATGCCCTCGTGTGTGTATGTACACAAAAATTCTTTATTAAATTAATTCAACCTTTTTCTTATAATTTATTTATTTCAATTTTAAATCCATTATACTATTTATGAATTTAGAAAATTTGTTTAAAAGTACATAATTAACTCCAATGTAGTTGCAACTTGAAATTTCACAAGTTTTTATTTTAAGTAATACCATTTGTTTAATTTTAAGTGTTAAAATTTAGCAAAATAATTAATACATTGTTGTTATAACAAGCATAATTCTACACAGACATGAGAATCACATAGGTGGCGACTGGCAAACATGCAGGGATCTAGCATACAGTTAGGGGGAAAGGACCATATAAGCCCAGAAAAATTTAAGGTTTTGTTTAAGTTTCAGCTTAAAGCGATGAGTTGAGGGACACACAAACTGAGGCATATACATTACAAAAAGAAATCACAATGGGGGGTACAAAAGCGTGTGTCTAAACTTCTAAGGGGTTGTTTGTTTAGCTCTTAATAATACTTTTAGTGGTTTAGATTTCTTACTAGTTCAGCAGTTAATGATTCAGACTGTTTGTTTCACGAGTAGACGTCTGAATGGTTCAAACATTTGCCTCTGAATGGTTAAGTATTATACTGAGTCTGAATGGTTAAGATCTATAATCTTAATTAGTCAGACATTTGCCTTTGAACGATTAAGCATTATACTAGCTTTTAATGGTTTAGACCTCTTACTAGTTCAGTACTTAATAATTCAGACCTTTTAATAGTTCAACACTTAACCATTAAAAGTTGCCAATCAGCCTCTAAGTTATGAAAACATAACAACTCAACACATATTAAAAGTTTAAAAGTGTGAAATCCTATGTTGAAGGGATTTGTTGGGCGCTTAAAAGTTCACCAAAATTCTGAAAGTGGGCTGCGATTGCTAGGCTCAAGATTTGGGCCAACAAAAAGTGAAGTTGGAGCAAAACAAAATGCGAACACCATGTAGATAGAGGTGTAGTTTTTTTTATAATATTTTATTATTTTATAATAATAGTTATTTTCTTTACTTTTCAATACATTTTCGTATTTTTCTTAACTTTAATAATTTATTTTAGTATTACGGGTTGGGATAAGCTTGGTGCTAACCGGTACCAAACGAGTACTGGTATCGAAAATACCGGTATGGTCCCCTTCGTTATTGGTACATGAAGGTAAAAACCGGTACTAGATTGGTACAAAAAACGTCAAAAATCAGTATCAAATTGATATTGAAAATCTACGTCAAAAGTCAGTATCAAATTGATATTGAGAATCTATTATATTATACTATCTATTAATAATACAAGTTATGAATAGTAGTTTTAATATTATTATAATATATATAGTTTTTATAATATTTTTATTATTTTATAATAATAGTATTTTCTTTACTGAGTATTTTTAATAACGGTTCCGGTTATAGAATCGATTTCGGTTTCTTGTTTTAAAGGTTAGAATCAGTTATTTCTATAATCGGTTATGTTCAAGTTCTGGTTATTTGACCAAAAAACAATATCCTATATGCCCGGTTCTGAGTAGGGTTCGGTTCCGATTCTTAAGAAACCAAGTATTAAAATACCCAATTTTCGGATTTTTTTATACCCTATTTTTGAGTTTTTAGTTCTATATTTTCTTACTTTTTAATACTCCATTGCATTTTATTACACATTTTCTAGTATTTTTTTTTATTATTATTAAATACGCATTCTATAATGTAAGATAATGAAAATAAATGCACCTATATAATTTTAAAAGAAAGATACTAGAATAATGTATCGGGTATAGCCGGGTATAATCGGTTCTTATCCGGTTTTGGGTATTGATCAGGTATGATCGGTTTCGGTTTGGTTCCAAGTATTGAGATCAAAATGCATACCTTATGTATACCCTATGAATAGGATCGTTTCCAGTTTCAGATATAAAATACCCAGTTATTACACTTTTTTGTGCACCTCTTCATGTAGATGTAAATATGAATAGTTGAATACACATTTTTATAATTTGATAGTTTAATAATAATAATAAATAGTTAATATGTTAAATCTAAATACATTGACTACTGTAAAAAGACTATACTCTATTTTTAGTTTTTTCCTAACCTTTTGTAGGTCATTGTGTATGTTTACATCCATGTGGGGTCCCTCGAAAATCCTCGGAACTTATGAAGAACAGCGGTAGTGGTGATAAATTATTATTTTTGTAGATGTGATTTTGTAAATAATATGTTCATATATTTTTAACAGCAAAGGTACACTTATAAATTACTCCCCATCTTAAGATTTGAACTTAGGCTATTTTATAAGAGAAAAATTCTTTTGACCACTAGGTCATATGCCTAAGTGGCTTATGTCCATATTTAATCAAACAATTTTACTTTGGAACTTTTTAGTTGAGGAGATTACTTTTTAAGTAACATAATGTTTTTTTTATTTCAAAGTTTGTGTAAACACTGTTAAATAATATTTTTTTAATCTTTTTAATTAACATAATGTTTTTTCATTTCAAAGTTTATGTAAACACTGTTAAATAATATTTTTTAAGTAACCAGTATAACACAAAGATACTTACACTAGTATAGAACAAAGAGTAGATTATTATTTTAGTCCCTAGGGTTTAACCCAAAATACCACTTTAATCAAAATAGTTTTTTTTCTGTGAATTTAATCTAAATAATTTTCAAACAATATCTTCTTCTTTAAAATTTCAAACTATCTTCTCATTTTTTCACGTTTTCTGATCATGTCTTGTTCCGATTACTATACCATGCGCCAAAACATTGAATGTAAGTATTTCATTATTAACTTTTTCCCTTTACCCTTTTTCTTTTTTCGTTAACATTCGTTTGTTTTTGTGTGTTTAGCCCTAAAAAGAGACCACCCAGTAGCAGATTCAGGAATTTTTTCTTGAGAGTGCGGAATATATTCAAAGATTTTAGGACTCTAGCTATATAAAAAACCGGTTCATAGTGTACCGGATCGGGTCGGATCATATAAGACAAGAGAACATCAAAACTAAAATTTATAAAATCATAAAAACACGTCAAGCGTCATTACAAACGTATTTAAAATTATGCCCTAAAGGTTTTTATTTTTTTAAATATATCCAAAACATCATCTAAAGATACTAAACACGCCATAAGTTCATTACATTCTTACTCATTGTTCTTATAAAATATAATTCGCTCCATAAGTTCATAACTTAAACAAAATAAACAATCATGTTTAACCATAGTCCATAATTTTCAATTTTTTTTTCAAACATTCAACCCCTAGTATTAAATGTTGATTACTTGTAACTAATCATTTAAACAAACAAAGCTATATATAAAATAACAAAATCATTTAACTACAAGTCTAGAACAACAAAAAAGAATCAAAAAACATAAAAAAGATCAAACCCTTACACATCTATATTTTCTCCTTATCATAACATAAAACAAAAAAAAAACTTAATAAAGAAACCATACTAGTTCAATATCGGAATTCTGGCGTAATATAGGTCGGCCCAGCCGGAATTTTGGTTTCCCGGCAAAAAAAGCCATCCGGTCGTGAGCAGTGGCGTCAAGTTGCTAGGAGTTTTTATGGGGGCGGGATTTGAAATTGGAATGGGTGGATGAGTTTGGGTTATTTTATTTAGTTCAAATTTCTTTGGGTTGCGTTTGGACTTGGGTTAATAAAAATAGATTCTAGATTGGGATTTGATTGGGTTATGTAATTAAGTGAATAAGTGGTTAAAGAATTATCTTATAAATTGTGTTATATACTTATATATTAAATAATAATCAATGTTTAATTTTTTTTTATAAATTCATATATTTTTTTTGTAAGTGGGGCGGTTGAAAATTTCAAGAGGTGCGGGTGAAAATTTCCAAGAGATACGATCAGAATTTCGGGCGAAAAATAACATTAAAAAATATTTTTTTATGGGGTGCGTCCGCCCACCCTTGGCTTAGGGTGGGTACGCCCCTGCGTACTCCTATTGACTCTCCACAACACGTTGTCTCCAAAGAAAGTGAAGATGATTTCCAAAGTAAGTTTGTGAAAATTTGTTATTTACACGTGAAATGATGCTTTTCTAGTTTCATTTATGCTACATTTAGTTCCAAAGTAAGTTATGTGAAAATTTGTTATTTACATGTGAAATGATGTTTTTCTAGTTTCATTTATGCTACATTAAGCAAGCAAATCATTAGGTTTAAAGCTGCTACAAAATCATATAATTTTGGGTTTTGAAGTTTTTGCTTCTATTTGTGCTTTATTCTTGTTTATTATTTTTTAATCTGAAATTATACTCTTTTGTATTGTTTTTACTACTACTTTATAGTCAAATCAGTTTTAACTATTAACTATATATTACTTTTAGTTTTATGTTGCTGAAAAATAGGGTCACCTACACGAGTCATATAACTATACGACTCGTATAGGCTCACATTTTTTAACAAAGTTGCGAGTGTTAAAACAATCAAATTGTATACCTATACGACCTTACGAGACGTCTAGCTTCTTATTTGTGATTCGTATAGGGCTATTTGAGTCGTATATTCCTTTGCATTCACAAAAACACATCATTGAAAAGTTATATATTTATGAAAAAGAATTTTATAATTTATTTAGTCTTAATTACGAAGTGTTACAGCTGTTTACTTTTATTAAAAGTGAAAGTACTATGTGACAGAAAATATCATACATTGTTTAGTTTTATCACAAATTGTTATATATTTTTTTTTAAAATGTGATTTTCTTAAAAGATATTTTTTTTAAACCTATATGACTAGTATAAGGCTATACGAGTTGTCATCAGATATAAGCATACCTGACACCACTGATACTCTATACAACTAGTATAGAGCTATATGAGTATTGAGTCGTATGGAATGTTAGTTTTCTTGGAAATCTGCCAGTGGTGTACAAACATGTTTGCAGCCTTTTTTAACTAGTATTTAGGACCCGCGCTTTGAAGCGGGACCGTTAAACCGAACAAAAAGTAAACATAAAAACATTGAACCACGCATTCGCGTTAAGGCGTGTTAACTCACATAAATTAGACCGAATCAGCAAAACATTGAACACCTGTTAGTAGTTTAGTGGTTAACGAATCAGCAAAAGACAGCTATCGTATATGGCAATCTCAGTTTGTTAAAATCATAAGGCCAAGTGACATTGTAAGAAAAATTCCAATATATCCACAACTTATTATGAATGCATCCATTATGTAGTGACTTTCCACACGTATAATCCCTATATATGAATGCATCAATTATGTAGTGACCTTCCACATGTATAACCCCTTTCTACTATTTACTATTGTACTAATGTGAGTGCCTATATATAATGGCATTTGTATATGATATTAGATGAATGAATAAGAATTCTCTATGTTCTATTCTCTACATGATTTCATAGTCTAGCTCTCATGTTTATATACATATATATTAGTTGCTAATAGACCGTTGTTTCACAACACATTATCAGCACGAACGTGCTCTATGTATTTTGCCACCCTTGGTGTCCCTTTTTCCTTGCCTTTGATGTGGATTATTTTCCAACCTAACTCAATCTCGCACGTTGAGAAAGCAACCCAATAATTATGCAACTATCTCTACTAATAAAGGTATGATTCTTCGTATGATTATTGATATTATATTTGATGATGATACATCAATCTTACTGGTGACACTTATTAATATACATATATAAACTTAAACTGATCATTACTATAAATTCTAGAATGTAGTCTCATGATTGAACTCTTATCTATATATCTTTTTTCATTTGCTTTTAGAATTTATTATACATATATATATATATATATATAAGCATGTTGGTATTCATCAGGATTTGAATGTTACATCATAAATTATAACATTACAATTGACTAATTTATCTTTTTATAGTACTCATTATTAATTGAATAACTATAGTTTTCGTTGACAATGACGATATTACGAATATTTATTTTATTTTTCTCTTTTACAAATGATCCATTCTATTATTCTAAATTGGCTGGATTATTATTTAATTAGTTAATTATAATATATGTTGTTTGGACTCTTACAATCTAGTGATGTTCATCTATATATTCTTTGAGCCACCATTTATGCTTCTTTATTAACCTTTTTAAGTTGTAAATAAAATTGTTGAATTATTTTGATTTGAGAAAGTTAATTTGTTATCTAGAGAATATTATATATGCTTTTAGAATCCATGAAAATCAATTAAATTCAATATTCAATACAAAGTATGGAACTCAATGGACTAAATAATGCAATTGTATTAGGTATATATGCTTGTATTGGTGATAATATATACATGATGTATATACTAGATTTTCATTTTGTATAGTTTATAATTTAAATGTATATGAATTCTGTAATTAATTGTTTTCATTAGTCATTGTTAATACATAGCATGCCAAAAGACTTTTACATAATTAAATATAAATGAGTTATGTGAGTAAACATCAATTGATCTAGTTTTAAATAAACTATACAACTTATAATGCAATATATTATTATTATTATTACTATTATTACTATTATTATTATTGTTATTGTTATAACATGATTATGCAAATATTGTTTGGTACTTATACTAAGGTTAATGCTATAACAAATTTTGCATATAAGAAATTCATATAATAGATTAATATTGCTAGATATCATTAGTTGTTTTTAGAGAAACATTTTCTAGCGATGTCGGTACCTCTCATCCATTCATTATGCCATGTCATAATGTTTAACAATTTATTTGCATATTAACTATTACTATTGCTAGTATAAAATAGTGACTATTGCTATTGCTTCATATGTACAATATATAGATTGCTTATATATGTTATCAGTTGTTTAAATATCAATATTTGAGAAGAAAAAAAAGAGTATGTTATGTAATTCATCAGTATTACAGTTTTTAAATAAAATTTTCAAATACAAATAATAAATGATCTGAGAACTTGAAAGAGATATATGTTTAAGTTTTAAAGTAAATGTTCAAAATATATAAGATATTTTTATATTTGGTTATACATAATAAGTTATTACATAAATTATATGCGTTTGCTTATTAGTGATAAAAAAATTTTCTTATTTTATAAAGGCCCATCATAAGTTGTTTTTATATGATAACATGCTATAAGGTTATGTATTGTATGATTTGTTGCTATCTATACCTTGTATTCTATATGTTATCACTTCTTTGCATCGATAATACCGAATAGAACGACTAAACCAAAGTTGTGGTTTATTGTCATTCTCATGAAAATGTAGAAATATGCTTTGATTTGACACCAAAAGTGTCATACTCCTTGTATCTCATTATCAAGTATAAAAGAAATATTATATGACTCGGACATATAATTACTTCTCAATTGACGTTATACGAAGAGAAGTTTTTTTATAAGGGAAATCGGATAAAACAAATTTCGTTTGTCAAACCTCAAATATACTCCTGAAGTAGCAATATCATTTAAAGGGTATGAACGGTTTGAAACGACTGTATATCTATATGTTCGAGAAAATAATGGAAAACCGTAAAAATTGTATGGTTTTACTCTGATTCATGAAGTGAATATATATTGATCATTGTAATCATGGGCATCATTGAGAAAATTGTAATGATGATCATATTAATAATAAGATTGACATCAGAAGTGCAACAATCATCATGTTAATAAGAGAGCAAACTATCAGAAATTATAAGATAGTCAAGCTAATAATGAGATCGAATATCAGTATTATAATAATAGTCATGATGAGATCGACCACCAAAAGTGGTAAACTAGTGATTACATAACACGATGGTTTGAACTTTGAAGTTATAATACATTATTTCATATCTTTTGTTTTGTATTACATACGTGCAAGTAATACATATACAATATCATAAACCATAAGTTTATGGATCATGATTATTTACTTTATTGGTATGACCGTTAGACCACACCGATCAATGATGGTGTGAAATATAATGAAGAACTTGAAGATTCTTCTAGTTGATAGCATATTATGTTTGCTCTTAAGGGAAATTATTTATTTGCCAATTAATGTTATAAATCCCTAAAATATTATCGAATGAAGGAAGGATGTATATATCCAAACATGATACCGTTTAGTGTTTTTAAATCGATGCATCGTCTAAATGGTCATCAAATTTACAACTTGAAGTTGTGTGTAGCTTAGCTAATGAGATATCAAGCATATTATTCCATATTATCATATTTATGGTGGTTATAACATTGAATTTAATATCCCTGTTACTAATGATTATTGGAATAAGTATTGAACTTTCTAAATGCTTAAGACACAAATTGTTTTTTTGAAGACGATGATCAAACGTCTACAAACTGATTACAAAGCCAATAATCAAGAGAGCAAAAGTTCATATTTGAGCACATGTGATTTTACATGCGGTAACATTATTTCACATCAAGCCAACATGTTGTAATAGTTTCTCCCCATTATAGTTGGTTTTGGTCAGGAACCAAATATTTCCCATCAAACCTTTTATTGTGCGGTATACATTGGAATTGATCCACTACAATGCATAAATATTGAAACTCAAATAATGTTGGGAATATATGTTGGATGAAAATACTATTTATGATAACATACTTAGAGCAATTAACGAGAGATTTATTTATGGCTCGTTAAATCTTACTTTAAGTAAATTAACATTTTCAACATTAGGGGGAGAATAATGTCAGTTGAAAAAGGAATGGGTATGCATGAATTATCATTGATCCTCAAACGAAATTGTGTGAACAAGAAGTTCAAAAGATAATTCGTTACCTAGATTAAAGAATCAATCACCAGACATGTTAACTGACCTAAATACAGTGACTAAGTAAGTCACGTAGTCAACTGCTAATGCTCCAATTAAGTTAATTGTCCTAGTAGGGCAAACCATATATTAATGAGTCTATTGGACGCCTGAAGCGTGGTAGACTAGTCGATTCCAAGAAAATAAAAATTCCTCAAAAAATTGGAGCAAGTAATGAAGAAGATGGTCAAGTAGAGGTTATAGTAAAAAAAAGGTTTCTTGAAGATACATTAGACATGATGGTTCTGGAAGAACCTCAGGTACCTGAAAATAAAGAGCTCTTAGTAAATTATATCATGTCTAGAAGTGTATGTAATTGAAACAAAATCGACGTCGTTATACTTTTGTATATATAGCGCTTGAAAAGCTGCCTATGAATAAATACAAAGAAATGATTGGCCAAAATGAAACGACGCAAATGAGGCAGAGTTGAATTGTCTATTGAAATGGAAAGCTTACGGGTCAGTAGTCCATAAAAAAGTTGTAAAATATATTTAATATAATTAGGTCTTTTATGTGGATCAACAATTGATGGCACAAGGATTTCGCAAAGACCTATGATTAATTATGAGGAGACGTATTCTCCAGTGGTGGATGCAATAGCTTTCCAGTAATTAATTAGTCTGGTAATATAAAGAGAGAATTGATATGCGTCTTATAAATGTTATGTATCATTTAGATACTAAAGTTTACATGCAAGTCCTTGAAAGATTTAAATTGTGTAATTCATGTAAAGTAAGTTCTCGAGAACAATATGATCGTTGTATACAGATTCATTTTTGAATACGATTGAACTCTTGATGAATTTCCTAAAGCAATTGAGTTCTTTAAAGGTGAATCAAAACATCTTCACGATGTAATTCTTGTGCACCAATAAACATACATTGAAAACTTGTACCTGGTGATTGTGATATCTCAATAAATAGTGTACACGCATGGTACAATATGGATTTTGGAGATAAAAGCAAGTGTTCATGACACTTTTACATTATATAGATATCTATGTGTTAAATGGGAAAATTTATATAGCAAAATGCCTGAAGGCACATGCATATATGGATAAGATGGAACGAATTCTCTCATGGATTGATAATGCTAGAAGCATTGATGTCAAAACCTCAAGAACATACTATATGAAGTTGACAAAATATGTGTGGACTGAAATAGTCGAGTCAAATATGATATAATTGACTCACCAGTGAGCTCGAAAACGAGAAATACATATGGTGAAGTTGGTCCATTTGTTTTCATTAAAAGAACGATATGAGGTTTACAAGTATTGCAATATATGTTGATGATGTTATTGAATCTCCCGAAGAGAAAAAAAAAGAGCTCAAATATTTAAGCAAGAATTTGCAAATGAAATACAATATTGCAAATTTATGGCTCGATACGTAGGACATACGTTTGTATTATAATCCATCAATCATAATACATCTAGAAAATGTTGGACATTTTCATATGGACAAAGCTTTTGGTGTAAGTACATTTAATGATGTTCAAATATTTGATATAGATAAAAATGACTTTTATCATCTTCTATCAAAGAAGCAAAGATCATTGGTCATGAAGTAGCATAATTCAATACAAATTGTATTAATTTATCTTGCTAGCTATACACGAACATATACCATTAAATTCATTGGCAAGATTTAACTCGTGTATGACGAGGAGATAGTGAAATGAGTAAAACATTTATTTTCTATACCCTTAAGGTACGAAAGGTATGGGTTTATATTTTACTAACCCATTAACAAGTTTGGTTAGTTTTGTAAATGCAGGGATGATAACAAAACACATTCATGGATCTTATGGTATCTACTTACAAGAAGAGGTAATTAAAGTTTTACATGAAGATCATACATCAAGTTCATTAATAGATTGCACATCAAGCGACAAATCACTCACTACAAAAGTTTTTCAACAACTTTCATAGAAGATTGTCACTTGTTACTTGAAATGATACATATTATATTGAGGGGGAGTTTTACAGAAATTGCACTCTTTACCCTTCACTAAGTTTTATCCAATTGGATTTTCTTAGTATGTTTTTTTGAGACAACGTACCTGATCCAGAAGTATCAGGGGGAGACAACACACGTTGCACTCTTTTTCCCTTAGCTGAGGTTTTGTTCCATTGGGTTTTTCTAGCAAGGTTTTTAATGAGGCAACATCATTAAGCGTATTAAAGAATAGTATTCCATCATGTGGATAGTCAAGGGGGAGTGTTATGAATGCATCCATTATGTAGTGACTTTCCACATGTATAACCCCTATCTATGAATGCATTCATTATGTAGTGCCCTTCCACATGTATAACTCCTTTCTACTATTTACTATTATACTAATGTGAGTGCCTATATATAATGGTATTTGGTTATGATGTTAGATGAATGAATAAGAATTTTCCATGTTCTATTCTATACATGATTTCATAGTCTAGCTCTCATGTTTATATACATATATATTAGTTGCTAATAGACCGTTGTTTCACAAATATATTATTCTGCATTTATTTTAATTATAACCGTTAGAATTTTCTTTTGTTATCTGTTGAAACAGATTCCTAAACTGCTTGAGGATGTCGAGTCTAAGAAAGTTGAATATATCAATTTTCTTAGAGTTATTATTTTCAAGTGGAATTAAAAAGTTTTTCCCGAATGTACAACTCTCAAAGAAAAGAAGAAGTTGTTTCAGGATATATTAAACAGCACAGATTCAAAAGTAAAAACAAGTATTGTTTGTCTATGATGAAAGTTATTTCACCAAGAAGTCGTTTGTTGATCATGCGGAGTAATTTCCCGATTGATAACCAAGATCAATTCATCAACGGTATGCAAAATGCAACACTCAACATCTTGTAACAACCTAATGTGTGTCGATTCTCGTTACTTATTTTTGTGTCAAATATATTAAACAGCACAGGTTAATGTTTTCGGCTATGTATGGTTGGTTGCTAGTCATCTATATATATATATGGTTTTAGTTTCAGTTTCCTAAATATGTGTGGCAACATTCAACTATCAAGAAGACCTAAACTTGAACATGTTTATTTCATGAATTAATCAATGTATACACCAATCTTCAATCTCATTTCAAACCAAACCAGCAGAAACTTTGATCTGGTTGGACTTTTTTTTCTTCCATTAATATATCTTTTAAAGTTTTTAAATAGAATGGTAAAAAGTTATTTTAATATGAAATTAATAGAATTTTTGTGTGTAAATGGCGAGTAAATATATGAGACTAAGAAATTCACATAGAGAACATATGTACAACTTATTAAAAAAAGGTTGACTAATATACCCATCTAAATTTTTTTTAACAGCAAGGAATGACGTGCCAACTACCGAGAAACCACGCGTTGTAGCCAAGGTCGACTACTCGATCGCCGCCAGCCCCTTGGCGCTCCCCAGATGCGCGGAAACACAACCTCCATTCGCCCGATGGCACGACAGTGGAATAATCATCTAAGTCGAATAGGCGCCACCCGTATTCGCTCTTCACCTGGATGCCGTAGAAGATAATGAAGAGAGTGGAAATCGAACTTGGATCACAAAGAACACCAGATACACCATGGATCCGCTGTGTTTTACATTTCGGTTTTATTTTTATGCGTTAAGAAGCCGTAACAGGCATGCATGGTGTTCAACATTTTTACGATTACTTTTCATTCGTATTTTTTATTTCTCTTATTTTACGAGCTTTTTCGGACAAACCACAGAGACGAAAATGGCAGTTAACTCTTTTATAAACTTTTACCTCTCAAGTTTCAGCATTGACACTTACAACCCCTTAACTTGTAATCGAGTTTTACGTGTTTTTTTATATATGTGTTGGTATAAATTCAAGTTGAATATATGCTTCAACGTAACGTTTTCGGCTGGTCTACGTTTTGACGTGACTTTTATTTTTCCCCAGAAATGAGTCCGGTCAAATAGATACGTTTTCGTGCTTATTTTTATGTAAGTTTTCAGTTCTATGTTTTAACGCATAATTTTTTTCGAAAACCAGTCAGATCAAATATAATATATTTTTAGTAGATGGTAAAATACGATATACTTACGTTTCAACAACGCAGCAACACGCCGACAACTATTAATTACAACCCAAAGTAAAAATAATCACAAATTTCAATATACAAACACTATGTAGAAACAAGCGTCTCCTACCATCCTAATCAGAACACGAACGGTGTCGGAGAAAAAGCGGGAGTCACTATTGCCTCAGTAAATTTCCTGCATTTTTGCGGTACAATAATAATAATAATAATAATAATAATAATAATAATAATAATAATAATAATAATAATAATAATAATAATAATAATAATAATAATAATAATAATAGTAATAATAATAATAATAATAATAATAATAATAATAATAATAATAATAATTAATATAACATGTTAAAAATCATTAATATAGAATTATGATAAACGAAAACAAAAATCTGAATTACAACATGGGGTTGCACACATAACATGAACACATTGGTTGACCATCTCAAATGTTTGTAAATATGAATATACAAGTTGGGTACAAACTTATCATGTTAAGTCTTTAAGTAAAACACGTGATGCTCACTTGTTTTCTTTATGATCAATTTTTAGTACCTACATATATGAACTTTTTATAAAATTATTAAAAAAAATGATCAGTGACAAGAATCGTGATCGAAGCTCTAAAGTAGCAGTTTTACCTGTAATCCCCGCTGCTATATGAATGCGATCGAGCTTTTCCAGTGGATCTGGTTTTGTTCAACGGTTTCTTCTCCGATCTGACGGATTCATGGCTCTGTCTGCACGTGTTTAGCATGCCGCGGTCCTCAGCAATTGCTGAGAGCTCTGGCTTCCAGTGTTTGGTGAATTTACCATGCCTTAGGGGTCGACGAGTGGTTGAGACATCATTGCAGACGATATCCGTTGCCTGTGTTACTACGGTACCTCCGAAACAAAAACCTAGCTCCGAAAAGAAAAACTTCATGAATTAATATATGGTTGGTCTCAAATGAATATGATATGGGTGTGGTTGTATGCTATAGGGGTAAAGGTGAAGTGCTACACGGGGTTTACGTGAGTCTCCACTTTAGTGGTGAATTTAACTATTTATAGAGGAATATAAATAATAAAATGGATAGTCGAAGGTGTGACAATGACGTGGCTTTTTCAAGATTTTTAAGTATCAAACAAGATTATCTTTTTATCTTCTAAAATGCTCAATATTTATATACTTATCTAGTTATCTATGCCCCTTTGTTATCAGTAGTGACTATGAGGATTAACAATAACTGAGTTATTGTTGGTGGAGTTCATGTTGATGTAACTGAATAACTGATGATAAATATAAACGTCAAGCATCAACTGAAACGTTATGATGGTTCTCCGACTGGTAAATGTGAATTTTTGGTCTGATTTTGGTAAGTAGTTTCATAAGAGAACTTTATGTATGTGACTATAATCTCCTTGAATTATATTGAATTTCAAAAGTACCACTGAAATACCTTAATCTGAACTCATTGCGGTTAATAAGAGATATCCATGCCATACAAATTCTGAAACCTACTGATTATGTTTCTAAACACAAACTTTAGTAGAATTAGTCTTCAGGCAATGATGGATAGAGCTTAGCCTCTCCTTACAGAGATACCAGGTTCTATCTTAAGCACCGTGTTTTCACCCACGTGTGTTACGTCAGAGATTGTTTAGCTCTTGTGGTGGCATAATATTTGTCAAGTGGTGGTATGGTTTCACGGGGAAACGTTCAAGTCAAACTCTGAAGCCCAGCATGGGCTCGGCTAAGACAACACAATCTGGCCGGAGTAGGCAACGAAACTATCTAATTTAGAGAGTTCGATTGCCTAATACAAGAAAGTCGCCCTTTTACAGATTTGATATATCATGGGCATCCTATTGAAACCATTTGCTTTGTGAGCACCAATTGAAAGACCTAAAAGTAAGTTAGAGATGCTTGAAAACAAAGATGCAAGGAAAATCTTGCAACCTCCACTAGATTTGTGCATACTTCAAAAGACATAGGTTTAGATAAGTTCACTTTTAAACATGAAGCCAACAGAAACATATAAGAATGTGAATATGTACATGGCATTACTAAAAACTTTATTGGAATATTATAATTTCTAACTTTAATCTCATAAAACATGTTATTTTCATTGGCTTTTAGCATTGTCATATGCAAGTCCTTCAAGACAAGAAAAGAAAAAGAAATGAATAACTTGATTATGATTTGTCGATGTCACTTAATGATTTTCAAATCAAAACACACTTTAAAACACCACTAAACATATTAAAATACATGTACTATTTAATATAAAAGTGGGTTGAGAATCTCTTCCTAGGTCATGTATTAGATTTACTTTAGCTTATGAAAAGCAAGGTGTATAAAAAAATGAATTTTATATATTTCAATTGGGAATAATATAAATCTTAATATCGGAAACTAGTAGATCCATCATAGATGGCCATCTGTTTAGATATATTAAAGGCAACTTATGATGAAAGGCAGTGTCTTGGTCAATGGCCCCGTTGGTTGTAAGCGTGTAAACAAGATTAATATAAACTCCTTGACCATGACACATGTATAATTGGTTGGTGGTTGATGACATAAATTCATATTCTTTAAATCAATAAACAAGTTAGGGTTACATGATTAGTTTCTCAAGAGTCTTATATAATCCTTTTTCAGAATTAGTTCTCTATTATTTTTAAGAAACCATAAATTACTGTGAGTAACAAATTCTTAATATCTAATCATCTAACATATTTAATAAACAAATCTCAAATTCTAGTAGGTTGGCTCGTATGATACAACGTGTATCGTTAAATCTCTTTTCAGATTATTATTATTATTATTATTATTATATAAATATTTAGTAATTATATACTTTAATATTCAAATAACATATCATTTAATTTAAATAGTATTTAGTTATTAATATATAAATACTAAATGTAGCTCTTTAGAGAGCGTAGTCTGACTGACCTGTCTTAAACGCTAATCTTATTTGAATATTATTATTATTATTATTGTTGTTGTAACTATTATTTACTACTATTGTTGTTATCATTTAAATATTTGCTTTGCGTAGAAGGAATGTTCGTATTGACAACAAGATGTGCAATTTCTAGAATGAAGGTGATGAATCCGCAAACCACTTATTCACGGGATGTGGTTTGTCAAGTATTGTTTGGCAGGCGATTGCAAAGTGGTACAAAATTTCGAATATCTTGCTTTTGATACAAAAGATTTGCTCGAGATCTCCAACAATTGTGCTCAGACACTAGTATACAAAGAAGCGATCAAGGGCGTGTCATCATTACATGTTGGAGAATTTGGAAGGCTCTGTATGATTTGGTTTTTAGAGGCAAATAAGCAAAAGTGACGGAGATTATATTGGATGTAAAATCGTATGGCTTCTTATGGTATAAACTTAGGAATAAGGAGAGTTATTGTGATTGGGAGTCTTGATGTACTTTCAACTTGATGTAATGTTTGTTTTGGGGCTTCTCGTTCTCCTCCTTGGAGACGAGTAAGGTCGTTCTTAAATGAAGTTAATCTTTTAAAAAATTATTTAAATATTTAGTAATTATATAATTAAGAATTTAAATAAGACAATACTTAATTTAAACAATATTTAGTTATAAAAATATAAATACTAAATGTATATTTTAAATGTTAATAAATCCGACAAATATAATTTTATTTACTTTTATTTATAGCATAATATTTAATTTTTATCAGAATATAATATTTTTATTAGAATATAATATAATGCATCTGATACAAATCTTAATGCATAAAGAACCTGTCATTTATCATTTTGTCTCTCTTGTTATTATTATTCAATGAACATATTTGGTTGTTATTATTATTATTATTATTATTATTATTATTATTATTATTTAAATGTTAATTAATTATATACCTAATTAATAGTTAATTTAAATAGTATTTATTTATAATATTATAAATAATAAATATAAGCTTATATCTTAATTTAAAGTTTCATAAATAAGATTATTATTATTATGTTGTATATATTTAGTATTATATAGTTAATATTTAATTTAAATAGTATTTAGTTATAAAAATATAAATAGTAATGTAAATTTATACATTAGTTTAAAGTATCGTAAATAATATAATAGTTAATGTAATGAAAAAGATAATATCATTTGAATTATATAATGTATTAGTTAACATAAATTTAATAAATGTTGGGAAAATTAGGAACTATTACGTAAAACACTTGTATCATATGCTTCAAATATTAGAATATGTGTCTTAAAAAAATTATGAAATTACATCTCTATGTCAAGGATACGCTTTATATAGTAATAACAGAGATAGGTCGACCTACCAGCTCATTTATTGCATCTTTAACCAATTTATTACAAACACAAACTTGTTTTAAATCTTTGTAGGATGTCAACCCATTTGATTCATTTAGATAAATGGATTAAACGATATTAGCATTACTCAACTTTAAGTGTGTATGAGTTATAGTTGATACTTTTGATATGAATTATATATATTCTTCCTACAAATGTTTAGCCTATTCTTGCGATTATATACCTCAAATTGATCTTATATTGAGTATGCATGATTATATACCACTACCCTCAAACAAATGCAACAATATTACGAGTTTAAATTTTAAAAAAATAAGAATGTGATAAACAAACTTTTATATGTGTGGACTAAACTCATCGGACCAGCTAATCGTTGGTCAAGACATTTAACCAGAAACAGGCCGGATGATCAAGACTATTGGGAGGAAATTACAGAAAATGGATGAGTGGGCTAATTAAAATTATTTACGATTTAATTAAGACATATAACGGGGCTGCCTTAATTTCAATGATTATATATACGTGATGCTTGGGTCACCTTGTCACGAGGCCATCAACATGCCACGAAGAAACTATTCGTATATTAAGGAAGTGTCAAATTATATAATATCTTGTTAAATTGTTAAAAGTTGATTAAGGCCGAAGGGTGTGGGGACATGGGTTGGGTCATGAATCGTCACGTACGATCATTAATGGATTACTACACCACTCTCTTGCCTCATCCCATCATAGTTTGCATGGATTAAACCATAGCAACCATGAGCATCTTTTTCTTTTTCACAAAAATAAATTATTATAAGAGAATAATGATCTAGGTCATGACCACACCCTTAAGGTAATGGTTTTGGATGATGGATTAGAAATGAGTGACATGACGCTGATGTGGAGATTCATGGTGACCATGAGGGTATTGTATATACAGAGCATGGTTTTAGCGATAACTTATAAAAAGTAAGAACTTTATAAATTAAAATATTTTCTCAAGTGAAATATACAGAAGCTATTGTGAATTTCTGATGTTTAACAAAAGATTGATATAATTATACACTACTATATTAAGGACTAAGATTTAAGTTCTATAAAACAATCATAAATTTAGTGACCAAAATACTGTAGAGAGACCTTTCACAATACAAACTAAAATAATAATTTTATTAATGAAATTCTGAATACATATATATATAAAACTGAAATAACAGAATGTAAATACATAAGAAAACTAAACTAAGAAACACATTAGAAAGAAACAAAGAAATACAACCAAAGGTGACTGAGACACGTGAAGATCACGCTTCCCTTAAAACAGATTTCGGGCCATCCAGGTGAACTCGTCTGTTTTCCAGGGTACAACAGCCTAAGCAGATTGTACTGCCGGGATTAGCCTAGCATCTAAAAAGATACCTGAAACAAGAGTGTGCAAAGTATCAAAATTTGGGAATTCGTTGGAGGTGTGTGATGTATCAACCATGCGATTTTCAGTCTGCACTATTTCTTGTCTGCCATTGGGTGTGACTTGTCACATAGGAATACATTCGTGTAGAGAATTATAGATATAAATCAATAAAAGATTTATCTCTCCATCAATGTGGGACAAACACAACTTCTCACACTTAAAAGTTCCAACACACAATTAAAGCTTATGATCTCTCATTCATTTGCTTTAATCACGAAATTATTTATCATAATTTCCAACAACTACCACTCAAAATCAAAATGGTTATAAACGTAGCAACAACATTCAGGCCGATCACAAATCAATCGCAAAGTTATGTGACTGACTTCTTTTAGTCTCAAACGAGTTGTAAAATCTAAAACAAAAAATAAAATTTAGAAGCCAGATACAAGTTTTCTTTTAAGAAAAACCCTTTTCTGGTCGATTTGCAACTAAAATGACGATCACACGTACTCAGTTTTCTAGCAATGAGCTTCTAAGGCAGGGCGTGTGTGATGCTCCCTCTCCACCCTCGACCCAATGATGAGTGACTATTTTATTTGTGTGTGTATACATTCACACCTAATAGATAAGTAACTGACTGTGTCATATTTTATAAATTTGTAATCCAGAGAATGTTTTTCCCTAACTCCCCCATATTCTATTTCTTATTTTTAAAGTTGAATAATAAAATCAATTTCAATTATAGTTTGTCTTAATACATTGTTTTATGATCCTAAATTTTCATTACAAACTATTTATCATTTCAATCATTCAACCCATATGATAAACAGATCTGCATGTCTGTATATGTGTGTGTATTATAAACAACATATGGCAAAACTTGTGTTTTATGTGACAAGATAGAAGGGTTTTACCTTAAAACTATAATAGCTCATGTCCGATTTTATAACGTGTCCGTTTGTGCTTCTTATAGATTTCATGTTCATGAGGGAAGTGCGAAAGCAAACAAACCACTTAGGTTCAAATGTATATGGACAATATATCCCTCATCACCAACATTTTTCCGAACATGGCCTACTCTTTGTTTCCATATCAAACACCACATCATTCTTTATATTAAAAACTATCATCATTCATACAAAAATGTTTACATTATTTGGTTTGAAAATGTTATATACAAGACGGTTATCTAATCACATATCATATTCTCTTTGTCTGTATATGTGTGTGTATTATAAACAACATATGGCAAAACTTGTGTTTTATGTGACGAGATAGAAGGGTTTTACCTTAAAACTATAATAGCTCATGTCCGATTTTATAACGTGTCCGTTTGTGCTTCTTATAGATTTCATGTTCATGAGGGAAGTGCGAAAGCAAACAAACCACTTAGGTTCAAATGTATATGGACAATATATCCCTCATCACCAACATTTTTCCGAACATGGCCTACTCTTTGTTTCCATATCAAACACCACATCATTCTTTATATTAAAAACTATCATCATTCATACAAAAATGTTTACATTATTTGGTTTGAAAATGTTATATACAAGACGGTTATCTAATCACATATCATATTCTCTTTGTAGCTCGTATTGTATTTATTAAGCATTAAGTACAAATGTATCATGTCGTTATTGTAGTTCTCTCCTTGAAAGTTCTATTAAAAATGTGCATTCCCTTTAAAGTTGATATCATTGATTTTGTTAGATAGTTCAACTTAGGAACTCATTCATAAGAGAAAAACATAGATCAGTGGTTGACTAACGAGGAGGTTCGTGAGTGTCTTGATTAGGTATCGTTTGGAGATGAAACTTATAAAATTGTTAAATGTAAATAAAAAAAATTAGTCTTCTTATTAATGTGTATATACTTATATCTTTTATGCACTATCGCAGAGACGTCTATTAAAGGTTTTAGTAGCATCAATCGGTGGATATAGGTCATAAACGTTTTACATGTCTAGTAAGTAATAGACTTAGCTTTTATATTATCATGTACTTTTCAAGAAACCATTTATGCAATAAAGTAACACACGATTAACGAAACATAAGTCTTAAACGTCAAACTTCATCAGTGATAGTGATGACACCCTATGTCCCTCATAGATGGTTGTGCTTAGATATTGAGGTCAATGATACGATATACTCTAGTTTTTGTATCACAGAATCCGTAATTTAGCTTAACTGTTAAATACTATGATTTTATCTTAAAGCGGTGTCATTTAATTCATATATCGCAATTATAAATAATTCAATCCATGAAATGTTATTCTACACCAGATTTAAGTTGGAATAACAAAAAAAAATATATGTGTAAATGAATATCTGTTAGTCCTGAACATGAAAGTATATATATATAAAAGGTATCCGTGTATTACACGGATTAACTCACGATATATTATTTAATAGTGTTGATATAATCTTTTAAGGAAAGAAACGTTCAATTACTAATGTCGGTAATAAATTACACTGAATTGTAAGAAATGAATACGACAAAATCACAAGTCGTAAAAGACTTCTTTATAAATCACATTGTTGTTTTATTTGTAGGTTTCCGTCCTTGTCTAATATTAATAATTTAACTCTATATCTGATTTTTACTATTAACAAAGCGACATACAATTGGCCATGAGTGAAAACCGGCTGTTTCAAATATAAACCAACCCTAGATAGTGACCATCTACCAAGTGATTGATTATGCTTATTTAATAACCGAAATGTTCGGTTACGGTTGGTTTCTGATCGCGATGGTCAAAAGGTGAGCCAATAATACTCCATGTTATTTCAACTTCTTTAGGGCTAAGCTGGGAGCCAATGGTTTTGTGGCGTGCTTTTCGTGACATGACAAAAAAAGACAATTATGACATGAATTCCATTAACTGCTTGGATTGGAGTAAGGTGACTATCACATTTAAAACATAATAATAACTAATTATCTCACTCCTTAAAAAAAACTAACTATCACTCACGATATAGAGGTGACTATCAATCTTGGCAAATTTTGTAGGGGATAATCTGAAGGTCAAGTTACAAAGCGGATTTTGAAGTTGGAAGATTGGCAACCTTCTTGGTTACATCAAGGAGAATGGCCAAGCCATTTTATTGAATTCATTAATTGCTTGCCTTTTAAAGATAACACCAACCCTCATAACGGCTACCTTATTTGGCTGTGAAGTTGCCTGATCTATCATCAAAACCGGACATGGGTCCAAAGATGGATATTGCTTACGGAGTTGAACATGAATTGGAATATGGAAACTCTGTTACTAAACTTCGCTATGAAAAGTCAGATACTGTATGGTCTCATTTTTACTTATATCTATTTTATTCTAATATTCCGTCGTATGAATAATCATGGTGGTTTTAACATAAAGTTAGCGCCTAGGATGTCATTTACAAAAAAATATCTGAAATCGTTAACTTGTAGATGAATGTAATGACACATACACACTCTGCATCAACAACACTTAACAAGACAAAAATAGTGAAACAAAAGCATGGTGACCAACATGCCCACAAAGCCAACAATATGTAGTTGAACCAATGGAGGGAGTTGACCTGTGTGATATATTTCAGAAGCAGGATACGAAAGCACTCCGCAGAGTTTAGGCATACTGGTTGTCGTTCAGTTGAGCAGGTGTATTATTCTCTTGCAACTTTCATATAAAACTATTGTGTATCGTTATCATTACAAATATCCCTTTGTATTTTTCTCTATACATATGCTTTAGGGACTAGAATGTCCGCTCTTCTCTATGAGTCCTTACTTGCTACCAGAGGATGAAACCCTATTGGGTGAACCAATATATATATATATATATATATATATATAGTGGAGATTCTCCATTTACTTCATTTAATGTGTGTGTGTTTAATATTATGAAAAATGGCATATAGGTAAATCTATAATTGTCATTAATTATCTAATTAATTAAACTTGTAACTCATTTTTTTAATATACTCTGTCAAGATAAAATAATTTATGGTGAATGACAATTTTCGACATGTGTAGGATAAATTTTAGTATGTGTAGGATAAATTTTGAAATGTGTAGGGTAAATTTACATTTGTGTAGGGTAAATTCCGATAAGTGTAAGACATATGTAAGATAAATTTTGAAAATGTGTAGAATAAAATGTTTTTGCTTTATTAATTAAAGATAACATAACTAATGAGCGGAGTTATAAACTATTTAATGGTTTATCATTATGTCCTTTCTTCTTTTTCTTCCCATATTAAATTTCTTCTCAAATGAACATTTCTATATATATATATATATGTAGAGGTGGAATCATGGGCATGTTGAATAACAAGTTTGAGTCAATTGTCAACATGGGTAAAGCTTTTGATTGGTTATATGAGCCTGGAACACCTTGTTTTCGAAAATTAAAATCTGCTTATAAACACTTGTTATTCAACATGCCCACCTCTAGACATATTATTTTATTTCTATAGTAGCCTACATTTTTATAAAAATATACATCAAATACACACTTTCAAGGTGAAATATAACTTAAATCAACCCGCTCATAAGTAACTAGATAGAATTGCCACCTCTTTTCTTATTATTTGTGTTTGTGTAGTCTTTTGCTAGATTATCCACACTTGCCAAGCAAATGGCTGCCGTGATTTTCTAACACTGTGATCCAAGTTCAACAAGCTCTCGCTGCTAACCAAGTTGACCTAGTCACCCAGGTCGAACCAAATGTTGTCAATGCTCCTAAAAATCTATCCAACTGTTCCTATAAGCAATTCAAATCTTGTGACCCCCCAAAATACAAGGGAATAGAAGCACCGCACTCCTTCGATGGTTCGAGGAAATGGAAAGCACTTTCCTAAATTATGACTGCCCTAGCGACCGCAAGGTTCACCGGACATCTCATTAGGGTAGCTTTAACCTGGTGGAACACTGAAAAGAGTCGAAAAGGGGTTGAAGCTGTTGTGGCCCTAACTTGGGAACAGCTCAAGGAACTTATGACTAAACGGTTTTGTCTAAAGAGTGAGATCAAGAAGTTGGAGGATGAGTTCTACTTCTTAAAACAAAATGATGGAGATCATATGACCTATAACAAGCAGTTTCTCGAGTTGAACCAGATAGTCCCGTATTTGTTCACTCATTTTTATCGTCTCATTGAACAATACACCAGGGGTCTTCCTTCTGATATCCAGGTTTCCGTGATTAGCACTGTACCCGCAAATTGGAGGCCGCAATGGAATTGGCCACCAAACTTACAGAAAACCATATCCGAAACGGAGACTTTGACAAGGAGAAAAGGAGGGGCTCAACTCATAAGGCCTCAATAGAAGAGCCAAAGACAACCATGGCTGAAACATCTTCCTGTGTTGATACCAAACAAAAGCATGATTGTAAAAACTACGTCGTTGCCTCGACAAACCCAACTCCACAAGCCGTACCTCTCCAAGCCATGCCACTCACCCAAGTGACACCCAACCCAACTACCCAAACAAGAAACCCTACACTGGTCCTCACCCTCAATGCAACACTTGCCACTATCATCACCAACCCACCGTACTTTGCCGACTGTGTGCCAATTGTGGGCATTATGGTCATTTGAGTAACACTTGTCGTATCCCTCAAAACCAAGCTCAACCTTCTGCCTGAAACATGACGCAACCCTACCAGCAGCCAAACTACCCCATGGTACCCTATGTTAGAGCTTGCTTTAATTGTGGAGATTCTACCCATTTTAGAAACACATGCCCTAGATTGGTTAACATCATTAACGCTCAAGCCCAAACAAACCTAGTTAACCTAGCAAACTAGGCAAACATAGCGCCCCCTTTAGCAAGAGGTCGAGCCTACAACATCAACGCAAACCCAGCTGAGATCAACAACAACGGTGCGAGTGACCAACCCAATTAGCCATTTTTCCACCATGAAGACTCAAGACTCCGCACCAGTTGTTTATTTTATATTTATTCCAAGCTTTTATCAATTCTATTTCTTGTCTTGACTATTCAAGTTACTATTGTTTTCAGATTGGGTAATAATGTTTCAAGATTTTATTATTTTATATTATTTCCATTGTTGCAATTAATATAATACTACGCCAATTGTTTTTCATTACATTTCATATCATGCCATTTTACATCGATTAAATTTCATGTCATTTTATGTCATCATACATCACGGTGGACCTCGTATCATAACTTAGGGAGAGTGGGTCACGTCTCACTTTTTCATAAACTGACCACTTCCTTATAACACAAGAGAGAGGTACCGCCATCAATTAGTCTTGTTTTCTTCGGATTCGAGACTCAAGCATTGGTTGTTGTGTTTGTTTATTTTTTGTAGATTTTAGGACGAGTCACATAGAGCTAATCATGACCGGATAACAAAGCCAATGAAAATTTGACAAGGAAATGGTGGATACGTTGCTGGTACTTACTATATATAAGTGTTTTTGTCAAACGATCAAAAGCATTGTTAGCTTGGTCATGGGAAGTTCCATGTAAGTAGTGTGGCTTTGTGGTTGGTGATTTCGTTTTTGTGGTTTCGTATGTAACTTTATCATTTTGGCGTTTATTCATTGCAAAGCCCATTGTCGTGATACAAGTCGTAAGGCAACCTGAGTACATTTTACGACTCAGTAGCAAACCCCTTATCATGTTACAAGTCATCTCCGTGTTATAACGATTTTCATTTTCTCACCTTCGGCAACAAAGAACGATTCCTCTTTTCGGGTATTTATCCCTTACTAGGAACGCTACCGTCTCAATTGAACCTAAACCCTACTTTGGATATAACTTAATGTAAACTCCTAGTGTTAATACTAACCATTACCGTTTACGACTTCTTTCTAATTTCGGGACGAAGTTCCCAAAAGTATGGGAGACTGTAACATACGCCAAAATAGGTACAAGAAAAATCCGACCCGTTTGAAATGGATTTCTTCGCGTAAAATAAGTAGTGGAATTATATTATTTATCATGTTATTTAATATTTTATAAAAAAATAAGATTTAATTCCTTGCTATATTGAAAGTTATTAAAGATTTACTAAATTTTCAAACATATTAAAGTTTAAGCGGCTAAACTTGTAAATTAGAATGAAAAAAACTTATTCTTTTCACCTGATTGAGTATGAAATACGACACCAGAAGAAAGGAAACCTCCACGTTGACATTCTTGATTTTTTTTTTGGCTATGGACCATAACTCCCAAATAAGGAAGTGAATCATGTTTGAAAAATGTAATGAATCAATTTCTATAATTGCTATTAACTAAGGGAATAATTAGTGGAAGCACACGAGCATTCTAACGCATAAATCAACACACCCGTTTCCACATTACCACCAGCCCACCATCCTAAACAAACCCGACGACCTTGCATCACGATTCACGATCGGCTTCCTTTCCGACTCAACTTAACAGTATCGAAACAATCGATCGTGTCGTTCCAAACCATAACAGACCGCCAACATCGCTACCACGTCGACTAACTAATCGGTTCAACTTAAGCTACGCACTCAATTGTTTTAACCATCATGGATTCATTGACTTGCTGTTGAATATGTTGGGTTACTCTGTAACGCATAACCAGCCTCCTCGCTTGGCGATTAAGGTACCTATATCGCGCCCTCTTCTTATTCGAAAAAAGATACGAATTCTGGTTTGTTTCGATTGATTGTTCTGGCGACTAAAACTTTTATTTGGAAATCGATTGTAACCTGAATAAGGAACATGAATCTCCATAGTAATAAGTTTGATACAATAATAATAAACTTATGTTCGGTTGTTCTTCGGTTCAAGTCTACGTTAGGTCAAAGCTTCTATTAGTTTACAAGTCAAACTATTATTACTTTGCAATGTGTGTATATATATATATATATAATTTTGTATGGTTAGCATAGGGTACATTCTTCAGTTAAAACTCTATGTTGAATATTTTTTTATGATCTTCTAGTGCTCAACTAATAAGTCGATCGACAGCGATAACTAAAACTGCAGACCCTACAAAAAACAAACAAAAAAAACATTTGGTAGGCTAAAAAGATGATGAGGTACAAACTTTATATATAAATTTTGTTTTCTTTTGGTACTAAACTCCAAACATATTCTATAACAAAATAATTTTTTACGATAAAAGATATATACCTACATCTTTTTTTTCCTAATATAATATATATGATATAATAATTAGTCAGAAATAGTAACGTATTCGTCGCCAGACAATCTATGTGCCAATCATATAGTTAGTTGTATTCATAATTTAGGTTCGCATGCTATTTTAATAAAATCCATAACACTTTGTCCTTACACGCGGTATACACTTTGTAGTTTTCGTGTAGGGCAACCTCTCATCAATCTTAGCAACTTCTTGTATAGAATTTCGCAAAACGCAATCTGTGAGTGAATCTTACAAGTCCTCTTTTTCTTTATTATACGTTTTTTTGGTGTATTATGTGTCGCTTTATATTATTATTATTTTTTATCAATTATGTGCAATTACCATCTTGTGAAGTATATGTGCTATGTGTTATTGTTTGTTGTTTACTTGGTGCATTACTTTCATTTCAGACGTTACATTATTATGGGCTCGTCGGTTCCCCATTACCTATGAGCAGAACTTGACGTCGCCAACCATAAGAGTTTAGCTGCATTTGATTGAGCTCACCATAATATCGTGCAACATGCATACATTCATATGAATCATTACAGTTGATTTGTCTATTGTTTGAGGTTGTGTTATGAGGTTTGACATATGACATACAACATTGTCACACTCTGTATTTTCAACCAAACACCGGTGGGCTGGGTGGGGAATATCGTGACGTAAGTTGATATCATCATAGTCAATTAAGCATAGCACAGCGGAAGTCTTGGAGTTTAAATTACTATTACAAACCAAATGTTCAAAGTACAAAAAATAATATACAGACGGCTTGTAATGAAAGATCCACAGGCGGATCGTAAAATGTACAAAATGTATAACAGACTTTGGGCAGATCTAAGGATTTGCAAGATCCTCTTATATCACTACCGAGCAACTTCCAGCCTATTTCGTATTGTACCTGCAAGCTTAGTCTTTTGAAAATACGTCAGCTTTCGCTGGTAAATACACCCGATTGACTCATTTTGAAAACATTTTTAAAATTAGATTTAAGTGCACAGGCCACAAATCTTTTATAACTTGGGAAAGTCAACGTTGTAACCTTGTTAACAGCTTTACATGTTTGTAAATACATATGGGGCCAGTACAGAGACCGAGACATAATTAATGTACACAACACTTATGAACCCACGAAGGAGTTATCCCCAACTTTTGGGTAAAAATAATTTAGCATTCGCATCTATCGGGTGTATGCCTACACCCCATGCTTTGGTCGTGGCCATTAACTAATGTAATGAGCCAATGATATCTAGGACACGGTCGTTAACCCCCAATGTTTAATTTATCAAACAAAACTGGTCAAAACGGAATATGCGGATTTACTAGCCACAATACGGCATTCGATTGATCCCATTTCCGAACAAGCGGTAATAATTTACCGTAACCCAAGCCCGTATAGGGAAAATAAATCAAGAATATTTACCTGAGCTAGTCTTGATTAATAATGCAAGATTTAATATTCTCAGCCGTATTCAAAATGAAATAAGTGCAGATAGCATTTGCTGGAAGGCTCTAGTCTGGATTATTGCATAAGTTAACCAATTAAAATGCTAACGGTCTTAATTTAAGTCATAGACTTAGACCGACTAGCGTAATGGATCAAAAACGGTACGATACGCTAGATTAAGCGATGACCGGATAGAATGTAGTTTAAACGCAACAAGTACTTAAGACTTGTATAATGTGGGTAAACAATTAACATTCTAGAATTTGAGATTAAAATGATAATGTTAAACCCGTTTTGGTTAATTTGCGTAAACTGGTTACATATACTTAACCGTATGCATATAAGCGATATCGGGTAACCGGATGAGTCATTAACAAGTTCTTTATGTCATTATACTTTAAATAAGTTGTAATATTAGTAGGATATCAACTTATATGCCTTAAAAGGTTTTGAAACGAAATTATGCATCATAAGGGTGTTCTTGTAATTATATGTCGTGTAAAAGGAGCTTGCGTGTATTCTGATGTTATGATCATAAACATTCTGAAAAATACTTAATTTGTGATATAATATCAGTAAGATAGCACACATAAGTGTGGTTTATGATTTAAGACCAAACTATGCACCGAAAGGGCATTTTGGTCATTTAAAAGTATAGTTTACGATATTTAAAATCAGTTTATGATCAGAATATCAACATCATAATATGTTAATTACGTTAACATATCAGTAGGTACTTTATTTGCAAGTTCATTGTTGATTAAACCATGTTTTATGTAAAAAGGACATTTAGTCAAATTTTTGACATTTTACGGAACTTGTGCATAAACTCAGATTATGATTTTGATCATGTAATATAACCTCAGAGGGTTATGCTACATTGCATTACGATCATAATGTGACCTTAATTCAGAAGTTAACTAATCTAAGTCGGGTCAGAATCGAAAGTCAAAGCAGAAGTCAAACTTCACGACTTTCGGTTGTGAACTGACTCTAGGACTGAAATTGACGGATCGAACATGTTCCCACATGTTCTAATAATTATTACCAACTTGTTTAAGTGTCAAAAACATGTTTATAACATATATAAACTCATATTATAATATTTATGAAATCTGACCCGTTTGACTTTTTAAAACATAAACTTTGACCCGTCAATTGGCCTAGTAAACGTGATCTTTAAGAGGTGCCCCTTTAAGGGGTTAATACCTTCCTAATTACGATCACTTAGCCATGTTCATTTCGAACAATGACTGGACCATAATGGTCTTAACCGAAAGTCAAGGCATTTGTTGAAAATACTTGAGTTTTGGCTATTAAAAGCCTATAAAAAGAAAATAGCTGAGATGGAGCACTTACAAGTGATCCAAGGGAAACTTAGAACTCAAAGGGAAGCTCCCAAATGGTCAGAAACTTCCAAGAGTGTAATAAGAGAGGAGAAAGAGTGAATGAGCAAAGAAATGAGTGAACTTAAGTGGCTATTTATAGTGCAAGAGGTGTAAGGAGATGGAGCCAAGTGTTAGGAGTGTTGTAGGATTACTACAAGTGTCTAGGAGGTGTCAAGAGCTGGAGGAGTGTGGCAATTTGAAGGCTAGGTGGCATCCTCACAAAAATTTGGGGTTTTGACACAATTAGTCCCTCAAAAATAGTTTTGCAAGAGAGGTGGCATCACAAGTGTCTAGCAAGGTGTCAAGAGCTGCAAGAGTGTGGCATTTTGCAGGAGAGGTGGCATCTTGATAGAATTTTGGAGTTTTGACACTTTTAGTCCCTCAAGAATAGTTTTGTGGATTGTTATGAATTGTCCCTTGACTTATATCCAATGACATAATGATACAACTTGGTCTTTTTGTTCAATACGAGATGTATTGAAGAAGAATAAGAGTAACCGAACATTAATGGGTGTCACACTAGGTGTTCTTACGATTTATAAGCGTTTACTAGCTTAAACATGAAATATACGAATACTTATGGTTTAATGGGTTAACTCACCCAAGCTAGTAAGGTTTAAGGTTCGGTGAAGATGTGTGATACTCAAGAATGGTGAATCACAAGATATCACCTTAACCGGGAGTCATTCGGGTCGAAAAATGACTTAATTATGCAAGGAAAAGGTTATAATAAAGTCTAGGGGCCTTAAGGTTATTGGTTGAAAGTTTATATGGTGCAAAACTGAAGTTCTAAGGCTTCGCCGTAAGACCTGTTGCCAGACAGTAGCTTACGGTTAGTTAAAATTTCTAACCAGAAAGTCTGGACCGTAAGCTACTGTCAGGTTTAATTTTTTATTTTTTTTAGATTTTTGGATTCGTTTAAGGAGTTGAGTGGCTAACTCATTTGAGGTATTTTCTTAGGGAATTTACACGTTTCGGTTTATTACCGAATACGAATTTTGCGAGGTGTTACAAACATATTTACTTACATTGGTTATCGCATGTTTTCTCAATACACAAACTATATATATTATATTCCTAATAACAACAAGGTTCACTCATCAACCTTTGTTAACCCAAGAACTATTTTTACACGTGATACAAGTGATCAGGCATGAAGAGAAAATATTTGGACGTAGGATGAACCTTAGTTAACAAGAAATTGATAAATGTAGTTTAGTGGTTATGAACAATATCTCATACATTTAAATTGTTTTATTGGATTATTTGTTTTATGAAACATTCAATGTGGATTAATGATTATTTAAAACATGTAATAGCAGGTCATAAGCTTTGGATCAACCAATCATGCCCCAGTCACGTATTTCGCTATCGGTCGGGTTGTGACAGTCAAATGGTCCCACTGAAGATCTTCATGCTCAACTCACCAATGGTATGCAAATTGCAACATCTTAAAATAACCTTAATATGTTTTGATTCTCATTACATATTAATGTATCAAACTTAGTTGCAGCAGACAATGATACGAATGGCTGGAAATGTGAATCCGACAATCCTCAGGATACCAGCAGTGTGTTCCTTGCTTTATCACCATCAATCGATCATCCGCATGCCACCATAGAAGATATAGAAGGTTTGTGGTGTGGGATTGCTATTGGACAACAAGAAAAGGAGGTGTTACAGGCGGTCGAGAACCGCTATCCGCAAACCTTTCAAGGGTACAAATTCATCCAAGGCCTCATTGGCTGTCCACTTTGAAAGCGTTCCATGATTTCATCAAAAGTTTTATACAAAATCTGTGCGTGAATTGGAAGAGGATATAGATTTTTTTGAGATGATTAAGTTTGATCTCTCGTGGGCCCGTAAGAGGCTACATATGGTGAGAAATCTCAAATTTGGGAATGACCCGTTAAGGCTGGAGTTGGTCGAAGCCACTACGAGGCCTGAGAGGGATCGGGTAGAGTTTGAGAGGGCTCGGTTAGAGTATGATAGGGCTATAGATGCCCGAAACGCGAAGCTTCATGAGATAAGCCAAATTTTAGATAATAGAAATCGAAGTAAAATTCACTATAGTTTCATTTGCAATTGACGCTATGACGAGCCCCTGTTGTCATCATTGTGTTGGTCATGTCGGGATGGGATAATAAGCATCAACCCGATCCTAGTGGTTGTCCTTCGTCGTCAAGTGGAGAGTTAGTACAAGTTGTATGTTTAGTAAACAATAATCATACAGTTGATCTCTAATCATAATATAATGATAGAGTTTAAAAGAAATAACCGTGTATTTTTGTGACCCGGGAGAAAGTAGTGTATTGTGCCTACAAGAATACAACGCTAAGATACACTGAAAAAAATAATTATAAAAATAAAATTTAAGATATACGAATTAAAAAACCCATCAAAAACATTTAATTTGACGTTAATTAATCAAATTTGCATTACAAAATACGGATCATTTAGCCTGAAATACTAAAAATCATATAAGTTTTAAAAATTGACCGAAAACATAATAAAAATCGTCATTAATCAACATTTCAAAACGATATTTTTTTTTCATTAGAGATTTGTTATGTAATGCGTAACATCATATATGGCTAAAAAACCATCAAAAGTAAATAATTTGACGTTGATCAACTTTACATAGCATATAAGTTTTAAAAATCCACCGAAATCATAAAAATAGTCATAAATCAACATTTCAAACAAGAATTTTTTCATTAGATATGAATTTGTTTACGAATATCAAACAAAATTGTTTAAAAACAAAAAAACCGGTTTTACAAATATACATATTTGATGAGTTCGATTAACATATTATATGTATCACAGAAGCACGGGGCAGAAAGAACCATATATGAACAAAACTGGTTGTACGTACGTTTGTAACTGCCGACAATATGTTAACGTAGCTAGCTGTCTGTTGTACCAAGCCGACATACTCCCGCCGCATGTGCTAACCCACCCATTTATCCCCACCGTCCGATCTCCATCCGATGGAGATAAATATCTGTTTCTGTTGCAGCCCACCTGAGAGAGAAACAAGACAAAGTGGATACCACTGGCAATCGACAGTTGTCGGTTAACGGATTCCGGCAATCGCCGCATCACGTAATTCCAAGAAGATACCGACGTTATTCATCCCGTTCTTCCACGTGTACATTGCCTTTTTAACAATTTTATACATGGATGTCCAGTTTGGTGGAATTACAAAGCAGTCCCTCTACTTATGTATATTTTTAATGATAATTTAAACCACCATAGTTATTTCTTCCAAAATCTTCACCTTTCTTTTGTGAATAATTAATTTTGATTGGCATGTTATGAGAATAGCTGATTTTGTAAAAATGATGCGGTGTCTCACTTCTTGTACGCAGTTTTGCACTGGTTGATACAAGTTCAATATAATTAATTTTGTTGTGTAATGATCAAATACAAACGATACTTAACATAAAAATTGCCTTTAACGTCAGAAGTAAATGAATTTTTTTTTTAACTTTTTCCCTTACTACTTAAGAATGATATACAATTGTAAAATGTAAAAAAAATGAGATTTTATAGTAGTAGGGTAATTATAAATACTCTACAAAATTACATAATTACTCTACTAGTGTAAAATCATAATTTTTTTTGGATTCTGAGATTAAAATGCGTGTTTAATAAAATAGAGAAAAAATCAAAAAAGAAAGTTTCTTCTTTCACTTCTCACATTAAGAGTATTTTTTATGTTAAAACTCATTTGCAGAATGACTTAACCATAATTTTATTTCATCTAAAGTTATTAGTTATAGTAATTAGAGAAATTTTAGATACTCTGAAGCAACTTTGTACATCCAAAATATAAATTGTGAATCTAAAAATGCAATAAGGTTACGTTTTAAATTCGAATCAAACCAACTGATAAGGTTGTCATATTAAATTAATTATTATTAATATTAATTATAGCATTAGAAACAATGGTGCGTGCTTTTCTCTAGTTTTTTTATTATACAATAATTCGATACACAGATGTGGCATAAAAAAAACAATATAAACTAGAAGAGTTTTATTATAGGTAGCATTCATTGGCGAATATATCACCAACCGTTGATGTTGATAATTCCAAGTGAAATTTTGTGAGAAAATTCAGCGTGGGTAAAGACTTTACTAGCAGATCATCAAATGGCACTTTACTAACATGTCGGTTATAGATGGTTCGCACCGACCACAAGGGGTGGACCTACACTATGTCTTGGGTGAGCGGCCGCACCCTTTAAATTTTTGTTTCTAGTGTAATATGTGCCTGAAATTTCCGGGCGCACCACATAAAATTTTGTCATCGCCCCCTTGAACTCAGCGGATCTACATGAAAACATGAAGGAGAGTACGAGATGGAAGCAAAGCCCTGGAGACTCAGTTTGAAAGAAGAATGGAAGACGTGTTATGTGAAAACTAATTTCATTTTAGGTCAACTATAGCATTAACCAAATATATTGTGGGCTCTAACTGGGCCATCATGGTTCACTTTTAATTTTGTGTACTAACTCAATCTCAATGGCTAAATTTTGGGAATAATTGAATACATTTAAAAACAACGTGACATTCTACTTGTTAGAAGTGAATGGGAAGCGTATTAATCCAGATGAATTTTAATTTGCTAGCTGATAAGTATAATTTTTGGTGATTTTACAATGTATTCATCTTGATTTATCAATTAATAATATGGTTTGTAAATGTATAGTGGTTTACGTACATATATGTTATACGTATGGGTGAGTTCATGTAAGGAAATGTACGGATTATTTGATAGCTAGAATGAAGAACAAATAATTATTAAATTTATTATAATTATTATTTCATCCGATTTCTAAGTCCAATCAAACCGATTCAACCAACAGGGGCTTGTAACACGTCAAGTTCGATGTTCGATGTTGTTTTAATATGCACGTTTTTCCTACATTAAATCATGTAATATCATAATGCTATTTTATTGTATAATTTTGTTATATAATTATTGTATTTATATATTTAATAAGTTTTAAGCAAAATATGGCGTCATCCGACTCCTAATCTGAGCAACCCGGATTGACTGGTTCGATCAGTGGACCAGTATAATGCGTCTGGTTCAATGCCTGATCCGGTTTTAAAACATTAGTTGTGGCTAAATTTAAAAAATGAACTTGTAGAATATATTACATCTTCACTATGCGTTTGTAATGACGTTTGACAAATTCTTGTTGAATATATATAAATTAGTTTAATTGTCTTTTATTTATATGACCCAACCCGAACCGGACCAAAAAATATTATATAGCAATAGACAAAAAACTCTAAAAATTTCCGCACCCCATGAAAAATATTCCTGAGTCCACCACTGCCGACCACAACCACAATACCGAAAAACGTTAAATGTTAGTTATTCTATTATTATTGGAATTTGTTTTATCCGTTCGTAATCCATGGTGATCACTAACAAAACGTTCCATTAGTAAACAATTCAATGGGAAAATCTTTGTTTTATAGTAGTAAATACCATATGAATTTGTTTAATATAAAAAATAGATATCATATAAATATTTGTTAAAGTATTAAGTCGTGATAAGCAAATTTTGTTGATGCTTAATTTCCTTAAAAGTTAAGGAGAATGTAGCAAATGTTAAATTTTGAGAGGGGGTAATATGAAAATTTAACTTGAAAAGGATTCCGTACAAAAAGGAGAATGACACCTGTGCCACTCATGCCCTGTCACCGTACCTCCACCCTGCCCCCTCGAATTAAGACAAGGAAATACCTTGAGTTAATGAAAATTGTTTATTATTATTTTTTAATATCACATTATCCTATAAAATTTATTTACGAACTAACTTTGGCCTTGCAAATTTAAATCCTAAGAAGTTAAAATATTTAAGATGTCAATTAGGGTGATAAGGAAAAAAATCAAATGAAAAGTGAATGTCTAAAATCGAAATAATTGAATCGACCGTGAAGCTGATTGTTCAGTTATGAGTTTTCAACCAACAGATTTTGAGGTTCACTCTAGGTTATGATTATTGATTTTAAAAGTTTGTTGTGGTTATATTTGTATATATAATCGAATTAATTAATGGAAACAACGTTTATAGTTTATATTTTTTAAAAGGTAGTACGTTATATGTAGAAAATTTTTATTAACTTTTTTTTATAAATATAGTATTAGTTATTGTTTATTCTCCTACGTAAATTAAAAGAATAGTTAATATTTTATATATCCAAGATATAATCGGATTCATATGGTTTAGTTGAAGTCCTAACGTCAAGACTTTGTTTGTCAAGTCGAGAACCAAGATGGTGGTGATATGGAAGTTCTTCTCTCGGTTGTTAGCGTTATCAAGTCGAATATTAACACAAGTTGTCTCTATAGTAAATAATAATTGCACCATTTATCTCTATCAATCAATTGATGATATAGTCCATAAGAAATAATGTGTATTTGAGCCCCTATGAAAAAAGTGATGCAACATGCCCATTTCAATGAAAGGATCTTCTTCGAGGAGGTAGAGCAGTGAATCATACTCTATCCACGTAATATCATATGGGAATACATAATAAAAAAACAAAAATGGTTATAAATTTGGAAGAACTGAATGTACTCCGAAAAATATATTTCTATAATTTATTTGAATAAAAATCAGACTCATTACTCATTACATATTATTTTGATGTTAGAGACTTATAGTTGTAAGTGACACTCTAAAACAAACCCATCAAAGAGGAGTGTGATATCAATTTTATCAAATTGAACCCAAAAGTAATGTTCAAGATTTACCCAAACGTAGGACACCTATTGACTATCGCAACATCTCTTTCTTCACTAAATTGCTCGAGTTCACGAACCATAATTTTACCAAAATGTCAAACCCGAAGGTTTGCGGTGGTGCTCAAGATTTACCCAATTTACCCAAATGGCTATCCAAGCTATGCAGCCTTCGCCCTAACAACCTCTAAAGAATCTATCCAACACTAAAAGAGAACAAATTCAATTGGTTATAGAGAAAATAATACTATGGTATTTTAAATACATATAGTTTTTTACTTGTCAAACCAAAATATCATATATATATATATATATATATATATATTGATGATTACAATAAGCATATGCATCACAAATGCATTATAAGGAGACCGTGTCTGTTTGCACGTTTGTAATTGCCTCAAGGTGTTAAGGTAGTTGTGTGTTGTACCATGTCAAAGGTGGTAAATATATTATATTAAGGTATGCTTTTGTTGTAGAAGAAAAAGAATCACACCATCCTATTACAAGGTGCTAAATGTACTTATTTTTTTATCTAGTCAACTGACAGATCATATTTTTATAAATACATCAAAACGACTTATTTTACCTCTAACCTTACGAACATCCTTATTAACACTTACATTTTCACATCATCACCTTTTTTATATTCTTAAAAATATAAATTAATTAGCTAAGTATCATTAGAGATAATAACTAAATTAAACTTAAAATAATTAAATGAAGGTTGGTTCGGGTTATCTTCCGGGTTGCCATCATTTAACAATTGAATAAATGAAGGTTGGTTCGGGTTTGAGTTCATATTTTGAAGGATGAATATATAAAGAATATTGATTTAAGTTGGATTTTAGGTGTGATAAAATGTAAAACTGTATGGTTGTATTTATAGTGGTTTAGGAAGTATATTTAATTACTACTAGATTGTGGACCCCGAGTGTTACACGTATTAAATAAAAAATATCTCATATAAATAAAAATGATAAATACCAATTGTTTAATACCACCCATAATCAGAAAAATGTCAATTTCTTTGAAATTTGAAGAAAAACAAAATAAATTAACAAAATTAAAGATGCTAATATATCATAGATAATTATTACTATTTATCAATATATACATAAGTTAAAATTTACAATTCAGACAACTTGAATTATGAATAATTTGAATAGTCTATCGAAGCTGATTCCTGCTGCATTATGCAAAGGATTCCACTGTTTACAACTTTAAATTATATATTTGTTATTATTAACAACTAAAAAAACTCATCCCATAATTTATTCCACCGATCAAATGTGAAGTCAATGTGCTATGTATATATTATTTACAATAACAAAAAATAGCTTATATATATGATTTATCGTAAATAGATTACAACCATAAGTTAAATATAATTTAGTAACTATATAAAATTTATTTAAATACAAAAGTGTATATTCGTTAATTCTCTAACCTTCTATAGCTATATTCAGCAATAATTATATTTATATTATATATATATATATATGTATATATTAAAAAATAATATTCAAATTAGATTAAACCCGTGCGAATTAGATCAATATCTTTATGTTATATATTAATTAAAAATTACAGCTATACTTAGCAATAATTTATATTTATATTTATATTTATATTTATATATATATATATATATATATATATATATATATATATAATATTAGAATTAGATTAGACCCGTTCAAATACAATATCCTTTATGTTATTATATTATATTAATAATAATAATAATTAATAATAAAAGACCTATATTAAAGAAAGAAAATGTCACATGGTATAAGCTCGTGTATTACACGTATTAAATGGGTTAAATATAAAAAATATAAATCATAAACTTTTACATAATCATTATCACATGGTTAAACAATATAATAATATTATAGTCTTATACATTTATAATTCATGATTTTTATCACACATGTTGAGAAAATAAAAACTATATTATTATAAAAAAAGGTGTCAAACCTTTAATAAACACAAACTCTAAATGTAATAATATTATAAAGTTAAAATTATTTATGATTTTAGTTTTAAAACATTTTGTTTTTTTAATCTCTGTATATAATGTATATTTCACATAACATATTTATAAAGATTTCTTAATCTTTATATATTATTGATTAGTTATAATTGGTCACATAACGATACTTGATCAGTAATTGTCTCAATTAATTAGACACAATTGAAATTCGTCAAAGCATACTTGACCATGAGTAAACATACATAATCAAATTCATCATTTATCAAAAGGACTTTCAATGAATTAGTGAAAAGCTTTATGAGTTTTATTTATAAGAGGTTAAATAAACCATAATTTACTAATATCGTTTTATAGTATTAGAAAGAGGTTTTAATACATAATATTAATTAAAGTTAGACGGAAAGATTATAAAAATTAAAATTGAGATAACTTATAGTAAATAATAATAATAATAATAAGGATAATGATAACAAAATTATTTTTAAATAAACTAAAACTAAAATTGTAAGTTTGAAGGAGAGATTGTCACATGGTATTAATTGAAATCTTTTATTAATATTTAGATTAGATTTAGATTATTTTAACTTATTATCCTTATGTTTTTATTGTTAAGTATATTTTATGGTTGGTTTTTATTGAAATTCAATTTATTTTAACTCGTTATAGTCAAGTTATGAAAACATAAAAAAAACTTCAATGCTTTTATCATTGTGGAACTACCGTGAATGAAATTAAAGGCATTTAACTTATAGGGGGAGGTTCATTTGATAAGAAATTTTAATTGAGAAGAAAAAGAACAAAGGGTAAATATAAAACATTAAATAGTTTTTCTCCCATCTCATTTATTGTTTATTTGACTAATTAATTAGTCATAGCGACTATCATCATTCACACTAAAAACTTTTGCCTACACACATAAAAAATTATCCTACACATTTCGAAATTTATCTTACACGTTCCAAATTTATCCTACACAACTCGTAATTTGTTCTACACACCTTGTAATTTATCATACACTCTAAATTAATTTTTTTAAATATATATTTTAAAAAATATATATTTTAAAAATAAGTTACAAATTTAATTTAGTTAGTCATTAAAGAGGAAGACTACAATTTAATAATATATGAAAGTATACTAAAATACCCTTACAATGACATTAAATACAAAATTTAATGAAGCAAATTGAAGTATTCCTATTGATTGAAATTTCTTCTTTTTTATTCTTACAAAAAAATTCTTCTCATTTGAACTCTCCACTTAACTTATACTATGGTTAAAGTTAGAAAAAAAATTAAGTTGTGAGGAGAGGAAAATTAAAATGCTTTAAAATGGGACAATCATAAATTCTAAATGCAAGGTATTATGTACCATGTCCTCTACATCTCGGTGCATTGAGGATGGTCTAATAGACAAAGACAAAGAGGATATGAGTGGAACCTAGCTATCGTCGGTTGTTGGTTAATAGATTCCGCCAATTCGCGGTCGCCACATTGCATAATTCGAAAAAAGAAACCAACCACATTGATCCGCCTATTCCACGTGTACAGTCCATGTTGTAACTGATATATATATATATATATATATATATATATATATATATATATATATATATATATATATATATTTGTAAGAAAATATAAAAGTGTGAGAAGAATAAGAAAGAATTTAAACCATTAGATATTTAATCTAATGGTTGAGATTATGGTGGTAACTTTGTAAATAGTGTTGACTATTAAACTAACTAATTTTCTAAATTAAGGGTATAAAGGTAAATTTAACATTTTTAAATTAAGAAACTAACATTAATGCACGTGCAAAGTTCCCCTCATTCTTTTTTAAACGTCAATAACTTTTTATACGTAACTCTATTAAAAAAAATACACCATTATAACGAGTGCTTTTTATCTTCAATATGAGTACCATATTGATATACTTATGTAGAGAAAAAAATTACGTCTCGCTTGGAGGTTTTAGTCCATGGTGTTTTTTCTATGTTCATACAATGGTGTTTTAATTGTAGGGTGTTATTTCTGTTATGTTCCTGTTCTTCGTAAGATATATGTCTTCAATATACATGCTGTGGTGTTTTTATGAGTTAGGGTGTTATTCCTGGTATATTTAATGTGAGGACAAAGGTCCTTGCATTGCTGTGGTTTCTGGTGTCTTCAGTAGGTTTCTGTTGCCTTCAAAGAGTTAGGGTGTTATTTATGTTTTTATATATTTAGGGTGTTAATTTTGTTTATTAGGGTGTTATTTCTGTTATATTCAATATTAGGGTGTTCTTTATAAGATGTGTGCCTTCAATATAACTGTTGTGGTGTTTTTATGAGTTATGGTGTTATTTCTGTTATATTTCTGTTTTCTATAAGATGTATGCCTTCAATATATATATATATATATATATATATATATATAGTGAAGAGTTCAAATGAAAAGAAAATTTTTGTAAGAATAAAAAAAATAACTTAAACCAACATAAATTCTCCATTTACTTCATTTAATGTGTGTATTTAATTTATGAAAAAGGGTATATATGTAATCTATAATTGTCATTATTAGCTAATTAATTAAACTTGTAATTCATTTTTTTAATATACTCTTTCAAGATAAAATAATTTATGGTGAAAGACAATTTTCGAAATGTGTAGGATAAATTTTAGTATGCGTAGGAAAAATTTTGAAATGTGTAGGGTAAATTTACATGTGTGTAGGGTAAATTCCGATAAGTGTAAGATATATATAGGATAAATTTTAAAATGTGTAGGATAGAATGTTTTTACTTTATTAATTAAAGATGACATAATTAATGAGAGAAGTTATAAACTATTTAATGATTTACCATTATGCCATTTCTTCTTTTTCTTCTCATATTAAATTTCTTCTCAAATGAACCTTGCCGTATATATATATATATATATATATATATATAGGGGAAGGTTATCTTGAGAACGATGATTTTTGTGAGAACAATAGGAACAATTTTATCCATAGATCATCATAAATCAAAGGCTAAGATTAGAGAGGTTTAAATGAGAAGAAAACCTAAATAAAAAAACTAAAGGGGTATTATTGTCATAGCTCAAAACTCAAAACATAAACACCCTTAAAAAAACCTTCAATTGATCTCTGTGTAACCCCCCCCCCCCCCCATTTCAAAATCACGATTAGATCAGTCGCGTTTTGAATCGATTTAATGGGTAAGTTCTTCGGTTCAATCGATCTATGTGTAAAAAACCTTAGATTAATCTCTATTTGTGTATTTTTTTGCTTTCAAGTTCAGTTAAATTCATCTATGTGTAACAAAAAAAACACTTCAGCTCCAAAATCACAACAAAAACCTCAATCAGTCTCGCTTTGAACCAATTTAACCAGTGAGTTCTTCAGTTTTGTCGATTTGTTGTGTGATTTGAGTTTTGTAGTTCAGTTTTTGCCCTAATTTAAGTAAAACGATCAGTTTGCAGTAAAGTAGATTAGATTATACAATGCTAGATCCTTATAAAACAAAAAATTATTTGTGATCACTGAGTTGTCAATTTGGTGTGTGATTTGAGCTTGCAAATTTCAGTTTTTTGCCCTAGGTTTAGAAAATCTTTCAGTTTGCGGTAAGTAGGTTATATTATGCAACAACAGATTGTTAGAGAACCGAAAATTGTTTATGATCGTTTTGTATTTTGCCTTAGTTTTTATCAAAGTTATTGTTGAATTCGTTGTTTTATGTCAACGGTCTTAACTGACTTCACATAGTCGGTAGGGATTAAAATATGTACAACAGTACAATTTGTTTGATAATGTTGTTATTGATCATATTAGATGTTAAGGTTGGATGTGAATCGGTTTAACCTGTTAGTTCTTCAGTTTCGTAGTTTAACTGGTGAGTTCTTTGGTTCATATTAGATGCTAGATCGCTGTTTTATATTAAATGAGTGAAATGTTATGATTTAGAAAGTGAATGAAGAATGCTTATTGTCAAATCAGTGTTCAAATTCTGAAACGATTCACTTTTTGTAAGTTCCGCAACTTATATCGGTACCGTTCTATTACCGTGTTTTGTTGATGCTAATGTTTCTTAGGGTATCTACATGTGATTGACGTAAAGATGTTATTGTTAATTTAAAGATGGTGATCCTGTTGCACTCTTGTTGAGTTTAACCTTATATTTACTAATTACTTATCTTGAAATAGGGTGTTTTAGGAAGTTTGAAGGTGTTTATGAAAAGGTTTCAGAAGAAGAAAATGGAAGAATGAAAAGTAAGCAATTTACACATGTGTAAATCATCTTAGTTAGTATTACATGTGTTTAATTAAGAAGTTTACACATATGTAAGTAAATTGTTTATGCATGTTTTTTAATTACATAATATTGTTTACTTGAAGCATCAAGGAGTGGTGAATAAAAATAATAATAAAACAGATAGTGAACACATGTGTAAGTAATATATTTACACATGTGTAAATCATTTTAGTTAATATTGAACTTGAGTAATTAAGCAATTTACACATGTGTAAATCATCTTAATGAAATTGAATTTGAGTGATTAAGCAATTTACACATGTGTAAGTAAGTTGTTTGCACATGTGTAATTAAACACTTGCATAAATTACTACTAATGCATATTAAAAATGTTTTTTAAAAGTGTTTCATGTATATGGAATTAGAAACAGGAGGCAAAAAGAGAAAACAAAAGGAGCTTAACCAAACAAGGCAACAAAAAAAAAAACAAAATACAGATGAAGCAGGTACAAAGAAGTGGAAGAATGAAAAGGTTGCTGCTGATTGGGGCTTTTGTGGTAACTAGGAATATGAAGATGCTCGTGGTTAGTTGGTATATGGCTGATTGGGTTAGGTTATGTAATGACCAATATTCGTTTGATCTTGGTGTTCTATTGAAGTTTTGGGGCTGGGCTATAAAGGGGCTGCTAGTTTTGTTGTTAATAGGTGGGGTTGGATGTATGGCTGGTTTGAGGATGTGAAAATCAGGTTGGGTTTGGTGTTTGTTGGTATATTCTTTGGTGTATGGATGTTTGAAGTTTGGTCAGCTTGAGGAATGAGGATTATGCTTCTGCTTGGTCGAGCTCAAGGTTTTAGGGATGCTCAAGATAGACTCTTAGATGTTATGCTTTAGGTGTTGTTTTAATGTTTTGGTCGTGTTTGATTGTTTTTTGGATGGTTTGTGTTGTTTAAAACTTGATTGTATAGATTTATTTTTATGTTGGACTCGGGCCGGGTGTGTGGCTTTAAGTATAGAATCGGTTGTTTTTTTATTTCTAGTTTAGCACATGGCCGAGGACAGCTTGTTAGGTTCCAATTGTTAGATCATAACTAGTAGTTTGGGTTTGGTTTCTTCCTTTGGGTATATCGTGGGAAGGCCAATGCCCATATGTTGTAAATATTTTTTTATTACCAATAAAATTATGGGGTTGTCATCCACTTTATACGTGTGTAATTACAATGTACAAATGTGTAATCCATAAACAAATAAGTAACAATGGACAATTTACACATGTGTAATACAACTGAACTTACGTAAAATAGAAACTAATAAGTGACAGCGAACGATTTACACATGTTTAATTCAGATGCAAATGTGTAAAACAGAAACAAATAAGTGAAAGGTAACAATTTACAAATGTGTAATACACATGTGCATATGTAAAATAGAAACGCATAAATGATAATGAACAGTTTACACATGTATACTACATATGAATATACCCTGTATGGTCTGTACATTGTACCCGATACCAAATGTTCATCCCTATTTACACATGTGTAAATCGTAAAAAATAAACACATATATATCAATGTTTACACATGTGTAAATCCAAATAGTTAAAAAAAATAAGCACATATATGGAGGTTTACACATGTGTCAAGCCAAATAGTTAAAAAAATAAGCACAATTAAAGGTTTACACATGTGTAAATAATAATAATTAAAATTGATTGTTACTCAGGATTAATTGGAAATTTTACACATGTATTAGTCAACAGGTGACCCAAACTCTTGTTATTATGCTATTTACACATGTGTAATTCAACATGTTACAAATGTGTAATATGAATGTGAAATTTTGTACATACTACCACTATGTGTTATTTAACAAATTTTGTGAAAGACTACAAATATGTAAGTAAAATCCACCAACTGAAGAAACATATAACGTAAGTAGTAGTTACACTAAATTAATAAATTTTACAAGCAGTTTTTGCTCATATTTTCAAAGGATCACCAAGACCAAAATTAGCGTATACATCATTATAATCAGTGACTTGATTGGTGGTACTACTAGGGTTCAACTTCTTCCTTTTTGCCATTTAAGCTGTAGTATTTGAAGATTTGACTCACTAAAGTCACCATGTCACACTTGTTGTTGATGCTACTACGATAGGCGCCAAACTTCTTTTTTTCCTTTCGTTGTCGGGGATATAGAAAATAGGAACACCAATGGAATCTCAAAGTAGATCATGGATCTGACTCTCTTAATTGCCTTGCCAAAACATCTCAAGCACATGTCGCCTCTTCTACAGAATCAAGTTTGCAACAGAAACTTCACTTTCTCTTCTTCTTACTGCTTTTAACCTTTGATTTCTCTCCCGACACATGTGTAATACAACTGACATTTGACTAGGTAGGATAAGAAGAAATTTTAACATTAATTTTTCAAATCAGTTATCAAGATAAAAATGTATGAAAAAAGAGTAATGAAAGGGTATCTTGAGAAAATCTTATTTATTAACTTCATCTATCCACATGGCATATTCCATCCCCGTTTTTTAAAAATTCATAACTTTTTTATATAACATTATTTTTTCATAAAAATTTCACCATAAAATCGAGCATTTTTTTATCTTTAATTTGAGTACCATATTGCTGTATAAAATATGACGACTAAAAAAACTCACAAAAATGTGTTGCATTTCTATGTTATATAACATTTTTGTGCTGTATTTTTTACTACATCTTTGTGTGCTATATTTTTTGTGTTGAATTTTTTTGTTTTAATATATATATATAAAATAGTGGTAAGATCAAATAAAAAGTTGATTTTTGCCTAGGTAGGATAAGAAGAAATCTTAACATTAATTTTTCAAATCAATTATTAAGATAAAAATGTATGAAAAAAGAGTAACGAAAGGGTATCTTGAGAAAATCTTATTTATTAACTTCATCTCTCCACATGACATATTCCATCCCCGTTTTTTAAACATTCATAACTTTTTTATATAACATTATTTTTTCATAAAAATTTCACCATAAAATCGAACATTTTTTTATCTTTAATTTGAGTACCATATTGCTGTATAAAATATGACGACTAAAAAAAACTCACAAAAATGTGTTGCATTTCTATGTTATATAACATTTTTGTGCTGTATTTTTTACTACATCTTTGTGTGCTATAATTTTTTGTGTTGAATTTTTTTGTTTATATATATATATATATATATATATATATATATATATATATAGTGGTAAGATCAAATAAAAAGTTGATTTTTGCCTAAGTAGTAGGATAAGAAAAAATCTTAACATTAATTTTTCAAATCAATTATTAAGATAAAAATGTATGAAAAAAGAGTAATGAAAGGGTATCTTGAGAAAATCTTATTTATTAACTTCATCTCTCCACATGGCATATTCCATCCCCGTTTTTAAACATTCATAACTTTTTTATATAACATTATTTTTCATAAAAATTTCACTATAAAATCGAGCATTTTTTTATCTTTAATTTGAGTATCATATTGCTGTATAAAATATGACGACTAAAAAAACTCACAAAAATGTGTTGCATTTCTATGTTATATAACATTTTTGTGTTGTATTTTTTACTACATCTTTGTGTGCTATATTTTTTGTGTTGAATTTTTTTGTTTTAAAAGTTTTTTTCTGATTTTTTATGCAAGATTTTTTGTACTAGATTTTTTTGTGCTATATTTTTTACTAGATTTTTTGTACTACATTTTTTTGTACTATATTCTTTTTGCTAATTTTTTTGTACTAGATTTTTTTTATATTTTTTAGAAAAAAAAGAGGTGTCATATGTCATTTTCAAACGCCCACTTATGAGGACCAAAATGTTTTAGTACCAAAATGTCTTTTCTTCCTACTTATAAGGAGTGTTACATGTCATTATTACAATCTTTCTAAGACAAAATTCACTTTTTAGTGAATCCTTCCCCTTAATATCTATATATACTATAATATATATGATAATGCATGAAAATGATTTTTTAATATAACTTTTTTTATTGTAATGCATAAGATATAAATTAAAATTTTAGAGTAAATTAGTCTTTTCAACAATAATTACACTTTAATTCCCATATTTTATTTACACTTTAATTACCTCATCTTTAACCAAATTATGAATACTTAGCATTTACATATATCTTCTTATAAAAAACTATCTGCCTCCATGATTATTAAACTATCGTTACTTCTTCATACGTTAACATTATTTTTTAAAAATTACACAATAAAACATGTATTTTATCCTCTTTAATTTGAGTATAGTATAGCTATAGTATTTTAATAAAAAATTGATATGTTTCGCGATTAATAGTGTTTAAGAGTGAGTAATAACCAAATCGTTAACTAAACCAACAAAACCAAACCGAAATAAAGCAAAAACTCAATTAACTGAAACCAATTAACCGACAACCGGTTAGTCGAAAACCGAATTAACCAAAAACCGATTATCAATTTTTTGTATCCCCGTTTAACCAGTATTAACCAAACTCATTATTCATATTTGTATATATTTCTAGCTTTTATACATCGACTTGATGTATTTCATATTTTATACCTCCATTTCATGTATTTATATTTCCATTTTATGTATTTCTACATCCAATTAATGTATTTACACGTCAATTTGTGAGAAGGTTAACGGGCGTTAAAGAGAGAGGGAATGTGATTCAATGGCCAACCAATCAAAACTCCCCGACCATCCATTTGGCGTTAGGGGAGAGGGGGTGAAAACACATCGTCCAGCCTAATGGAAACATCGGATGATTTTTTTTAACTTTTACTATGCAAGAAAATGACATACAAACCATGAAAGAAAACACTTTCTACTCTTCACTAATGAGAATTTGTCACTTAGCCGTATGTGAAGATACCAATATTAACATAAATGTATTATAACTGTATACATATTTAAAAGATATGATTGTCGTAATTTGTAGGTGAGGTTATTAGGATTATACGTGTACTTAGAGTGGGTTCCTTTATCATTGTAAATCATCAATTAACATTGCTCAATACATTGACGTCTATAGCATCAGAGCCTAGCTATATACTGAACCCTCGGTTCCTCTTTGGCGTTGTTTACACGCCAACTCTTTAACTGACTCATGTTTTCTCACATATATTTCAGGTGTTAATCCATGATACTATTCAAGTTTGCTTAACATATGAATGGATTATGCCTTAGTTTACTCTAATAAAAGACAATGGATATGTTATATTTTGAGACAAAGTAAGAACAATGTTATTGGTTGACTAATAATATATCGCAAATTTTAAATTAGTGCCATGTGTTTTTGAGCAATCTATTCACGTACACCCTTACATTTCCACCACGGTTAGGGTGTTACAATAAGGGGGTCGCAAATGTTGTGGCGGAGACTTGATGGTTAAGAAATTTAGTGTTGGAACTTCATGTTCCTATTCAAAGAGTCATCTTTGTATGTTGCATAATATTTCAGCTGTCTGCATGTCCGATAACCTAGTACAACACCAACGTACTAAATATATAGAAATTGACATCCACTTTGTTTGAGAGAAGGTTTGACTTAGCCATATCCATGTACTTCATGTTCCTGTTGCGCTTCAACCCGAACACGACCTGTATCTTTATTCATGTCCAAAACATCAACCCTACCTCTCACACAGAAAATTGCGCTACCCAATTTTCTAAAATTGGTTGACAAACAATATTAAAGTTGTGAACAACACTACAAGAAAAGGGTAGGTTTTGTGGCGACGACTGTCGCCACTATTGGTCCCTCCTGTCGCCGCTATTGACCTTTAGCGGTGACACGTGGCCGCTAAAGCGTCGCCGCTAAAGGTATATGTCGCCGCTAATGCCCTATTTTGTCTTTAGTTGTTTTGGCGGACTATCAATAGCGGCGGCGCTTGTCGCCGCTAAAAGTCATTTTTTTTAACAGAAGCTAAAAACAGCTGCCAAACCTGTTTCCGACCAAAAAAACACACCATGTATCAAACCGCAATCTGGAAACAACTTCATCCTAATTTATCAAACTCCAACAACACATACAAAATGTAATAAAGTTATAAACAACATTTAAGTCCTACATTATCATCCTAAAACGATAAAATTAACAACCCATACTTCGAAATCATCCTAATCTTTGTCATCTTCTTCGTTCTCAAAAAAGGGTTGTAACAGTCGTCGTCGTCGTTTGCCGGTGCTTTTCCTTTTGAACTTAGATAGTCGTCAAGTCGATTCTGGAAAGCCGAGCTTTGGAACAAGTTGTCAACAAATCCCTACAATAATAAATATCAAAACGTATATTAGCATATTAATTAACGCTACCAACATATGTTTAACAACGAAACATGCGTTCGTTTATCATTTTATAAATTGTGTAGTTTACCTGAGAAAAGGATTTTTGAGTCTCAGGTTGGGAAGCCGACAAATTCGGGGGCGTATTTGAAGAAGGTTTATGCCCCATCCCCCGGTACCATCCTCTCCGCTCTCCCAAGACTTCCTGAAATGGGGCAAGCGGAGGACCATCACCGTGCCACTCGTTTGTGGCCTCTTCTAAGTTCAGTTGTATATTACGAAGATGATTAAATATATTTCTCTCTCTCTCCCTCCCTATATATATATATATATGTTTGTTATAGAAAAATATACTTAAAAGAAAATACTTACGTAGTTTTGTTCGGCAACCGGGTCAACCCAATGCCCCTCCCTATCCTTGTCACACCCCGACCCGTAGCGGAATAAGAGTCGGGGCATAATTGGGTTATCACCAAAGCTCATGATGTTTACTAAAATGTTTCATATTTATTAAATTCAAATTACAACTTAAATGTTCAAATCAAATTCATACAAATACAAGGAAATGAAACTAAGTAAAACAATCCAAAGCTTAAACTGATTTATTCTTCTAGGCCCTCTTATGTGTTTTCTTGCCTCAACTGGATCACCTGTATCATGTGTAAAATGGGGAAATTTTGGGTCAACAAAAGTTGGCGAGTGAACCTTGTTTAAAAAAATTGTTATTGATTTCTTGTTGTATTTAATATTGAAAAGTTGTGCAATATTCATATGTGAGCAAACATATATAAATAAACAATCACAAACCACCATGAATGAGTATATGACATGAATGATAATGTATTGTGAGATCAAGGCTCAATCAAACGGAGCCGATCGTATGAAATGTATGATGATGTATGTGAGATCAAGGCTCAATCAAACGGAGCCGATTGAATGAGGCACCTGTACTCAACCCGTCTCCCACGGGGAGCTGATGGGCCTAATGAAATGCATGTACTGAAAATGATAACTTTAATCAAAACATAATCCACACAACAAATGATACATATTAAATACACATTTGATCACGGATATGATAGATGCATAAGTGTTTAAATATAATAAATAATTAAGCGACACATGATACACCCCAAAAATGTGATTAAAACGGGGAATTGGTAGAGATTCACTCACATTGGGTGCGTTCTTTTGATGATGTTGGATGCGCATGAGTTTTTGGGATTGGATCGACGAGGAAAACTAACCTAAAAATAATAACGAAATAGTTCGGTAAATAAATGGATTTTTAGATTTATTTTTGTGAGTTTAAAGACTTTTTCTAACTTTAAAAATATTATTTTTAAGTATTTTTAATTGATTTTTAAATTAAATAAATAAATAAAAAAGAAATAAAATTTTTTGACTTTTTGACCGTTGACCGGTCCGTTGACCGTTGACCGGTCAGACTGTGAGTAATGTGTGCGCTGAGTGAGGCTCGAACCCGAGACCTCTCGTACGCGTGCACGCAGCTCTACCAACTAAGCTACGTGTCTAACCCGAAATATTCTTTATTTTAATTATATATATATATATATACTAATTAATTGTTATTTTATTTGAGTTAATATTAAAATGATTTAAAATGGCCGAACCGCTTGTAGGGACCCGGAGTCGAACTCGGGTCCTTCGGTTCGTATGCGCACAGCCCAACCAGTTGGGCTGTGTGTCTAATCTGTTTAAATTACGGTTTATATTATTCTTATAAACATGTTGTGACTCGTTCTGATTCAGTTTTAAAAAGGTTGGTTTTAATTCTGAAAGTCGGTACGTTGTAAGATTTGAACTCGTGACGTGCGTTGTATGTTTGCACACAGTCCACCGCTGGACTGTGTGTCTAACCCGGTTAAACATTCAGTTTATATTAATCTTATACTCATTTCGACTTCGTCTTCTTCATTTATAACGACACAGAACAAAAGTGACCGACTGTTCTTGTTTAAATCGGTCATCTATCATATGATTGATTGAATTAAAATGGATAGAGAGAGTTACGGAATCGAATGTACCGCTCAGAATGTCTTCTTCAGAATTCCGGCAAGAGTCGTCGGCTCTGAATTGTGACTTCCGTCTGAGTGGATCAATTAACAGTTTTGATCAACGAATTGTGAAATTAAGTTATTAAGCAAGGGTTATCAGGGGATTTAGATGATTGTACCGATTCACAGCGTGACTTCGGAATTTCCAGTGATTTTCCGGCGAGTGTAGGAATTCTCGGCAGCGTTGTCTGGAATCGATTCTGGTTGAAGGATTGAAGTTAATATAAGTCTAATAGTGGGTTACAAACAAAAGGGTCGAGACATTTACCGATTTGAAGTAAGTCGCGTTTTCCGGTGAAAGTCCGGCGAAAGCAGAAAGTCTCCGGCGAGTGCTAAAGCTTCGAGAGGCTGTGCGATTTTGAGCAAAAAGGTTACCAGAGGTTTGGGTAGGTATTTATAAGGAAGAATCAGGATGAATTTAGTCTGAATTTGGTCTTGATTCGTGGTCAAGGTTTCTCCGGCGGTTACGACCGCAATTTACTGTTGGTCGTACGGTTATAACCGATGTCGTCGTCGGTTATAACGTTAGAGTCATAAAGGAAATTGGCTAAACTCGCGGCTTGCGGGATTTTCCGGCGATCGCGAGTTCTGCCGCGCTGAAGTCCGATTTTTGAATTCGAGTTTTAAGTTAAGTATTATTTGTTTCAATATTATACACAAAAGAGGCAAGTGGTGGAGCGGTGAAATGGTTGTTTGTTGAGTGAACCGGCTGACCCGGGTTCGAAACCCGGCAGCGGTATTTATTTTTTATTCACTATTTCTTTGCTTTTATTAATTATGTTTTAAAATTCTAACAATGTTTATTAGTTATGTATCGTTTAAAATTAATATGAACATTAAATACGCAACGAAAATTATAACTGAAATATTCGATTAATAAACGAAGCGGGTTTTGAAAACCCGATTTTCGACGGATGTTACAGTATCCCCTACTTTTAGAAATTTCGTCCCGAAATTTAAGTAGTAGTGGTAACAGGAAAAAGATGCGGGTATTTTTCGCGCATTGAGTCTTCACGTTCCCAAGTAAACTCAGGTCCTCGTTTCGACTCCCAGCGTACCCTAACAATTGGAATACGACTCCGTCTTAAACGTTTTTCTCCGAAGTCCATGATCTCTACTGTTCTTTCAATGAAGTGCATAGATTCATCTATCTGATATTCTTCTAGGGGAATATGGAGGTTTTCATCGGCGAGGCACTTCTTTAAGTTTGATACGTGGAATGTGGGGTGAATTCTGTTGAGTTCTTCTGGTAGGTCAAGCTTGTATGATACAGGTCCTACTCTTTCGAGTATCTTGAAAGGTCCTACGTAGCATGGTGCTAGCTTGCCCTTCTGGCCAAAACGAACTACTCCCTTCCACGGTGACACTTTTTAAAGTACTTGATCACCAATGTTAAACTCCAAGGGCTTTCGTCGTTTGTCTGCATAACTCTTTTGACGACTTTGTGCCGCTAGAAGATTGTTTCGAATTTGATGGATCTTGTCTGTTGTTTCTTGAATTAATTCTGGACCGGTGATTTGTGCTTCCCCAATTTCGTGCCAACATACTGGAGATCGGCACTTACGACCATATAAAGCTTCGAAAGGAGCCATGCCGATACTTGAATGATAACTATTGTTGTACGAAAATTCAACCAATGGTAGATGAGTGTCCCAATTTCCCTTGAAGTCTATGACACATGCTCGAAGCATGTCTTCAAGAGTTTGGATGGTGCGTTCAGATTGTCCATCAGTTTGAGGATGAAAAGCGGTACTGAGGTCTAATCGCGTACCCAAGGCGGCTTGTACGGCTTGCCATGTTCGTGAAGTGAAACGACCATCACGGTCTGAAATGATGCTTAAAGGTACACCATGACAGCTTACGATCTCGCTGATGTAGATATGTGCTAACTTCTCGTTCTTGCAGTCCTCGCGAATCGGAATGAAGTGAGCTGATTTTGTAAGATGATCAATGATTACCCATATGGTGTCATACCCACTGGAGGTGCGAGGTAACCCGGTAATGAAGTCCATGGTTATGTTTTCCCACTTCCATACAGGTATTTCAGGTTGGGTTAGAAGTCCTGAAGGTCTTTGATGTTCAGCTTTTACTTTGGAACAGGTAAGGCACTTGGAGACAAAGACAGCGATATCCTTTTTCATGCCAGGCCACCAGTAGGTGTATCGAAGGTCTTGATACATCTTGTCGGCTCCTGGGTGTACAGAGTACCGTGTTTTGTGCACCTCATTCATAAGGAAATCACGAAGGTTATCGCGATCGGGAATCCATATGCGATTTAGATAGTATAGAATACCGTCGGATTTGGTTTCGATTTTAAGTTCCGCTCCACAAGACAGCTCATCGCGTATGTCGTTTTCTGTTACAGAAACATGTTGAGCTTCTCGGATTCGATCTTTGATGTCGGTTATGATTTGCGAACATAGAAGACGAATGGAGTTCGCATAACCTTTTCGACTGAGTGCATCAGCCACCACATTTGCCTTTCCAGGATGATACCGAATTTCACAGTCGTAGTGGTTAAGAAGTTCGACCCATCTTCGTTGCCTCATATTCAACTCCTTTTGGTTAAAGATATGTTGGAGGCTCTTGTGGTCAGTGTATATTTCACACTTGCTTTAGAGTTTGGAAGGCTTCTTCTTGTTTAGGTCCCCATATGAAGGGTTTTCCTTTATGAGTCAAAGCCGTGAGTGGTATAGCAATACGGGAGAAATTTGCAATGAAGCGGCGATAGTAACCAGCCAAACCAAGAAATGATCTTACTTCGGTAGGGGTACGTGGCGCTTGCCATTCCTGTACTGCCTTGATTTTTGAGGGATCAACATGAATTCCCTTGTCATTGACGACGTGTCCAAGGAATTGTACTTCCCTTAACCAGAATTCACATTTCGAGAACTTAGCGTACAGCTTTTCTATCCTTAAGAGTGTAAGGATGAGTCGAAGGTGTCGTTCATGATCAGACTTAGTCTTTGAGTAGATGAGGATGTCGTCGATGAAGACTATGACAAAGCGGTCGAGGTAGGGTTTGCATACCCTATTCATTAAATCCATAAATACTGCTGGGGCGTTGGTTAAACCAAATGGCATGACCATGAATTCGTAATGACCATATCGAGTTCGGAAGGCGGTCTTTGGGACATCTTATTCATGTACTCTGAGTTGATGATATCCAGAACGAAGGTCGATTTTTGAAAAACAGGTGGCGCCTTGAAGTTGGTCTAGAAGGTCATCGATGCGAGGTAATGGGTAGCGGTTCTTGACCGTTAACTTGTTGAGTTCTCTGTAGTCGATACACATGCGAAACGTTCCATCTTTCTTCTTCACAAAAAGAACAGGTGCCCCCAAAGGCGATGAGCGAGGACGTATAAATCCTTTGTCAGTCAGTTCTTGCAGTTGACTGGCCAGCTCTTGCATTTCGGATGGGGCTAACCTATAAGGAGATTTTGCGACTGGTGTAGCGCCAGGTATAAGATCAATGCGGAATTCGACTTCTCTCATGGGAAGAAGTCCTGAGATGTCGTCGGGAAAGACTTGTGGGAATTCTTTCACTACAGGTATATCTTCGAGTTTCTTCTCCTTGCTTCCCTTCTTGACGACGTGAGTTAGGAATGCGACATAGTTCTTGCGGAGACATTTTCGGGCTTGAAGGCAGGACATCAATTTGAGTCCTTTCGAAGGGGTTTCTCCAAAGATTCGTAGGGTTTGACCGTCTGCAAGAGGAATGCGAATGAACTTTTCGCGGCATACTACTTCAGCATGATGTTGGCTGAGCCAGTCCATACCGATTATAATGTCGAAACTTCCCAACTTCATAGGAATGAGGTCAACTGGAAAATCGTGATCGTTTAGAGTGAGGGTACAATTTCGTATAATAGAGTTTAATGAGACCGGTTTTCCGTCAGCAACTTCCACCGTTATGGATTCCATGAGATTATCACGAGTTTGGTTGAGGATGGGTTCAAATTCTAAGGACACAAAACTCTTATCCGCGCCAGTATCAAATAACATGGATGCATAACTACCATTGAGGAGAAACGTACCGTTAACCACGTTGTTGTCAGCCCTAGCTTGATTGGCGTTGATGTTGAAAGCTCTTCCTCTAGCAGGTGGAGGAACTTGGTTAGCTTGGTTCACCAGATTTGCTTGAGCTTGGGCATGAATGATGTTCACCAAGTGTGGACAAGTGTTTCTAAAGTGGTTTGGGTCTCCACAGTTGTAACAAGCTCGCATGGGTTGCATCATGGGGTAGTTGGGTTGGAAGTAGGATTGGCAACGTCACGTTCACGAATATATAACATGAATGAAACTGTATATGTTGGCAACGTCACGTTCACGCTCATAATGTAATGGGGAACTGACGGCCTATGATGAATGTCTGTGCGATCAAGGCTCAATCAAACGGAGCCGATCGTATGTTGGCAACGCCAGGTTCACGCTCATAATGTAATGGGGAACTGCTCAATGCTCATAATGTAATGGGGAGCGGCGGCCTATGATATTGCATGTACTGAAAATAATAAATTAAATCTAAACAATAACCACACAAACAGTTGATACAAGCTGAATACACATTTGTTCATGATATGATGTATGCACAATGATTTAAATATAATAAATGGTAAGACACATGATACACCCCAAAAAACGTGTTTAAAACGGGGAATTTGTAGAGATTCACTCACATTGGTTGCGTTCGGTTGGAGATGATGAGATGCGCACGAGTTTGAAGGATTGATCAACGAGTATTAACTAACCTAAATAATAACGGAAGGTATAGTAATGAGTGGATTTTATTAATAATTCTAATAGGATTTTTAGATATATTTTTGTGAGTTTAAGGCTATTTCTTATCTTTAAAAATATTATTTTTAAGTATTTTTAATTGATTTTTAAATTAAATTAAATAAATAAAATATAAAAAAATGTTGACTTTTGCGTTGACTATTGACCATTGCCTGTTTGACTGTTTGACCGGTTCTATTGTGTGAATGTATGCGCTGGGTGAGGCTCGAACCCGAGACCTCCCGTACGCGTGCACGCAGCTCTACCAACTGAGCTACGTGTCTAACCCGAAATATTTCTGTTTTTAATTATATTTATATACTGTTTTAATTTATTCAAAATTCATTTATTTTTAAAAAGGATTTTAATTATCAAACCGGTGCCGTCAACAGGTCTCGAACCCGGGACCTGTGATTTAATGTTACACACAGTCCACCGCTGGACTGTGTGTCTAACTTGGTTAATATACAGATTTTTATTATACTTAACATCTAATTGCGAAAGGATCCGGTTCAGTAAAAAAAAGAACAATTTAATTACAGAGAGTGTGTGTGTATCAAGGATCGAACTCGCGGCGTGTGATATATGTGTGCACACAGTCCACCGCTAGACTGTGTGTCTAACCCGAGATAATATCCAAATTATATTAAACTTATAATCAACCTAACTTCGTCTTCTTCGTTACAGAATCACAGCCTACGGCTACTCTATTGTTTTCTTGTTTAATTCGATTGACAAACATTCAAAAGACTAAAATGAAATGGCAGAGACGATTTTGGAAGTAAACATACCGGAGAAACGATTTATCTCAGAGTTCCGGCAAGTCGTCGGCTCTGTTTTTATGAACTTCGACTGAGCGAACAAATTAACAGTTTTGATTAGCTAATTGTGGAATTGAAGTACTAAACAAGAGTTATCAGAAGGTTTGAATGACTATACCGTTTTACAGCGGAAAATAGGAATTTTCAGAAGTTTTCCGGCGAGAGTGACTTATTCGATATCGACGTCTGCAACTGTTTCCGATTGAAGGTTTTGAGTTAGCAATAGCTTAACAACTGATAGACGATGAAAGAATTAAGAGACTTACTGATTTGATGGAAGACACGGTTTTCCGACGAAAGTCCGGCGAGTTCAAAAAGCTGCTCCGACGAACTGAAAGTTGTACGAAAATGAAATTGAAGGTTTGCAGATGAGTTTGAGTCGCGAGAGGGGACTAAGGTTTGAGTAAATCAGGAAGTGCAGATTTTTTGGTTATTAAAACCGATCAACTTATGAATTCAAGTCCATTCAAGATCAAATTGATTGAAGGTGTCGGTGTATCGGTTATAATCGGTAAACCGCGAACAATCAAACGTTTTTGGACGTTTGGTGACCGATTTCGGTTACAGTTAGCGTAACCAGATCGATTCATGATTGACCATAAAATTTAATTGTTTCCTAGAATTCACAGAAAACATCAAGTGGCGGAGTGGTTATATGTGTGTGTGATAAGTCTTTGAGCTCTTTCCGGCTGACCCGGGTTCGAGTCCGGCCGCCTATTTTTCTTTTTATTTATTTTATTTTTACTTTTTATCAATTATAACTTTTATATTCTAGTTTGTTTATTAATTATGCATCATTAAAAATTAAAATTGTCAAAAATATGCAACGAAACATTTATAACTTGATATTCGATTACAAACGGAGCGGGTTTGGAAAACCCGTTTTTGACAAATGTTACAGTATCCCCTACTTTTAGGAATTTCGTCCCGAAATTTAAGTAGTAGTAGTAGGAAAAAGATGCGGGTATTTTTCGCGCATTGAGTCTTCACGTTCCCAAGTAAACTCAGGTCCCCGTTTCGACTCCCAGCGTACCCTAACAATTGGAATGCGACTTCGTCGTAGACGTTCTTCTCCGAAGTCCATGATCTCAACTGGTCTTTCAATAAAATGCATAGATTCATCAATCTGAATATCTTCCAGAGGAATATGGAGGTTCTCATCAGCGAGGCACTTCTTCAAGTTTGATACGTGGAATGTGGGATGAATCCTGTTGAGTTCTTCTGGTAGATCAAGCTTGTATGCTACAGGTCCTACTCTTTCGAGTATCTTGAAAGGTCCTACGTAGCGTGGTGCTAGCTTGCCTTTTTTACCAAAACGAACTACTCCCTTCCACGGTGATACTTTTAAAAGTACATGATCACCAATTTTAAACTCCAAAGGCTTCCGTCGTTTATCTGCATAATTCTTTTGACGACTTTGAGCCGCTAGAAGATTGTTTCGAATTTGATGGATCTTGTCTGTGGTTTCTTGAATCAATTCTGGACCGGTGATTTGAGCTTCCCCAATTTCGTGCCAACATACTGGAGATCGGCACTTACGACCATATAAAGCTTCAAAAGGTGCCATGCCAATACTTGAATGATAGCTGTTGTTGTACGAAAATTCAACTAATGGTAGATGAGCGTCCCAATTTCCCTTGAAGTCTATGACACATGCTCGAAGCATATCTTCAAGAGTTTGAATGGTGCGTTCAGATTGTCCATCAATTTGAGGATGATAAGCGGTACTGAGATCTAATCGTGTACCCAAAGCGGTTTGTATAGCTTGCCATGTTCGTGAAGTGAAACGACCATCCCGATCTGAAATAATGCTTAACGGTACACCATGTCGGCTTACGATTTCGCTGATGTAAATACGGGCTAGCTTTTCGTTCTTGAAATCTTCGCGGATAGGAATAAAGTGAGCTGATTTTGTAAGACGATCAATGATTACCCATATAGTGTCATACCCACCAGAAGTGCGAGGTAACCCGGTAATGAAGTCCATGGTTATGTTTTCCCACTTCCATACAGGTATTTCAGGTTGGACCAGAAGTCCTGAGGGTCTTTGGTGTTCAGCTTTCACCTTGGAACATGTAAGGCACTTGGAAACAAAAACAGCAATATCCTTTTTCATTCCAGGCCACCAATAGGTGTATCGAAGGTCTTGATACATCTTATCGGCTCCTGGGTGTATAGAGTATCGTGTTTTGTGAGCCTCATTCATAAGAAATGAAGGTTGTTGTGGTCAGGAATCCATATGCGATCTAGATAGTACAAAATACCGTCAGATTTAGTTTCAATTTTAAGTTCAGCTCCACAGGACAGCTCCTTTCGTACGTCGTCTTCCGTTACTGAAACATGTTGGGCTTCTCGAATTTGATCTTTAATGTCCGTTATGATTTGCGAACATAGAAGACGAATGGAGTTCGCATAACCCTTTCGACTGAGTGCATCAGCCACCACATTTGCCTTGCCAGGGTGGTACCGAATTTCACAGTCGTAGTCATTTAGAAGTTCGACCCATCTTCGTTGCCTCATGTTTAACTCCTTTTGATTGAAGATATGTTGAAGACTCTTGTGGTCAGTGTATATTTCACACTTAGTACCGTAGAGATAATGTCTCCATATCTAAAGAGCGAACACAACGGCTCCAAGTTCTAGGTCATGGGTGGTGTAGTTCTTCTCATGAGTCTTGAGTTGTCTCGAAGCATAAGCTATAACCTTTCCTCTTTGCATTAGAACACAGCCTAGTCCTTGCCCTGACGCGTCGCAATAAACCACGAAGTCATCACAACCTTCAGGAAGAGTGAGGATTGGTGCATCACAGAGTTTTTGTTTAAGGGTTTGGAAGGCTTCTTCTTGTTTGGGTCCCCATATGAAAGGTTTTCCCTTATGAGTTAAAGCCGTGAGTGGTACAGCAATGCGAGAGAAATTTGAGATGAAACGGCGATAATAACCAGCCAAACCAAGGAATGATCTTACTTCAGTTGGTGTACGTGGCGCTTGCCATTCTTGTACCGCTTTGATCTTTGAGGGGTCGACATGTATTCCCTTGTCATTGACTACATGTCCAAGGAATTGTACCTCTTTTAACCAGCATTCGCATTTGGAGAATTTGGCGTAAAGCTTTTCATTCTCTAGAAGTGTAAGGATGAGTCGAAGATGTCGTTCATGATCAGACTTAGACTTTGAAATGAGGATGTCGTCGATGAAGACTATAACAAAACGATCGAGATAGGGTTTGCAAACTCTATTCATTAAATCCATGAAGACAGCTGGAGCGTTTGTTAAACCAAATGGCATGACCATGAATTCATAATGACCATAACGAGTTCGGAAAGCGGTCTTTGGGATGTCTTCTTCATGTACTCTGAGCTGATGATAACCAGATCGAAGGTCGATTTTTGAAAAACAGCTGGCGCCTTGAAGTTGGTCAAGAAGATCATCAATGCGAGGTAATGGATAGCGATTCTTGATCGTTAACTTGTTGAGTTCTCTGTAGTCGATGCACATGCGAAACGATCCATCTTCTTCTTCACAAAAAGGACAGGTGCACCCCAAGGCGAGGAGCTAGGACGTATGAATCCTTTGTCAGACAACTCTTGCAATTGACTGGCTAGCTCTTGCATTTCAGAGGGGGCTAACCTATAAGGAGACTTTGCAACTGGTGTAGCACCAGGTATAAGATCAATGCGGAATTCGACTTCTCTTACGGGAGGAAGTCCTGAAATGTCGTCAGAAAAAACTTGCGGGAAATCTTTTACTACTGGGATGTCTTCGAGTTTCTTCTCCATGATTCCCTTTTTGACGACATGGGTTAAAAATGCGACATAATTCTTGCGAAGATATTTTTGGGCTTGAAGACAGGACATTAATCTGAGCCCTTTCGATGGGGTTTCCCCGAAGATTCGTAGAGTCTAACCGTTTGAAAGAGGGATGCATATAAACTTTTCGCGGCATACAACTTCAGCCTGATGTTGGCTGAGCCAGTCCATACCAATTATAATTTCAAAGCTTCCCAACTTCATAGGAATGAGGTCAACTGGAAAATCGTGGTCGTTTAAGGTGAGAGTACAATTGCGTATAATAGAGTTTAATGAGACCGGTTTTCCGTCAGCAACTTCTACTGTTATGGATTCCATGAGCTTATCACGAATTTGGTTTAGGATGGGTTCAAACTCTAAAGACACAAAACTTTTATCCGCGCCAGTATCAAACAACATGGATGCATAACTACCGTTGATAAGAAACGTACCGTTAACCACATTGCTGTCAATTCTAGCCTGATTAGCGTTGATGTTGAAAGCTCTTCCTCTTGCAGGTGGAGGAGCTTGGTTAGCTTGATTCACCGGATTTACTTGGGCTTGAGCATGTATAATGTTCACCAAACGTGGACAAGTGTTCCTAAAGTGGCTTGGATCTCCATAATTGTAGCAAGCCCGCATAGGTTGCACCATGGGATAATTGGGTTGGTAGTATGATTGGGCTAAATGTTGGGTAGGTGGTAATAGTAGGGGTTGTTGGGCTTGACCCATTATTTGTTGGTGGGTTTGGGTTGAAGGCTGGTGGCGGTTCGTTCGCTGAGGTATGCGACAGGTTTGAACAGTATGACCTACGCGACCACAGCCGGTGCAATGTTGGCAGGGATGATTAGGAAAGTGGTGGTATTAGCAACGGTTGCATTTTGGTAATGGGCCAGAGTATGGCCTTTTGTATGGTGCAGGTAAGGGGCAACTTGGGTAATGGGTGCAGCAGGGATAGGGAAATTGGTTTGTGTGACAGCGAAGTTTCTGGTGTTACGTTTCCTCTTGTTAGCAAACTTAGAGGAGGAGGTGGAATGGTTTGAAGTTTGGCCCTCAACGGGGGCTTTCTTTTTCTCCTCTTTAAAGTTACCATTGCGAATTCGATTCTCGGTCAGTTCAGTAGCTAGTTCCATAGCAGCTTCAAGTGTTGCTGGTGAAGTGCTGAGAACTGAATCTTGAATTTTCGAGGGAAGACCTCGAATATAATGCTCGATTAAGCGGTAAACTAGGGTGAACAAGTTAGGGACCATTTGGTTTAACTCTAAGAACCTCTTGTTGTAGGAAGTATGATCTCCCTCCTTTTGCTTCAAAGAATGAAATTCGTCCTCTAACTTTTTAATCTCACTTCTAAGACAGAATCGCCTCGTCATGATTTCCCTTAACTCCTCCCACGTTAAGGCCATAGCATCTTCGATTCCCCTCTTACCCTTTTCAGTATTCCACCAGGTAAGAGCTACCCCAAATAGTCTCCCGGTTGCGTATCGTACCTTACGATCCTCGGGACAATCGCAGTTGAGGAAGGTGTTTTCCATTTCCTCAAACCAGTGGAGGAGAGCAGTGACACCTTCGGTCCCTTCAAATTTAGGAGGATCGCAAGACATGAAATGTTTATATGAGCACTTTTTGGTAGGAGGGTTGCCGATGTTCTGGTCTTCTTGCTGGGGAGGATTGGTGGGATTTGTGGCTAGAGCTTGTTGTACTTGAACCACAATGTCAGGAAGCACCGCGTCCATTTGTTTTGCGATTTGAGCGGCCAAGCGTTCGTGTGACCTTCCTGATCTTTTACCCCCTCGTTGTTGTCTAGCCGACATCTACAGGCACATACATAAGAAGATTGTGAGTTTATGGAGTCTTTTTAGGTGTCATGTGTCTTAAAGAAAATGAAAATAACATAAATATCAATAATGCAACTACATCCATAGGATGTCTTGGGTTTGCTCATGTTGGGCCTCAAATGTCCCCCATACCTTCACCTGTATAGTCATGTGGGCCCCCATGTCTATTGGCTTGGTAGGATTCACATTAGTATTGGCGATTTAACACTCGCATCACCCGAATGAAAACCACGAAATATGTTTACGAGATGTATGGTCGGAATGTGTCCAGGTGTAGACACAATGACAACTCAAAGTGGGGTTAGCTCACACGACGTTTGGTATAGCATGCTTTGGCCTAATAGGTACTTCGTACTCTCATCGTTAGTCCCCAGGTAGGCAAACTGGTCCTTTATTTTGGATTTATACGAATGCCAGCCTAGACAGGACGTTCCGACTACCGGTACTTGTACCCTTCCAGTTACTACATGCCCGTCATGAGAACTCACTTTGATGTGATTTGAAAATACAAAAATCATTGTAAAAACAATCATGAAAATGATGTGATGTGTGCTTTCATGGATATGATATGTTATGAGAATATGATTCATGATAGTCATTATATACTAATATGTACTTATGAACATGCTTGCATAACATTGAATGTAACATCAAACATAAAACATATAGACATCATGAATTTTGCATGTAACACACAAAAAAAATCTTAAAATTTCTAATCAACTATAGTATAGGCTCTAAGGGTCTAATAACCTATCCTATATCCCTATAGTCATGGCTCTGATACCAATCTGTCACACCCCGACCCGCAGCGGAATAAGAGTCGGGGCATAATTGGGTTATCACCAAAGCTCATGATATTTACTAATATGTTTCATATTTATTAAAGTCAAAATTACATTCTCAATAATCCAAACATGTCCATACAAATACAAAGAAAAATAACCAACTAAATAATCCAAGCTCTAAACCAGTTTATTCTTCTAAGCCAATCGTATGTGTTTCTTGCTGCAGCTGGTTCACCTGTATCATGTGTAAAAATGGGGGTTTTGGGGTCAACATAAGTTGGCGAGTGAACCTTGTTAGTTAAACATTTATTATTGATTTCTTGTTATTTTTATCAAGGAAAAATTGTGCAATAGTCATATGCGAGCAAATGTAAATAATCAAACAATAGCAATAACAACCACAAACAATCACATACCATAACATACAATAACATATGAACTTGCATGAATATATAACATGAATGAAACTATATATGTTGGCAACGTCACGTTCACGCTCATAATGTAATGGGGAACTGACGGCCTATGATGAATGTCTGTGCGATCAAGGCTCAATCAAACGGAGCCGATCGTATGTTGGTAACGCCAGGTTCACGCTCATAATGTAATGGGGAACTGCTCAACGCTCATAATGTAATGGGGAGCGGCGGCCTATGATATTGCATGTACTGAAAATAATAAATTAAATCTAAACAATAACCACACAAACAGTTGATACAAGCTGAATACACATTTGTTCATGATATGATGTATGCACAATGATTTAAATATAATAAATGGTAAGACACACGATACACCCCAAAAAACGTGTTTTAAAACGGGGAATTTGTAGAGATTCACTCACATTGGGTGCGTTCGATTGAAGATGATGAGATGCGCACGAGTTTGAAGGATTGATCAACGAGGATTAACTAACCTAAATAATAACGGAAGGTATAGTAAATGAGTGGATTTTATTAATAATTTTAATAGGATTTTTAGATATATTTTTGTGAGTTTAAGGCTATTTCCTATCTTTAAAAATATTATTTTTAAGTATTTTTAATTGATTTTTAAATTAAATTAAATAAATAAAAATATAAAAAAAATGTTGACATTTGCGTTGACTATTGACCATTGACTGTTTGACTGTTTGACCGGTTCTATTGTGTGAATGTATGCGCTGGGTGAGGCTTGAACCCGAGACCTCCCGTACGCGTGCACGCAGCTCTACCAACTGAGCTACGTGTCTAACCTGAAATATTTCTGTTTTTAATTATATTTATATACTGTTTTAATTTATTCAAAATTCATTTATTTTTAAAAAGGATTTTAATTATCAAACCGGTGCCGTCAACAGGTCTCGAACCCGGGACCTGTGATTTAATGTTACACACAGTCCACCGCTGGACTGTGTGTCTAACTTGGTTAATATACAGATTTTTATTATACTTAACATCTAATTGCGAAAGGATCCGGTTCAGTAAAAAAAAGAACATTTTAATTACAGAGAGTGTGTGTGTGTATCAAGGATCGAACTCGCGGCGTGTGATATATGTGTGCACACAGTCCACCGCTGGACTGTGTGTCTAACCCGAGATAGTATCCAAATTATATTAAACTTATAATCAACCTAACTTCGTCTTCTTCGTTACAGAATCACAGCCTACGGCTACTCTATTGTTTTCTTGTTTAATTCGATTGACAAACATTCAAAAGACTAAAATGAAATGGCAGAGACGATTTTGGAAGTAAACATACCGGAGAAACAATTTATCTCAGAGTTCAGGCAAGTCGTCGGCTCTGTTTTTATGAACTTCGACTGAGCGAACAAATTAACAGTTTTGATTAGCTAATTGTGGAATTGAAGTACTAAACAAGAGTTATCAGAAGGTTTGAATGACTATACCGTTTTACAGCGGAAAATAGGAATTTTCAGAAGTTTTCCGGCGAGAGTGACTTATTCGATATCGACGTCTGCAACTGTTTCCGATTGAAGGTTTTGAGTTAGCAATAGCTTAACAACTGATAGACGATGAAAGAATTAAGAGACTTACTGATTTGATGGAAGACACGGTTTTCCGGCGAAAGTCCGGCGAGTTCAAAAAGCTGCTCCGACGAACTGAAAGTTGTGCGAAAATGAAATTGAAGGTTTGCAGATGAGTTTGAGTCGCGAGAGGGGACTAAGGTTTGAGTAAATCAGGAAGTGCAGATTTTTCGGTTATTAAAACCGATCAACTTATGAATTCAAGTCCATTCAAGATCAAATTGATTGAAGGTGTCGGTGTATCGGTTATAATCGGTAAACCGCGAACAATCAAACGTTTTTGGACGTTTGGTGACCGATTTCGGTTACAGTTAGCGTAACCAGATCGATTCATGATTGACCATAAAATTTAATTGTTTCCTAGAATTCACAGAAAACATCAAGTGGCGGAGTGGTTATATGTGTGTGTGATTAGTCTTTGAGCTCTTTCCGGCTGACCCGGGTTTGAGTCCCGGCAGCCTATTTTTCTTTTTATTTATTTTATTTTTACTTTTTATCAATTATAACTTTTATATTCTAGTTTGTTTATTAATTATGCATCATTAAAAATTAAAATTGACATAAATACGCAACGAAACATTTATAACTTGATATTCGATTACAAACGGAGCGGGTTTGGAAAACCCGTTTTTGACAAATGTTACAACGTACCTTACGGTCCTCGGGACAATCGCAATTGAGGAAAGTGTTTTCCATTTCTTCAAACCAGTGAAGGAGGGCGGTAACACCTTCGGTCCCTTCATATTTTGGGGGATCGCAGGATTTGAAGTGTTTGTAGGTGCACTTGGGGTTTTGGAAGGAGGGTTGGCGACGCTCTGGTCTTCTTGGTTGGGAGGGTTGATGGGATTAGCGGTGAGAGCTTGTTGAACTTGAAGCACGATGTCAGGAAGCACTACGGCCATTTGTTTAGCAATTTGTGTGGCCAAGCGTTCGCTTGACTTTCCTGACTTTCTACCTCCACGTAGTTGCCTAGCCGACATCTACAGGAACATATATAGGAAGATTGTGAGTTTAAGAATTTTCTAGGTGTCATGTGTCGCAAAAAGAATGAAAAACAACATAACTGACAATAATTTAACTACATCCATAGGATGTCTTGGGTTTGCTCATGTTTGGGCCTCCAAATGTCCCCCATACCATTGCCTGTGTAGTCATGTGGGCCCCCATGACTATTGGGCTTGGTAGGATTCACATTGGTGTCGGCGGGTTAACACTCGCACCACCCAAATGAAAATCGTAAAATATGATCGCGAGATGTATGGTAGGAGGGTGTCCAGGTGTAGACACAATGACGACTCAAAGTGGGGTTAGCTCACACGACGTTTGGTATAGCATGCTTTGGCCTAATAGGTCCTTCGTACTCTCATCGTTAGTCCCAGGTAGGCAAACTAATCCTTTATTTTGGATTTATACGAATGCCAAGCCTAGACAGGACGTTCCGACTACCGGTGCTCGTACCCTTCCAGTTACTACATGCCCGTCGAGAGAACTCACTTTGATGTGATTTGAAAAATACAAAATCATTGCAAAAATCATGGAAATCGTGAGGTGTGTGCTCTCATAGATATGATATGTTATGAGGATATGAATTATGATGAGCATTGCATAATAACATGTGTTTGTGAGCGTGCTTGCATAATATTGGGTGTGAAAATAAACATGAAACATATAAACATCATGAATTTTGCATGTAACGCATAAACAATTAAAATTTAATCAACTATAGTATAGGCTCTAAGGGTCTAATAACGTATCCTATATCCCTATAGTCACAAGCTCTGATACCAATCTGTCACACCCCGACCCGCAGCGGAATAAAAGTCGGGGCATAATTGGGTTATCACCAAAGCTTATGATATTTATTAAGATGTTTCATATTTATTAAATTCAAATTACAAACTTAAATATCCAAAACATAATTCATACAATTACAAAGGAAAATGAAACTAAATATTTATTCCCAAAGCGTTAACTTGTTTATTCTTCTAGGCCATCCTAAGTGTTCCTGTCTCGGCTGGATCACCTGTATCATGTGTAAAACAGGGGAGATTTTGGGTCAACAAAAGTTGGCGAGTGAACCTTGATAAAACATTTTAACTAATTTCTTGTTTTATTTATTAAAGAAAATTCGTGTATTAATCACATGTGAGCAAACATATAATATGTAAACAATCACAAACCACTTTGGATGAGTATATGACATTGATGATGTATTTGAGATCAAGGCTCAATCAAACGGAGCCGATCTAATGAGGCTCCTGATGCTCAACCCGTATCACACGGCGAACTGATGGGCCTAATGAAATGCGTGCACTGAAATGATAAATTCAATCTACATATAATTCACACAACAATAAATACACATTTTATCACGGATATGATGTATATACAAGTGTTTAAATAAAATAAAAGAATAGTACGACACATGATACACCCCAAACCATGATTAAAACGGGGAATTGGAAGAGGTTCACTCACAGTGGGTGCGTTCTTTGATAATGATGAATGCGCACGAATTTTAGGATTCAACCGACGAGGGAAATACTAACCTAAATAATAACGAAATAATTCGATAAATAAATAATTTTATTTGAGATTAATATTTTTTAATTAGTACTCTTAATGAGATTTTTAGATTTATTTTTAGGAGTTTATTGCAAATTTTTAATCTTAGGAATCTTATTTTTTAAGCATTTTTAAATAATTTCTAAACTTTAATAAGTACAAATGAGAAAACAAAATTTTTAAAAAATGTGTTGACCTTGTCAGGTCTGACCGGGTCTGACCGGTCGGATAGCATGAATTTCAGGCGGCGAGTGAGGTTCGAACCCGTGACCTCTCGTATACGTGCACGCAGCTCTACCAACTGAGCTACGTGTCTAACCCGAAATATTCTCTGTTTTAATTATATATATATACTAACTAGCTTTAACCTTATTTAGTTTTTATTAAAAAGGTTTTAATATGGCCGAAACTGATTACAGAACCAGGACTCGAACTCGGGATCTATGGTTCGAGTGCACACAGCCCAACCAGTTGGGCTGTGTGTCTAATCTGCATAAATACTGGATTATATTCCTTTTATATATATACTGTGAATTGATCTGAATAAGTTTAAAAAGTGTTGGCTTTATTTCAAAAAATCGGAAACATGTGCGACTCGAACTCGGGACGTGTGCTTTGTAATTGCACACAGTCCACCGCTGGACTGTGTGTCTAACCCGGTTAAATACCCTATTTTAATTATATTAGTATACAACTTAAGCTTCGTCTTCTTCACTAAGAAAAACACAGAACAGTGATCCCGACTGTTTTGCTTAATTGACCAACAAACTTATACTAGATTGAATAAAAAGATTAAGTAACATGATATACCAAAACAGAGAGTTTCTTCAGATTTCCGGCAAAGCTTTCGTCGACCCTGATTTGCGATTCCGGCGAGAGTTTCCTGCTAGTGCAGTCGTCTTCCGGCGGTCAAGACTTCGATCAGAGAGAATTATAGTGAGTTTTCGAAAGGATTGAGCGAGGTTTTTGTGGTCTGTGCATCGGTATTTATAGTGAATCCTAATCATAAGATTTTCCGTTTCGGAGCTTGAATTACGGGTTGATGATTTCAATTTTGAACGGTTTGGAGTTTTAATTCGATTTTGATTTCGAAATCGTAACTGTTTTCCGTTCAAAAAAACAGACATTGCTTGATTGAAGTTGGCGGTTACAGTCGCGATTCAAACAGGTGATAGGCGAATCTTTATATAAAACTTAATTGTTTTCAGTTTTAATCACAAATGTGTGTGTAGTGTAGTGGCGAAGGCTGTGTGTGCATAAGTGGGAGACCCGGGTTCGAGACCCGGCTATCCTGTTCTGTTCTTTTATTTAATTTTATTATTATTATTTATTAATTATGGTTTTTAAATTCTATAATAGTTATTTATTATGAAATATTTAAAATTATCGGCACAATAAATACGCAACGAACTTTTAACCGAATATTTGATTATTAAACGAAGCGGGTTTTGAACCCGTTTTTCATAAATGTTACATATACATTTTCACAAAACACACCTACATTATACATTTTACATACAAACATTCATCCTTACATACTCCTACATCAACAAATACATAGATTTTTACAAACACATTTTCACCAAACAAACCTACATTATACATTTTACATACAAACATCCATCCTTACATACACCTACATCAACAAATACGTAGATTTTTACATACACATTTTCACCAAACACACCTAAAATTTTTACATACAAAAATTCATCCTTCCATACACATTTACATACCTAAACAAAAAATTATACAATTTCTAAACAAAAAAATACATATAAAACTAACCTTTTTTTAAAGTTTCAAGGAAACGAAGACCGCGGAGAAGAGGTGGTGCCGGAGAAATGATGGTGGTGACCGAAGAAGAGAGGTGGTGATCCGAGTTTTCTTCCACAAACACAAAAATACACAAAAACGCGCAAAAATTAAAGCCTATAACATGAATATAACAAATGTAGATAAGAAATTTAACATAAAGAGAGTTAAACTAACCGATTTGAGCAAAAAACGGGGGTCTCCGACGTTGCTTAGGCGACTTTTGGGGGAAAATGAAGGAGGGAAGAAATAGCGCTGTACAAGGACTGGTACGTCGACACTTTTAGCGGCGACAACGGGTCGCCGGTATTGATATTGTGTCGCCGCTATTGGGTTAACTTGGATAAGATTTATGTGGCTAGGGTTTATTGTGGTTAAGGGACCTTTAGCGGAGACGCCGTCGCCACTAACGGCCATATATATGTCGCCGCTATTGCTTGTTAAATCCCCAACCGTCAGATCTTGAAAATGATCAACGGCTGGGGTTTGGACTGAGAGCTCGGGACACGGATCGACCAATAGTGGTGACACTTTGGCTGTCGCCCCTAAAGGTGTCGCCGCTAAAGGGAGGTATTTCTTGTAGTGCGAGTTAGTCGATTGGAAACATGGGTTAAGGTGTCTACCAATTTAATTTAATATATTGGCGGATTAATCTGCTTAATTAAACAAATTAATCTGAACACAATTCATTTATTAATTCAATATATGTTGTAAATTCATTTTTATTGTAGACATATTTTCTATATCTGATTATATATTTACCTATATAGTTAAAATGAGGAAATAATGCAAGAAAAATCCTCGAGGCAGAAACATACTCCAACATGTGGGCCCCTTATGCAAAACAAAATTATCATATCATCTGGGCAATTTAGTAATTTACGCCCTCTCCTATATATATATCCACCACTGTCAAGCAACCATGCATCTCTCTCTCTCTCTAAAAATGGACCGAAGTTTCCAATCGCTTCTTCTCACCGGAAAATATGTCATCGATGACCGTAATTTTCCAACGGACACAACTTCCGACCAGACACATATCCCTACAGCAATGAGTTACGACAAATCTCTGCTTCCATACGCTTCATCATACGACACATTCAACGAAAACATTCAAAGCGCAAAAACAAGTGAGAGTTCAACCGAATACAGCACATCAATGGAGTTCAAAAGGCTGAAAACTGCACCTTCACCGGAGTTATTCAACCTGAATAACATCCCTACGTTCATGTTCAACCAGTTACCAGATCTCCGATCAATCGAGCCGCTAAAGTATTCACCTGTCGAAACGACGCCGTTTAATCACCACACGCAACAACCGACGTTAACAAACTACTTCACTCCAATTCCACCGCAACAACCGCCGTTTCCTCCTCCTCCTCCTCCGGCGAAGTTATCCGGAACAGAACTGGCGTACAAACGACGCCGTACGCTCAGCGACAAAACACGATCCTTACAAAAGCTGCTACCAGTGGATAAAAAAATGGATATGGCGACGATTTATGAAGAAACATACAAGTATATTATGTTTCTGAAAGCGCAAATCAGTGTGCTGGAATCGATGCCTGTTGTGTCTAGCTCGTCGTCATCGTCGTCGTGTTTGAATTTGAGATCTGGAAACCCTAGGTATGGCGGATTGGGGAAGCTGAACAGGCAGCAGGTGCTTGAGGTTATGGTTAACTCACCTGTGTCTCAGTCGCTTTTGTATTCCAGAGGCTGTTGTGTTTACTCACTTGAACAGTTGGTCTTGTTCAAGGAGGTTGCTGAGAAGAGGTTCTTGTTTTAGTGTATCATTTTGAAGGTGATTTTTGTTTATTTTGAAGTAATTAATTTCTTTATTGTTCTTTTTTTTTTTTTACTTTTTTTAGAATTTTTAGCTGATTTTCTGCTTTTTTTGTTGTAGATCCGTTGTGTTTAGTAATTTTCCGGCACCGGCACCACAACGGCAACACAGGGATATTATAGGAAGTAATAGTTCAAAGTAGTGTTAGTGGTAGTTTTCTAGTGAAATTGGGTGGAAAAAAAGTGTGCACGAAGATGCATTGTTAACAATTTCGGTATCTTTTTTTAAATCATTACTACGATGGTACGATTAGACTTTTGGGTTATTTTGAGAATTCTAGTAGTAAAACATTTCCATTACATTTTCTTTTAGCAACTCCTTGTTATTCAAACGAAAGTGACGAATCAGGGCTTTAATCGCAACTACCAATTATACAGACTCGAGCTTTGTAAATAGAGTTCGAAAGCCGAGCTTAAACTCTCTTAGATTAAATGGACTTGGTCATCGAGGCTCGTTTTGTTTACAAGTATGGTATTTAACTGAATAATCAATTATTTTTCATTAAACATTATGTTTAAAATTAAATATTTGCATTTTCTGCTTCATATTCGTAAATTGTTTTCTAAAATCTAAATGGCCACCGTCACACATTGCCGATAACTCGGATAAAACATCTATGGTTGTCCGCGTAGTCGGTCAATCCAACTCTCATCTTTTTACAAACATTTTCGAGGGACCAAAAAACCGAACCAAAGGAGACACTGATATACACGGTACATGTGTAAAAAATACATTGGTTTGGGCCCGACCCAGCATGACAGTTCCTAAGTAGTTTGTGATTTCGCATTTGAAACCCGGTTTGAGCCTGAATCTGTTCAAGGAGTTCTTAAAGAAAACTCCGTCAAACCGGCTTAGAACCCTACCCAAACTAGTTGGAGTGGGTTGAGATTTTGAGCCCATAAATTTACTCTTAACTAAACTGGTTTGGGCAAACCAGTTAGAGCCCGCAATGAAAAAAATCCATTCGGTAATCCGGTTTGCGTAAAAGCTGATTTGAACACCTCTAATATATAGTTACATTCTTTTAGTGGTTTGATTTTGGTTATACTTATCTATGTAAAACTGAAAAATCTGAACCAAACCATTTAACATGCACACATACCTGCAAATAACCGATTGCATGAATTTAAACAAATAAACAAAAACCGATAACTGGTTGGTTATGGTTTTCTAAGACTAATCGTAGTGGATGGGCTTGAAGGGGAGGCTTAGAGTGACACGTGGCTGTCATGTCAGCAGAGAGGACTTTGCCCAAAAAGTACAAGGTGGAAAGGGCTTGAAGGGGGTGTTCTAAAACAATAAACAATTAAAATAAAAGCAAACAACACCAACCAACCAGGGCCTGCCATGTCATCACCATCCTCGCCACACGCCATGTGAGAAAACCCACGCCTTTGCCCCTACACCACCCCACAGGGCGGTGTTCCCAGCATGTTGGGGGCTTCCACACCAGCACCACGCTCCCGCTCCGCATAGTCTAATAAGTGAAGTGTTGGTTATGGTTTAGTTTAAGACAACAACCATACAAATCCATGCTCACCCTAAATTGAGTGTTCCATTCTTATGGTGCGATACAAAATAACTTCCATCTTTCATGATAATTGTGAGTGTTGTTTATCAAAGGTCTAGCTCGAGCTCCACTAATTAGTTATTAATGTTGAATGTTTAGCCTTACATCGTTCGGTCGAGCTTGAGCTCGAGCTCTACTTTAGTTGTATCTTGTTTGCGTGTTTTTTTTGCCTGTACAAAAGAATGTAAAGAACGAGATGTCAATAATCCACACTATAACCCAACCGTTTTGACCCTAGTAAACTATATGTCATACACAGAAACTAAGCTAAGATGAAGCAATGTCCCTTCCAAAAAATTATTAATTATATGTGCAAATAATGATCTATGGTAGTTAAAATTTAGTAGAGAGTAAACAACAACGGACAAATAATATCAAACATGATTACATGAACATCTTAAATCAAACTGCCTATATGTTCTTCGGTCTTAAATAAATAATGGATTAGTAACATTTTTAACCCATTTAATTACCAAGATATAGCATAAGTTTCAAATTTGCGTCATTTGTCAAATAATCAGCATTGTAGAATATAAAAGGTTTTATTAAAACTGACTAAAATAAAATTTTTAATGATGACAATAAGCTGCAATAATAAAATAACAAGGGGATGTAGCTCAGATGGTAGAGCGCTCGCTTAGCATGCGAGAGGTACGGGGATCGATACCCCGCATCTCCATTGTTTTCTTTTGTCCAAATATGTTTTCTATTGATGACGTAGGGCTGCTGACGTAATTGTCGTTATTGGTTTTTAATTGAAAGATCATTTACGTTGGAGAACCTCAACAAATGTTGAAGGCGTAAATTACTAAAAAATATGTTTTGTATTGTAACTTAAAAGTAATTTGGATATTTTATGTCAACATTTCTCCTTACTATAAAAGTAAAAGATGAGCATGACATCACGAATCTGACATAGCAGCCATACAGGCTATCTAATAATTGGTTTAACTTTGGGCGATCCCGTCAGGCCCTATAATGAGATTTTCATGTGCTCGGAGCTCAAGACTCGATATACCACAAGAGGAACCGTCGTCATGACAACCAGAGGAGGAGCCTGAACCAGATCTCGACGAATTCAAGGTTGGTAACGCAAGCCGTATTGATCTTGGATTCGATACCACCCAAAGTTAAACCAATACTTTACCCTAGCCACAGCAACAGTGAACCGGTTTTTAACTAGGGTTCGGAATTCCCATTTCACCACAACTATCCACATGCCTAGTATAAATGACCCACCAAATATCGATAACGTAGTGTTTAATTCATTATCCTTGAATTGCTTAACAAACATGGTAGCTACTACAATGGGCACTTGAAGAAAACTTGCAAAGCATAAGGCACTCCTGGCTGCCAAATTTGTGTTATCAATAAAGAGAACCTCAAGCAAAAGCATATGTAAGTTGCACCTCCACATGTCGTAAGAATTGCGACACACGTGTCGGCTGCTACTTTCTCTCCCCCTACAACGGTAAAAAGTGTAACCGCTACGGCTGCCCACACTTGTTTCCAGTCCTCATCCGCAGCCCAATTGTGTCTCTCATAGACGTCTTTTGTGCGTAAAGCCTAAACAAACGGGAGAACAAGGAGGATATATGCACAAGCAACGGACACCTTCAGGTATATGGATATAGATGTGATACTGTTTGGAATCATAGCGATGCACACAAGTATGCTGGTGGTAGTAAACCCAGCAGTAGCATAACATTTTTCAACAGTTCCCGAGCTATATTTCGCTACCAAAAAGCACAAGAAAGTAGCAGCAGTGTAGCAATGCATTTCAGCTTGGTGAGGGTAAACCGTGTTTGAGTCCATACAAGAGAAGGCAATAACAACAAACACCATCCCTTGGTCAATGACATGCTGATCCATTGATTCTCTGACTGCAATATGGCATATGAAATTGAATGTGAAACTGATAGATTATAAATCACATGCCTACACTGTTCTATTACACACTAAGTAACATAATGACTGGCGTAAGCAACAAAAAAATGGACGGAAAATTAAAACTCTTAGATTTAAATGAAACTGAAGCGCACAAATCATAAGAAATTCCGTTACACACTAACTGACAACAAATAAATTGGACGCAAATTGAAACTCATAGATTTACATGAATATGAAGCGCACAAATCATACGAAATTCCATTACACACTAACGTAAACAACAGAAAATTGAATTGTCCAATCCATACGAAATTGAAGACTAACTCATCAACAACAGAACGTAATTGATTCCGCAGGTTTATAGACGCAAATTGAACATGAACTTACGAATAAGGCAACATTATTAACTTAAACATTGAACAAAACTAATGCTATGTTAACAATTTCATGCGAATTTGAAGCAATAAGAGCTAACTTTCAACAGCATAAATAGGGCAATTCGTGTACCATGTTCGAGCTTGAAAAACGTGCCCTTAGGCCTTAACGAAATTGAGTATTTGGCTCACTAAAGGTCTAAACCTAATTCCAAGGGACTAGTAACTAATCTATACCATAAAAATAGTTTTCTTAACGAAATTGGGTATTTGGCTCACTAAAGGTCTAAACCTAATGCCAAGGGGCTAATAACTAATCTAGACCATAAAATAGTTTTGTAAGTGAGCCTATTGTTGGTGTTTGTATGAGTATACCCTATTAATTTATTTATTTTTACATACAAACTTATGTATATATCAATTGAATAGGATAAACGACAATTGAAAGATAACAATGTCGATATCTTGATAGCCTGTCTGTACAAGACCTGACATGATGTTTATATACATGCATACATATGCAACGGTTAGTTGCCGGTTATTGTTGGCGCCATAACATATGTTCAAGTATTAGATAAGTACAATGCAATATAGAAAAAAAAAACATAATAAATAAGGATTATATTATGTAATATACTGTTGTATGAGTAAGTTGTTTGCAAATAAGAAGCAAGCTATTATAACGTCTTTTAATTCCATACATATATATAGTTCTTAGGCTTGCTCTTCACATACCCGTCTTGCACAAAATTATGATTTTATCTATCAAATAATCAGTATTGTAGAATATACAAGCTTTTAAAACTAACTGAAAATAAAATGTTTAATGATGAAAATAATCTGCAATAAATAAAAACAAGGGGATGTAGCTCAGATGGTAGAGCGCTCGCTTAGCATGCGAGAGGTACGGGGATCGATACCCCGCATCTCCATTTTTTTTAAATCCATTTATTTGAAACATTGATGACGTAAAGCTGCTGACGCAATGGTGGTTTTTACCGTTTGGTTATCTATTGGAAGAAGAATTTGTGTTGAAGAACTTAACGAAAGTTAATGTGAGGTATGCATCACAACTATTTCATAAATTGTCTAACTAACAAGTAAATGATTTTGGGTCATATTCAAAACCAACCGCATCCTTTGGGTTTTTTTCAACTGCACTCCTTAAAAATTTTCAACTGCCCCTCTTTGAAAAAAGATATTATAAATTTTTAAAAAAAAATTAAACACTGATTATTATGAATATATAGTATATAACACAAACTATATAATTATTCTTTAACCGCTTATTCACTTAATAACTTAACTCAATCTACAATCTAATTTTATTAACCCAAATACCCAAGCCCAAAGCCAACCCAAGATTTTGAACTAAATAAAATAACCCAAAACAATCAACCAAATCTACTTCCAAATCCCGACCCAAAAAGACACCTAGAGACTACAGCAATACATCGATCAGACAAGTTTTTTGGCCGGAAAATTCAAAATTCACGTCGTTTCAACCATTATTACACCAGAATTCTGACTTAGAATTGATATTCTTTCTTTATTGATTGTTTTTTGTTGTTATGTGGTGATAGGAGAAAATATAGATGTATAAGGATTTGTTCTTTTTATGTTTTTTTGATTTTTTTTTGTTGTTCTAGGCTTGTAGTTAATGATTTTGTTGTTTTATTTAAAGCTTTGTTTATCTAAATGATTACTAATCAACATTTAAAACTAGGGCATGAATGTTTGAAAATTAAAATTGAAAATTATGGACTATGGTATTAGTTGAACATGATCATTTATTTTGTTTAAATGTTTTGTGTTGTTTTATGAACTTACGGAGCGATTTATATGTGATAGGAACCATGAGTAGGGAAATTATGGCACAATTTCTCAAGAGGAAGGGGTTGAATCATCTGATGTGGATCCCATTCCTTCGGATCCTCATGATCGCAAGTCGGATTTTATATGATATATAGAGAAAAACTTGCTTAAGAAAGTATCTCAAGATGATGTTTCGGATAAAATTAAAAAAATAAAACCCAAGAGCACAATTTTAGAAATGTTTGTAATGACATTTGACATTTTTTTATAATTATAGGTGTTCTTTGGTTTTACATAACATGAACCGACACGAACCGACCCGCTATGAACCCATGTTTTTTAATAACTAGGGACCTAAAATCATTAAAAATATTCCACACCACTAGGAAAAAATTCATGGATTCACCCCTACATAATAAGCTCATGAGTTGATCCGTTTATTTTGTAAGTTACTAAAATATATGTTTTGCATCATAATATAAACTAATATGGGTTATGTCAAAATTTTAAATAATACGAGATAAATGAACATCAAGTATTATAATTTAAACGTCATTATTTATTTACATATGTAATTTGTTTGTAAATTAGTAATTTTATAGTATTAATATTCAAAAATCAAAATAACCATTGACATACAGTTTTAACATATGTTATGTATGTCCCAAACATAAACACTTGTGTTGTGTTTATGTTCATGTGTTGCATATGATTTTTATGTTTGTATCACATTTCATGTTTGCGTCATTATAATCTTTCAATTGATGAATAACAACCTTTAATTCTAGAATTTGGTTCTTAAAATCATGTAGATTATGGAGGTTGACATGAAACTTCGTAGTGCATGTATGAGAGTATATATGCTGGTTGTTAATCTTGGTTTTTGCAGAGAAATTCGAGTATAGACACTTAAAAATTCTCATATTATTTCATGAGGTGTTTCATAAATGCATGACTTAGAAACAAGTATAATTACTTGAAAATGTTGTTTGGTTTTTGCGATAAATTCAATTATCATCCCAAAATCAATAATGTATTTATTGGTGTTTAAGAAAATCACACATCTAGTTAAACGTTGGATCAGTTAATTAATTGTGTAGCCGTGTTGTGTCGAAACAATCCGTTTAAGACAACATGACACATTTTGTTAGTGATTTTACGGTCATCGACTCATTTTAAATAGTTGGGTTTACTTAAGCCAAAGAGAAGCCTAAACAAATATTGATACATGATTACGAGATATGAAATGAACGTTTGTTCAAGATACTTTCTAGTTTTTCTATACTAAGGACTCCTAGCCGGGCCCATAATGTAGAGAATCTAAGCAGTGGTCCAAGGGCATCGCCTTAAGACGGGTCAAAGGGGTTGAGCCCCTAGGGGGCCTCGATTTCTGATCAACGAGTATCGTCCACACTGAGCGAAAAATCTATTACCATAAGCAGTAACCAAGCGGCCAACGCTAAATGTGCTTACTGCTTAGTAGCAATGGCGGACCCAAAAAATATTTTCTTGGGGTGCGGATGAGAGGTTCAACTATATTTTCAAAAGATGTGATCGTGTTTTTTGTCTTAAAAATACACTAATTTCTTTTTCAAAGAGTGCGCCCGCCAACCCAGCCATCAACCTGGGCCCGCCCCTACTTAGTATTAATTACTATTATCCGTTTTATTAAACATTATGTTGGTTCCCAACTATAAAACAAATGTCTTTAGTCTATATCTCATACACATTTTCAGAATATAAAAACACACATCGATCTTGTTTTTCTTTGAATTATCCGATTTAGATTTCGAGAGCATCATCAAAGTAAGTTGATCCAAGAGTGAACACACACACGCTCTCCTCCTTGGATCAGGGTCAAACCCATGGATTCAATCGCCCTTACGAAAAAAATAATGTTATTTATATGCTATAATCTCGATCGCCCCATAAATTTTTGGTTAAGCCATACAATCACCCCATGAAAAAACATCTTAGGTCTCCCACTGCCTTCGACGATGAAAGTTCACAATCATCATCCTCCTCTAGGTAAGGGTTTCACATTTAAGATAACTAGTTTGGGCTTAATCATGGGCCTGAACCAAAAACCCAAACCAAACCTCCCAACAATTTTGAGACGGAGAATACCTAAATTGTTACGAACAGTTTCGTAATAACAGTAGATGATCGAAATATGTAGAGGAAGAAGACAAGAGAAGAGGAAAACTCAATTCATTCGATGGTTCCATCTGTTACAACGTACCCACTATATAGCTAGTAACTAACCAATAACCCCCTACACTATACAACAATTAAATTTTGGTCCATCTACTTATTTTGACATGTAACAATACTTCCCTCCTATAAGACTTTTGACCTCAAAAGTCAACTTCCAAATACCAAAGAAACTGAAAAAGAAAGCAATTTAAATGAGATGATGCAGAACTGCATGGGCTTTGTAAAATATCCTTACTTGTGTGGTAAGCCTCTTGAGCAAGCTATTGCAATGATCAACCACATAATAGAACCATGAAAATTGTTTCTTCACACAACAGTAGCAACATATGACCCAATAATAGCTTGTTCAGTTGCTGAAGTGGCAGTCCCTTTGTAATCCTTTTTTTTGTATTTCTGCACCTTCCCTTGATCATGGTGTTCCACCCACTACTGATCTTACTATTTTTACTACCGTTAATTATTGTAGGACCAGGATCCCATACCCATAGAGTAACCTCTTCAACCTGCAGCAACATCATAACAATTCTACATTGTCTATTTGCACTCATAATACATTTGGATTTACTAACCCAACCCTCTTTTGATCCTTTAAAAACCAACTATTGCTTTTTGTTAAAATACAGCAACAATGTCACAACCAACTCAGCTTGTCTACTTCCCTCAACATGATGTCGAGTTGCCCACTCATCCTTGTTATCATTTTTATGCTTCATTACTCTTAACACCGGAACCTGTATTTGATCATCAGACCATTGACAACCGTCCTTCAACAATTTAGGCCACTAGTTGATAGTGCTAGAATTGCCACAGTAGATTAAACCATAGCTGATACCTAGCCTTTCCCATGCCTCCTGTGAGAAGTTCCCATATTCATCTTCAAGTGTAACTATCATCTTCATTACATCAGTGTTTCTCTGTTTCGTATCAGTTGGTGCCAAACCATAACACCCTTGAACACTAGCATACTCTTCACCATCACCCGAATGCACCTTCTTTCTCACTTTGATTTTGTTTAAAAATGTATCATCCTTAACAATATGAAAATAAACATTATCTGGAACCCGGCTACCTATCATGAAATGGGTTATATCCGGTTCCCATACAAATGTATCTAAGCTAAGGAACATCTTTATCTTGTCCTTAATAGAATTTGCCTTAGTTCTTATGTTTTCTTGATCATAAAGAAACACAAAGACTGCTGGTCGGTGGTCAGTAATAACAGGCTTCAGCTCAATCTTGTGGAATTGAAAAGGCGAAAACGCTGCAGATGCACCAGCTCTCGTCAATATTAACACATTAATACCTTTACTAGCCCATTGCATAACACTCCAATAACCAAAACTGTGTCTAACACCCTGCTGCCCAGAAGAACCAGCAACAACCAAATATTTATCAACATTACCGGCAAAAATATTCAAAACAGAATGCGGCCCCGAAGAATGAGCTCCAGTTAACGACCCTGCAACCACGTTACTATCATTACTTTGTTGTCCATATTTAACATGATGCAGCAAAGTCCCAACATACCCATCCAACCTGTTAGACACACTTGTTCGACTATTATAAAGCTGATTATAACTACTCTTTAGACTACGGACAAGAACATAACCAGCCACACCTAACTTTTGGCCTGAAGCACTCAAACTAAAAACACTAACTTGATTAAAAGAAACATTCTTGACCACTATGCTCTTTTTACACACAACTTGAAAACCCTCATCATTCATACCCAAACATTCCATCCATCTCCAACCCTTATCTTCCCATACTAGTTTAAAGCTCCTAAACGAATGCACAATGCTACGGTCAAAAGTCAAAGATATAACCTGAATTTCACCACCTTCACATCCCATGTTACAAACCCAACCCGTATCTATCCAGTTTACTTGTTTCTTCTTTTTTAGCGAGCCTAATACTTCCATTAAACTCAAAACTCCAACATGCTCACCCAATTTCACCCGATGGTCTGACCGAAGACTTTGGCGCATGATTGTTACATCAGGTGAAAACAAGAAAACTAATTTCTTTTTCCTTATTTCTTGATCCCACACATCGGTTCTAAAACTCTTATTTCCACTGGAAGTATCACTCTTATGTCGACCATATTCAAGAATGTCATTAAAATGATCAATATGTGTATGATCATATCTATCATTTCCATTATCAGATTTTGTGACATGATCATCATTATCTTCACTACACTTTTCTTGAAAGGATTCATCTTCAATTTTTTTATGCGCATAATCAATCACTTCATCCTCGGATTCATCATATTCATCAATTTGATGAATTATCCCACTGTATTTAAATTCTTTCATGGATGATTCACTAATAACATCATCCTTTGCATCTAGTGAATCTTTAACATCCTTTACACCTACTGAACCTTTAACATCAACCAACAGTTTCTTTTTTATATCTAAATTTTTATCATCAGTTACTTCATCTACAATCGTTTGTTTAATCTTTCCAGTCCTAAAAAACTCATTATCCTTCATCAACTCATCAAGAGTAATTTTAAAATCAAACTCCAAATCTTTTTTATAAAAAGAAGAAGTAGGATCAAATGGAGAGAAAGAATCTTGCAGACCATTAGATCAATTTTTAAAGCCAATGAAATCAAATCCTTCACCTTAGTGCAGCTATATTGATGCCATTTAGCAAATATATTCCTAATTCCAGGTTCTAAATGTAACACCCCAACCGATGGCGGAAACATCAGGATGAGACGAAAACGAGATTGCTCATTGCTCACAACATTATTAAGTGACAATAATTAATTAAACCATATTTCATTTCATAAGAATTGTCAAATACATCAATGTAACAAAACAAAGAACAACATAACATTTGCAAAATCATAACAAAATTGATACGTCAACATTAAACCTAACGTCTAATTTGGGTGTATCTAGTCCTTGCTATATTATTTTCATAGCATCATCTCCTTCAACCTGTAACATGTTTTAAAATAAAGTCAATGCAAAAGCAAAGGCGAGTACACAAGTTTAAGCATAGCATACGTATACGAATAAAGTTTTAACAATCCTCATGGCAGCCAAATCTATACAAGAGCAATATCAAGGCATGCAATACTAATAATCAAACCCTTAACGCAATCACGATGTTTTAACATGACCTCACGAATAACACGATGGAGGTGGATGCGTGAATTCCTATAGCGCTAAGCATGTCAAACAAAGGCTAAAAATAGTTAATGACTAAAGCATAGCATAACGTTTATCCTAGACAAGCAACAAGTATACGATTCAAGTAGTCATGTATATAGGATTGTTTGTGCGTTTCATAAAGTTTAAGTGTTTGTGATTTTTGTATATGGAAACATGTTACACCCAAAAAGTGATATAAACAAAATGGGTCGAGTGTACTCACAAGATTGCTAAGTCTTCTTTGAAAATTCCACGACGAGTTGATGAGTGGGAGAAAGGGGACATCGAGGTCACCTTAAAATGGCAAACGAATGTACATGAATAATCGAAGCTACGACGGAGGATTCGAATTGGAGTTGAAAGTACGTATATAGCTAACATCGTGTAAGAAAGGAATTTCTAAATTAAATTCATCAAAAGGGTTGTAGGAGTGTTGTCAAATAATTAATATATATTTGACGAAAAGCATATTTGGTATATATATATATATATATTTATATTCTAACGAATGGTATGAGATATATATGTATATTATCGAATGGTGTACAAATATATTTGTCGAAAGTAAAATAAATATGTTTTGTCGAAGGTATAATAAATAAGTATATTTGTCGAGAGATATGATAAATATATCTATATTTTGTCGATGAATATAATAAATAAATATGTTTTGTCAAAAGTAAAGTAAATAAGTATATTTGTCGAGAATTATAATAAATAAATTTATGCTCTTGTCGAAAAGCATAATAAAGAAAGTAAGTATATTTTTGTCGACAAAAAAATAATATCGATAAATATATTCCGTCGAATAGTTCAAATAATAAATATATTTTATCGAATAGTTTAATAAATATATTTTGTCGAATAGTTTAATAAATATATTACCTGTAGAAAATCGGGCAGAGTTTCCTCTTGTTTTTGGACGATCCCGACACACAAGTGTCGATATTATTTGTCAAAACGCAATAATTCTACAACAATGATTTTATAAGAGACGTTACGAAATATTAAATCATGAAACATATATATATATATATATATATATATTTATATGTTCAAGTGTTACCATTTGTACAAGTTCGGTTCGCGAATACAAGATCATTAATATAAGTAAAATGAACTACGAGACTTAGAGTTTTACCGAACTTGAATCTGACCCATTGACCAACAGTTGACCAGGTTTGACCGAACACCAAACGAGACCCGAACCGAAGCCAAAACTGTCATTGACTCACTGCTGACCCGAACCTCTGCACCGAGACCTGAACCCGCTGAACATGAGCCATGAACTGAACCGAAACGAATCGTAACCTGCCGAATGAAAAGAATTAACGGGATTCGAAATAGAAGCAAAACCAAGACCCGAACCGAGTCTAACCTTGACTGAACCGAGATTCGACCCGGAGCTGACCCGTGGACTGTTTGACTGTTTGACCAGACCCGAGCTTTGACCAGGTCTAACCGGGTTGACCCGAGCCTGCTGAATCGAGATGGAACCAAAATTGAACTCAACAAACCAATTAAAAATGAATGCAAAACTGAAATAATCAAGCACGACCCTACCTGAACCGAATCGAGGTTGAACTGGGACGACTGATCTGACCGGAATGAGTGACCTGAACCGGAACAGCTGAACTGCGCCGCTGTAACTTGAGTGAACACCAAAGCTGACCCGGGTTCGATCCGAACCCGAATCTGAATGAAGACCCAAACCGACCCGATTCACCTTCTGCCGTTGCTGCCGTCTGCCACTGTTGTCTGCCGTGTTGCCTGGCACCGCCGCTCTACGGTGGCCGGCCTTCGGTTTACAGCGAGCGAGGGAGAGGGGGAGAGGAGTGTGGTGAAGGTTGGAGAGGCGATGGGTGTCCGCTGCAGGGACTGCCACTGCTGCGGCTTCGTTGCAGGTGCGCCGCAAACCGTTGCGGTGGCCGGCGGCTCTGTTTCAAGGAGAGAGGGAGGTGGCTTCCGGAGTGTTTGGGGGTCGCCGGAGCTCGCCAGAAACGCGGCTCTGGTCACCGGAAAATCAAAGGGACAGGGACAAGGGGGCTAGGGTTTGAGTAAGAGTGAAGAAGATGAGTCTTTATATGCTTCTAGGGTTTTAAGTGAGTTGGGCCTAAACCCGTTTGCAGCCCGATCACTTTTTAAATCCCCGTTTCATACCCGAACGTGACATAACAGGGTATAATATCATTTTTAGGTTTAAACACGCGATTTAAACGTCGGCGCTCGAAAATGATCGCGTTCAGTTGTCGTTTCGTTAAAACGCGTAAAAACGCGTAGTTTTCCGATTTTAAATCCGTTTCTCGATCAGGTTTCAACCGTTACTCTGAAATTAGAAAACGAACACGAATTTTTATATAAATTTATATAAATAATAATTTTGAAAATACGGGCATTACACTAAACCACAGATGAATATGTATATAGCGTAGAATTCAGACATTTCTTCCAGATTTCTAACCTGATCGAATAAGATTTGAAACGAATTGCAATATTCTTCAACAGTACCTTCTTGGCTAATTGCCATAATCTTCTCCAATGCGAATTCCATGTTGATTTGCTGAACTTGAAACCCAGAACTGACTTATACTTCCAATGGTGCAATTCTTGAAGAAAGTTGATTCGGAATTGGATTTGTTGTTTTTCGAATCGAACCAAACCCTTGATTCCACTAATTCTCTTCTGCAAAGAAATTTGATGTTGATGCCCAATTCTAGAAACCAAAATCACGACTGCTGATTTTGTAACCCTAATTCCAGGGATTACTCACGATTGTAATGATATTATTGCTGCCTAATCAACCCACAAGTCAAGAGGATGATTGCTCTGATACCATTGTTACGAACAGTTTCGTAATAACAGTAGATGATCGAAAGATAGAGAGGAAGAAGACAAGAGAAGAGGAAAACTCAATTCATTCGATGGTTCCATATGTTACAACGCACCCACTATATAGCTAGTAACTAACCAATTACCCCTATACTATACAACAATTACATTTGGGTCCATCTACTTATTTTTACATGTAACATAAATTGACTTCACGTGCCACCACTCCACTTCACCACCACTTTTCACTTTCCACAACAACTTCCATATCCAAACTATCATGCCTTAAAAACTTATACCTTCTGCATTAAAAACTGTACACTCCTCTAAACTTATTAAATTCAGTTCTGGAAGAATCTTCAACAAACTATCAACCATGACTGATAATAAACTGAAATCCGCCATTGTTACTTCTTCCAAGCTTCTGCAAATTTCTTAGAGAGAGAGAGTAATGTGTTACGTCGGTAAGGCAACGAAGATCTTCATCTTCATCATTGCCATTATTATCGTCACTGGCATCGTCGTCGGTCTCGGCATACTCGGCCGGAATATTAACCCTAAGTCTCATAACTGCTCCGGCGAAGACTGCTCACTTTCCGATTACTCTCCTCCGTCACCGTTACAGTTTCCGTTTCCCTCTGTACCTGAACCTAACGCATATAATCCACCTGGTTCAACCGCCTCTCCACCACCACCGGAAACCTCTCTGCCACTACCGGAAACCTCTCCACCGCTTAATAATCAATCTCCGCCACCTCCGTCGGTTAATAATCAATCTCCGTCACCTCCATCGGTTAATAATCAATCTCCGTCACCTCCGTCGCTTGATTTTCAATCGCCGCCACCTCCGTCGGTTAATAAGAAATCGCCGCCGCCTCCGTCACATGTTCCGGTTTCTGTAACTACTCCTCCGGCGACAGTTACGGCTGCTCCGCCGAAAGCGGTTAAGGTGTCTCCAGGTCCGACGAATTCTTCTTAATCTTCTCCGTTACAGATTCCGTACCTGATCATAACGCACCTAATCCACCGGAAACCTCTCTTTGGCCACCGCACCTCCGTCGGTTAATAATCAATCTCTGCCGCTTTCTTATGTTCCGGTTTCTGTAGTTATTTCTCCGGCGACAGTTACGGCGGTTTCGTCGCAGGCGGTTACGGTGGCTCCAGGTCCGATGAAAGCTTCTTAGTTTTCTCCGTTTTCAGGTGCATTGTATTTATTTGAATTAGTTTCAGATCTTTTTTATTGGTTTTAATGATGGAGGTTTAACGATTTGACTTTGAAATCTGACTGGAAATCTGTTTGTCAGTTCGTTGTTTGAATATTGTTGATATGAAAGGACGCATCACTTAGGAATCATCACCGTTTTTTTCTGATGCATACTCGAATTCAATGCAGATATGAAAAGGCACGTTTGACTATTATTTTATCATTTTATTGATTGATGATGATGCATGTTGCCATGTTGCTCGATTTAATTGTAAACACTTATGATTGAAAGTTAATTTGGATGAGCTTGAACTCGAACATAAGCTTTACTTATGGAGTTTAAGACGGCTCACGAGTCTAATTGAGTATTGATTTCACTCATCGAGATCTAGCTTTAAAAACAAAGCTCGAGCTCGAGTTTTCATAAGTTAAACCTAATCGAGCTTGGGTTCGGCCTGTTTGCACTCCTTTATAAAGAGTGTTTATGGTTATGTTAAAATCAGTTTTGGTATAAAGTTAACTCTAATTAGCATATGAACCAGAGGCGCATCATAGTGGGCGTGGGAGGGGACGGCTGACTCCCCGGCCTTTTCGCTAAGTGGTGAAGAGTATGTAGTTTTCGTATAGAAATTTTTGGGTGTATACCCCCCACCCCGGTTTTATTGAAATATTTGGGTATATACGTTTTCGACCCCCGGACAGAAATCTCAAACTTTGCCACTGATACGAACAACTAAACCGGTTGGGTTAGATGGGTTAGCTAGACCAGACCAAACAATATTAACGGTTTTGAATGGAATCTTTTATTTTCTCAAAGATGTTATTTTTATATATTTTTATGATGTTAAAAATAGTTTTAGGGATAAAAATGGAAACCAACAAGTTTTGATGATTTATGTAAGTTAAAGAAAAGGGAATCTAGTTTGTTGTGGTAGGGTCACTTATGGAGTTACCTTGTAATCAAATCAAGGTTAAAAGAATAGTTTTACCTAATTTTTGTGAAAAAGTAAATATAATGATTATTGGAGGACACTAATGACACCCGATTCACCGATGGCCATAGCGGGTCGTTATTGGGCATCAATATGTTCAAAAAAGTAGAACGTTGTATATTTACAAGTGTGTCAAAAGATTAAGCTATGATGGTCAAGTTTAATGGTGGTCTTAGGAGTAACATATATTTTGATTCTAGATGACCGTAGTGGTGAATTCGTTCTAAAAAACATGTCGTTTTATACTTTGTTGAAGCGTAAATTGCATTACACCTATAGGTCGGTTCAAGCATGTCATATCATATCTGGTCGTGTAAGGTTTGGTTGAAAATCCACATTATATGAATTAGCGTTTCATATATATTTGATGGGACCATAAGAACACCGTGCTTCAAACGGCATTGCTAAGTTATGGTTTGTAAACTGAAACACAAACTGAAATATTAATCAACATGTAACAAAAGAACAAGTGAACAACAATAAAATACATATCTATAAATTATTGTGCTGTTTGTGTTGATACGTAAAATTTCAGGTAAACAATTTTTAAAAGAGAGCTAAAACTAAGTAAATACTTGGAATATATGTATAAGCCGAAGAAAATTGAGGGACTAAATATATACATTTGCTCTAAACTTTAAAAAAAAATTGTATCATGCATGATGGTGGCTATGTTCCATGTGTGGAACACCACGTTCCGGGATGGTGGTCCACGCTGTGGACAATGACGAATCTAGAAAATCTTTAAATGAGTAACATTTTATAAAAAAAAGGGTAACGAAATCGAAAAAATGTCAAATTTTTCTAAAATTTACACTACCGCCGACGCGCCAAAGGGTAGCCCTTCCCCTAAGGTAGGTCCACCCCTGGCCGTGGAGGCATGGTGTGAAGTTTTCCACAGGAGTGAAACGGAGGAGGAGGATTGAGGAAAAAAAAATGGAATTCAAAGCTATTTTCTTTATCGTGTGATTTGGTGTGAAAACTGAGGTGATAATTTTTTCACATACAAAAAGTAATGGGTGTCTGATAACCTAAGCAAAATAATTTTGCTTAGGCTTCTTATTCATAATTGGATTTTTTAGCTGTGTAGTGATGTTTTATACAAAGTAAAAACTCAAAATTAACAAGTTATGTATTCTTAAACCCTTTTTAGTTCTTATTCTAATTATCGAGCCTTCCATTCATTTCTCAAATTTGATCTTAAATATTCAAAGTTATTAAAATTGAATCGGAACAATTTAAAAAGGTTTACAAATTACAATATTTAATAAATACAACCAATGTGAGGGAACAATGCACAAATATTTACGTCGGCTTAGGAGATGACTTTGATGCGCCCCTTACTATTGATTTGACATTTTTAAGCGATGTTAGATCAGTCGATCAGGTATGGGAGTTCATGCTAGCTACCTCCCCGTGGACTCGTTTATTTGAGTCCGAACAACATCGGGCCAACAGGTGGGCTAGCGCATTTCCACAGTACGCCAACTTTGGTTTTTACTTCCGCAGTTTGCACTAGCTATGGGACTTTACTCCCACAAGGAGTCCCGGTCACAAGAGTTTTATGAAGCGCAGGTCTCCAAGTCGAGTGACTTGGTGGCGCACTATAAGGGCTAGGGAGATCGCCGAGCCTGATCAGGCCTCCGCAAAGTAGCGTGTCGGCTGCGTTTACGATCCGCTGCAACAATACCTATATCGGTGTATTGTGGTGAGGGAGGGGGGATAACAAGGAGCGGATCACCCAAAACAACGTATTCTCCTTGCACAATTTACTTACCAGTGGGAATGAACTTGGCATACAAATAGGCCGTATACTTCATCGAGTACAGGTTTCACAGGACTTCCAGTCACATTACCTGCGGGACCTGCGTCACTCTGTTACACATCTGATTGATCCGGTAGGTAGAGTGGCGCCAATCTCCATGAAGATTGCTCATGAGGTGTTATCGAACAAGGTCCGAGTTATATGGTTGTTAGATAGGGGTCGCACAAAGTGGTAGCCTAGGCGGACAATTGAGGATGAGGGCGAGGGCGGAGGGGGAGAGGGTGCTGGGGCAGATGATGCTATGGTTGAGTGCAAGCAGATGCGGAGGCTATAAAGGGTGATCGCCATACGAGCGATGTAGCGTGAGACCACGTGTGGTGCCTCCGCTTTGAGGAGAAATTTATACGGGTCGAGGTTGATCTAGCTGTTATACGGAGCGACCTATAGTGGATGACGGAGGGGATTATTGCGATACATGCTGGGGCGGCCCTCCCACTCCCACAACAAGCAGGTGCTGCACCACCACCACCACTAGCTTCACCACCGCCGCTGTTGCGGCTTATTGTATTTTGCTTTTGTTGTTTATGGTTTGTAACATCGTATATGTCATTGTAAAATTTATTCATGCTTATGTTATTGTAAGTATTTATGTTATTATCTTTATTGTAAATATTTATATATGTTTATTGTAAGTATTTATGTTAATTATCTTTATTGTAAATATTTATATTATCTTGTTTGATGATTGTTATCGTAATGTTTATCTAATGCATTAGATTGTTTTAGTGTACTTTGACTGTTAAACTAAACTTGGTATCGTAATACGATCGGCGACATATTACAAACCCATATATAAATAATTTAATGTCTAACTCAACTAATATGGCAAAACTCGTTTTTCGCTAATAAACTCGTAATTCAACACTTAGATGTTTTTCGCTAACAAACTCGTATTTTAACAAAGATTCGTCATATGCTTTCAGACACTTAGATATTTTCGCTAATAAACTCGTACATCAACAAAAACTCGTCATACGTTTTCGATTTTACAAATTAACTAAAAAGACTTTGAATCTCTGCAAGTCGTATAACCCTATACGGCTCGTCTAGATGTTAATAACCCTCAAAAACTTGTTAAAAACAAAAGAAAATATTAGAGTTGGGTCATATAACATTATATTGGTCGTATATATATGATCGTATACGACCCGTATAATGTTATACGACTCGTATAGGACAAGACAAAAGAAACATTCTCTGGCTTTTATTTCTATGCAATATTCTTTTATACGGACTGTGTAACTTTTTATGACCTTTGTAGAGTGAAGCGTGTGAAAATAAGATATTGCGGATGTGGAAATGATGGATGCCTAAATAAATACACAACTATTATTGTGTTGGTACGTTTTGGTCATTATAGTTTGCTGTCCGGAATTAGTAATTATACTTTGTTTGGATTGGCAAGTTAATAAGTATGACCGGTTGAAGATTGTAACAGTTTTATGATGTGCTTATATTTTTCTAACATTCTATAATGTCTATATATTATTGGGTCAAATCACAAATGTCACTAAATAGCCAAGTACTTTTATTCTGTGTATTTACTATTTGTTTCGATATGAAAATAAATAAGTTTTAGATATTACGGTTCTTGGCATTGATTATCTATTTGGGTTCTTGGATTCAATTGTTTTGTTGATTCTATCACTTTAATTGAAGTAACTTTTTAATTTGTAGAATTCTTATGCATTAAAGAAAGGAATAATTTTATGAAACATAAAACTAATGGTAATACAGGAAAAAACACAATATGCATCAAAGAAAACACACACAAAATAATAAAAAGACGTTTATTTACATCATCATAAGGAACCCAATTCCGACCATAGAAACAACACTCATCTTTACTGTTGTGGCTGATGATGGCTTTGGAGGTTCATCGCCGCTAGATGCTGGAGGTGATTTGGTGGAAACGGGTGGTGCTGGTGAACCAGATGATGGCGGAGTGGTGGTTGTTGGTGAATCAGATGATGGAGGAGTGGTGGTTGTTGGTGGTCCGGAACTTGCGGCTACTGTCTTAATCTCAACTTTCATGCCTTGATCACAATGGCCGGCCTTGCCACAGATGAAATACCGGCTTCCAGCATCCTTAAGTTCGATGGTAGTTGGGCTATCAGTGTTAGTCGAAATGGGGCTACTTGCCGAACAAGAATCATAGTTGTCCTTGGTCACTTCTAATACATCATGGTTCGATGTATACGTGAAAACTGCGAATAGATAGGTTAAAAAATTGTTTAGAGGGTGTTTGAATTAGCATTTTGAAGATCATGATGTTGCTTAGGCGGAACCAGAACATATTTTTCAAAGGTCATCATAAACATCACTTTTTAATTGGCTATATATAATAATGGGCTCAACTCATGTTTTTCTTAAAAAAACAAATATTTTATTAAAGGGGAAATTTCATAAGTTTGTAAGTACATATATGAAATTTATCCTTTATTAAAATACTCTTACCACTTCCTATGACATGTCAATTGACCCCCTCGTGAGTAAAAGAATATTTATCAATTCGGGAAAAAATAAATCAGATAAGTTACCTAAATTATCTCCTACTGTAAATGTTTCCGATGAAGCCCATGTCTGGAGGTCAGTTACCTGATCCCATGACCCTCCAGTCCCTCCAACGGTGTGGTCTGCGCCTAATGCGAATTCAAAGAGCATCGTTGTAGCAACAATGCTTAGTAGAATGGTCTTCATCATTGCACAAGCCATCAATGTGTTCTATAGGTCGAAAGTTGAGTTTTGGGTTGAAGTAAACCTACGTATTTATACACACGAAGTTATATTAGTTTATGTGTTCAATTATTGCATGAACATGCATTGATTCCAAAGTTGTGATATCCATATTGATTTTGGTAATGATTTGGTAGATGAAAGTTTGAGTTGACTTTTATAACTCACCATATACAAAATACTAAAATAGTTGTGTTCTATTTATATATTTATTAGTTTACAAATAAATTTAATTTGTTTAATAATGACATACATGACTTAAAACATTTTCTTTTATCTCTATTTCTCTCTCTTTGATTTTATCGCATTTTTCAATTTCAATCTCTTTTGATCAGGGTACTTAGTTTCATCGACGTACAAACCCGTCAGCAATCCGTTAATAATTCATCAATGAAATTGTGGGAAAATCGGGAGTGATAAAGAGTTCACCAACAAATCTTGTCAATGGACTACCAATGAATGCTTCACCAACGAGTCACTAACAACTTATTTACTAACGGATCACTAACATATATTTATAGGTAACCACCGAAAGTATTATTTAACGTTTTGATGTCTGAACCATATTTACATACGATAATCGATACATTACATTACACGTGTTACATTTTGTAATGCAAATTTGAAAACCCATTCAAAAGCATGTATGATCGTGGGTGGGTGTTCATTGTTTAAGATTTTAACATAGGAGATGATAATCTCTTTGACGTGCCTCCAATTATGATTGTGATAGTTGACCTTTTCTTGTTGATTTATTGGTTGTAGATTTTAATATTTAAATCATATAACAACCTAGACCTAAATGTAGTACCTTTTATTGCGAGCAATTAAATGATTTTAATATTTTTAACATCAATTTTTATATTCTTAAATACCACCTCATCATGTTGTATTTGCTATCAATTTAAACTCACAAAATCACACCACATTTGTGGACAATGACTATGACACTAGACCACAAGAACCAATTAAAATAGATGTTTTTTTATTGTGTAGAAGAACTTTTTTCTTTCGTGAACTAATAATGCGTGTAAGCGTATTTAAAACAACCAAAATCGATGATGTATTTCTCAGAAAAGACGATGAAAACCGAAATAAAATGAAACGAGAAATACCCTACTCTATAACATACACATCCATATAGCGAGAAATAGATCCACAGAAAATCAAACTTAAATGGAAAGGGGAACCAACAAGTATGACTACTTGCGGTTTGTGCGATTGTTATGTGAACATTGAAAAGGTTGTAGATGGTTGTGCAAAGCCAACCGAGGAAGGGCAGATCCGAGGTGGTACAAGGATGGAGGGATCAAGGCTACGAGTAGGTTTACGAGAAATAGAGAGAGAGAGAGAGAGAGAAAGAGGAGAAAGGTTTACGAGAAATAGATCGACAAAGTGTTTTAACAAATAACAAGAGGATGATGGTAAGCACATGGTAGAACCAAATTGTATGAAGAGGCAGTCTCCATATATTTAGAGGTAAAAAAAAACGAATTTAAAACATTATACCTGATAAATTTGAGTATTCAAGATAATATGATTTTGTTTAAATTCCTCGTTAAACTCTATAATTATTTTTTTTCGTGTGGTTTTTACTTGATAAATAAATATTAATATTTCTAAATCTCTTCGTGACAATATTAATCTTAAACAGTTTTTAAGTTACTTTATGATCAATAAATGATAACGCAAGTTATTAATTTATACATTTATTAATGTATCAAAAGTTTATCGTTTAGGTTCTTTTAACATATACCCAATAAATAAGTAACTGGTTTCGTAAGGTGTAGCAACTCTGTGAGTCAAAATTAGTTTTTCTTGTTTCTCTTATTTCACTCCTGGTTTAATTTCAGTTATATTTTATCTCAGGATATTGATTATTTAATTCATATATTTTCATTGTTAATCATTTAATATTTTTTTTTTAACTCATATGATACATGAGTTTGTTATGTTATGAATAATTCTGTCAAAAGCCGCCTTTGATAATCATATGATTTATATCGATTTTTAACATTAGACACTATTACAAGTATTGGACTCCTCCCTAAGCCCATAATTATTTCCATGTAGGAATTATCAACAAAAGTATTTTGTATTATCACGTTACATTAAAATACTGTAGAGACTTAAGATCACATCGCATTAAAATAGGTTTCCTTATAATATATACATTTGAAACAAATTACATTAGTCTATTCGGTGTGTAGGAAGGTAGTCTTTTGAAGATAATCCGTTATGTAGGCATCCACGTCAAGGGGTGAGGGAGATGAGCCTAAAGAGATGGACCTAGGATGTGAGGATAGGCCCCCTTATATGTACATATGTACATATGTATGTAAATGTGTGTGATAAAAAGAGATTGGCCCGTCGAGGAAGGCGGGGGGAGGACGTTGACGACATGGACGACGCCGGTGGGGGCGGTGTGGACGAGCCCGACATGGCTAGCCGGTCCTGACCCGACCCCCACACCGCCAAGCCTTAGTAAAAAATCATTCTTAAACATAATTTAATGTCTTTCTTGATTCATAGAAATGAAAAAACAAGTAACTATTATATGTATAATTTATGAACTTTTTATCTATACTGTTTGTTGTTATTTTGTGATTTTTGTCTTTTGTAAATTTTATTTCATTTTTTCTTTTCTTTTCTATATTTTTGTTTTTGTTTTTTTTTTTCTCTTATAAGTTTCAATCAAACCTGGTGTCGTACATGTAACAAAACGAATGGTCTAATACTAACCGAACAACGTCAGTACCGAAATTGATATTCGTTTTTATTGTTTCGATCGATGTAAACACATCTCAGTATTTTTGGTCGTATCATGACTTTTTTTGTTTATCTTTCGATAAGTTTTGGTATCTTAATGACTCAAACTAATATCAAAAGAATTTGTGCCATTAACGTTATTTTTACTATTAAGTCTATGTTTCCATTAAAAATTGTATTGCTCCACGGATGTAACCCACTAGTTAAATAAATAGAATAATACCAAAAGACATTGGCCTAGTGGTATGACAATAAGTGGCCCCTCTATCAAAGGGATGTATTATGGGCCGTTTAAAGATATATATAATCATAGATCAAACTTTTAACCCTTTCAATATTATTTTTTCCCAACTTTGATAAATTAGTAATCCATTCTTGATTTATTTGATCGATCATTTGCAGAAAGATATGTTATATATACAGCCGGTTTTCAGTATAAACCACAAATCAAACCGGTTTGGACAGCTTAAAAGATATTCAAGCCAAAAATCAAAAGATTTAAAAATAAATTCTCTACAAGACCAACCTGATGACTAGTTCGAATTGTTTTATGATTAAAAACCGGACCGTGAACACGCTTGTATTAACACTCAACATGCAGATTATTAAATGGATACTACCGGATCAGTTCATCTTCATGACACTCCCGTATGCCAATTTCCAACTCTGCACGTCGAGATGATGGTAATACGTCGCAACACTGTCGTCTTGATGTCACCAACTGTTCAAAAAACAACCCCAAATAATAATTATATTTATAGTGATTCTTTTTATAAAATCCAATCTTTTTGTTCATTTTTTTAGCAAAATGGTAAATGTTTTAGCAAGGGTGTTTAAGGTCCGGTGCGGCTCGATTTAATGAAGTCATGACAATTTTGAGTTGATATGTTGACTGTGGTTTGAAAAACAACAAACTAAACCGGTCGGTTGCTTGGGTCGGCTAAAGCGTTCAAAACAATTCAGTTTTGCGAATTGTTTTTCTTTTTGTAATTCAAATTAGTTAGTTCATTTATTTTTGGTCCAATATAGATGATACAGCTTATGATCGTACAGTGGCAGATCCAACCATGTTTTGTTGGTTCACATGAACTCACTCAGATTGGAAAAAGATAGTGAGAACCTTGTAGGATTTGAAAAAAATTAGTAAGAATCTACCAAAAAGAACCCACTGAAAAAGTTTCTGAATCCACCACTGTGATCGTAGGATTCGTAATTCTACCACTAACTACTGTCAGGACGACTCATGGGAAGGGCTAAGTGGGCGATCGCCTAAAGCCCACTCTCTAAAGGGGGTTATGGTATTATATTTTTTAATATTTTTATATTATGTACATAGTTTTTTAAAATAAAACACTACAATATTAAAAGACCAATTTTTTTTATTAAACTCATTAACTTTTTATTTAGTATAGACCCTTAGACCATAAAACCCATTTTTCAATTGAACCCAATTACCCATTAGCCCAATAATGTTGTAAACTAAACACTTAAACTCATTAATAAAACAAAACATGTCGACAACAAAAAGAAAAAAAAAATCCAACCAGAGGCCCATTTTTTTATTCGCCCAAGCAGCGTCCAAGAATTCTTAAGGATTTTGAAGGACGGTCATGTTGTTTGAAAAAACAGACAAACCAAACCCATAGGGTTGGGTGAGTTGGTGGGACCAACAGATTCTAGCAATTTGATGGATTCGGTTTTTACAGATAAAACTGATTTTTTGAAACTTCTTTTGTGTGTGAATCGTTAACTTTTGTTAAATTTTCAAATGATAAAAATTAGTTCGTTAAACCGCGGAACCGTGGGTCAAACTAGACAAATCGTCAAACCGTCAAAATCGTGTTCATGAGTTAAACTTTTTCAAATGATAAAATTAGTTCGTTAAACCGCAGAACCGTGGGTCAAACTAGCCAAATCGTCAAACCGTCAAAATCGTGTTCATGAACACTGCCAAGTCATACACAGTTTATAAGTAAATTCATGTTACCTGTTTGATGCTGAGGTTCAATTTTTGAGCATGCACTTTGACCATTTCAATTTCCCTTGGAGATCCAACGGTCGTTGTGCAATTACCCTTTTCCATTGCTTTGTAAATGCTTATAGTCTCATCTCCATCATGAACCATAGTGTTCATATGAAACACCATTGGTCTTCTACAAGGATCTTCATCATGTTCCCTCATGTCAAAGCTAAATAACGTGCTCAACAAGCTACCTTTTCGCCACGGCCTAAAGGTTTCAGGGACCCGAAGCACGTCCGGCAAGAGCACATGGGTACCAAACACCTCAACCGCGTATCCCCATGAGATCGAAATGGTCCAAGAAAACCAATGGTCGTAGCAAACTGTTTGTTGTAAGATCCTGTGAGGATCTAATTCCACAGCTTTGTACAAATGACGTATCGCGTCTCTATTAGTCATTTTTGGGAAAATCGGGTCTAAGTAATCCATATGATGAAGACTTACCAATGGTGCCATAGGATGTGCTGCCAACACTCCAAATGGATCTCCCACCATATCCATCTGAAACAATAAAACTCAAAAACACTTAAAAAAAAATTGTCACGTCATCACACCTTTTTCATTTTTAACCATATATATCCCTCCCTATATCAAAAAAAAACATGGGGCACATCGTTATCCGTTTTTTCTAGTTCTTAGCCAAGAACACCCTCCAAAAACATGGACGAAAACAACCTCAGCAATAGTCAGAACACGCTCGAGAAAACAAGGGAAACCAGAGGTGACGAAATTTTTACCTGATGAAAACCCGATTCTCTGGTAATCCCAACTCCGAGTTCAGCTAAACATGAATAAATCCTCCCGTCGCTTCCATACAAATGGGGATATCTCTCCAAACACGAATCAAGCACCTTCGCCAACGATTTTGCTAACGGATAACTGATCGCGAATCCAGCTCCACCAAAGGCCATTGAAAATGAGAAGAGTCTGTTCTGTACAAAGCTCTCCGAGTTCGACCCAATGAAATACGGCAGATCATGATCATATTTCGATAGCGTCTTCACCAGATTCTCCGAAAAGAACAATGTATCATCCTCCCCAAAAACAAACCACCTGAACACATAGTACTGAAGAATCAATCACAAAACGTTTTTAAATGCTAATTAATAAGCGGCGTTTTTTTCTTCTATATGCCTGGCTTCTTGCTGGTCGGGTTTTTATATATTCTATCTGCCGTTAAAAAAATAAGCATGTTTTACTTATTTTCTTCTGGTTTCTTGCTGGTCGTGTTTTTATACTTTTTATTTGCAGTTCAAGAAAAAAATAGTCCGGTTTTTATATATATTCTTATAAGTCGCTAAAACAAATAAGCATTTTTTTATCTTTTTCCGTCTAACTTCTTGCTATCGGGTTTATATATATATATATATCTATATATATATGTAGGAGGGTTATCTTGAGATTGCTAAATATTACGAGAACTGTGAGAAAGAATGAGAAAACCTATCAAAACCATTTTTTTTTATACAATCAGCGTTTTAATTAAAATACATCAAAAAAAATACATCAAATAATTCATTTATCCTTTCAAAATCACGCTTATCAGATTTTTTGCACATGTGTAAATGACAAACTAACACGTGTAAATTTTCTTTATTTTCGAATTCACCTAAATTTAAATGTGTAAATTAAATTTCTAGAATTGTATTCGAATAATAATGACAATTGTAAAAAAAAAATCTGAATTTCACTTGTTTTTTACCTTTCTAGTGGTTTTTTTTATTAGTTTTTATGGTTCTCATGATATTTAGCGTTCTCATTTAAACTCTCCCATATATATATATATATATATATATATATATATATATATATATATATATATATATATATATACCCTAAAAACCTTAATACATTTTTTACGTTAACTTCTTACTCTTGAATTCACCTGACGTTTGTATGGTTTAATGCAACGGTTTCGGACACGACCCGAGCGACTCGTATGGCTGACCGGAAACCGCCACGCCAGGTATAGCGAAAGCGCGAAGTATCATCGGATTTACAAATAGGGGGGAGAAGCGAGGAGTTGCTATCATCCAACGGAGGAACATCGAGAAAGACACAACCTCGCATTTTATCTGGTTTCCACCACAATGTAACATATTCTTTCCTTTCGGGCCATGTTTTTGCATCCGATGCGATCCCAAACACAATGTGATCGATGGAAGTGGGATGCGTGTACGGATCACCTTCGCGCGACAAGATTCGGGCGTTGGGTAGAAGCAAAAATGATGAGAAGAAGAGATAGAGTATTAAACCAAGAGAAGAACATATGAAAATGAGGTTTATTAGTCGATGATTGAATTGGGATTTGGGTAAGATATGAGAAATCTTCATGGTGAAATGGGTGTGTGATTGTATGAAGATTGACGTGCAGATTCAAATGTGTGAAAATGGTGGATTTATTATATGATTTAGGGGTTCAGTTTTTCAAGTTATGGAGTGCATGTGAAGATATTGAGACCATGCTTTGTAGAAGTAGTATTCAAGGTATAAAAGACTAGTTAATTAAAGTCAATGGTGTATTTAACGTTTCTATTTAATGTTTTTTAATCAATTTATTAAATCTGTGTGTGTGTGTATATATATATATATATATATATATATATATATATATATATATATATATATATATATGAGTTATAAATACATGAAAGTATAAAACAACAAATAACTCCTAAACTTGGATATTGTTATTGTATTAAAAATCGCTGAAGTGATTTTGAGTTTAAAAATCACTATCGTATTATCATGTGTCATGTCTCTATTTGTGGAAGTCTTTATCTCCTAATGTGGGCGTAAAAACTCTTGGAAATCTTCATGTATGCTACCATACGTTATCTTTCTAGCTATCAGTTGAACTATACGATCTAGTTATTTTTATTTATATCTTTTTTCATATTGCTACAAATAGTCACATAATAACTAAATAGTCACTTACATGTATTTTATTCATTGATATGTGATTACGTGGTTGAAGAAACACCAAACCAAACAGATGACTAGTTTGTGGTATGTGTCTCGACAAATAAAGGTTAATCTTCTTTCGTCTTGTGTAACCAGCAATGAAGATCCTGCAAAACAATCAACACACCGCAAGCTCGTTAAAAGGAGGAGAATAAGGGGATTCTCCTTATAACCACTCTACGACGTGAGAATAAGTATCGTTTTGAGGATAATAGTGTGTGTATAAAGTGAGAGAGCAAGAGAGCGATCCTTAAACCAGGAGGTGAAGTCCTCTATTTATAGCTGAGGTGATTTGTGAAGGAGATGGGCTAATGGGCCTTGGGCCCGAGATCAACAAGGAATATCCATTATGCTCCCTCTACCACGACCGTTAGTGGATATTGGCGAGAGGGTAGTTGGCGCACGTTGAATGGATTCACGTGTCCTGACAGTTGTCCTTATTGTCTGATATGTCGTCAGCAATTGAGTAGAGATCCTGGGACAGTGGTCGGCGCAAGCTGATTGGTGCCACGTATGTGTCCTTGTGTACTTCTTGTCTCCTGCACGATTGTTCATCGTGTAGCATGATCCAATACAGCCTGTTGAGCGCCTATTGGCCTACTGTTCTACCACTTGTACCACTTGTACCTTTTGTACTTGTCTAATGTTGCCCTGCGCTTCTTGACTTCGCGCGACGTACGTACATTATGTGTAGTCGGCGCATGGTCAAGGGAGCCAGGTCTTTTGTCAAAGGAATTAAGTGTCGGAAATGGTTTCATCTTCCTCTTGACCCCATACGCGACCTTGGAAACGTCTATATAGTCGGCGCACGGTCGAGGAAGTTATTATTTCGGTGTGTCTTAAGTTAGGTCTTGCGCGTGACGTGAGGTTAACTCAATTGGTCGGTGCAGAATTTAGTTCCATACCCCTTCAATGGTACACAGAAATGAATTAAATTTTAAGTTAGATTTATGGGTATACGATGTAGTTTAGAATTGGTTACATATTTTTCTTTTAAAGGGTATACGATGTAGTTTAGATTTGGTTACATATTTTTCTTTTAAAAGGTTTCTGTTTAGTATTTACATAAAAGAAAACCTCTGATTAAAATGACCTCGCGTTTTTGGTACATGTGTTGAATAGGGAGATCTTGTATCGTCGTGTAAAACTGATATCAACTGATGATCGTTATTACCAGTATAGGTACCGGTATGTTTTTTTTCATGTTTTCGGTTTTGGTATTTTTCAATAATCTCAATGATACTGGTACCGAACACTTCTCAGTTTATAGTTTCACTCATTTTCGTTTCAGTATTTTTTAGTACGGCAATAGTTCCGCATCGATATGTACCGATCCTCCCTATTATAGAACGTTGATAAAAAGAAAAGTCAAACATCAAAGACCGTTGACTAAATATCAATTATTATAAAGATTAAAAATAACAGGTCTTTAAATATAAAAATAAAAAGAACAGTAAAGTTTAAACTATTAATTCATCCCGGTACCTCCGTTACGTAGGAATTACACAACTCTTAAAAAAAATACCAAATATACTTATTAATTCCCTTTAAGCCTATGAGTAATGGGGGCGTGAAGTGGCTTAATAATGCTCTCGACATATTCCAGTGGGTATTATATGGGCCTAAAGAGGAAGGGGCATTTCTAATATAATGCCGAAAAATGATAACAGAATTGGAAAGTATTGATGGAATAGGGACATTAAGGGGGTTAACCATTACACATTTTTATAAGGGGCGTTATAATATTAATATGGCAGAAAATACCCCTTAGAAAGCATTAACCATTAATGTTTCATCAAATTTAGTGATTCTATTACTTTTCCTTTTATATAAAAGTAAATTTATAAAGTATGTTTAATTATAGTTTTAGAAAATACTTTGGAAATTGAATAACATAATTTAGTTTTCCTTCATTTTAAACAAAAAGTTGGTGACTAACCCTTTTCTCCTATAATCATCAACAACCCCTCCCTTGCTCACCTTTGTTGTTGCACCTCACTATAGTGGTCCTTTGTGTAGTTCTCAATACCTGGAGATGACACAAAGACCAATAGAAGTTTAAAACGTCTTTCACAAAGACCAATACAAGTTAAAAACGTCGTATCCTTGTGTCAAGTCGTCGTTGGCAGAGCCTTAATCGATAGGCTTTATATGTTTATATGTCTTATGTAAAACTATAGATCCAAGCCGCCCACATTGTAGAACCCTAGAGCGCATGTTCCTGTTTTAAGATGGACACATCGCTTCATTAAGTTCTTAGTGCTACGGTTTTTCTAACATTAAGTTCTTTGGAATATAATTGAGAGTCTAGCTCTATTAAATTCTAACGAATTAAACGCCCCTTAATGTTTCATATGTTATGTTGCTTTGGATCAGTAAAGTTTTGCATTAACTTTGTCCATCTTTTTAAATCACTTTTATGAGTTCTAAAACTATGACGCGTTGAAAGAGATCGTGTTTGCATCGGTGCATTGTTAATTCAATCAGTTAAACCTTCAACCATAGCGAGTACCTAAGGAGCGCAGCATGCATAACATAACAACCTCTAATAGCAAGAATGTCGAGAAATACAAATTAGTAATGAACCGCACAGTCCTAAAACATCATCTAAAAGGTTTTTTGGGATCAGGAAACATCCAAAAATAAGGTTACTTGATCAAGGTATGTACCATGTTCTTTCTCTTTGTCTAATAGCCTAAGAGATTACAGGCTAGACACAAAACCAGTTTAGGCTACATAATCTGGGACCAGATTCATTGCACATGTATATAAGCTCATTATACGAGACGAGAAATGGCTGTGTGTGTTGACTTTCTTTCAAAAGTCAAACCACAAAAAACTGTTCCAATGATGAAGAACTGTGAACATTTGAAGCAATTCGCTCCGTTTTCGTCGAAATGTGAAGCTGGTGTCTGATAAACCTCTGTGAGCAAGGAAAAACAAGATAAATATCAGTCGGTATTAGTAGGCTAGAGTATATAAACATCAAAACTAACCAAATTGGAACAAACAAATTGCTTAACAAATACAAATTAGATTTAGATGTTTACTGTCTTTTTATCTTCAAAATTATTTTAATTTAATACTAGTTATTAGGGGTGTAAACGATCGAGCGGAGCCTAACGCTCGAGCTCTGCTATTGAGTAATTTTCAAGTTTGAACTATGCTCGGGGCTCGTTTATTATTTATTTAATATTTCCTTATTTTATTTAGTTACTTTTATCATAATTATGAATGTAACAATATTTTGCTATTTAATCATATTAAATAATAAAATGTATATTTATGAAGACAATTAAGCTTGACATGAACTCCAATTTAGGCTCAAGATCAAGCTGCTTAAGATCGTTTACGCTCAGCTCGATTTGAGCTTTTAGCAAGCCAGTATCAAGTAGCTCATGAGCGGCTCAGCTTGTCTACACCCTTACTAGTGATAAGAGTAATGACTTTTTTTTACCCTAAAAGCATTCTCTTATCACATTTATTTAATAAAATATAATAGCATACTTTAATTTCAGAGAAAATGTTAAAACTTGGTTGTAACAAACACATGTAACTAATCACAAGAGATGTGTATATACATACCACCAACTGAGAAGTAATTTCCGGATCTGAATCTATATGCCAATCCGGCTCCAGCTGCCTAACAAAAGACGTTCTTCCATTCTCTGTGCTACAAAATAGTACCTGCAATTACATTTTAAAATATAAATTATTAACAAATTAATAATATATCGGGTAATGCAATAAAAAGAAACTTTCTACATATAGTCATTGGTTATTACCTTGTCCTTAACCAAGCCACCGAATGTAAAAACCCCGGCATTTTCCAAAGCCGTTAAAACCTTCTCCTGCAATGACATGATTAAAAAGGAGAAATAAAAGTAATATCAAAAATTGTTAAAACAATTATTATAAAAGATTCTGAAAATGGAAGTATGAGATCATACATACTTGGCTTTCATCATCCAAAACTCTTTCCATGAGATAGAGGTCAGAATATTTTGTGATTTCTATTAGAACTTCCAAAACAGAGGGTTTCACTGTTGCTTGAATCTGCCAGACACGATAAAAATAAGAACTAAATCGATTAATTTAGATCTTAACATATGCAGACAAAATAACTGTCACAACCTGAAGCTCCTCCGGAGTGGTTTCCTCAAGAATAACACCAAGCAACCGGCAAGTTACCTATAACAAGATTCATCAATATTATTAAAAACATGATGTGACAGGCCAAATTTTTAAATATTGTATATACTCGAGTTGTGCTTAAACGTGCGGGTTCTGGTCACTCTTGCACATCTTTCAGGAGTGCTTCAATTTTAATAATTTACTTACAAGCTTGGACAAAATATGTTCCTAAAAATGCAACATTTATGTCCAAAATACTCTTGATTGCATTTTTTTTAAATTTGCGAAATAAGACTGTATTAACTAATTTTAAGTAAGAACTACTAATAAGAAAAAAAAAGGTAAATCAGGACTATAGACCTGCAATCGCGTGCATATAACGGGATCAAGTGATTTTAATTGCATACCTTTCTTCCATCGCTTAATCTCTGCCTGACTATTTGTCCCAAAGTAAGCTGTACCATCAAACAGTATATTAGTACATGGGAAAACAATTTTCAGAAAAAACGATGATTTTTTTTATTTTATCTGAATTTACATTTGCAGAATCGGTTGCACTTTGTGCTCTTATATCTTCAGAAGGTAGCAGCTTTTCATTTGGATGACCACTGAGTCCAGAAGTGCTAGGTGAGCGAGGTTGACTTTTGGTTTGTCTTCTTCGAGATCCATTAGGCGTTCTTAACGCTCTGTATGTAAAAATGACTGCAACAGCAAATCCTGCTATAGCCCAAACAGATCGAAAATCCTGAAACCAGATTTTGAAAATGTTACAATTTGTGACTTGATTATAATGATAATGATCTTTAGACATTAGAAATTTAAGAACCTATAAGCGCATTATGTTCTGTTTTTTGAAACATATGATTTACTACAGTTTGCAATGTTCATTTGCAAAATTTGCAATATTCATCTTCTTTGTCCAACTTATACAACCTGTACTGTAACATTTGGATGAGCACAAACTTTTACACAAGAGTTTTATTATTAGGTTAATATCAAAAGATGGGGGAATCTTGGTCATCAACCCGAAAAATTTGTGATGCTTATAGAACTACTGTAACATGCGGCCTCTCGTTATTACCAATATCAAAAGTCTGCTTTTCCCACGAGGAGCTCACAGTTTTGTTTGTGGTTACCCGATTGAAAGCCTCCCTAGCTAATTGCTCCACCCACGCAGACTTAATTGTGGGTTTTCATCCCATCCAAGATCAATGCAATCAAAATTCAAAACACATTGCACAGTCAAATCTTCTAAAACGCGTTGATGGTATTTAAAGTCGGGCCTGCCTTATGAGTACATATCTCTCAGGTAACATGGGATTTGAAAAAGGTGTCACAACTATCCCAAAGCAATGCCTCACTAGTAGATATTCAGCTGAACCGTCCAAACTGAATAAAGCCAGCTGGTTAGAAATATACAAAGGCGCGCCTAGGCCCACTTTTCAGGCCCAGCGCAACCTTCTCGCTTCGCTTCAAAAACCCCACTTTCAGGCCCTCTGCATTTTTCAGGACAAGTTCTGACGAAATTTTGGCGAAAGTCATCTATACAGACCTTAAACAAATATACCAACCCTAAACAAGTCTGGAATCAACTTAAAACAAGCCAAGCTAGCCCTAAAGAAGCATAATACATGTCTAAACCCCCTATACTTGTTTTTTATACCATATGCCTCGCCTAAAAAAGCCCTCGCTTTTTAAGCCCCTCCCACAGGGGCCCAAGTATCACCCCGTGCGCCTTGTACCTTCGACACAAACACCTATGATTATACCCATTAACAATCCTTATCGTTTTCTAAAAGTTAATACATAATTATGCTTTTGAGAAAAAAAAATATCTTTTTCTATTCCCTGAAAAAAAAACTTGATCTCTCAAACCGTAAAACCATTAAAATCCGCTGGTTCGGTTTCTCTTTTTCCAATAACGTAGCTAGCGGTTCATCCCAAACTTTTCATCAAACTGGACCGTAAACATCCCTACTCACTAACAGTTCTGCTTCATGGGTTACAATCACAAATCAAGTAGATAACTGAAAGTTACATCAATTCATGAACTCCAACTCCAAAATAACAAGCTCCTAATTCAACACCCCCCCCCCCCAAAAAAAATAATATTTTTCCAAAAATCTCTGTATTTATTCAAATCATGATCACAAGAAGATAAAAACAACTCAATTCAACCCTAAATATAGTAAAACTAACGGTTGCAAAACGACAAAACAAAAGCATCGACTCCCAACAAAAGTGAAATCGGACAAATTAGAAGTTTGGAACCTGAGTGTGGAAGATTTTAGAAATCTTGATGGATAGATTAGCCCCAATTCGCTTAATAAGCTGTAACAAATCGGTTTTTGAGTTATCAGCCATAGCTGTAGGTACAACAACTGCTGAAGATTTGATCAAAAGAGGCGTTTGATCAAGGGTTTTATTGACGAATTGTGGTGGATAATGTGGAAGAATGCCGATAGAAAGTGCAGGAAGAAGTGTGAATGAAAATACGAGCGATATTTTATATTCTTTAAATATTAACCGCTTTCTTTGATGAAGAGACAGCTTTAACCCTTTAAATTCAAATACATTTTCAATTCGGCTTTTTTTAAGCAACAACCTACCAAGTAAATTCAATTCCACCTGTATTAGCAGGAGTGGGTGAGATTTAAGTAAGGCTTACCTCTATCTTAAAGGATAAATAGGTTGCTTCTAATGAGACTCACAGCTTCAAAGCCATATCCACACACCAAAGTCACATAAAAACATAATTAGGCATACATCTACTCAAAAACACAACATAAAACATAATGCACTAAAGATATTCTTATCAAGCATGCAATTGGTTAAAACGAATAATAGGGACAGATAATGCATCATAAAGACACACAGACAAGCAATAACATGTAAAGGCGACCAAAACACATCAAAGCGCTAAGATCCTTAGGAAAGACCAACACCCTAAGCTCTTAAAGAAGGGGTTTAATGCTAAACCATACTATACTTGTAAAGGCCCCTAACCTTAATTATACGTTTTTACGAACTTCTATCCTTAACCATGTCCTCAGAGAGAGAGAAAAAAAACAAATCCTAAATATTCTATAATAAATACACTAGAACCTGCATCATACAAAATTTGAACTCTTAGTTATTTGATTGGAATTGCACTAATTAACCACCAGGATATGAGTATATTTCTTTTAAGACATTTTTTATTGAGTAAATTGTGGTTTTGGTCATTATGGTATAATGGTTATTGCTATATTTTACAAATTCAAATGTCTTGAAATTTACATACCAAGGTTTCTATTTAATTGCGGTTTTGGTCCACCACACTAATTTCATTCAACTTATAGTTAAATCCTGGTCCCTTGATAAGCATGTGCAAGTATTTTGACAATATACTAGCCAACACACTGTTTATCCGCGTAAACATATTTTACGATTATTTCTGAAGTCTTTTTTATTGCACACAATCATAGCGCATCATAGATGAGTGAAATTATAAACTATCTAAAAAAGTTGATTAATCAATTAGCAAAATTATTTATACCATAAGGGTATCCAATGTAGGGTATCGATTGCTTTTTTATACTATATTTAATAATTAATAATGTGCATATTGTTTTTGGGTACATATGCACTTTCTTAATACTCTAAACTAAAAGATTCATCATATGTATGATTGGATATTTAGTAATAGTAATCGTTATTCAGCCATGTGGCGGTGTGCTTTTAAAACCTGTATTATTTGAGATTTCACTAACTTGCTAGTTGAGACTTATATGAAAAATATGAAAGCATCAAAATTTAAAATAACAAGTCAGCTCACCATGCAAAGAATCAACCTGAGTTGAATACAAATTGCATACAAACTCAGATTCTAATTCGGGTCAAAGGTTACAACCAAACCAAACCAAACCCAACTCATCTCATATTGTTATAAGCTCAAATCCGAACCATTACTTGGCCCGAATCAATTCATTCATTGAACAACCCTAAACCATTACCAAACCAAACTAATTTTCGGATTCAATTCAATCAAATCTATTATCATTACTCAAATATATGGGCCTATAATGTTAAGTTAGCAAAATGTAGGGGTATCATATGTCTTGCACTACATGGTCTAAATTTCATTACGGCCCTTATTATTAACATAAAAATCCATATTTTACACCTCCATTTAACCACTAGCCTACTCCGGCCCCTTATTTTCTTCACCGGAAAATCTCAAATATTTGCTTCATCGCCATTCTTCTGGTAATTTTTTTCAAACTTTTCTGTTTTTTTTTTATTTTCGCGGTAACTGATTCGAAAATTGTTCTCCTATTATGCTATTACTTGAACCTTGCTGTATGTATCTAGGTATAGTTGAATTCATGTTTCTAGAAGTAGATGCTGCATCTTTAATACTGATGTTAACCCTAGTAATTTCAATATGCAAAATTGATGTGATTTTCTAGGGTTTGTTTCATTTTGTATAGTATTGGATTGGATAAGTAGTCGGTTGGTTTGAATACGATAAGCATTCGTGCCTGTATGGATACAATTTAGATGATTTGAATGCTTCTGTTGCTTCATACTGAAATTGCTAAACGCAGTTTTGTTGGTTTGGGTTTCTAAGTTGAATTGGTGAATCCGGATAGAACGTTGGGAAGTTTATCAAAATAGACATATTTGACCAAGAATTTTACAAAATAGACGACATCCATAGGCCGGCGCTTTTGCCAAAAAGCGGGGGCTTAGCCGTCTAAGCTGCTTTGCAAAAAGTGTATGCTAAATCCTAGCCGTCTTAGCCGGCGCAGCTAATGATGTGGCAACTTTTGATTAGTGGAAATGAGGCTGACTACTTTGGTGAAGGCTAAAATTTCATGTCTGTATTAGAAAAAACAAATCTAGTCAACATGATTATTTAGGTAATCTCCCTGTAAAGTTGGTATTCACAAAATATTTTAACTACTTTTGTTATGGAGAAGGTAAAACTTAGTCATTTTAATGCCAGAAGAACATTAGCATGGTTTTGTTGAAGTTTGAGATTCAATGCACTTATATTTTATAAACTTTATGGACTTCGTAATTTTTACTCTAAAAATCTTTTGAATTTGGCATTAGAGACTTAGAGTATTAGACCTGAACAGTCGAAATGTATCTAACTTTATTTGATTGTTATATTATGGATTTCTCAGACTTCAAGATCATATTCCAGTCGAAATGAATCACAAACCCTCTTTCTGTCTCATTCATTTGTAATCTTGTTTTGAAGTAATTCTTGTTCACGGAATATTGACATTTACCTTTATATACAGTATATCATTTACCTTACGTTAAGGACGACTACTTAGTTTCTTTCTTTCTTATATACAATGAAGATTTGAACCGAAGATTAGTGAAAAAAATGGAGCATGTTCTAAGCTTGGGTGGGCCATCCCCAACAATTCTGGGATCATTTTCCACACGTAGGAAGCATGCAAACGATAGCATTTCTTCCCTCTTCTTTGATAGATGTCACCAGGTACTCTTAACCATGATTCACTGTTATTTTTCCACTTTCGCCTTGATTTTTCAGTTAAGTTTTGAACATTGATGTTAACTTTAGTTGACCATGATGGTTAAGCTTTGTATGTTATTTAGTTTTATGTGTCAAAGATGCATATATTAGGCAATAAGTATTATGCTTATGATTGCATTTAACAGAGTATGTTTATTCTCAGTTTATATTAAGTTAAGGTCTTGGTCGTTTAGTTGCAGGGCACACAAGAACGGCATTGGCCACAAGCATCAAAAACCTCCATTTTTGCTTGTCAGACACCTGCTCATAACAGGCGTTACAGCAAGAAACGGTTTACCCACCCTCAAAATACAGAGCTTCCCCCCATATTACCTAAGAATAAGAAAAAACCGTATCCAATCCCTCTAAAACAGATATTGCAAACTTCAAGGGCTGACAAAAAGCTTGCAGAAATGGGCATAGAGAAGCCGCTCGAGCCTCCAAAAAACGGCCTACTAGTTCCTGAACTCATTCCCGTTGCTTATGAAGTGCTCGATGCTTGGAAAATCTTGATCAAAGGACTTTCACAACTTCTCCATGTCGTTCCGGTCCATGCTTGCAGGTTTTGTTAATAAAAGATATAAATTTTTTCTTCTTTTTTTTTATAGAAAAAAAAATAGAGTAAAATGCCATTTTTGTCCCCGAGGTTTGGCCAGTTTTGCGACTTTCATCCAAAGGTTTGTTTTTTCGCATTTGGATCCAAAAGGTTTGAAATCTTGCCATTTTCATCCGACTCGTTAACTTCATCCATTTTTCTTTGTTAATTCAGGGGTATTTTCGTACATAAAGTGAAAAAGACTGATTGCCCTTTAAGTGACTACTTGTAATTATGCTAGATGCTTGTACATAAAGTGAAAAAGACCAAATTGCCCTTTAAGTTAACCAAAAAGATGGAAACACCCATGGCTTAACGGAGAAAAATGGATGGAGTTAATGAGCCGGATGAAAATGGCAAAATTTCAAACCTTTTGGATCCAAATGCTAAAAAACAAACCTTTGGACGAAAGTCGCAAAACTGGCCAAAACTCAGGGGATGAAATTGGCATTTTACTTAAAAAATATGCATCAGCTGCTTTAACTTTGGGTTGGAGGCTTTAAACTGAATATCGCATGACTTATATCGTTGATTCTTTTTATTCCGAAAAAGACGCATTCTTATCGAACACAAATTCTATTTAACATGGCCCATTTTCACCAACCTAAAAACTAATTTTTTTTACTTTAACCCATCTGACTGGTTACCCGACCCGCCTCTTCCATCGACTCCATATTTGTATGTCAAAGTTACTTTCACTTACAGCTTGTTCTTATGCAGTGAATGCTCAGAGGTTCATGTGGGTCAAACGGGTCACGGCATTCAAAGCTGCCACGGTCCAAACAGTGCAGACCGTAGAAGCTTCCACTTATGGGTAAAAGGGTCAATTGACGATGTACTTCTCCCCATCGAGTCATACCATCAGTACGATCCTTTCGGCACGCGTATCAAACACGATACAAGGTTTGACTATGACAGAATCCCAGCTATTGTTGAGCTCTGCATCCAAGCGGGTGTGGAATTACCACAATACCCTTCACGGAGAAGAACACAGCCTATTAGAATGTTAGGCAAGAAAATGATCGATCGAGGTGGAATAGTCGCCGCACCCAAGCCACAACGTTCCGGTGATGTTTCGGAATTCGATACACACCGGGCCCTTGAACGATTCCCGCCGCCAGTTGACTCAGACGTGGTAGGAATCGCGCAGTCAACATTGAACGCGTATGAGAAGGTTAGATGGGGTGTGACAAAACTTATGAGGAAGTACACGGTGAAAGCGTGTGGATACTGCCCAGAGGTCCATGTGGGCCCGTGGGGCCACAACGCTAAGCTTTGTGGAGAGTTTAAACACCAATGGAGAGACGGGAAGCACGGGTGGCAGGATGCAATTGTGGACGAGGTTTTCCCGCCAAATTACGTGTGGCATGTTCGGGATCCAAACGGGCCGCCGTTGAAGAGTTCGCTTAAGAGGTTCTACGGGAAGGCTCCAATTGTGGTTGAAATTTGTGTTCAGGGAGGAGCTACGGTTCCTAACAAGTATAGACCAATGATGAGGCTTGATATTGTGGTCCCAGATAACGAGGAGGCTCGTTTAGTCGCTTAATAAACTGATAACCCGACGTTAATGAAGTGTTTGTACTTTTGTTGCCTGTATAGAACCGAACTAGGACTTGTAGGCAGTGAGCCAGTGTTGTAAATTTATGAACCACTAATAGTTAAAGTATATACGAGTCGGGTTCGGGTTTGGATTTGAATCTGGGTTAGGATGACGTTGATCATTATCTATTATTGATATATGTATGATCCTACTATTTTCATTACATATTTGAACAAAACGTTTTGTTAATTGTTCAATACATATTTGAACAAAACGTTTTGTTAATTGTTTAATTTTACTCATCAAGGGACCAATCATGCCATTTTTGTTCTATTTCAATTAAAATTTTAAAGACAAAAACAAATATGAGTGTTTAATACATTATCAATTTTAAGCATAATATTAGTTGTATTTATAACTAGTGCCGACTTGGTTTTGGCCTCGGTGTGATATTTTGTATATGGATAGTTGGGTCTACTTGTTGCTCGTTGTATGGTTTTGGTGAAATTTTTATCGTCTTGTTTCTCATTTTTTGCATTCTCGCAACAGGTTACGAGAGATGCTATAGTGTATCTGAAGGGCTGTCTACTTGTAGTTGCTCATTGTATAGTTGTGGTGAAGCATTTTTTTTTTTTTTGCATAGTTACTCATTTTTTGGTTTCCTCGTGACATGGGAAACATTAGAGTGTATCCGGAGGGCATGTCCTTCTAGAGGTGTAATATTTTTATTTCTCTATATTTTCCGAGCAATTCCCTTTTATCCAAAAAAAAAAAGAGAACTATGCTTCGCATGTATAAGCATGTATATGTAATGTGTGCAAATACATTACAAAAAAGAAAATATACAGTTATGTGGCTACATTAAACGACATTTGAGTAATATATACAAATGTCTATGTGATTCTTGTAGTTCTCTACTAAAGGTGATTATCTATAAATGTCTTTCTTTATATAAATTATTTATTTGGGGATTATGGTTGCCTCATTTGAGAATTTCATGGTCATCACTAATCATTTTATCTTTTTTTTTAAGTGAAATTTATTAAAATAAGAAAACACAAACATCACACCCCAAACAATAAAAAGGGGCAGCCGCACCACCACAAACAAACTACAACATTAAAGCAAATCGCCATTTGGCCCATTCTGTTAACTTAAAATTAAATTTATTTTTAAACCAAAGAAAATCCACATACTTCACGTCTTCAATTATGTCTTCAATCTTGATAACTTTACCTGAGAAGAGCTTCTTATTCCTAGCTTTCCAAGTTCTTCAACGCATAATTATTACGATCCCATGGAAAACTATACATAAAATGCATCTATGAGAACCCACTTGAATGTTTATTCGTTTCAACGCCTCTATAGTAGGGAGTCTATCCATCTCCGCCCTCCACACAAAAAAAAACATTTAATCGGCAATGACTTACACCATTTCAACACATAAAACGGACTAATATCATCATGCATTTGACCAAGCCCACTAAAAACTCACCTGAAGTATCCCCAACCAACGTCACGCGTCGTTTCTGCCGAACCATCCCGTCGAAACAATAGCACCAAAACAACAATCCCATTGCCATGATATACCGTCACCAAGCACACCCTTGATGAAACTCTAAATTTTAACCCCTTCAGCATCCAATTTACCAACCAAGCTAACTATATTTTTCCATACCCCTATGATTCCATTCATGTTGCTATGAATGGCATCAATCGCTCTTTTTCATAAACTACCCTTTTCTGCTTTGTATCTCCACAATTGGATAAGAGAGATTGGTTGGATACTTTTAACCATTTATAGCAACCCCACCCATGTGTTTAGGCACCACCCCATAAAAATCTTTTCATGATACCCTCCAAAGTGTCAATCACTTATCATTCATCAATATCTAAGACTATTCATAATTTAAATGAGTCTTTTTTTTATATAAAATACATGGAAAATGTTTCCAAAAAGAATCATACAATAAAATTCAAACTTGGGTATACATTGATTTTTCACATTTAATGTTGTATTTATCAAAGTTACAATATATGAATATAAATCAAAGTGATCATGCAAGACCCCCATTGGAGACTGATGAAGAAAAACTTTCCATGTCTTCTACCGAAATTTCGGCAATATCTTCGATGGTGTTTGTACGATTTCCACTTTCAATCTTCAACTTTGTACCATTCCACATTAGCATTTCTCTTTCTAAATACAAACAATAACTCTCGAAAACTCGAGAACTGACCGTAAGATCAAAATCTAACATGAAGAGGAACTCTACTTCGAGCCTGTTTAACTCTGCGTTCGTTACCCCTCCAACTCGAGCATAAAATGCATTGTTGTAATGCCTTGTTTTTTAAATGGTCAATAACGATGACAACACGTTAAAATCATAACAAAGTAATTGATATGATTACTGTATAGGATAAACAAAAAGGGTTTTATCGTGTTTCTTTTTTATAAGAGTAGCGTTATTATAAAATAATAGCAAATTGGATTTTAATAATCGAAAGTTCAAACTATGACTTATTGGTCGATAACAATTTAAACTGGCAATATGTCTGATGACACTTATAACTTTCACTTTCATTATCAAAAGCAGTTCTACTCTAGCGGAAAAGTTACTTCATTTGCTCCTAATGAACAAATGACTAGTTTTATTGCAATCAAAATATTGCAAATTATTTTGAAACGATAGATACAAGTCATAGTTTGTATTAGTAAAATCCAATTTTCCTAAAATAATTCATAAAACACGGAAAAAGTTTGTTTTTTAGATATAAATTTTATTAAAAACTGAATTGTATTTGTTATAAAGTATATTTTTTAGTCTCTTAATATTTAAAACAAAGCATTTAAGGAAATGAGTAAGAGAGAGAGAGAAAAAGACATATACTCATCATCCAGAATCTTAGCAGCCAACATAATACTTGTAACAAGCAACCTATGAACATTTAGTGACACCACCAACGAACCCGGGTGCCTATGAACCAACCGGTCTATATAAATATACCCGACCACGAAGCACGCGGGGCTACAATTCGTATACTTGTATATCCGGTCTAGATACTTCGGTATGGTGATTGCGGGTGGTCTAATGCCATGAAACACCTCCAAGTTCTTCCCAAGCCGCCCTCCGCCACTGCTTAACTTCAACATTTCGTTGCGGTTCACCAATCTTTCGAGGACTAAAGATAGGATTGACAATACTCGCGGGGGCGCTGCATCCGGTTCGGTCTTCTCCGGCAGCTGGTTTGGGTCGGCATCGGTTATGGTTAACATTTAGAATGCATTTGAGGGGCTGGAAAGATGGGTGAGAATTTATGGATGGGATATTAGTGCTTGTGCTGTTAGTTATCTGTTAGTTATCTGGTTTTAAGGGATATTACACTTACACCCCCTGAATTATATCAATGTGGAATCTTTGTGATTAATATTATTTTTGCTTATGATAACCTCAACGATACTAGAAATTCGATTTGAATCAAATATGTGCAGAATGGTTAAATGGATTATTTACTTTTACCATTAATAATAAAAGTATCTTGGATTCAAATAACCCCAATTTTTATTAATTGACTGATAGCACTCTCAACTTTCGATTGGTACCACACACTCCCAACTTTCGATTTATTGGCCGATAGCACTCCCAAACTAACCTAATTTGCTAACATCAATTGCCACATTACCAAACAAGTGTCATATCAGCTGCCACGTCATTGAAAAGCTAAGTCATATGTCACGTCATAAAAAAACCAAGTCAGACGCCATATCAATTGGCATATCATAAAAAATTTCACATCACATGCCACGTCAACAAACAAGTGTCACATCAACAAAAAAGTAACTGGGTTAGGGTTCAGTTAGTTTGGGAGTGTTATTAGCCAATAAGTTGAAAGTTGTGAGTAGTGTGGTACATATCGAAATTTGTGAGTGCTATCGGCGAATTGGTAAAAGTTAGGGTTATCTAAATCCAATATCTCATTGATAAATTTTAACTTTTAGCTGTAGGATCCTTAATATTTGGACTAAAAAATGTACATGGGTTCATTTAGCTCTATTTAAATTATACAATTATTTATTTGGGTCCACTTAGATTATACAACCAGTCAAATAGATCACTCTTGTAACACTTGCTAATTTAAAATAAGTACGTTTGAGGATCAATATTAACGACCATGTTTGTCGTTTCCACAATCGCCACCAACCCGATGTCATTGCCCGTTGGCATGACCATTGCGGTCACCGAACATATTTCTGCTGCCAAACCTACCGTCTATGCCATCTCCAACACCCTTCGCCCCTAGACGCCATAAAAAATATAATGGTTAATCCCTTTTGATGCTTTTTTTCTTTTCCAAATGACTCACTGTAACCGAAATTCATTTTAGTCCAAACTTTTTTTGATTCGTAAAAAAACGATACTTTTTTTCAAATAATACATTTTGACCAGCACTCGTTTTTTCTTGACACCCGACCCATCTGTTTTGTTAAGTTTAGTCGTCACTTTTATAATGTTAACATGTTAAGTTTTTTTTTTTTTTTTTTTGTCAAAATCAACTATAATAACCGGTTTAGAAATATATATTAGCTTTCTAGTGACTTTCGAAGTCAAAATATGAAATTATAAGTAGAAGAAAAATATGTTGTTATTTGTTGTAATTTTGTCCGTTGTTTATAGAAAGAACTATTTAGACGAACCAAAATCTGTAGCATAGACAAGAGTCTAGGGGGTTAAAGTGGTGTGTTCTCTATAATAATGAGATTGGGGTTTTGACACGTGGCAGTAGGTTATGGGCTAAGCAATTGTGGCGCATATTAATCCGAGGTTTCAACTTTGGGTGTCTTTCAGCTAAAGGAAAATTATTTAATTGTGGCACATATTAATGCGATGATGAGCTGTCTGTACTTGTATAACTTCAAGTCCTATTCCTGTCACTTTATACCCACGGTGTGACCTATGGTGAAATCTAACATTAAATTGTTAAGACTTGGATGTACTTGAATTCAATCGGGTAGTGATTGATGGGTTCGTGTGTAACATGTTTATTTTGTTTATTTTTATAAGTAAAAAAGAATAAGTTGTATATCACAACTTTAAATGATTAGAATAGAATTGTGTCAAAATCTAAAATACAAATGACCATCAAAGTTATATACATTAAATGTAATTTTTTATATGCATTTGTATTTTCTTTTTAAGTTTATAATTTCATAATATTAACGTAGCAAAGAATAAAAAAAATGTTTTGGATTAAGTGTTGGTGTCAACCTACGAATAAAAAGTGTTGTATTCAGTATATATGTCTGACATGACTTTTAGGTCCATGTCGGGTTTAATCCGCCAATCACCACCCCTAAAATCCTACATCAGTGGGACTTGAGGATTTGATGAATTAGTTGATCTTTTAATCAATCAAAATGCATATTGATACGAATATTTGTCACCTTGACTTTCTAATATATATAGATATCTTTAATCGTGACATGTATGGTAGTACTAGTAAAGTGTGATCAAAACTCACATCATATACTTGAGTTACGAGCGTATTTATAAGATGTTACAATTGTGAGAAGTTAAGATGATTATTAGTTTAAAGTTGGATTCAGTTATGAAGTTTTATTTTGATACTCCGTAATCAATTTTATCATAGCAATAGAATAAATTTAATAAAAATGAGTTGGGTTGCTATTTAGCTAAAGTAACTCAACTTGTTTTTGAAACACATTAAAGTTTTACAAAAGTTAAAAAAGTATCTTAATAACATAGTTTTTTTTTTGTCTAATAAGTCAACATAAATAATATTTATAAAATTTGAAAATTGATTAAAATTATTGACCCTCTACACAACCCATTTTGACCCACAATAAAATTGTCAATTTTTATACAACTTTTTTTTCACTTCTTACCTGATTCATATAATCTGCTTATTTTACCCCAAATTCTGTCAAAAGGAGTTGATTACTATGTCTCTGTAGGAAAGTTTTGAAGATCGAGATATTGTTATGGTTCATTTTTTTCTACAATATCGTATCGAGGATGAAAGATCCTATATAAATATCTCGATCTTTACTTGATGTGTCCAGGTCACGCAACATCTCCGTATAATAGAAATGGTAATAGATAAAGGGTTGGATCATGTAGGTTAGCTGAAGAGGGGGTCTAATGCTGACTTGCGTTCGAGAAGAGAATTGTTAATGAAAACTTAGTCTTACATAAGGAAAGTATAAATTTCAAAATTAATATATAAGTTTGGCAAGCTACTTGTATCGTTAGAGGTGACTTTTAGAATGAAACCATACTATGATAAGCTTGATAAGATCCAAGCTAGAAAAAACAAAAATCCTAACGGGTGATGCAACTTTTTGATCTTCATATAACCATCTATATTTATGCTTCTTGACCAGGGCATATAATATACCTTATAAACTTTGAATTTGATCCATATCGTGCCTTAAATAGCAAATTCAAGTGATCAAGTGTCGCATTCTCAATTCAATTTCAGTTACGTAAAGAAAAATGATACACAAGACCATGTTATGTATCTATTACGACATGTCATGATTTAGGCACACACTACACAAGCAAAAACTTATACGCAAAGATTCACATACGTAGCATGATCACCAACTTAAAACACACAAAAAAAAATACTTTAAATTAAGATGATTGATCATTTTACCAATTTTACTAAACAAGAATAAATTCATTACTCTAGAATTTTAATTAGGGGTGCTAAACGGTCGTGTTCGCGGGTTGGCGGGTTCAACCCGACCCGAACCCGAAAATTTTACACGAACCCGAACCCGACCCGAACCCAAAAATCGTATCATATATATGAACCCGAACACGACCCGAAGTTTTGTGGGTTAACAACCGAACACGACCCGTTTAACCCGAATTTTTTAATTTTTTTTTCTAAAACTAATATATTAAAATTAAAAATTACTTAAAAAACACAAATGTATATAATAATATCATATTTAAATTATAAAAGCTATGTTAATTTCTCCTTTTAAGTTATAATCATGGCATAAAATACACGCCCCATTTAATTTATGAGATAAAATATATTGTAAAAAAATATAATATAGTATAAATGTGTTAAACGGGTCAACCCGCCAACCCGACCAGGTTGACCCGAACCTGACCCGTAAACCTAAACGGGTTCGCGTGTTCAACCCGAAACTGACCCGAACCCGTTTAGACGAAACCTAAACCCGCGAATTTCGTGTTAGCTTCGTGTCGGGTTTCCGGGTCGTGTGAGAAATTCACACCCCTAATTTTAATATAGAAAAAAGATAATTAGATAATGAACACTTGCTTAAGAAAAACATAGAAACAAACCCAATGTAATGTTCTCTAAAACTCCCCAATATCTTGATTCATCAATCCATGAATCATTCAACAATCTACTGACCAAATTCTCACAAACCAACAATCTCAAATCCATCAAACAACTTCACACTCATCTACTCAAAACAGGAATCATCTTCATCTCCTACACACTTCAAACCAATCTCACATACTCATACACAATATGCTCACAACAAAACACCATCAAAACCCTAACCAAACTCTTCAATTCCTCCATTATCACACACCCAGTTCCCTTAAATTCAACCATATCTTGTCTTGTTAGAAATGGGTATCCTTTTGTTGCTTTCAAAACTCTATCTTTCATGCACGTTAATGGCGTAAATATAGATACATATGCGTTATGTAGCTCGTTGACAGCTTGTTGTTTGACTAACTCTGGGTTTGGGAAGCAGATTCATACCCATGTGGTGAAATCTGGGTGGGGTTGCAGTGTGTTTTTGGGAAGTGCTTTGGTTGATTTTTATGCAAAATCAATGGGTGTTGGTGATGCACGCCAGGTGTTTGAAGAAATGCCTGAGAGAAGTACGGTTTGTGCGAATGCGCTTCTTTCGGGTTATGCTGATGTTAAGATGTGGGTAGAGGGTATTGAGTTGTTTAGAAGTATGCCTGGTTTGAATTTGTGGTATGATAATTGGACGTTTACGGTTGGTTTGAGCATATGTGGCGGATTGTATGCTATTGAATCAGGCAGTGAAATACACGCGAAAGTAATTCGAACTGTTTATGATCCTGGAACAGATGTGTTTCTCTTGAGTTCGTTGATTGATTTGTATGGAAAACGTGGAATGGTTGTTAAAGCGAAACAAGTTTTTAACATGGCAAGATTTGCCGATGTGGTGTTGTGGACATCGATGCTTGGTGTGTACGGTCGAAATGGGTGTCACGAAGAAGTGATTCGATTGTTTAAACAGATGTTAATAAAGAAAATTAGACCAGATGGGGTGGCATTTGTTACGGTTATATCAGCCTGTAGTCACACGGGTCAGGTTGATCTTGGGGCCGAGTATTTCGAGTCCATGGCTCGTGACTTTGGGCTAAACCCGAGTCCCGAGCACTACGGGTGCCTTGTGGATTTGTTTTGTAGGGCGAGTGAGTTAGAAAAGGCTTGGAATGTGGTTAATCAGATGCCAAATGAAGTAAGTGCGAGTGTTACGCTTTGGGGCGCGTTGTTGAGCGCGTGTTGTGATCATGGGCATGTTGAATTGGGTAAGTTTGCGGCTCGAAGGGCGCTCGAATTGGATCCTATGAATACCGGGATTTATGTTTTGTTGTCGAATATGTTCGCTAAATGTGGTTTATGGGATGAAATTGAACGATTGAGGGAGTTGATGCGTGACAAAGGTATCAAGAAAGATATTGGGTGTAGTTGGACTGCATGATAAAAGAGTCTGTAGCCTAGCAGTATCAATACGTAGATTTAAGAGTATGATTTAGAGAGTGAGTTAGTCGATAAAAAAGAAAAGTTGGATTGAGACCCAATGGGCTATATGCATGAGCAAACTATTATTGGGTTGGGCCTGGCCCAACCATAGAGTAAGAAACTAGAAACAAGCAAAATAGAAACAATGCAATTTTCATTCCATTATTTTGGTTTTATTACACAAGCATCGTTTCTAATCTCACTCACAATCAATTCTTTATTTGTTTTTTTTCCCACTTGAAATGATAAATAGAAAATAAACACACCCTAACAAACATAAATACGAAATAAACAAAAAGTCAAAGGACTACACACTTAGCTGTTTACAACAGCACCCAATTCTTGCGGATCTCAAGGTACCCGTTTTCACCTCAATCTGACCCATTTTCTCCATGGATAATGCAAACTCACTGAAGAAATTCTGAAGTGATCCTTGAAGGAGTTGGTTTATTAATGCCAATGTGTGGGGTTCCTAGTCAAAGCCGAATCAGACTCGAACAGTCCCCTACGCTTTAGCAAGAGCGAGTAGTCGCTAAGTCGAAAGTGGTACGGCTCCCAGGATCCATCTCAACTATTGTTGTATTGTCGTTTTGTGTCCTGCATTTTCTTGATTTAAGATTGGCAGCGTATTCACTATCGAGGTTCGGGTCTTAACCTCCCACACCCGTGAAATTGTATAGACGGTTTGAAAACGAGGTACAAATTGAGATTCCAATAGTATGAGCACCTAAAATAACATCAAAATGTATGAAACTTAGAATCAGTTCTGGTGACAATTTTGACTCATTTACTTATCATTAATTGATTCATATTATATTTTATTTTTTGTCAAACAAAATGCATCAAACATCTTGTAGTGTAATATATATGTAAATTTATATAACTAACCTGAAAGCAAAACAAGATCCTTTATATCAAGACTTTTATTGGCAAAGTTTTGTATGAGGGTAGTGATGTTGTCAAAAGGAGCTGGGATTTCGTTTAGCGCCTCGGATGCAACTGATATCACCCCATCTCTTCGGCCCGTTGGTACTTTCCAAAAAGGGCCTCCCTTTAATAAAACCGAAAGAAATCAGTATGTTTATATAATGAAACATGAATTCTTACGGTGACAACGATGGAGTCTCTAGCAGCAAGAGCAACAATGTCAGCACAAGACACAATGCCAGGGCATTCGGCTTCGAGTAAACTCTTCAACCTATCTTTGAAATCAAACCCTCGAACAGTTAGGTTTGGGGGTGCTGTTTTCTCTGTTTGATTCCCTGAGCTTGAAGTAAAATTCAAAAGGACGGATCCGTCGCAACCCTATTGAAAACACCATGCAATGTTAGTTTTCGAAAGGGTAAAATCGTCTTTTTCGTATTGTGACATGTGTTGACCAGTTCTAGTTCCACCATTAGACTGAATTTTTACATGCTAGAAGAAATCAAAGTATAACAACATTCAAATTAAACATTACAAATCCTATTCAAGCCACCTTGCAATATGAGTTTTAAAAAAGGGTAAAATCGACTTTTTATGTGCATTTTGAACTTTGCTCCCAAGTTCTAGTTCCACCACTAGACAGGAGTTTACTATGCAGTATTAGTTTTGGAAGGGTAAAATCGTCTTTTACGTGCATTGTGAGCTATGCTGACAAGTTCTAGTTCCACCACTAGACGGGATTTTGACATGTTATAACTTATTCAAATAAAGTGTATTTACGGCCTTACATGTTCTAAATAAAGACGAGGTCCACAAAGTGTATTTAGGTTACTTTAGATAACCTAAACAAGATAGTCATACCGCGAAGCAATGCATGCACACACGCGAATGCTACATTATATATTGAAACATGGCAACACATCCATGCGCGCATTCGTTTCATGTATGCATTGCTACAAATTCTAACAACAAAATAAAAAAAAAGATAAAAGATCAAACGAACTAACTCTAATGAAACAATCATGGAAATGCATTCTGATAAGAGCAGCCGCAAGCGATGGAGCATTGGGGATATGGTGGTTCACATAATCTTGCACAATCTTTTCGGCTTTTTGGCATGAACTCTTATAAAACCCCAGCTTCAGATCACCTCTAACCGAACCAAGAATCACCAGAAACACTAAAAGCGAGAAAAAGCCTTTCATTTTGTCGCCTTTTCGCTTCTTTCAAGATTGTTGTAATGGATAGAGCTGAGTATGAGTATGCAAGTAAACGTCTGGATTTATAAAACATGCAAATATTAATCTCATCATTAAACAATAAATGAAGTGAGAGTAGTTAACAATTATGTGTTAAAATAAGCAACAAACCTCACATAAGGCAGGCATGTGTGACATAAGATTCAAACGCATGCCACTTGACCTTCTTCACGGATTTGTAACATTCATGGAAGATATGTTTGAATGGTTGAATATTATTATATTATTTGAATTATAGTATGCAAACTGGAAAGTGATACTACATTAACTAATACGTTAAGAATAGTTCAATAATGGTGGTTTTGTGCAAATAATTAAAGATGCATTTTTGTAATCATTCACGTTATTTTCCGAATTAAATTAATATCTTTTTTTGTAAGGATAACTATGTTCGGTTTGGATAATTCGAAGCATAAGAAATAATGTTTCGTTACTTGCAAGCAAGGAGGACCTTCAAGTGATCCTGTAGCTTTTCCTATTAAAGTTGAATGATTTTGTAGATTTTCGTTTATTGATTTCTATAAATAGTTTGCTTCAAAAAAAACATGTAAGACATATGGTTGGATTGGTAATCACATGCCTTTTATTAAAACCATCCGGGTTTGAATCCTATATTCTTGTTTTTTTTCAAATTTGTTTACCAACATTCTATTCTATATATAACTATAATAATATTTTAGTTTATATTTTTATATTCTTATTTTTTTCTTTTAGTGTCTTTCTTATACTTTCCGCACTTCAACATTTAGTATTAACACTCATAACATCTCAACCTTTAAAGACTTTATATTCAATTTTTACGTGTTTATTTTTATATACGTATCGGTATAAATTTAGATTGATTTATGTTTGAATATAATTTTTTTTTGACATTGATAGACTCAAATATAATATGTTTTTCTTTTACCTTTTTAGTCGGTTTACATTTTGACATAAATTTTGTTTTAAAACAAGTCGAGTCAAATGTATTACGTTTTCATCAGATGTAAAATTTGAGTTGCTTTACGCTTCGATGCTGGTGCAACATGGAGTACCATTCTTTAACATAAAAAAACTTAATTTTCTTACATTCTTATTTTATGTACGTGTTGGTACAAGTTAAAATTTGTTAACGTTTAACGTAAATTTCTTTCGCAAATAAGTCGGATCAAGTATAATACGTTTTCATTGCTTATTTTATGTACGATTTTAGTTTGTCTGCATTTTGACTTAAGTTTTGTTCAAAAACAAGTTGGGTCAAATATTACGTTTTCATTATACGGTACAAATTCGAGTTACTTTATTTCGAACTTACCTCAACGCACGGGGAAAATTACTAGTTCATAAAAAGAACAATAAATATCACGGTCCTTGGTGTGGGACATGTTTGGAAGATCTGGAAAATCTCTTATAGGGGCAACATTTAAAAAAATGAAATCGAAAAAAACATCAATTTTTTTCTAAAATTTACACTACCGTCGGAGCGTCAAGGGGCAACAGGGTTACCCCTTGTTACAAGGCAGATCCGCCCCTGGATGTTTTGAACATATAGAGGCGTTGGATACAACTGGTTGTGCTAGCGGCTAATTTTAGTTAAACTAATTGAATGGTTAAGCGTGTGAAGAAATGCAAACATATAAACGAAACGTTCTTCTCCAAAAGTCGATTGAAGAAATCTAAAAAATCAACTTGAAAACGAACTTTCACCTTCTAAACTTATATGAACGTTGTCTAATCAAATAAAACACCTTTTTCTACACTCCAAACCGAAAATATGTAAAAAATGAGTTGACCAAGTAAAAATCCCTCTAGATTGATACCTGAAAACTGTAACCCCGTTGAAGAAAAAACTTAGATTCACTATTGCTTACAAGCATCCGTGTAAGTAATGCTGTGTATGATAATGATGTTTTGTATGTATAAGTTTATAGAAATTAATACATATATCTGTTAATGTTTTTGGTACAATAAAAAATAGATAACTAGCTTAAAGATTTTGGTCTAGCCGTATATACACCAACCGTATATGTTTTCTTACTTTATTATATATAGATATAATAAAAAAATAGATTAGCTTAAAGATTTTGATCTAGTCGTATTGTCTGATGAAGAACTCATGGCGATATTTTTTAAAAGGTATAGATGAATGTGAGAGAAGAAAATATAAAAGATGGAGAGTGTGGTGAGTTTTAAGGAATAAAATAAGGGTTATGTAATGTTTAAAATAAAAAAAAATTTATTGAAATTAGCCGTTAATCAACGACGGGATTTTTGAATTCAACATCAGGACGAACAGGAATAACTCCCAGATTAAACCGAAGTTGGGACAGGGGCAGTGTTCCCGTCGCCGCAAGCCACGTCAAACCCCGAACCCCGTTCCGGAACCACACCCAAGCGTCTAAATGAAATACAAACGTAATTTGAATTAAACATGTTATCATAAAACATAAGAAGCTTTTTTATAGATAGTGAAATTGGGATTTTTATCGTGAAAACCATTTATGTTAAAGCTATAATAATCTACTAAATAATACGCATGTCTTACAGAACAAATGTAGAATGTTTTATATTTATAATAAGTATGTACACATATATAATTGTGTATATATGACAAAAAACTCATTATTTGTATAAATTCATAAACGTGTGTATTTTTTATAGTGTTATTCATTACAATTATATCACTTCATCATGGTGTCTAAAACAAAGTTATCTAAGAAAACTTGAGTGTTTATAATTATAATACTTGAAGTTTAATCTTTGAAAAATCATTGTAGATTAAATACAGCATGCATATATATATATATATATATATATAAGTTATAGGTTTTAATTTAATATTAAAGGTGAAAACCAAAAAGGCAGGTGTCTTTTAATAAAATTAATATAGAAGTTGTAAGTTTTAATTAAATAAAAATGTTCAGAAACAAAGGTGAAAACAAAAAGTCAGTTGTCTTTTAATTAAATAAATCCTTTTGTTTTTGTTTTAGAGTTGTTGGGGAGTTTGCTTTTGCATAAATGTATAATACCAAATTGTAGTTTTATGACATTATCAAGAAATAGGACAAATCTTTGTAGTTTTATGACATTATTAAGAAATAGGACAAATCTTAGCAGCCGGAGAAGGTGAGATTACAACTAGAGATGTCATTTAATTGCGTATGAGATAATTTTAATAATTTTAATCTTATATCTAATTATAAAATTGTATGTTATATCCTTACAATATTCATAAATAATTTACCAAATTAAGCATGTTTAGTATAACAAATAACATAAAAATGGTATTTAAGCACCTAAATGCCATAGTGGTACTACAAATGAGAATTTGGTACCGGGGTATCGGTACCCGAAAATTTCGATACTGAATCGGTACCTACTTTTTGACGTTTTTGATACCATAATGGTATGGTATCGGTATTTTACTGAATTTTGACTTCAAATACAGATACTATACCGAACATTTTCATTTATGTACATTCACAATGGATAGGAGCAATTAACCTTAGGTTAAGAACATGTGCTAGAAGTTAGAAGATATATACACACGCATATTGATGAACGTTTATGCAATGCATGCTTCTTGATGATTCTATTGTAGGAGCCGGTTTCATTTATGGGGAACCAGATGGAAAGCGTTGCTGCAAACGTGAGGGACCTTTTCTATGGTTTTGTTGATGAACTTTGATCGTCGCGACTCCGGTAATGTAAATTTGTGGGAATAGTAACAGTAGTGAATATATCTATACTATTTTTTTTTTGAATATGGCTCATGGAGTGAGATTTATTTGTGGTTGTTCAATTAGTGAGTTAGTGATTGAAATTATAGGTCTATGAGCCGGTTAACTTCTATTATTAGTCACTTACTTTTCACATTTGTTGCAGAGAAATATTCATGAACGTGTCAAACGTCAAACTCCTATCGCAAACGCTAATAATGATGATGCTAATACCAGTTGTGATAACAATAAAATAAACAAGCATAAACTGGTTGATGTCTGGAACCCTTCAACTCCAAGTAACGTCAAGGATTAGGAGAAAGTTAGCAAGAAAGAGACTGAGCTTCCTATCTCTAAGAATTGAAAGTAGTTTTTATGTTTTTTACGTCTTAAGCATTGTTTTTTTTTATTATTTCTATTTGTTGACGTGATTGTTTGATCTTTATCTGCTTTTGACATCTATGAATAACTTTTTAAAACAAATTATATGTTTTTTTAACTTAATCAACCTGACATTTGACATTTAAGGCTTTGATCACCATGATGAAAGTACTTTGTTTAACATTAATCGATGAATCTTAATAAAAGAAAAACTAAAACCAAAAACATATAATTTCATAAAAAACGTTGATTATAATTTTTTTATTAATGTCATTCGTTGCAAATTCAAGTGACAACATATTTTAATATAATTTAAAGAAAACATAAATCAATAAAACATTTTGTATCGGTTTAAAAAACATTCTTATATTGAGATCTCATTATCAATTAAAAAGGAATTAGCTTTACTTGAAAACTTTGAATACATATGAAGGCAAAGTTGGGATACTTATGAAATCGAACTACAAATTTGTGGTGGAGAAGGGAAAGAGGATACTTAAGAGGTTCAAAATGTTATTTATGTACTTTTGTTTATTGTAAATTATATTTTACTAAGGTGATAGCCTAGTATAATTATAAAATTGTATCTTATATCCGTCAAGTAAATATTGATAAATAATTTACCAACAGAATTCATGAAATCCAAAATTAAAAAAAAATTAGATTTTGGTTGGAATTTTAGCAGTAGATTACTAACAAATCCCATAAAATAAAAAAAAATAGAAATCATCTTAAATATCTTATGGAAATCAGTCGGTGATTACCGATGGTTTATTAATGGATCCCACGAAATCACAAAGAAAAAAAAATGTTGTCAGATAACATTGAAGTGTTGTGATATATTTTTTACGTGCCATTATAAAATACTTAGCAGGGCATGAATATAGTTTTTAAAATATTTAGTTTTGTTAGTTAAAAAGTGGTAGTGACATAGCTTATTACCCATTTATCTTCTATCTCAATGTAATTTCAAACTATCTAAATGACAAGTAAGATGATTATTTAAAAAAATTATAATCAACATTGGTAAATTTCATGTTTATGTATAAAAGCTAGTAATTAAAAATAAAATAACTTTTAACTTTATAGTATACTTTCTTAAGAAACTAATGAAGTTAAAAAAAAACTATTTGAGTTTTGGAAGGATGATGGTAGGGCTCGCTTTGAGAATTTGTATACCCTTTCGAGCTCAAAAAATTAAGGGTATCTAAAAATAAAAAATTGGGATGAGGGATGTCCTTTGTATAACGGAGATGAAGTTGAGGGGTATTTTTACACTACGGAAACGAAGTTGAGATGTATTTTTACATTACGGAGATGGGGTTGAGGGGTAGGGGCTACCTTGCTCCGCCCCCTTCATATGTAGTAATCTGATATTGCGTTTTATTAGTGATGGGGTGAAAAGATATGAACTTAAAAAGATTATGTGATTGGTTATTATTGTGATTAAAACCTGGAGACTCAACCATTATCATCATCATTATCATACTCTAGTAAATCACACCAATAGCAAAGGTAAGGTAAAGTCTGAGGAGAGTAAGATGTAGACAGTCTTACCTCTACTCCGTAGAAATAGAGAGGCTGCTTCCAGTGAGAACCCCCGCTCGATAGTAGTTTTGCATCAAGCCTTGAACATAAGACACATAACACTTAGCAATAGAGAGAAATGTCGATTAGTGCATATACCCCCCTTGTCTTTCGGCTATCAACGCCACCACATGATGCATGATTAACCATCCCCCTCTTTTAATTTTTATTTAACGAAATTAGTAAAATAACGTTAAAATTATTGCACTTTCACTTTTTCCCCCCGAACGCCCACACATATATATATTATATGCACATACCGCAAACGGGACGTTAAAGAAGTTAACTGTGTTTAATTAATTAAGTTATGTATTTTATTTATGAGTTAAGAACTTATCTGAACTATTAATCACAGCCTACAATATTTGTTTGTAACAGTAATGGTGAGTTATGAAGTTGTTGATCCTTATAATTGTAACATCCGTAAAAAAACGGGTTTCCAAAACCCGCTTCGTTTATTAATCGAATATCCAGTTAAAAATTTTCGTTGCTCATTCAATGCTCAAATTAATTTTAAACAATACATAATTAATAAATAAATTAGAATTTAAAATCTATAATTGAAAATTAATAATAAATAAGGAATAAAAAAATAAAATGAGACGCCGGGTTTTGAACCCGGGTCACCCGCTTCAACAAACGCACAACACACCGCTCCGCCACATGAGTCTTTTGTTAATATACTGAAACAATTAATACTTATAATAAAACTCGAAATCAAATCCAGTAATCAGCGCGCCCAATCCGCAGTCGCCGGAAATACCGACGATTTCGCTAAATTTCGACCGTTTCCTTTGACTGAACGCGTGAATTAACTTCGGTATCGGTTATAACCGATGTCTAATCCCCCAATCCAAGTCGTAACCGCCGGGGAAAACATTGACCACGAATCAAGATCAAATTCGGACTCGATTCATTCTGTTTCTTCCTTATAAATACTCACCCAAGTCTCTGGTAATCTTTTCGCTCAAAATCGCACAATTTCTCGAAGTCTTAGCACTCGCCGGAGATATTCTGCATTCGCCGGACTTTCACCGTAAAACCGAGACTTACACCAAATCGGTAATTTTCTCGACTCTTTTGTTTTCAATCCATTGTTAGACATATATTAACTCCATTCCTTCAACCAGAATCGGTCTCAGACGACGTTGCCGGAAATTCCTGCACTCGCCGGAAAATCTCTGAAAATTCCGAAGTTTCGCTGTGAATCGGTACAATCATCTAAACCCACTGATATCCTTTGTTTAGTACCTTAATTGCACAACTCATTGATCAAAACCGTTGATTGATTCACTCAGACGGAGATCACCAATCAGAGCCGACGCCCCCTTGCCGGAAATCTGAATTAAACGCGCTGATTTGCTACATTCTGTTCTTTAATCTCGTTAACTATTACATTTCAACTAATTATAAGTTTTGATAAGTGAGTTAAACAAAACAGTCGGAACTCTCTGATCTGGGTGTTTGTAAACGAAGAAGACGAAGTCAGGAATAAGTATAAGTATAATTAAAATCACATAACCAAACGGGTTAGACACACAGTCCAGCGGTGGACTGTGTGCGCAAACAAAACAAACGTCACGAGTTCGAACCACACTTGTCCCGACTTTCTGAAATAAAACCAATCTTTTTAAAAACCTATTCGGATAATTCTTCAACAGGTATATAAATATAATATAATTCCGGATATTGATGGGTTAGACACCCAGCCCAGTTGGTCGGGCTGGGTGCAAGTTAAGTCGATGGTCACCGGTTCGATCCCCGTAAGCCAGTCGGTCAGATTATATTTGGAACATTTTTAATTAAATAAAATTCTGAATAAACTAAAAAGTATATAAATATAATTAAAATCAGAAATATTTCGGGTTAGACATATAGCTCAGTTGGTAGAGCTGCGTGCACGCATACGGGAGGTCACAAGTTCGAACCTCACTCAGCGCACAACATTTCCACAGTCCGACCGGTCAACGGTCCGGTCAACGGTCAACGGCCGGTCAACGGTCAAAAAGTCAAAATTTTTATTTTCTTTTTATTTATTTATTTATTTAATTTAAAAATCAATTAAAATACTTAAAAATAATATTTTTAAAGTTAGAAAATGGCCTTAAACTTACAAAAATAAATCTAAAAACCCTATTAAGATTATGAAATAAAATCCATTTATTTACCGAACCATTTCGTTATTATTTAGGTTAGTCTTCCTCGTCGATCAAATCCCAAAACTCGTGCGCATCCAACGTCATCAAAAGAACGCACCCAATGTGAGTGAATTCTTACAAATTCCCCTTCTTATTCATGTTTTGGGGTGTATCATGTGTCGCTTTAATTATTTCTCTTATTCAAACTCGTGCTATTACCATTATATGATCTAAACATATAATGTAAATATGGTTTATTGTAATGTGTGTTTACATTTAGTCAAGTTGCGTGCAAATCAATTCATTAGGCCCATCAGTTCCCCGTTGGAGACGGGTTGAACATCGCGTGCCTCAAAATCATTCATTAGGCCCATCAGTTCCTCGTGGGAGATGAGTTGAACATCGCGTGCCTCAAAATCATTCATTTGGTGTGTGCGTGTGTATTATTTGATATTATGTGTTTTTTGATTTAATTTACATTTACGTTTACTCATATTTGGTTATGCACAATTTTATTCAAATAACTAACATAACTAATCCTTTCAAATGTTTAAATAAGATTCACTCGCCAACTTTTTGTTGACCCAAAACCCTATTTTTACACATGATACAGGTGAACAGATTGAAGCAAGGGACACATAGGAAATTGCCTTAGAAGAAAAATAATGAAGTTATAAAAAATGTATTTGAACATGTTGTATTTGTATGCTTATTGTAATGTTCTTTAAAAAGAAATAATAAATATGAAACTTTATAGTAAATGTCATGAGCTTTGATGAAAACCCAATCATGCCCCGATCACCTTTTCCGCTGCGGGTCGGGGTGTGACAATAATGGATAAGTGACAAATGACAATGGTCGTAGCTTGAGTATAACAAATGTGATCTTCTTTATTGTTTTTAAGGGGTATGGTCCTAAAAACCTTGTGTTTATGCAAGATACCATACCCTCATAATGATAACAGGTCACAAGAATAACCTTGCGCGCTATACGCAACGGTGCGCCAACCTTGAAAGCTGCAGGCTGCACAACAAATCTTGTGCACCTTGCGCAACGACTGTCACACCCCGACCCGCAGCGGAATAAGAGTCGGGTCATAATTGGGTTATCACCAAAGCTCATGATGTTTACTAATATGTTTCATATTTATTAAATTCAAATTACATCTCAAAGTTTCAAGTCAAATTCATACAATACAAGGAAAGGAAAAATTAACTAAAACAATTCAAAATCTAAACTGGTTTATTCTTCTAAGCCGCCCTATATGTTTCTTGCTTCAACTTGATCACCTGTATCATGTGTAAAAATGGGGAATTTTGGGTCAACAAAAGTTGGCGAGTGAACCTTGTAAAAAAAACATTTGTTATTGATTCCTTGTTGTAATTAATATGGAAAAATTGTGCAATAATCATATATGAACAACCGTATGTAAACAAACAATCACAAACACCTTGCATGAGTATATGATATGAATGACAATGTATATGTTGGCAACGTCTCGTTCACGCTCATAGGTAATGGGGAACGGACGGCCTATGACGATGTATGTGAGATCAAGGCTCAATCAAACGGAGCCGATCTTATGTTGGCAACGCCTCGTTCACGCTCATAGGTAATGGGGAACAGCTCACGCTCATAGGTAATGGGGAGCGGCGGCCTATGATAATGTATGTACTGAAAATGATAACTTTAATCTAAACATTAACCACACAAACAATTGATATGTATTGGCAACACATTTGATCATGAATATGATGGATGCACAAGTGTTTAATTGAAATAAATAAATAGCGACACATGATACACCCCAAAATGTGATTAAAACGGGGAATTGGTAGAGGTTCACTCACATTGGGTGCGTTCGGTTGATGATGTTGAATGCGCACGAGTTTAGAGGATTGATCGACGAGGAATAACTAACCTAATTAATAACGAAAAGGTACGCTAAATAAGTGGATTTTATTAACAATTTTAATAGGATTTTTGGATATATTTTTGTGAGTTTAAGGCTATTTTCTAACTTTAAAAACGTTATTTTAAGTATTCTTAATTGATTTTTAAATTAAATAAAAAAAATAAAAATAATAAAAAAATGTTGACTTTTTGACTTTGACCGTTGACCATGACTGTTGACAGTTGACCGGTTCGGTCGTGATTATTATTGCTCTGAGTGAGACTCGAACCCGTGACCTCCCGTACGCGTGCACGCAGCTCTACCAACTGAGCTACGTGTCTAACCCGAAATATTTCTGTTTTTAATTATATTTATATACTATTTAACTTAATCCGAAAATCATTTATTTAAAAAAGGATTTAATTGTATCAAACAGGTGATCTCCACAAGTCTCGAACTCGGGACCTGTGGTTTAGTTTGGCACACAGTCCACCGCTGGACTGTGTGTCTAACCTGGTAAATATTCCGGTTTTTATTATACTTAACATCTTACTGTGAGTTAACCCGGTTCGGTTTTTTTAAAAAAACATTTTTATTTCTGAGAATAGGGTCGTGATAGGAATCGAACTCGAGACGTATGTGTATTGTTTGCACACAGTCCACCGCTGGACTGTGTGTCTAACCCGTTTATTATCCTGATTTTAATTAATCTTATACACTAGTTCGAACTCATCTTCTTCGTTCAAAACACAGACAACGGTTAACCAAACTGTTTCTTGTTTAATTTGCTTAACGAACATTATAAGCAATTGAAAGGTAATGAACAGAGAGGGTTTGGGGAAAGGATGTACCGAACAGGTGTCTTTCTCAGAACTCCGGCAAGGATTCGTCGGCTCTGTTATGTGAACTTCGTCTGTTCGGATCAATTAACAGTTTTGATTGATTAGATATGAAATTGAGTTACTAAACCATGATTAACAGGAGGTTTAGATGATCATACCGATTAATAGCGTGAGTTCGGAAATTCCAGCGATTTTCCGGCGAGTACAGAATATCCGGCAACGTCGTCTGGGATTGATTCTGGGTGATGGATTGATGTTAGTAATAATCTAACAATGGACTGAAACAGAAAGAGTCGAGGTATTTACCGTGTTGATGTGAGTCTCGGTTTTCCGGCGAAAGTCCGGTGATGGCATAAAAGTTCCGGCGAGTGAAATTGCGTCGAGAATTGGTGTGATTTTGAGCGAAAAGATTACCAGAGGCTAGGGTGTGTATTTATAGGAAAGAATATCGATGAATTGCGTCCGATTTCTGTCTTGATTCGTTGGTCAATTATTCTCCGGCGGTTATGACTGATGTCGCGGAACTGGACATCGGTTATAACCGATGTAAGAGTTAATACGCACGCTAAGTCGAATGAAACCGATAATAATTGGCGAAGTCGTCGGGATTTCCGGCGACTGCGAAATGGGCGCGTCGTTGACTGTTTTTGAAATCGAGTTTTGTTATATGAATTAATTGTTTCGATATATCACCAAAGAACACAAGTGGCGGAGTGGTTTGGTGTATGTGAGTTAAGACTTTGAGGTTCCCGGCTGACCCGGGTTCGAATCCCGGCAGCCGGTTTTTCTTTTTAATTATTTTATTTTTACTTTTTAACAAATATAGTTTATAAATTCTAATTTGTCTATTAATTATGTATCGTTTAAAATTATAATAAGTCATAAATAAGCATCGAAAATTTAAAACTCACTATTCGATTAATAAATGAAGCGGGTTTTGAAAACCCGTTTTTCGACGGATGTTATAGTATCCCCTACTTTTAGAAATTTCGTCCCGAAATTTAAGTAGTAGTGGTAACAGGAAAAAGTTGTGGGTGTTTCTCGCGCATTGAGTCTTCACGTTCCCAAGTAAACTCAGGTCCTCGTTTTGACTCCCAGCGTACCCTGACGATTGGAATACGGCTTCGTCTTAAACGTTTCTCTCCGAAGTCCATAATTTCTACTGGTCTTTCAATGAAATGCATAGATTCATCGACTTGCATGTCTTCTAGAGGAATATGGAGATTTTCATCGGCGAGGCACTTCTTCAAGTTCGATACGTGGAATATAGGATGAATTCTGTTGAGTTCTTCTGGTAGGTCAAGCTTGTATGCTACAGGTCCTACTGTATCTTGAAAGGTCCTACGTAGCGTGGTGCTAGCTTGCCTTTTTGGCCAAAACGAACCACTCCCTTCCACGGTGATAGTTTTAAAAGTACTTGGTCACCAATGTTAAACTCCAAGGGCTTTCGTCGTTTGTCTGCATAACTCTTTTGACGACTTTGTGCCGCTAGAAGGTTGTTTCGAATTTGATGAATCTTGTCTGTTGTTTCTTGTATTAATTCTGGACCGGTGATTTGAGCTTCTCCAATTTCATGCCAACATATTGGTGATCGGCACTTACGACCATATAACGCTTCGAAAGGTGCCATGCCGATACTTGAATGATAGCTGTTGTTGTACGAAAATTCAACTAATGGTAGATGAGCGTCCCAATTCCCTTTGAAGTCTATGACACATGCTCGAAGCATGTCTTCAAGAGTTTGGATGGTGCGTTCAGATTGTCCATCAGTTTGAGGATGATAAGCGGTACTGAGGTCTAATCGTGTACCCAAAGCGGCTTGTACGGCTTGCCATGTTCGTGAAGTGAAACGACCATCACGATCTGAAATAATGCTTAACGGTACACCATGACGGCTTACGATTTCGCTGATGTAGATACGAGCTACTCATTCTTGAAGTCCTCGCGAATCGGAATGAAGTGAGCTGATTTCGTAAGACGATCAATGATTACCCATATAGTCTCATACCCACCAGAAGTGCGAGGTAACCCGGTAATGAAGTCCATGGTTATGTTTTCCCACTTCCATACAGGTATTTCAGGTTGGACTAGAAGTCTTGAGGGTCTTTGATGTTCAGCTTTTACTTTAGAACAGGTAAGGCACTTGGAAACGAAAACAGCAATATCCTTCTTCATGCCAGGCCACCAGTAGGTGTATCGAAGGTCTTGATACATCTTGTCGGCTCCTGGGTGTACAGAGTATCGTGTTTTGTGCGCCTCTTTCATAAGGAAATCGCGAAGGTTATTGTGATCGGGAATCCATATGCGATCTAGATAATACAGAATGCCGTCAGATTTTGTTTCGAGTTTAAGTTCTGCTCCATAAGATAGCTCATTGCGTATGTCGTATTCTGTTATAGAAACATGTTGAGCTTCTCGGATTTGATCTTTGATGTCGGTTATGATTTGCGAACATAGAAGACGAATGGAGTTCGCATAACCCTTTCGACTGAGTGCATCAGCCACCACATTTGCTTTGCCAGGATGATACCGAATTTCACAGTCGTAGTCATTAAGAAGTTCGACCCATCTTCGTTGCCTCATATTCAACTCCTTTTGGTTAAAGATATGTTGGAGGCTCTTGTGGTCAGTGTAAATTTCACACTTGGTACCATAGAGGTAATGTCTCCATATCTTAAAAGCGAACACAACGGCTCCAAGTTCTAGGTCGTGGGTAGTTAGTTCTTCTCGTGAGTTTTGAGTTGCCTAGAAGCATAGGCTATCACTTTTCCCCTTTGCATTAATACACAGCCTAGTCCCTGCCCTGATGCGTCGCAATATAGTACAAAGTCATCGCAACCTTCAGGGAGTGTGAGGATAGGTGCGTCACAAAGCTTTTGCTTAAGGGTTTGGAAGGCTTCTTCTTGTTTAGGTCCCCATATGAAGGGTTTTCCTTTATGTGTCAAAGCCGTGAGTGGTACAGCAATACGAGAGAAATTTGAAATGAAACGGCGATAGTAACCTGCCAAACCAAGAAATGATCTTACTTCAGTAGGGGTACGTGGCGCTTGCCATTCCTGTACTGCTTTGATTTTTGAGGGGTCGACATGTATTCCCTTGTCATTGACGACATGTCCAAGGAATTGTACTTCTCTTAACCAGAATTCGCATTTGGAGAATTTAGCGTAGAGCTTTTCGGTTCTTAAGAGTGTGAGGATTAGTCGAAGATGTCGTTCATGATCAGTTTTGGACTTTGAGTAAATAAGAATGTCGTCGATGAAGACTATAACAAAACGATCGAGATAGGGTTTGCAGACTCTGTTCATTAGATCCATGAAGACAGCTGGAGCGTTGGTTAGACCAAATGGCATGACCATGAATTCGTAATGACCATAACGAGTTCGGAAGGCGGTCTTTGGGACGTCTTCTTCATGTACTCTGAGTTGATGATAGCCAGAACGAAGGTCGATCTTTGAAAAACAGGTGGCACCCTGGAGTTGGTCTAGTAGATCGTCGATGCGCGGTAATGGATAGCGGTTCTTGACCGTTAATTTGTTGAGTTCTCTATAATCGATACACATGCGAAACGTTCCATCTTTCTTCTTCACAAACAGAACAGGTGCACCCCAAGGCGATGAGCTAGGACGTATGAATCCTTTGTCGGTCAGTTCTTGTAGTTGACTGGCCAGCTCTTGCATTTCGGATGGGGCTAACCTATATGGAGATTTTGCGACGGGTGTAGCGCCAGGTATAAGATCGATGCGGAATTCGACTTCTCTCATGGGAGGAAGTCCTGAGATGTCTTCGGAGAAGACTTGTGGGAATTCTTTAACTACAGGTATGTCTTCGAGTTTCTTCTCCTTATTTCCCTTCTTGACAACGTGAGTTAGAAATGCGACATAATTCTTGCGAAGATATTTTCGGGCTTGAAGACAGGACATCAGTTTGAGTCCTTTCGAAGGGGTTTCTCCAAAGATTCGTAGTGTTTGACCGTCTGCAAGAGGAATGCGAATGAACTTTTCGCGGCATACTACTTCAGCATGATGTTGGCTGAGCCAGTCCATACCAATTATAATGTCGAAACTTCCCAACTTCATTGGAATGAGGTCAACTGGAAAGTCGTGATCGTTTAGAGTGAGGGTACAGTTTCGGATAATGGAATTTAATGAGACCGGTTTTCCGTCAGCAACTTCCACCGTTATGGATTCCATGAGTTTATCACGGGTTTGGTTGAGGATGGGTTCAAATTCTAAGGACACAAAACTCTTATCCGCGCCAGTATCAAATAACATGGATGCATAACTACCATTGATGAGAAACGTACCGTTAACCACGTTGTTGTCGGCCCTAGCTTGATTGGCGTTGATGTTAAAAGCTCTTCCTCTAGCAGGTGGAGGAGCTTGGTTAGCTTGATTCACCAGATTTGCTTGAGCTTGAGCATGTATGATGTTCACCAAACGTGGACAAGTGTTTCTAAAGTGGTTTGGGTCTCCACAGTTGTAGCAAGCCCGCATGGGTTGCATCATGGGGTAGTTGGGTTGGTAGTAGGTTTGGGCCGTATGTTGTGTAGGTGGTAGTAGTAGGGGTTGTTGGGATTGACCCATTATTTGATGGTGGGTTTGGGTTGTGGGTTGGTTGCGGTTCATTCGCTGCAGTGAGCGGCAGGTTTGGATGGTGTGACCTGCACGACCACAGCTGGTGCAATATTGACAAGGGTGTTCGGGAGAGTGATGGTATTGGCAACGGGTGCATTTTGGGTATGGGCCGGAGTATGGCCTTTTGTATGGTGCGGGTGAGGGGGCAACTTGAGTAATGGGTGCAGCAGGGATAGGGAAATTTGTTTGGGTGACAGCAAAGTTTCTCGTATTTCGTTTCCTCTTGTTAGAAAACTTTGAGGAGGATGTGGAATGGTTTGAAGTTTGGCCCTCAACGGGGGCTTTCTTTTTCTCCTCCTTGAATTTACCGTTTCTGATGCGATTCTCGGTAAGTTCGGTAGCTAATTCCATAGCAGCTTCGAGAGTTGCAGGCGAAGTGCTGAGGACTGAGTCTTGAATTTTCGAGGGGAGGCCTCGAATGTAGTGTTCAACCAAGCGGTACACTGGGGTGAACAAGTTAGGAACCATCTGGTTCAGCTCAAGAAATCTTTTGTTGTAGGAAGTATGGTCTCCTTCCTTTTGCTTCAGCGAGTGGAATTCATCTTCCAACTTCTTGAGTTCGCTTCTTGGGCAGAAGCGTCTTGTCATTATTTCCCTTAACTCTTCCCACGTTAAGGCCATAGCGTCTTCAACTCCTCTCTTACCCTTCTCGGTGTTCCACCAGGTCAGGGCTACCCCAAATAGTCTCCCGGTTGCGTAATGTACTTTGCGATCCTCAGGACAATCGCAATTTAGGAAGGTGTTTTCCATTTCCTCAAACCAGTGGAGGAGGGCGGTAACACCTTCGGTCCCTTCATACTTTGGGGGATCGCAAGACTTGAAGTGTTTATAGGAGCACTTCTTGGAGGAAGGGTTGTCGATGTTTTGATCCTCTTGATTGGGTGAGTTGATAGGATTCGCGGTGATAGCTTGCTGGACTTGAATTACAATATCAGGAAGCACCGCGGCCATTTGTTTTGCAATTTGAGTGGCCAAACGTTCGTTTGACCTTCCTGACTTTCGACCTCCACGTAGCTGCCTAGCCGACATCTACAGGAATATACATAGGAAGATGGTGAGTTTAAGGAGTGTTTAGGTGTCATGTGTCGTTTAAAAATAAAAATAACATAATCATCAATAATGCACTACATCCATAGGATGTCTTGGGTTTGCTCATGTTTGGGCCTCCAATGTCCCCCATACCATCGCCTGTATAGTCATGTGGGCCCCCATGACTATTGGCTTAGTAGGATTCACATTGGTTGTGGCGGTTTAACACTCACATCACCTGAATGAAAACCATGAAATATGTTTGCGAGATGTATGGTCGGAGGGTGTCCAGGTGTAGACACAATGACAACTCAAAGTGGTGTTAGCTCACACGACGTTTGGTATAGCATGCTTTGGCCTAATAGGTCCTTCGTACTCTCATCGTTAGTCCCCAGGTAGGCAAACTGGTCCTTTAATTTGGATTTATACGAATGCCAAGCCTAGACAGGACGTTCCGACTACCGGTACTCGTACCCTTCCAGTTACTACATGCCCGTCATGAGAACTCACTTTGATGTGATTTGAAAATACAAAAATCGTTGTAAAAATCATATGAATTGTGAGGTGTGTGCTCCCATGGATATGATATGTTATGAGAATATGATTAATGATAGGCATTGTATAATAGTATGTACTTATGAACATGCTTGCATAACATTGAAATACAACAATAAACATAAAGCATATAAACATCAAGAATTTTGCATGTAACACACAAACAATTTAAAAATTCTAATCAACTATAGTATAGGCTCTAAGGGTCTAATAACCTATCCTATATACCTATAGTCATGGCTCTGATACCAATCTGTCACACCCCGACCCGCAGCGGAATAAGAGTCGGGGCATAATTGGGTTATCACCAAAGCTCATGATGTTTACTAATATGTTTCATATTTATTAAATTCAAATTACATCTCAAAGTTTCAAGTCAAATTCATACAATACAAGGAAAGGAGAAATTAACTAAAATAATTCAAAATCTAAACTGGTTTATTCTTCTAGGCCGCCCTATATGTTTCTTGCTTCAACTTGATCACCTGTATCATGTGTAAAAATGGGGAATTTTGGGTCAACAAAAGTTGGCGAGTGAACCTTGTAAAAAAAACATTTGTTATTGATTCCTTGTTGTAATTAATATGGAAAAATTGTGCAATAATCATATATGAACAACCGTATGTAAACAAACAATCACAAACACCTTGCATGAGTATATGATATGAATGACAATGTATATGTTGGCAACGTCTCGTTCACGCTCATAGGTAATGGGGAACGGACGGCCTATGACGATGTATGTGAGATCAAGGCTCAATCAAACGGAGCCGATCTTATGTTGGCAACGCCTCGTTCACGCTCATAGGTAATGGGGAACAGCTCACGCTCATAGGTAATGGGGAGCGGCGGCCTATGATAATGTATGTACTGAAAATGATAACTTTAATCTAAACATTAACCACACAAACAATTGATATGTATTGGCAACACATTTGATCATGAATATGATGGATGCACAAGTGTTTAATTGAAATAAATAAATAGCGACACATGATACACCCCAAAATGTGATTAAAACGGGGAATTGGTAGAGGTTCACTCACATTGGGTGCGTTCGGTTGATGATGTTGAATGCGCACGAGTTTAGAGGATTGATCGACGAGGAATAACTAACCTAATTAATAACGAAAAGGTACGCTAAATAAGTGGATTTTATTAACAATTTTAATAGGATTTTTGGATATATTTTTGTGAGTTTAAGGCTATTTTCTAACTTTAAAAACGTTATTTTAAGTATTCTTAATTGATTTTTAAATTAAATAAATAAATAAAAATAATAAAAAAATGTTGACTTTTTGACTTTGATCGTTGACCATGACTGTTGACCGTTGACCGGTTCGGTCGTGATTATTATTGCTCTGAGTGAGACTCGAACCCGTGACCTCCTGTACGCGTGCACGCAGCTCTACCAACTGAGCTACGTGTCTAACCCGAAATATTTCTGTTTTTAATTATATTTATATACTATTTAACTTAATCCGAAAATCATTTATTTAAAAAATATTTTAATTGTATCAAACAGGTGATCTCCACAAGTCTCGAACTCGGGACCTGTGGTTTAGTTTGGCACACAGTCCACCGCTGGACTGTGTGTCTAACCTAGTAAATATTCCGGTTTTTATTATACTTAACATCTTACTGTGAGTTAACCCGGTTCGGTTTTAAAAAAAAAACATTTTTATTTCTGAGAATAGGGTCGTGATAGGAATCGAACTCGAGACGTATGTGTATTGTTTGCACACAGTCCACCGCTGGACTGTGTGTCTAACCCGTTTATTATCCTGATTTTAATTAATCTTATACACTAGTTCGAACTCATCTTCTTCGTTCAAAACACAGACAACGGTTAACCAAACTGTTTCTTGTTTAATTTGCTTAACGAACATTATAAGCAATTGAAAGGTAATGAACAGAGAGGGTTTGGGGAAAGGATGTACCGAACAGGTGTCTTTCTCAGAACTCCAGCAAGGATTCGTCGGCTCTGTTATGTGAACTTCGTCTGTTCGGATCAATTAACAGTTTTGATTGATTAGATATGAAATTGAGTTCCTAAACCATGATTAACAGGAGGTTTAGATGATCATACCGATTAATAGCGTGAGTTCGGAAATTCCAGCGATTTTCCGGCGAGTACAGAATATCCGGCAACGTCGTCTGGGATTGATTCTGGGTGATGGATTGATGTTAGTAATAATCTAACAATGGACTGAAACAGAAAGAGTCGAGGTATTTACCGTGTTGATGTGAGTCTCGGTTTTCCGGCAAAAGTCCGGTGATGGCAGAAAAGTTCCAGCGAGTGAAATTGCGTCGAGAATTGGTGTGATTTTGAGCGAAAAGATTGCCAGAGGCTAGGGTGTGTATTTATATGAAAGAATATCGATGAATTGCGTCCGATTTCTGTCTTGATTCGTTGGTCAATTATTCTCCGGCGGTTATGACTGATGTCGCGGAACTGGACATCGGTTATAACCGATGTAAGAGTTAATACGCACGCTAAGTCGAATGAAACCGATAATAATTGGCGAAGTCGTCGGGATTTCCGGTGACTGCGAAATGGGCGCGTCGTTGACTGTTTTTGAAATCGAGTTTTGTTATATGAATTAATTGTTTCGATATATCACCAAAGAACACAAGTGGCGGAGTGGTTTGGTGTATGTGAGTTAAGACTTTGAGGTTCCCGGCTGACCCGGGTTCGAATCCCGGCAGCCGGTTTTTCTTTTTAATTATTTTATTTTTACTAAATATAGTTTATAAATTCTAATTTGTCTATTAATTATGTATCGTTTAAAATTATAATAAGTCATAAATAAGCATTGAAAATTTAAAACTGACTATTCGATTAATAAACGAAGCTGGTTTTGAAAACCCGTTTTTCGACGGATGTTACAACGACAAGTTAAACCTTAAAGCGCAGGTCCCTGCCCCTACGCGGACCGAACAAACCTCTAGTCGCGAATTCCTAAAACCTTGCACAAGGTCAAGACTAAGATGAGAGCAACTCATACTTAGTCTTAAGAACAAAAAAACTTGATCCCTACAAGTTCACGAGGACCAAAAAGCACTGATAAGGTCACGCAGTAAAGAGAAGCGCAAAGAGGCACTGATCATGTACAAGGGTACAAAGTGGCAGAGCTGTAACCCAATAACCGCTTGGTAGGTTGTGTCAGACCACGTTGCATGATGAGTAGTCATGCAGAGGGCAGAAAGTACGCAAGGATGTACACGTGGCACCAATCAATTCACGCCGGTGACTATCACACGATATCCACTAACAGCTGATAACAAGGACAACTGTCAGTATACGTGGCCTCATCCACCGTGCGCCAAGCGCCCCTCCCGCCAGAGACCATTAACGGTCGTAGCAGAGGGAACATAATGGATATCCCTGGTTGTCAACTCCAGGCCCAAGGCCCATCAGCCCATCTCCTGCGTCATATCTCCCCGGTTATAAAATAAGGATCACACCTCAAGGTAAAACACACTGTTTTGAGCTCACTCACTAATTACTTGCTTTATCATTTGCAAACCCCGATACTTATTCTCACGCCGGAGTGTGGTCACGAAGAGAACCCTCCCCTTTTCTCCCGTGACGAGACTAACGGTGTTTCCAGTTTTGTAGTGAGCTTGAAGCAAGATCATGCCGACGAACAAGCAAGAGATAACATTTATATGCAGAGACTTTGTACCATAACCCAGATATCTCAGGATACTGTTTGGTCCAATGTTTCTTCAGTTTTGTAAAGTGTGTTACAAAATCATTTAATAGATAGAAAATCATGTAAATGTATCAATTAAATTTTTATTATTTTGTAAATATAAGCGATTTTTTTAGTTTATTTGATTACTAGTTAGTTATGTGTTTTTCGATATTTTGGATATAATAGGAATTAACTGGAAAAAAATAAAAATTAAGGTTGTATGATTTTTAGCGACATAAATGCAACCGAAAGCAATACTATAAAAAAGGATGAAATCCGTATCTATCCCTAAAAAAGTTGTTGTTGAATTATCGCAAAAAAACGTCGGTGATCGGTCATAAATTATGCTGCTATAACTATTTGCTTGTTATCCACGCCCTCTTTTCCCACATACTTTTATTGGCGGATCCTACCTTCATTAACAGATTTATTCGTTGGTAAAAGTTTTTTGATTTGTAGTAGTAGTGTATAAAGTGAGTTCTATCAACCAGTTTTTTACATGGTTCTGAAAACAACAGAATTGTAATTACCGCTACAATGTTGAACGACAGCAAAAGAGAAACCCATTAGCATCGTCCCCAATCCAAGCCCAAGTGTCTTCATTTTCAGAGAAGGAAAACCCTTCGACCTTGCTGATTAAGTCAGCAAGGTTTGTGACAGCCTCGTCACCCACAATCTAATGTTTCCACTTCCAGTTGAAACAACGATGGTCCCTAGAGAGACGATTAATCACCACAACATTCTTCTCAGATTTCAGCCTGAACAGGTCAGGATACACAATTTTGAGAGGTTTATCTTCCAGCCATATGTCTTTCCAGAACCTAACCTTATTCCCAAGGCCCGCCTTACCTTTAACCATGTTACCTAGAGGGGTATGGTCCCAAAAACTCTGCGCCTGCGCAAGAAACTATACCCTCAATAACAACATACCTCAAGAATAACCTTGCGCGTAATGCGCAATGGTGCGTCATTCTTGAAACCAGCAAGTTGCTTAACAAACCTTGTACGCAACGTACAATGGTATGGCAACCTTGATACTAGCAGGTCGGACAACGAACCTTGCGCACACTGCGCAACGGCAAGTTAGACCTGAAGTGGAGGTCACACAACGAACCTTGATCACACTACGCAACGGTAAGTTAGACCTGGAAGCGCAAGACCCTTGACCCTGCGTGGAACAAACAACCCTCTAGCCGCGAAGTCCTAAAACCTAGCACAAGGCCAAGACCAACATGAGAGTAACTCATAGTCTTGAAACAAGGACTTAATCTTTACAACTCTGCGCTGGCCAGAAAGCACTGACAAAGCCACGCGGAAGGGAGAACCGCAAAGAGGCGTTGAACAAATACAAGGGTACAAAGTGGCAGAGTTATGACCCAAAATAGCCGCTCGGTAGGTTTTGTCAGACTGCGTCGCATGAACAGTAATGCAGAAGACAGACTGTATGCAAGGACGTACACGTGGCACCAACCAAACTCACGCCAGTGACTGTCACACAATATCCACTATCGGCTGTTTACAAGTCTGACACCATGGACAACTGCCATGACACGTAGCTCCATTCACCATGCGCCAAGCGCACCTTCTGCCAAAGACCATTAATGGTCGATGCAGAGGAGACAGAACGGATATCCCTGGTCGTCCCGGCCTGGGCCCAAGGCCCATCAGCCCATCTCTTACACACCTATCTTCGGCTATAAAATAAGGATTACACCACAAGGTAAAGGACATGCTTTCTAGGTCACTCACTAATAACTACTTACTTGCTTATTACCTTGCAATCCCAAATACTTATTTTCACGTTGGAGTGTGGTCACGGAGGAAACCCTCCCCCTTTCTCTCATGACAATGCTAACGGCGTTGCTAGTTTTGCAGATACTTCGAAGTGAGATCACCCAGAAGAGCGAACGAGAGACAACCTTTCATGCAGAAATATTGAGCTTTAACCCAAATATCCCCAGATATTCCTCATGGTTAACCAGTGTTTTTTCATTACCAATACAGATAGTGGACGAAAGCTAAACGCCTTCAAGCCTAGCAATAGCATCCCACGACACTGACAATTGACTATTAAAAGGAACAATAGGCCGCTTTCTAGGCGTATGGTGAATAGCCTCAGTGACTTTCCTCCAAAGGCTCTTTTCCTCCAAGTATGTTTTAGTTAGTTTTACATATCTTTGATTTTTCATGTCATTGACATGACATGATCTAGGAGATGATGCCTATTGCTACGACTATTATTTACATTACGACTCAACTTTCCAACGAAAAGAAACCCTTCAAAGGTATGGTATGATCAACTAATGTTGTCAACCATCGATCCACATAAAAATTAATAATTTATTTTGTGATTAAAATTTAAAAACATCATCGTATACAACAAACTTTGTTGGATTATTACTTTCTTTTTCAATTTAGTGTTTATAGTCCGTAAGTTCTTTTCTTATGTTAAAATACTAGGTTAATAGCCTATGTATTACACATGATTAGGTACAAGAAATGATGCAATAAAAGATATTTATAATAAATACTTACATATTACATTACATATAATAATGAAAAATTACAAATTAATATTCCATTCATAATTTACAAATCTATTAACACAAATTACAAAACTCTAAAAATTTCTTTGTAGACAACATTAAATGTCTTACTCGGAAAATTATCATATTCAACAACAATTAACAGTTTACACCCATCTATACTTTTGACTATGAAAAAAACCACATTTAGACCATGTGAAAACCCTGGTCATTTAAAAAACAAAACCACATTTGGATAACGATATGTTCATGAATTTTATTTATTGTTATCGGTAAAGATACAATGAGAGAAAATTATGTTCTTTTATCTCATGTGTTACAAATACATGGGCTAAATAAAATAAATATACGTATTTATTGATTATTTTTTAAATTGATATTTCTTAAGCTATACATTTTTCATATAATCTAAACATATTAGTAAATTTAATATAGTAAACTTGTTATTAAAGGACGACTATAAATGAGAAATTTAATTCATACAATTAAAATTATAGATAAAAACAAAAAAAAATAGTTTGGAAATAATTAAGTATGAATTAAATTTGATATTATAGAAATTAACATAAAATACAATATTGAATATTTAACTTATCAAAATTTGATAGACCTGTGTATAACATATGTTGAACAAATGTTTTTTTAATTTATTTAGATAACATGTCATATATTTATCAAAATCTATAGGTTATTAGAAGTCAACACGTGACATCTAGTAATTAACCTAAAAAAGAAGTGGAAAAACTAAATTTTATGTGGCTTACAAAGTTTGATCTTTCATTATTTTATTTATTAGAATATTCTTATATACATATATATATATATGATATTGAATTGTTTAACATACGTAAAAATAATTTTATAATCATTTCATAATATTAAATAATAAGAAGTTAAAATCTAAGATTTTTATCGGTTTTAATGAACTAATTCAACAACAACAATAATATAGATGGAAGATAGAAATAGATAGATATATGAACATAGAAATATTTATAATAACATTGACAATGTTATTAAATCAGTCAAAGGAGAAATCTAATCTAATCTATTATTATTACAATAATAATGATAATAGCCCAGTCGAGCCAGTTCTGAGTTTTCTACGCCTAAGCTCAAGTCGTTTAATTTACGAGGCTTGAACTTAGCTCATATCGACCTCTATTTATAAAACTCGAACTCATTTATTATTAAGTAAATTTTGTACGTTTATATTTATTTTCAATACATTACTATTATAACTTTTATACATATAATAAAAAATATATTATTGAGTTATCTTATGATAATTTTATACAATTAATTATATACATATATACGTAACTTATTTGAGCTCAATCTTACTTTTTCACAAGACCACCACGAAGACTCTTACTATTTGGAATTCGAAAATTTATCATCATATATAATCCCTAAAAATAATATTCAAACATGTCCTAGCTTTTAGTATTTAATAGCAACATCAAAGATTATTATTATTGGTATGCGGTAATAATAGAGTTTAATCTATTATATCTTCTATTCTAATCTAATATATTAGTATTGATATATTGATGATAATAGTAACAATGATATCTATTTAGTAATTATTAAAAAATATATTAAATAAAATATAAATACAAAATAAGAAATTTAAGGAGATAATGTCATATGTCATTTTATGGAGTCTTTTATTAGAATTTAGATTAGGAAACGATTTTCAACTTAAAGATACACTTTGATTATTGATTAAAAACAAATAAACTAAAACCAATCATTGATTGGTAAAAATGGACAATCATAACATCAATCGATTGGTTTACTATACAATTGTTTCTTATATTTTATGATATATCTTAATGAGTGTATAATAAAATCATATGTCGCCATCCCTTAACTTTGAACATAAACTAAAGTTGTATGTTGTGACACTGTGGTCAAAAGTTTATCGTATTGTCATTGCAACAAAGACTAAGTCAAATCAAGTTATTATCCTCAAGAAAGTATTTGTGGTTCGTATTTATGCAAATGTATATTTACAAGCAACATGTGTTTCAAAACAACAAAAGACTCATTCAACGATCTATGTCCTTTATCTAAAATAGGAAGATGATATTTTCATGTTTGTTAATGCACAAAAAAAAAGAAACAATGATGTTGCAAGAATTTCATGTTCATGTTCAACTGCCCAACTTTTGTTGGAGTCATCTAGTATGGTTTGGTTGATCTGTCGCTAAAGTAAGCTCACATTACTTGTAAGTTACTTTAGGACCGGCCTTTAGCAATGAAAAGGTGGGCCACCACCCAATGCTCACTTTCTCAGTGAGCCCAAAATTTTTGTTTTTCTAGTTTTGGTCTATTTAAACTTATATTTCATTTAACCCTATGTAACCTAATTAAAAACTTAAAATTACCCAATTAAACTTTGGAATTTTGATTAATAGAGAATAAGAATATTGAATCGTTTGTATTTCACAACATAATGAGACATGAACTTTGGAATTTTAATTAATAGGAATAAGAATATCAAATCTTTGTATAAAAATAAATAAGTAAATTGTTAAAAAAAAATTAGATAAATTGTAGCACTTATGTGTGTGTAAACTATTAGGCCAGTGGTCTTCAACGGTTTTGAGTGGCATGAACTTTTTGGGTCATACACTTGTGCCAGAGGTGGGGGTGTGTCCCCGCATCTATTATTATGCCACATCATATTCTCATCTTATCTTAGCTCTCTCCATCTCCCCTCTTCTTTCTTGCTTTTTTCAAACTGACACTATCATCTTGCTTTCAAATCAAAAAATTCATCTATCGGTCACCTCACTCTCTTACTGCCACATCACCCATCCCCAATTCCCCGTAACGAGTGCACACCCATTACACCTATTAGTCTGAGTGTACGGGGCTCGTCCCCGGGCCGGCTACCGGCTACCTCAGTTTCTGAATATGATTTGACGAAATTTAATCTCGGACCGTTAACACCCTGCAAAACACAAGAGGTACAGGGGCCTATATTAACATATAAAAAAAGAAGGGTAGTTAATGTAAAACATTAAACAAATAGAGAGATAATAGAAATTACAAGCATCGTACCCAAACCCTCCATTCATCAAGGAACCATGCCCTTACGCATCTCACGATCCTGATCCTCCTCTTAATTGTTTCTACCAAATTCGTCAAGAGGTATGTTTGATCATTCATAATCTGTATGTATTTATCGTAACTTTAATCTATAAATTCAGAATCTATCTGTTTAATCCGTTAGTTCTGATTTAGGGTTTTTTTTGTGCGTTTTTTCCTTGTGTTAAAAGTAATAGAATTCGGCTACTCGAGATGAAACTTTATTGATTAGACATGTGATTGAACTGATTTTTGTTGATATTGTCTTTTATGGTTGCACATGTTCATTTTTGTAGGATTGAAGTTTTCATCTAATTCACTTTTTTACAATCCAGAGACTGTATATTGAGAATTTCATCCAGTTAATTGTGTGTGTTTGGGGGGGGGGGGGGTGTACTATATTGTGAGAGATCAAGTTAGAGGGCTATGGAGGCTGAAATTTTATCCAAAAGTATGTAAATTACACAGTAATATGGACAAAATAAGTTTGTGTGACGCCCAGTATATTTATTTATAAGCCATGGTTTGGAGTAGGTTTATGTTTCATGATCATATTATTATATTAACATACAACCTCGACATTGTCTTTAAGATATTCGAACAGGAGAACTTCGTGTTTAAAATTGGGATGGACTGTTATATTGTATGGTCATGTACAACTAATATGTTTACACTTCATTCCGTCGGTCAAACACAGGTCAAAGTTCTTCAGTTTAGTTACAATAATCATGTATGAACCATTTTTCAACTTTTATTTATGCTTCAAGGCGCTGCACGCATTGTTGGCTTGTTAAGAAGAAATTTGGTCAATAAGCTGTATTTAACTTGTCATGCCTTGCATTAATGTGATCAGAATGATTGATTAAACTCGGAAGTGAAAATTATTAGTGATTCAGTTTAGGAAATTTGAATATTTGATGGCAACCTTTTCAACTTCAATTTATTGGATAATGTCATAGTCATACTATCATAGACCATATCGTATTGCCCATCCATTATATCTCACTTACCCATTACTTATTCACTTCTAATGACGGATGTAATTCGTTGTTTATCCAACGAAATGCGATCACTTATATATGAACCAAACGACCAACAAAAATTTGCCCAACATCATTAGTTCATTACTTCCAGAGGTTATGGGAATAACATCATTTAGTCAGTATCTCAATGTATAATTAAGATATGATTTCTTGTAACAAAAATTTGAATGCCCCGAACGACCATTCCACATTGTTTTCTTTATCTTCTTGCATCAAAAGTTTATCTATAGCTTTTAAGCTTACTTGTCAATTAGTGGTTTCTATAAACAGCAACACATCCGATGGAGAAAAAACCAGCTTCTAGTCTATTCGTTAATGACGGTTCCTTTATGGAGAGGTTTAAACAACTTCAACAAGATAAGGAATCTAGTTCAGAGCCAACTTTATCAGGGCCCACAAAGCCTAAGCCGGATATAAGTAACAGTGGCTCTAAAGCTAGTGCTTCTTTCAAAATCAACAAAGCTCCATCTGGCAAACTTGCGTTCAGCCTGAAACAGAAATCAAAACTTGTAACACCTGCTGTCAAGTTAAGTGAAGATGATGATGAAGATGAAAGGAATGATGGTAACTCATCAGGTGACGGACCAATAAAACGGCAAAAGGTGGACCGGTTTGACGCGTTGGAACCGTCACTAAAGCAAGTTATTGTTGGTAATTACATCTTATATATTATATAATGCTACTTTTTCTCATTGATTTTTTTGCCACGTATACATGAATTTTTTAGAAGTGACGGTTTCGTAAGAGGGTATCTCATTAGAATGGTACGAAGAGGACAAAACATTCTTGAATTACTTTTGTCTGATGAATGCAGCTAACACATAATACGTGTGATGGAACAAGATGTTCAGTGACAGATTTGGAGAATAAATTTAGATTCTCTTGTGTTCATGCTCTTAGATTTAATCGGTTCTTAAGTGAAATGCAGCAGTACCAAGTGATCCCATAGTAAAGAAGGCCGCAGATAATTTAGCAACTTTTGTGGCAAAAAATGGAAGGCAGATTGAGCATATCACACGTCAAAAGAATCCCGGAGATACCCCTTTCAAGTACGTTTGTTATAGTTTATAGAGTAAAGTGCATTTTACGTCCTTTAGCTTTGAGTCAAATTGCCGGCGTTGTTCTTTAACTAACGAAGTTACACTGGATGTGCTATATGTTAGTGTTTCTCATTAGGCGACCAGTTAATTTTTTCTGTTAACTCTTAACGCGTGCCACTCACATGTGGGCATATGGTACATTTCACTTAATAACTAAAACAAAATTAAATAAGAGCAGCACATCTTAAGAGTTAACAGAAAAATTAACTAGGTTAAGGCAAAAGGACACCGCTTGATGAGAAACAGTAACATAAAGGACATCCAGTGTAATTTCGTTAGTTAAAGGACAGTGCCTGCAATTTGTCTCAAACTTAAAGGACGTAAAATGTAATTTACTCTAGCTTATAACTTAATACTATAATTGGATTATTTTTATGCACCAAAACTATATGCTCACAACATAAAGTATCTTAATGTTGTTTTTCTGACTTTGTTACAGATTCCTGTATGATGAAAGCTGTGCTGATTACAAATATTATGAATACCGGCTTTCTGAGGAGAAGGTTCTGGGAAAATCTGCAGACTCACAAATACAACATACTGGTTTGTGCAATAGCCCTAAATGCTATTATTTTTTGTTGCATTTTGTTCATAGGATTTGTTAAACTGTAACATCTGTGCTGATTTCTGGCAACAAGACATGATACATAAATGTTAGAATTTGTCTAATAGTTATTCATGTAATTTTTGTATGATTATTGCAACAGGTGGTTCACAGACTACTGCAACGAATAGCTTTCAAAAATCTCATCAGCAACGTTCAAATTACCAGATACCTACCTCAGCTTTATTTGAACCTACCGAGAGTGCACAGCCTGATTATGGTAATTCACTTGTTTTTTTTTTCATATTTGTCTATAAGATATCTGAATTAATTAACGCAATGGCTGCAATGATTACTACTGTAGGTGAAGCTACAGCCCCATCAGCTTCAGACCCGATAGCTATGATGGAATTTTATATGAAAAAAGCTGCACAAGAAGAAAGAAAAAGGCGCCCTAAACACTCTAAAGACGAGATGCCACCTCCTGCTTCTCTCCAAGGTCAACTATGTTTGTTTACGCGGCTCAGTATGGCTGCAAACAAACCGAACGAACATGAGCAAGACCTTGTTCGTGTTTGTTTGTTAAAGAAATATATATCTTCACGAACTGTTCATGAACACTTATCGAACAAGATTTTTTGTTCGTGTTCGTTCGTTAAGGAAATGAGCATGTTAGTGTTCGTTTGTTAATTTTAAGTAACGAATGCAAACGAATGTTCATGAACACAAATGAAAACAAACGAACACATACAAGCGTTCGTTAACAAAATATATTACACACTTATATATTTATTAAATATTTTATTTTTTGAAATTTTGAAGTGTATTAATAAAAATGAAAAAGTAAACACTCTAATGAACTATCGAACACAAACGAACACGTTAACAAACATTCACGAACGTAAATGACGAACACGACCTCTATTCATGTTTGTATTTGTTCATTTATTAAACGAAGGAGCACAAAACTTCCCACTGAACGTGCGGTTCGTTTGCAACCCTATGCGGCTGGATGGTTTTTCATTTTTCAATGTTTTGTTTTCCAGTATTTATGCTAATGGAATTACGTATGTCTATAACTGTATAATCGCATGAGTGCAGGTGATGGTAAAAGGGGACATCATATGGGTGATTATATACCTCTGGAAGAGCTCGACAAGTTCATGGCCAGCTGTAACGATGCGGCTGCACAGAAAGCAGCTAAAGAAGCCGCACAGAGGGCGAGAATCCAGGCTGACAATGTTGGTCATCGACTTCTATCCAAAATGGGTTGGAAAGAAGGTAAAACATATGGATTTTGTTGTCATATATAGTGCGTAAATATATGATAATTATGATTCTAACCTTGACCCGTGTTTATAACTGCAGGTGAAGGGCTTGGGAGCTCTAGAAGTGGGATAGCTGATCCGATTATGGCGGGTAGCGTGAAAAAGGATAACTTGGGTGTTGGTGCATCTCAACCCGGTGAAGTGACACCCGACGATGATATCTATGAGCAGTACAAAAAGCGTATGATGCTTGGTTACAAACACAGACCAAATCCTCTGGTCAGAATACGCCTCTTTCTTTTATTTAATCATTCGAGTTAACAAATGATTTGACTTTTTGACCCATCATATTTAAGTAGATGGAAAAAAATTCAAAAAAAAGCTTCTTTCACTTCTCATGGTAAAGAAGCCAATTTGTATCTTAAGACCCATTTGTATTTGATCCTTACACTATATGTATTATGCATGATCATGTACATTAGATGATCCTGATGATTACATATAAAAATATTTTTTTCAGGTATATGGTAAATATAGGAGTATCTGACATAAAGTTTTTGAAAGTTTGATCAACTGAATAAATTCAAGTGTTGTTTTCTAACTAATGCAATGGTATATTTTACTAACCTTGCTGCTAATCTTTTCTTGCAGGGCAATCCGCGGAAGGCCTATTACTGAGCATTACAAAGTGGAAGGGCTTAAGTTGTTATGAAGAACTCATCCCGAAAGAAAGAAGTAGGGATTTATTTACTTGTTTTGAATAATTTGTACCGCGTGTCAAAAATAGGACCTGATATCTTGACGATGTATTTTGTTGGTTTTGTTTTTATTGATTAAGATCGAACACTTTACTGGTTTTAGTCCAAGCTCTTTGTACAAGGTTAGAGATAGAGCCCTCAATCTTCACTTTTGACACATCCTCTTTTCGTTTGCCTTCCAATCATGGAAGTTGTTAGGAATCTATCTTCGAGTAGGTTTTCTTGATGTTTGTACGTATATATGTACATGTGTTGTACGTATTATGCTAGCTTACATACATGTGCACAACAAGCTCAAGAATAACATCACAACCACTAGTGACATGGTAGTAAAATCTCAAATAGGTTGTGGCCAAGAGAAATATAGAAGAATGTTGCAACTCAAATTAGTGGCGGCAGAATTTTTTTTACGTTTGTTTATCGTTATATAATAATTTTGTTCAGTCTAATTTGAGTCAGGTCATATTAAAGAAATATAATTAAACTCAAATTTATATAACCAATAAAATTATGTCAAATGTCATTGCACTATGTGATTTTTTTTTATAGCTTTGGCTTCTTTAGTCATTGCAATATGTGATTTTTTTTTAGCTTTGGCTTCTTCGGGTTATGTATTCAAAATCCATGTTTACCATTTAATTTAAACTCTAGTGCATATTTTTGGCAAAAAAAAAGTATCTTGAAGAACTCATTAAAAACATGGGCTAAAGGCTAAGCATTTAGACATTTGACAAACGAGAGTTAACTCATTAAATTTTTTAAAAAAATGTGTTTTAACCCTTAAGTTATCATATGTTAGGGACATGCTTAACCATATAAGTTATGTTAAAGTTTAATTGATAATTCTGTTAGAAAAAATCTGATTATTCATATTGGATTATTAAATTTAGAAATTTCTAATTAAATTACAGATTTCTAATCTATTATGGTGGTTTGTAAAAATCTTAAGAAAAAGTGTTATTTCGTTGTAAAAAATAAGATATCTAAAAATCGAAATCCAATTTAAAGTAAAAGAGAAGTTTATAAATGAAAAATCAAAATAATTTACTTTTTGAGACTATGGATTGTAAGTTGAAAATTCCCATAATCCTATTTATCTTGTGTTAGAAAGTAACCACAACAAGTTATTTATTTAATTATTTTTTTCTATCATCTTCCTCATTGTTCTTTTCTATTTGAACATGGAGGTCGCTATCTGCACACAAATTTCGGGTGATGATTGTGAATTTTTGTTTTTCTCTTTTTAAACCATCAAAGAGTTCAAGGGGAGCGTTTGAAAATTTTTATGGGGCGCTCAAGGCTTTAACGCATATATTACACTAAAAGATATTTTTTAAGGTGGGTGTGCACCATCCCAATGGTGACTGCAGGTCCGTCCCTGTCTCATATACCACCAAAATGTTTTGGATGAATGAATGTGAGAACTTTATAGTTAATATGTACTGATAGTAATTCTATGATGAGTGATCTTGAAAAGTCTCCACTCAATCCATTAAACACAAAGTCGTAAAGTCCTTATGGACAACATATAGCGGTGATCAATAAAAGGTGTCGGATATTAGAACCGGAACCACCACAATTACTTTTGTGAATGACAATCTTTTAGTTAAGTGTGCTTGAGTGATAGTAATAGTATAGTAATAACCTTAAAAAGTCTTTACTTAGCCAATTAAAAACAAAGTTGTGATCTTACTTAACTAATGTATAATATTTGATTGATAAAAGGTATTGAACATTCAACCTAAACGACCACAATACCCTTTTGTATCGTTAATATTAAGTGACATTACATTTGTTGTAAAGGTTTTTTTTTTTTTTTTTTTTGAGTTTCCTTATTTTCTCATGCCATTGGGTTCAAACAAATATATTTTAGAAAACCTTTTTTAATATCTATTATGGAGCTCTAATTTTGTTGGTCCATTGGTAAATCCTTTTAATTTGTCCATTTATTTTAAGATAGTATCTAAAGAAACTAATTGATATACTTCCTTATCTCTATACACTCATTTGTAGGAAGATTTATGTGCATGTTACATGTCTTCCTCATTTCTTGCACACCAAGAAATCTCATCCCCAAACATTTCACTCATCTTGCAAAAGAAAAATAAAACAAAATAAAATATAAAAATAGCCTAGAACATATATGTTTCTTCAATATCTGAATTCCCTTTTGAAATTGGGAATCAGATAATATTTTCATACATTCAAAACCATATGATTTGAAGGCTAAGAAATGCTACATATCTTTTGATCAAAAACCAACATTAATTTCCTGAAAAACATTGAGGATTTCACAAGTGTTAATGTTTCATCTGTTTAAAAAGCATGGTTTGATTGAGGATTACGCGCAATCGATATGGCTTTTCATATCACCTCGAAGGATCAACCAACGCCAATTTCACAAGGCGAAGACCCTTCAACATCAACCGCACAAAGCAGTGTTACATGCATGTATCAGGCACACATTGGCGGCTATTGGCGGACCGTGACATCGGTTTGGACCAAAAACATAATGAATCACTCATTAACCATCTACGTTGACAGCAAGGAACCAAATCATCGCCAAAACTGCAGAATAGATCTCGCGCCATGGCACTTTTGGGGCAAAAAGGGTTACAAGACTTTTGAGGTTGATGGGCTTCAAATCGACGTTTATTGGGATCTTCGTTCCGCAAATTTTTCAGGATCACCAGAACCGTCTTCCGATTTCTATGTTGCATTGGTTTGTGATGAACAAGTTGTGTTGTTAATGGGTGACCTGAAGAAGGTATATAAAAGAACAAAATCACAGCCATGTGTGGCCGATGCCCTCTTGTTTTTTAAAAAGGAACACACTCTTGGCAAGAACCGCTTCACGACAAAAGTCAAATTCGATAAACATAGAAAAGATAACGATGTCGTGGTGGAAAGTTCAACGTTAGGGCCTAATGACCATGAAATGTGCATCAGTGTTGATGGGATTGTACTGATCCACGTAACAAATTTGCTATGGAAGTTTCGCGGTAACCAAACTATCTTGGTTAACAAGCAACCAATTGAGGTTTTCTGGGACGTGCACGCATGGCTTTTCTTGAACCCTGGCTCAAGCTATGGGTTGTTTATCTTCAAGCCTGGTCAAGGTAACTTAAAGAATTGTAAAGACGACGATAGCCAAGATGAGACTGAAGAGAACAACAATAACAGCAAAAGCAAGGATCATTCATCATGCAGCAGTTCAAATACCTCACAATGCAGCCTCTTTTTATATGCATGGAAGATTGAATAAGATGCACTTACACATATGCATAGTGTATAACAGATTATAGAAGTAATGAAAGCTTTCATCAATGATAAAATGTTATCAATCCGTACATTACAACATGGGTCAACGCATAAATAATCTCAAATCTAACTAATCACCAGTTATTAAATTATTAATTTTCCTCAACTATAACCGCCTCTAAATTGGGAAACCTCTTCGGCAAGGTAAAAACAGGCCCTTCGGTAGCAGCACCTTTGCATGACATCGCTAGTGAGTAGCCTAACGCTCGAGCAACTGGAACAGCAACTGCATTTCCAACTTGCATGTATCTGCAAATAAAAATTTAAAAAAATGTTATCACCATTCCATACAATGTTTGGTTTTAAAAAGTTAAAAGATCTTGTTGACGCGTTTTTGGACCTTTCTTTGATGGGGCCAAGAAGTTTATAGTAGTCTGGGAACCCTTGAAGCCGCGCATTTTCACGGATTGTCAAGACTCGGTCTTGCAACGGGTGGAGTATTGCCTGGTTATGTGGTTCGGCCCTGGTGACGACAGTAGGTACAATTTCATCCCACCATAGCCGCCCGAAGGGTCTGCAAATTAATCAGATAATAAAAGTAAGAAAAACAAGGTAGAATGATATAGTTGTGTATAAAAGTAAATCACGTAGAAGGATTTACTTCAATGATCGTCCCTCAACAAAACTCATAGCATAATCAGGAACCTGTTATCAACGAAAAAAATAATGACTTTTAAATTTAATATTTAGTATAAATATGAATGAATGAATGTTTACACGTGTGACACTCACCAGTGGCTTTCCTGAAGGTAAATAAACCCTCTCCACCTTAGGATCCCATTCAACACGGTTGTCATCGCGAACGCGCACACCCTTTAAGTCCCTAAAGTTTGCACCCTGAACAAATGGGAAATGAGTAATGACGATAAATCGATTAGTTAACGTTGAAATAATGCAGTATTGATGTAGCAAACCTTTTTCTTGGGAATTTGGCAGACACGCTGATAATCATCTTCGTTTAATTTGTATGGGCGATGATCGTACAAAAGATGATCCGAAGAGTCTTCACCCACAAATCCAGGCATATCTGAGTAATAATGAAAAGATATATCAAATATCATATGTAGTTTAAAAAACAAATTGTTGCACCACAAAACTAACACTGGTCTCACCTTTCTTTTTGAGACTTATAAACTTCTGGAATTCTGTCTTCGGCACCTCTGTGTAGGGAATTTCGTCACGTTCTTCATCATTTGTCACCTACAAGTATAACAATGTGTTTTAGCATTTACCTTAATGCATAAGTTTTCAAAAAATGTTTACAAAAAAAACATGTAGTTACTTACAGGTGGAAGATCAGAAATTGCGTCACCAAGGAACAGTTCCTTTTCTAACACAACTCCCTTGACATCATCATGAACGACAGCATTCAACTGCATTTATCAAGTGAACTTTTCAATAAGACAGGTCACAAAAAAAACTAAAAAAAATTACCAAACCATACCTCAAATTCCACAGGGGACACTCCACGTGTAACCACGTTATGTGTGGTAAAGGGTACTGTGGTAGTTTCTGCAATAAAAAACTAACATTAAACAGGTTGAATTACAAATACAAGAACCTGATATAAGTTTGAAAGATCACCTCATTGGGCCTAGCACCCCACATAAACATTCGCATCCGGAACTGCGGGAGTCCATAAGAGCCAGCTGTCATCAAGCCTATACGCGCTTGATAATTCATCGAAACAAGGCGGCCCAGAGCATATCTCCCGAGAAAACCTTTCGCAAACTTAACAATATCCACAACATTTTCCATCAAACAAAATCTTGGTTTCAAATACTCTACAATGTCCATGTATACAACAAGCTGCTTGTTTTTTTCATCATCCAAGGGATTATCTTTGTTCCTAAAGCGGTTGAATCCGCTTATTCCCTGACAAGGGGGCCCACCACAGATGACATCCACATCCCCCTGTTAGAAAACATAGTCAACAGTTAATGCTTAATACTCTTAAACATTAAATTGTATTATGAAAGTATAAAATATTTTATCTACTTACAGGTAAAGGTAAGATCTTTGAATTGAAACCGTCTACAACAAACTGCTTTATTTTATCTTGGCAATCACTGATTAAAAATGTGTTAGTGTTAAACTAATGAAGTCGTGTACTCGTTAACATGAAAATTAAATATTAAAAGTGATTTGCATACCCCAACCCATCTATAGGCTCCCAAGTATCTTCTTCAGGGCCGTAGTTTTTCCAACGGATCTGTAAAAACAGCAAATAACATAAATGTAAATGTAATGCAATTTACATACCAAAAAGCCATTATTAAGATTACATAAAAGGATAACAAATTGAAATTAAGTACCATAAGGTAGAGCCCACGTTTCTTCATTTCCTTTGGGTCACCGTAACAAATAGACAAAACTTTTTCGACTTCAAATACTTCCTCATCCTGGCCATCATCATCATCGTCTTCATCATCATCCTCTGCTTTTTCGGTTTCATCCTCTTCAACAGTCATAGGAGCACCACCTCCAACTAACGAAAAGGACTGGCAGAGCTTCTCCCACTCCTTTAGCAGCAACAGAAAATCTTCTGCTGACTCATTTCTTGCCTGCAAAAACATGTTTGCGATGTCATCAATTGAAGAAAAAACAATTGTATGCATAAGGTTTGGTGAATGTCACACACCTCTGTCTCTGGGTGATTCAGCTTTAAGCTTTCACATGCATACTTATTCAAATCCACAGCCCATCTCTACAGTTAAAAACATATATTAAAAATTATAACAAAGAATGTTAAAAAAAAATACAGACAAAATTGATAAAGAATTATAGATTCAGGTCCTACCGTGACAAGATTAATATCTGCCATGTTAGCACCCAAACAAAGGCCAGTAGACATAGCGCCGCATCCTGAATAGAGATCAAGCATCCTCATCACAGGTTTTTTGTCCTCTTTAGTTTTGGATACCTCAGTGACGGCTACATTAGAATCAGACTCCGAAGATATGGTTGAATCAGACTCATTTCCATCTGCTTCGTTATCTGTATACAACTACAGTTGTTCAAAATCGATATAATATTTTATTTTGAACATACCAAGAGTTCAGAGAAAAATGAGATTTAACAACAATTACCAGGTGGTAAGTTTTGGTATGATGAAAATGGTACCAAATATGACATGTCATAGTAATAGTCTCCATTTGCAAGCATGGCCCTCTTAGTATCCACATCCACCTAAAGAAACCAACAAAAGTTATAAGTAACATGACATAAAGTTATAAACAATAGCATACTGGTTTTCAATTCTCAAAAGGCTTAAAAGGCAATACTTACATCTAGAGGAACACGCACTATTTTAAGTTTTTCTACAAGACAATCGAGGGGATTGTCATCCTTTATTTCAGAAAGAAAGATGCGCTTATCGTCGATGAAGTTAGAACAAGCTTGAATCACCTGAAATAGAACTTGTTGTTAGAGCAAAAGTACACCACTAAACAATATAGTGAAATTAGCTAATCTTGTTGAAACTAAAATTACCGTATCTTTGGCCCTATAAAACCATTGAGCACAAAAATAAGGTTCTCCATCCACTCCTTCAAACATTTCCACAATTCTACAGATGTAATAATCTTCGCCCTCACCAGCCTAAATTAAGAAATAAATTAATCATAGTTAATTATGCTAGAGTTGATAATGTAAGTTCCAATTTTGGTCAACATGAAAGGTGCACATAACAAACAAACGACCAGCAAATAAAATTTACCTGGACGTAACCATCATCCCCGAGTTTGAAAAGCACACGACCATCAACGAGTGCTTCAGTAAAGTGTCGTTTAGCTTGTATATACTCTTTTGAAGGCACAGACCTTGTATTTCACAAAGAAAATTTATATAAAACAAATAAATCCCTGAAAGCAAAACTGCACTGATTCTACTAAACAAAAACTAACTGTAGAAACTTACCCTTTGGCTTCAGGAATTGTTACTGTCTTCTGTAACATCCAAAGAAAACAAACAAGTTAATAAGTACACCACATATTTAGCTTGTCAATTAATACTATTATTATAACATGAACAGAAGCTAAATTTCCCTTTCTAGTGCCCAAATAACATCGATGTATGATCAGTGATCTATTAGTGTTTTAATCCTTTCCAAAACAAAAGTTAGAATGGGGACACACACTCTCTAATTCTACACCACCTAAATTACCCACAATGAGATTCTGAACCTTCACCGATTGGTTAAAAAGAATTCACAAATATTCAAAAAGCCTCTTAGCAAACAAAATGGCATAAACTTTCACATGAACAGTGTATGTCCTAGAGTCGGGCAGTTATGTGGCATTAACTACATACCAAAATAACACAATATGATTTCAAGAGGCTTAGTGCTACTTTCCCTTTTCTTTATGCTAGCCATATTTCACTACAGTAATTATAAGCGCTATTTGTATATCTTATGCTTTAACTCCCCCAACTACTATATTGTACACATCAAAAATTGGTGCTCATTCTACCCTGCCAAAACCCTAGCAACAATTTCACTATGAATTGGTTGTTTAATTGTTTACTCTCCAATTATCCCCAACCCTAAACCTTCATAAAATAAACATACATAAACAAAATTAACCTAGAAAATATAAACATAAATCCACATTTAATTTAACTATGCATGTAAAATAAAATCTCACGTTTTTTCCCAAATAACGATGAGGCCACTTCTGTCTAGCTTCCTTGTCAGCAACAGGTTCACCAACAAACCGACCCTCCTCCTCGTCCTTCACCACAACCTCCACATTCTTCACCGGTTTCCGACCGGAACTTCTCACCGGAGCGTCACCGTTAACCGCTGGAGCCTCAACCGCATCGGTGTAAGACAATTCCTCTTCTGTTTCTTCTTTAACTCTCTTTGTTTTCTTCTCCGAGACACATGCAGAGGCCGAATCGGTGTTCTTGCCGAAAGCAGACGACTTTCTCTTGCTGTTCGTCATCGTTTTTTTTTTCCGGTGAGAATGAGAGAGAGAGAGTGTGTGTGTGTGGGCGGGAAGACGAGGAGACCAGAGAGCGACGGATCTAGGGTTTTATTGCGTGTGTTTGGCGGGTTAATTTTTTTTGGGTTTGGCGGGAAAGTTGAAATACATGTGTGTATTTGAAATTTGGCTCGGTATTCTATGGTATGCTTATTTGAGTGCATGGTCCACATCTAGTCATGTGCAGTTGTTGATGCTTCGGTTAGTACCAACCAACATATTTTGGTAATGAAGATCAAACCTTATGATGAACCTTGCCGAATACCAATTTTCAAATTAACTATGATACAATTTTCTAAGAATTATGATTCACAACTATCACACACATACTTTATGTTAGTTTCATGTTTTGGTTATAACTTTAATAGAAAATTAAGTGTACACTATTCATTGTGTTAAATCAAGCTGATAAATGTATACTTAATAAAATCAACAACTCCATGTATTTCTACAATATTCACCCAATTTCATGCAAGTTATATATGTGAATTAGATTATAATCATCCACAGTAACACCCAACGAGTTACAACTCTCGATTGAGTCATGGGTTAATCCTGACTAAGTCATGGTCACGATTTAGACGCTACTTAGTCTCGATGATTATCCTAATTTGTTTACATGTGTTTTGATCCCTTTTCAATTTTCATTGTTATATGCTTTTGATCATATTAGATAATAATGCCTAGATAGTACATGTATTTTAGTGAAATTTCACCTATAGTCCCAATCTTTCTAAAATTACACGTATTGGAGGGGTATGGTCCCAAAAACTATACGCATGCGCAAGGAACCATACCCTCAATGACAACAAACCACAATAATAACCTTGCACGCAGTGCGCAATGGTGCACCATTCTTGAAACAATCAGGTCACACAACGAGTCTTGCGCACACTGCGCAACGGCAAGTTAGACCAATACTAGCACGTCACACAACGAGTTTTGCGCACACTGTGCAACGACAAGTTAGAGCAATACTAGCAGGTAACACAACAAGCCTTGCATACTTGGCGCAACGGCAAGTTAGACTGATACTAGCAGGTCGCACGACGAACCTTGTGTACTTGGCGCAACGGCAAGTTAGACCAAGAAGCGCAGGTCCCTTGACCCTGCTCGGATCAAACAACCCTCTAGCTGCGAAGTCCTAAAACCTTGCACAAGGACAAGACCAACATGAGAGTAACTCATAGTCTTAAGAACAAAAGGACTTAATCCCTACAACTCTGCGCTGGCCAGGAAGCACTGATAAAGCCACGCAGAAGGGAGAAGCGCAAAGAGGCAACATATAAGGGTACAAAGTAGCAGAGCTGTGACCCAATAGCCGCTCGGCAGGTTGTGTCAGATTGCGTCGCATGAACACTAATGCAGAGGACAGTCTGCACACCAACCAAACTAACGCCAGCGACTGTCACACATTCTCCACTTTCGGCTGTGACAGGTCTGACACCAGGGACAGCTGCCATAACACGTGGCTCCATTCAACATTCGACAAAGTACACCTTCTGCCAGTGATCATTAATGATCGATGCAGAGGTGACAGAACGGATATCCCTGGTCGTCTAGGCCAGGCCCAAGGCCCATCAGTCCGTCTCCTTCATTCGGTTATAAAATAAGGGTTACACCATAAGGTAAATGTCACGCCCTGACCCGCAGCGAAAATGGTAGTCGGGGCATGATTGGGTTTTTATCAAAACTCATTACATTTATTATAAAGTTTCATATTTATTATTTCTTTTTAAAGAATAAATAACAATACTTACAAGCACAACATGTTCAAATACATTTTTCATGACTTCTTTATTTTTCTTCTAAGGCAGTTTCCTATGTGTTCCTTGCTTCAACCTGTCCACCTGTATCATGTGTAAAAATAGAGTTTTGAGTCAACAAAAGTTGGCGAGTGAATCTTATTTAAATATTTGAAAGAATTAGTTATACTGGTTATTTGAATAAAAATGTGCATAACCAAATATGAGTATACGTATATGTAAATTAAACCACAAAACACATAATATCAATTAATGCGCCAACAATCCAATAACAATACAAATCACGGAGCTTAAGACATGATGTAATCGAACCAACACGGAAGTGCGACTAATGAATGTTGTGCTGAACTCGCAATGCACAACATCGTTAATCACAGAATGGGGGTTAATGATATGGTTGCACAATTGAATAACAAATGTAAACTGACCATATACAACAATCATAATTAAAAAATGGAAGTTTGATAAGAATTACCACAAGTGGTTTTGTAAATAACGAATGAATAATGATCACGAACGATTACCAAACTAAATAATATCACTAAATCGTAAATTTAAAATTTAATGTTTTCTTTGATTAATCCATTTTGTAGATGTTAGGTATTCGATCGGAGTTTTATGACTAAATATTCACGTAATTCGAAAATGTATTATATTTATTAATCTTTTTTAGATTTTTAGGTATTTGTGGTTTTTATGAGGTTTATAAACTTGAAATGTATATATATTTTTATATATTTACTAAAAATATATATATATAATATATATATATATATATATATATATATATATAAGTAAAATAAAATAAAACAAAATAGTATTAAAAAAAATATTGTCAGGTCTGACAGGGGGAAAGATCTGACCGGTTTTTATGGTGGAATTAGACGCGTTGGGTGAGATTCGAACTCTAGACCTCTCAGTTGCGTGCACGCAGCTCTTCCAACTGAGCTACGTGTCTAACCCGTTAGGATTCTGTTTTTATTTATTCTTATACAGTTATTAGGTTCGTTCATAAATCATTAATTTTAAAAAGATTTTTAATTGGTCGAACCGGCTGGGAGGAGTCGGCCTCGAACTCGAGACCTTGACGTTATATTGCACCTAGCCCAACCAATTGGGCTGGGTGTCTAACCCGTTAAAACTTGGTTTTTAATTATACTTATACACTAATTATATTTATACAGAAATGATAGATTTTAAAAAGGTTTTAAAGTGGTCAGGCCAATGTGTGTGCTTGGATTCGAACCGGCGATCCCGGGTTTGGTTTGCACCCGACCCAACCAGTTGGGCTGGGTGCTTAACCCGATTGTACTCCTAATTATAATATATATATATATATATATAGATATATATATACGTACAGCACTTCATCTTCTTCGTTTAAAATTAAACCCAGTACTTACCCGCCTGAATAAGCTTTGATTAAATCCGACTTTGCTAATACTAACAAGTGTATAAAATGAGTAAATTGGTAACTTAAAGAACACGAAGGATAACTACCGTATGGACAGATCCGGCGGCGATCTTGGCTCCGACGATGCGAAGTATTCCGGCGGGTCAAGGCTCCTGGTGACAGGGCGATTTGAGGGCTGCCACGACGCGATTTCGATGAACGAAGAAGGTGTGAGCTAGAAGTGGCCATTAGCAGAGGTATTTATAGGGGATTTGAGGGTTCGGTTTCTATGATTTGGTTTTTGGATTGATTGATAGCGCGTCCAAAATTGAAGAAATTGCCAAAAATACAGTTTAACAGTTGTCGTGATTGAGGGAAAACGCGTGATTTGGCGAGACCTCCGGCAAGGAGGATCGTTGAAGTTGCAGGTTTCCTCTTAACTTAAATATATAAGTATATTGATATGTTAACAATACACAACTTATGTATGTAGTGTAGTGGTGCGGAGTGCGTGTGGAAGCCAGGGAGACCCGGGTTCGACCCCGGTTTCCCCTTTTTGTGGTTTTCTCTTTTTTTTTTTCATTTTAGCTATGTCTATTAAATTATTTATTAATTATAAATGTTTAATATTTAATTGATTATCTATTTTATTATTTCATTAAGATATTTAAAAAAATATTTATTAATTATATATATATATTAAATTCTAACAAAATGCTATAAGTACACTTAATTAATAAAATTTGGGGCGGGTTTTTTTGAAACCAGATTTACACAAATGTTACAGTATCCCATACTTTTAGAAATTTCGTCCCGAAATTTAAGTAGTAGTTGTAATAGGGATAAATTACATGTATTTTGCATTGAGTCTTCGAGTTCCCGAGTAAACTCAGGTTTTCGTTCTGACTCCCAACGTACTCTGGCTAAATCTGAATATCTCTTAACAGGAAAAGGGTCGTGTGATGTTTGGATTCTTGATTGAGGCGGTAACGTTCCTAGTATAGATTTAATACCCTTCTACAGGAATCGCTTTTTGATGCCTAAGATAAGAAACATTGATACACAGAGTTGTTTGACTGGATATGATCACATGCATATGAGTTTTGAGAGTATTGATACGTTTGAAAAGATAAGGTTATATCATAAAACAAAAACTTCAACCATGACGATATTAAAACCTACACGGAACTTCTCATAACCACCTGACAATGCTTTTGATCCTTTGACAATAATACTTATATATAGGAAGTACCAGCGGCGTATCCACCATATTCTTGTCAAATTTTCATTGGCTTTGTCAGTAAGTTATGATTAGTTATATGTGATTCTAAAATCTACAAACAAACACAACAGCCAAAGCTTGAGTCTCAAATCTGAAAGAATACATGACTGAATGACGACAGTACCTGTCTCATTTGTTATGATGAAGGGGTCAGTCTATGAAAAAGTGAGGCACAACCCAACTTCTTTAAATGATGAGATCGAGATACGTCGTGATGTATGATGATATGAAAGTTAAATCAATGAGTAAAGATATAAAACAAAACTGTAATATCAACTCGCATTTAAATTATTGGATACATAAATTCTCAATTTATAACAGGGATACATAAAGATTGAGAAAAAAACATTAAGAACTAGACGGTTGGAGTTGAGTCTTGATTCTTGGTGAGGGAAGGCTAGTTGGGTTGTTCGTTTGGGCCGTTATTATCTTCAACAGGATTGGCGTTGATGTTGTAAGCTCTTCCTCTTGCTGGTGGTAGAGCTGGGTTTGCTTGATTTGCTTGGTTAACTGGGTTTGCTTGAGCTTGGGCGTTTGTAATGTTAACCAATCGAGGGCACGTGTGTCACACCCCGACCCGCTCGACAAATGTTACAACGTGTTTCTAAAATGGGTATGGTCCCCACAATTAAAGCAAGCTCGAACATGTGGAACCATGGGGTATTGGGGTTGTTGATATGATTTGATCATGTTTTGGGTAGGGGGTGAAGCTTGGTTTTGATGGGTACGACAAGTTTTGCTCAAGTGACCATAACGCCCACAATTAGCACACAGTCGACAAGGTGTGGTAGATGGATGGTGATAAAAACAAGTGTTGCATTGAGGGTGAGGTCCAATGTAAGGTTTCTTATTTGGGTAAGTAGAGTTGGATGCTACTTGAGTGATTGGGATGGCTTGGAGGGGTACGACTTGTGGAGCTGGTTGATTGCCTTGGGTGACAAGTTGATATCCTACTGATATCTTAACTTATTTAAAATATAATGGCATATAGAACTTGTCCATGACTTATCCAGTTACCCATTATCGCTTATAAGCGTACGGTTGATTATACGTAACTAGTTTACGAAATTTAACCGAAACATGTTTAACCTTGTCATTTAAGTTTTCAAAATCCATAATGTTTATAGTTTACCCATATTATACAAGTCAAAGTACTTGTCGGGTTTAAACTACATTCTATCCGATCATCATTTAATTAAGCGTTATACGCCTTGATCATGTACACTACAGTCTAAGTCTACGACTTAGATAAAGACCGTTGGTATTAATTGGTTAGCTTATGCCATAATCCAGACTAGAGCTTTGCCGGTAAATGCTATCTGCAGCTGGTACTTTTGTATACGGCTGAGTTATTAAAATTTAAAAGAAGACTGGCTCAGGTAAATACTCTCGACTTATTTTCCCTATACGAGCTTGGGATACGGTAAACTATTACCGCTTGGTCAGAAATGGGATCAATCGAATGCCGGATTGTGGCTAGTAAATCCACATATTATGTTTTAATCAGTTTTGTTTGATAACTTAAACATCGGGGGTTAAATTACCATGTTCTGGATATCCTCGGCTCATTAGATTAGTTAATGGCCACTACCCTAGCGCGGGGTGTAGGCATACACCTGACAGATGCTCAAATGCAAATTACCGCAAGACGTTGGGGATAACTCCTCTGTGAGTTCTAAGTGGTGTGTATTTAATCATGTCTCGGTCTCTGTACTGAGCCCTGTATGTATGGACAAACATGTGAATCTGTTAACAAGGTTACAAAGTAACTTTCCCAAATTATAAAAGATTTTGTGCCCTGTGCACTTAAAATCATTTTAAAATGTTTTCAAAATGAGTCAGTTGGGTGTATTTACCAGCGAAAGCTGACGTATCGTCCAACTACTAAATTGCAGGTACAATACGGAATAGGCCGGAAGCTGCTCGGTAGTGATTAAGAGGATCTTGCAAATTCTTAGATCTGCCCTAAAGTCTGTTTTATATTATTTATTTGTAACAATTTATGATCCGCCTGTGGATCTTCTATTATAAGCCTGTATATTATTTTTTATTTCCGAAAATTTGGTTTGTAGTAGTAATTTTACTCCAAGACTTCTGCTGTGCCGTGTTTAATTGACTATGATGTTATAAACTGACGTCACAATACTTCCCACCAGGGCCCACCGGTGTATGGATTTGGGTTGTAAATCCAGGGTGTGACATACACTTACTGGATGTTAGTCTAATTAATTATTAAAAAGTGTTGGTTTAATACATGAAGTCGGAACGTGTGAGACTCGAACCCGGGTGTGCTTGTTTATATTGCACACAGTCCACCACTGGACTGTGTGTCTAACCCGATTTTATTGCCGGATTTAATTAAATTTATACACTAATGAAATCTTCATCATCTTCACTTTATAACCCAAAAACATAACCCGTATGATTTACTCAATCATCTTCCGGATTCGAGGATAAATTACCTCAATTAACAAAACACATAAAACAAAAAGAATTTAAGAGATGTTTGTACCGGAATGAAGATGGATTGATCTTTCTCCGGCGATACTTCCGACGACAACTCAAAGTTTCGGCGAAGAGTGGTTTTGAGCACAGAGAGTTCTACTGAGAGTTTTAGAGGGTTCGAGAGTGTTTGAGCGAGTTTCATAATAGGTTAGGATTGCTATTATAGTCGAATGTGAGTTTAATTCCGGAATTCGGTTTCAACCGATTTCGGTCAACCAATTTAATTGCCATAGTGATTTGTAACTGATTTTGAGCTATGATTGGGTCATAGAGCATGATTTGAGGTCGGTTTCTTCGGTTTAACTCGAAGAAGAAACGACAACTGAATGGAGATTCGGAAGTTACAGGCGTTGCTGGGCGGTTAGTTTTTGAACTGGTTTTAATGGTTTTTTAATATAAAATCTATTTGTTTTCAGATAATTTCAAATGTGTGCGTATAGTGGAGTGGTGTGTGTTGGTTCAACGGAGACCCGGGTTCGAAACCCGGGGTCACCCCTTTTTGTTTTTTTATTCTTTTTTAGTTGTATTTATTAGTATTATCATTATTTTTATTTATTAACTTTATTATTTTTATCCTTTTGATTTATTAATTATTTAATGAACCAAATATATCGAATTTGAACTATTATCATAAATACGTAACCAAACGTCATCTCATATATTTGAATTATAAACGGAGCGGGTTTTAGAACAAGTTTTACAACGAATGTTACAATACTCCCTCTTTGTCTCTTTTGGTCATTGTCAACCACCACCACCATAACACATCCACACCTTCTTTAGCGTCATATCTGTTTTTTTCATCCAAAAGACCTAGAAAACTGCCATTTTGATCCATATAGTTTGTTCAGGGCCAAAAATTAGTTCTTATTATATATAGCACAAAGGCAGAATACAATTCCCCTGAGCCTGTGTTATCCAATTCTTCAAAAAGAATAAACAAATGGCAGCCTCTCTTCGTCATTCCATTTGGTCTCTCCTACCATTATCATCTCAACACAGTACAATTTTCAGTTCACTCACATATTTTTTTTTGCTATATTATTGAGATTTTTGGTTATAGATTCAAATCCTACTAATTTTCAGGTAATTATAATTCAAAGAAATCAATTTCAACAACCAGATTCCACAACAACATTGCAGATAAATCAAAATCAATATCAATATCAAGAAACAGAATGCAACTAGGGAACAATACTTGTAATTTTATTTTTTTTACTGAATTTGAATTATTATTACTACTGAATTGGTTGCATAACTAGAGATAAATTAGGTGTTTGTGAATCAAAGAAATTGATATAAGGTTTGCAACAACATTACTGTAGATTCAACAAGGGGAATGAGATTAGAGAGGAGTAACTGTAAGGCAAGTTTAATGAATGGGGATGAAGCTGAGGCAAAGTTATATCTGGGGATGGATTTTGGTACATCTGGAGCTAGGTATGCAATTATTGATAAGGAAGGGGTGATACATTCTGAAGGAAAGAGGGATTATCCTCTCTATATGGTAAGTTTTACATGATTCTGTTGTTTATACTTTTGTAGTTTTTAGTTATGAATATACATGGTAACTTTTACATGATTCTATTGTTTATACTTTATACTCTTGTAGTTTATAGTTATGAATGAATAGTTTGATTGACTTCTTGATATTATGCAAGCCCTAATGAAGGACTGTTATTGGTGGTATGCATTTTGCACTTTAGGGTTCGTATTACTTTCGGCTCCAAGATTTAGCACCAATTCAATCTTCATACAGGAGCTTTGGGCTGTAAGATTTTAAATAACACTAATAACCCGTAAAAAAATAAAGATGAATATCAGTCAGTTTGACCAGATAGTGGGGGCAGGGGGGTATAAATCGTGCTGGGACCTTATACGAGCGTACACATTAAAGTTGTGTAACTCGAACACGACCCGTGTAACCCAGTTATCTAAATGAGTCAAAAAGGTTGTTATGTTGAAAACAAGTTGATGGGTTGTAACATGTACAGGCGTAGTATGTGGGTTCAACGGGTCTTAATTATTATTATTTTTTGTATTCTAACATGATCAATATTCATGGTTAACAGGACCGTAATCAATTAATCACATCTTCACCTTTCCACACATCAAGCAAATGGGCTCACAAAATAATATATTTAAACTTTAGAGACAACTTTAGTTCCCATGTTTGTTGATGAAAGGAAAGGGTATTGACAGTGGATATTAACTGTTTGAAAGAACTTATGAGCTTATTCTTCGTCGTCTAGGAAGAATGGTGATGCGGTCGATTGGGTGCGATCATGGAAAGCAACACTTTTTTCTCTTCTTGAAGATATACCAATCACTATGCGATCATTAATCACTTCCATCTCTATAGACGGGACTTCTGCAACTACTCTGATTTTAGACAGGTAATAAATTGGGCACATGAAACTAAAAAACAGTTAAAAGATTTAAACATCGATTTGGGTTCCAATACCACAAGGGATTCAGACATTTTGAAAATAAAAGTCAAAAGCTTTATAAATCTGTATGACCTCTATAGTCAAAGTCAAAGTGTCAAACTATACTACTTTTCTATATATCTGCAGCAAAACAGGAGAAGCTTTAGCAAGGCCTTTACTCTATAACGAGAGCTGTCCTAATGCTTTACCAATTATAAAATCCATTGCTCCTATAAACCACACAGTATGCTCCGGTTCTTCAACCTTATGCAAGCTCGTTTCATGGTGGACTTCAAGTGATTCGAGTAAAGAGTCTGCAGTACTAATGCATCAATCTGACTGGCTTTTGTGGCTTCTGCATGGTAAAATCGGAGTGTCTGACTACAATAACGCGTTAAAGGTACAATTCTACTCTCTATGGGCACAGTTGACTTTAGAGGTCAAACATACTGTTTGGATCTTGATATAAACTCTGATACAGATTTAGCACCAGATTTGTCTTGTTCATCAAACTTTTTATAAAGTTAAAAGTAATTTCAAGTTTTATGACAAGTAGTAGGTTTGACCTGTATAGTCAATGAACACAATTTGACCTTATGAGGTCAAGTGGACTATTTTGACCGAAAACTTTTCTTTTTTATCATGTTTGTTATGAAATTATAATGTTATAACGGGTTACCAATTCGTTTGCATAGGTTGGTTATGATCCCGAACTTGAATCGTATCCACCATGGCTGAAATCTCAACCGTATTCAGATGCTCTACCGACCATTCAAGCTCCTGGAACGATAATCAGCACCCTCAAAGATGACATAAGAACAAAACTTGGTACATTTGTCCTCTCTTCAATAAAAAAAGTAGTTAATATTTTCACTATAATACTAACTAAAATATTGTTTTAACTAGTCTTTTTGTAACTAATCTACTACAAAGGTTAGTTAAAACATGATGCTTGATATCGGGTTGAATCCTTGTACAGGTTTTCCTGAAGATTGTGTTGTGTGTACTGGAACTACGGATAGTATAGCTGCGTTTCTTGCAGCCCGAGCTACTCAGCCTGGGAAGGCGGTAAAATGTTATTAAACTTTAGCCTCCGTTTATTTCGTGGGCCCGGTCTTCATATATAATGGAACCGACCCACTATTAATTGTATACTTCTTAACTTTCGTGAAACTGATCTCAAGAAGGTTGTACATAGGTGACATCTTTGGGTTCAACACTCGCGATAAAACTCTTAAGCACCACGAGGATTGATGATGCGCGGTTCGGGGTGTACAGTCATCGTCTTGATGACAAGTGGCTGGTTGGAGGTGCCTCAAACACTGGCGGAGCGGTCCTCCGGCAACTTTTTTCCGATGAGCAACTGGAGAGTTTGAGTATGCAGATAAACCCAATGGAAGCTTCACCGTTGGATTATTACCCACTACCGGTGGAGGGAGAGAGGTTTCCAATAGCCGATCCCAAGATGGCTCCAAGGTGAAGTAGATATTGTAATTCAACATTAAAATTTTATGGACGGATTGGGTAAATGGGTAACGGGTAATATTTTTGTTGGGAGATTTGACCCGTTTGACTTACGTCGTTATTTGTAATTGATGTTATATTACCGTCTTTCACGTTGTAGGTTGAGTCCTCGACCAGAATGTGATGCAACATACCTGCATGGAATTCTAGAATCAATAGCTCGCATTGAGGTAAATAGAATTGTCTGATTATAATTTTTTTTAATAACCGTGAGAACCCGTTACCAGAGCACTCATGGGCCCCACCAATAACCTGTAAACCAATGAAACCACATAAAACGCAACTTGCATTGGGCAGGAGGCCTTTAAGGGGTTAAAGTTTTAGACACATGCTAAGGGGAACCAAACGCTTACCACTGAGTGATCCCTTAAAGGTTTCGACGATGACCCATTTGTGAACAGAACACTTGTTTTTAGACACACACTCATATGCACCACGGTTTATTTTTGTCTTTTAAAGATGTTTATAAAATGTTTTTATAATTATTCAGGCAAAAGGGTATGCATTGTTGAAGGATCTAGGAGCTACTAAAGTAGAAGAAGTGTTTACCGTGGGTGGTGGATCAAAAAACGATAAGTGGACAAAGATTCGAGAGAGAGTGCTTGGTTTGCCTGTACGTCGAGCACTTCAAACCGAAGCGGCCTATGGGGCTGCTTTATTGGCCTTAAAGGCAACTGAATAACTATAAAGTGACTTACGGGACATGCATTATTAAACTATATTTTTAAACTAAGTATACTGTCTAAAAATGATAGAATATACATCCAAAATTTATACTTTACCCGGTGAATGCAAGCTCACATTCGCATTCTTGCTTTTGGTCCTTTTGGGTGAAAGCTCACATTCACATTCTTGCCACTTTTCCAGATGACCGGCAACTCAATAAGGCAGGATTTGACGTGGTGTACTCACAACCAAAAAGTTCGAGAGTTCAAATCCTACATGTGTGGTGTATTTATCCTAGTAAATCTAGGAACTGTTGATAAAATTTTTTTTTTTGTTTCTTTAATTAACTTATTTTTCATTAACGATTTACTCTAACAACAATTACTTAATAAGTATATATTTAAAAAAATAAAAACTCATAGAAAACAATTTTGAAATGCAATTTGTTCTCGTTTGTAATACCGTTGTATTTTAATTATTTATATTATATATTATATTAATTTTGTTGCCCAAATTCCGATAAAGTTGTAAACCTAGTTGATAGATAATGAACACCAAAAAATGATCACACAAGCAATAAAAAAAATATTGAGTTAGTAACTAGACACAATTGAAGGTCATTAAATTTGCCTAAAGCGGTGTTTGTATGGCTCATAGTTGTGTTTGGGTTAGGGTTTATATGCTTGTTTTGTTTTGGTGTGTCGGTTTACATGTTACGAACATATAGTATTGTTTGTCTTGGGTTTTGATTTCAACAACTACATCAATAACAATGATACCCATTCATCTGAAACTTTTAACAAGTCAATAATATGATTACTTAACTGGTCATTAAAGCATAATGGTGTTGACAAATGAGGTGGATCTTTATAGATTTTTTCACAAAAGACATCAATAATGCCAAGGCATGTAGTTGTTGTTTGTTTTGTATCTCAACCATCCATCATTCATTAAATGCAAAAGCATCTTACAAGTCCATTCAAATATGAGGAAGACATTAACTTTATAGTGATAAATGTTATTTTTGAATTTAAACAAATATAAAATTTATTCAATATAGTCTATAAAGACAAGATGATCTAAATGTCACAAACATGTCAAGCTTGACTCTTGATAAGTATCATGAGTCGTTCTTGTTTCAACAGGGAATAGTATTATATTCGGTGGATGAGTATCATGAGACGTTCGAGGAGGAATAGTATTATATTCGGTGTATGTGTATACAGGGGTTGATTGGTTTTGTTTTGTCACCATAACTTATGACTAAGCTGGGTATTTACAAATGAAGGACACTTGATACGATTTTGATTGGGGCATGCTTATGACATTTGAGTCACGACTTAAAGCTTTAAAGGCCCTTTTAAATTATTATGTATCTATTATATATATATATATATATATATATATATGGTGAGGTTATTGTGAGAAAATTTAAAAGTGTGAGAAGGATAAGAAAGAATCTAAACCATTAGATATTTAATCCCAACCATCTAATGGTTGAGATCATAGTGACAATTCTGTAAATAATGTTGACTATTAAACTAACTAATTTTCTAGATTAAGGGTATAAAGGTAAATTTAATATTTTGAATTAAGAAACTAACATTAATACACATGCAAAGTTCCCCCCTTCTTTTTTAAACATCAATAATTTTTTATACGTAACTCTTTTTTTTTAAATTACACCATAATAATGAGTGTTTTTTTATCTTTAATATGAGTATCATATTAATATACTTATGTAGAGTTATTTCTGTTTTTATATATTTAGGGTGTTATTTCTGTTATATTCAATGTTATGGTGTTCTTTATAAGATGTGTGCCTTCAAGATAACTGTTGTGGTGTTTTTATGAGCTATGGTGTTATTTTTGTCATATTTCTATTCTTTATAAGATGTATGCCTTCAATATACATGTTGTGGTGTTTTTATGAGTTAAGGTGTTTTTTTTAGTTGTATTTCTGTTTTTTATAAGATGTATGTCTTCAATATACATGTTGTTGTGTTTTTATGAGTTAGGGTGTTATTTCAAATTCGAAAATCCCTACAATAACTGCCAAAAATCGGTTGCATATATTCATTCCATAATTAGATTTTATTAGTTAAATTACACTTATACACTTAAACTACCAAAATAAAAGGGACACATGTCACCTCCATAATTTTTCTTATTCTTCTCACACTTTTAAATTTTCTCACATGAACCTCTACCTATATATATATATATATACATATATATTTTGATTACGAAGTACGATTAATAATAACTTTATTTTTATAATAATATATAGTTTTTTACTATTTTTTTATTTAATATTTTACAAAATAGTTTATAATTATATTTACTTTTAATAACATATTTTAATTTTTTTCCTTTTTCAAAACCATATATTTCCTTTATCATTTTTCTTAATAATTATTTTTTCTTTTTTTAGAACATATATTAATGTATTGATTAATTTGATACTTCGTTAATAATTTACGTTTATAATTTTTTTCTTAAAACTTAAGTAGATAATAGTGCTTAATTTTTTCTCTAACATTCTGTTATAAGTTTTGTTAAAAACGAAGTTGTACTCATAATAAATTATTTAATTGGTATCATTAACGGGGCGATAATAAACTAAACTGTTCTAATAGTTTGGCTTTCTGAACAACATGTTTTATTTTTAAATCACGTTTGTTTTACATTATCATTTGTTTGGTTTTACCGCAACGCGCAACGTAAAAAAAACTAGTTTATATTATTACCATCATATTACTTAATTAAATTATACATATATACAATTGCAAGTTAGATGACTTTTTTTTCTCCTTTTTTGGCTTTTGCATTTATTATTGTTTTACAATTTAACTTTCAATATTGACATTTACAACCTTTTTACTTCTTAAAAACTTTGTTATCGAGTTTTACGTTTTTATATTTATGTACGTGTCAGTATAAGTTTTTTTATATTTATGTATGTGTCGGTATAAATTCAAGTTATTTACGTTTCGGCGTAAATTTTTTTCTTAAAATGAATTGAGTCAGATTTAATGTTCTTATGCTTATTATTATGTACGTTTTTAGTTCATCTATATTTCTTAAAATGAGTTGAGTCAGATTTAACGAATAGAACTCATCCTCTAATTTCTTGATTTCGCTCCTTGGGCAAAACCGTCTTGTCATGATTTCTTTCAACTCTTCCCATGTCAAAGTCATAGTATCTTCAACACCCCGTTTGGCTTTCTCTGTATTCCACCAAGTAAGTGCTATTCCAAATAAACGACCAGTAGCATATCGCACTTTGCGATCATCGGGGCAATCGCAGGTTAGAAAAATGTTCTCCATTTCTTCAAACCAATAGAGAAGAGCGGTGACACCTTCAGTCCCTACGTATTTTGTAGGGTCGCAGGATTTGAAATGCTTGTAAGTGCATTTAGTGGTATTTGGGGGAGTGTTAACAACATTTTGAACTTCTTGATTGACGGGGTTAGCGGTAAGGGCTTGTTGGACTTGAATTACAATGTTGGGTATTACGGCAGCCATTTGTTGAGCGATTAGGGCAGCCATGCGCTCGCGGGCTTTTCTTGATTTCATCTTCATACGAGCGAGGCTAGAAAACATCTACAAGGAATACATATCAAAAGTATGAGTTGGATGCTTTTGGGATCATGTGTCGTATTTAGGAATGAACATTCATAAAATAAACATAGCAAAATAAATCTACTACATCCATAGGATGTCTTGGGCTTTGCTCGTAATTGGGCCTTGCATGCCCGCCATACTTCACCTTCGTAATCACGTGGGCCCCCATGATTACCGGGTTTTTCATATGGTTCGCATGTGTTTGCCTGGTTACGTACACTAAAACCCGGAGAAAATCGAGAAATATGTAACGTATGATATTCGGAATGTGTCCAGGTGTGGACACGGTGACACCTCAAAGTGGGGTTAGTTCGAACGACGTTTGGTGTGGCATGCTTTGGCCTAATAGGTCCTTCGTACTCTCATCGTTAGTCCCCAGGTAGGCAAACTGGTCCGTTATATTGGATTTATACGAATGCCAACCTAGACAGGACGTTCCGACTACCGGTACTTGTACCCTTACAGTTACTACATGCCCGTCGCAGAACTCACTTTGATGAGATTTGAAAAATGAAAAATGCGACAAAATCTTGAATAACGAAAGTATGAATATGATTTGAATATGTGAATATTGTAACGTGTATGATGAATATGTATGTAAGTATGTATGTTTGACTGCAAGTATAATTCACTATGTATCACAAATTGTAATATTGGAAATGTTTGCATGCATTTGTGTATGTAATAAATATGAAACAAATAAATATCATAAGTTTGCATGTAACCACATAAATAATTAAAATCTAGACAACTATAGTATAGGCTCTAAGGGTCTAATAACCTATCCTATATCCCTATAGTCATGGCTCTGATACCAATCTGTCACACCCTGACCCGCAACGGAAAAGGTGATCGGGGCATGATTGGGTTATCATCAAAGCTCATGACATTTATTATAATGTTTCATATTTATTATTTCAATTTAAAAGAGATCATACAATCGTATCAAACAAATACAACATGTTCTATTCATCCTTCTAAACTTCATTATTTTTCTTCTAAGGCAATTTCCTATGTTTTCCTTGCTTCATCCTGTTCACCTGTATCATATGTAAAAATGGTTTTTGGATCAACAAAAAGTTGGCGAGTGAACCTTGTTAGAAAACAGTTATTATATATTTCTGGTTGTATTTAATATGGAAAAATTGTGCAATATTCATATATGAACAAACGTAAATAAACATACCATAACAACAATTAGCATACGATATCAAACAACAACAAACAATAACATACATTAACAAACCAACAGCACACAATAACATATCAACTTGCATAAATATATAACATAAATTAAACTGTGCGATCAAGGCTCAATCAAACGGAGCCGATCGTATTGCATGTACTGAAAATGAAAAATGTCTGTGCGATCAAGGCTCAATCAAACGGAGCCGATCGTATTGCATGTACTGAAAATGAAAAATGTCTGTGCGATCAAGGCTCAATCAAACGGAGCCGATCGTATGTTGGCACGCCAGGTTCACGCTCATAATGTAATGGGGAACATGCTCAACGCTCATAATGTAATGGGGAGCGGCGGCCTATGAAATTGCATGTACTGAAAACAATAAATTAAATCTATACAATAATCACACAAACCGTTTACACAGGCTGGATACACATTTATTCATGATATGATGTATGCACAATGATTTAAATATAATAAATAGTAAGACACATGATACACCCCAAAAACGTGATTTAAACGGGGAATTTGTAGAGATTCACTCACAGTGGGTGCGTTCGGTGAATGATGATGAATGCGCACGAGTTTAGAGGATTGATCGACGAGGAATAACTAACCTAATTAATAATGAAAAAGTAAGGTAAAATGGATTTTATTAACAACTTTAATAGGATTTTTGGATATATTTTTGTGAGTTTTAAACTATTTTCTAACCTTAAAAATGTTATTTTTAAGTATTTTTAATTGATTTTTAAATAAAATAAAAAATAAAAATAATAAAAAATGTTGACTTTTTTGACCGTTGACTTGTTGACCGTTGACTTGTTGACCGGTTTTATTGTGTAAATGTATGCGCCGGGCAGGACTCGAACCCGAGACCTCCCGTTCGCGTGCACGCAGCTCTACCAACTGAGCTACGTGTCTAACCCGAAATATTTCTGTTTTTAATTATATTTATACACTAAATCAATTAAGCCGAAAATTATTTATTTTTAAAAAGGGTTTTAAATGTATCGGACCGGTGTCGTCAACAGGTCTCGAACCCGGGACCTGTGACTTAATGTTACACACAGTCCACCGCTGGACTGTGTGTCTAACTTGGTTAAAATATAGATTTTTATTATACTTAACATCTAACGGAGTTAACCCGGTTCAGTTTAAAAAAAAAGGCATTTTATTACAATGAATGAGGTTGGGACAGGAATCGAACTCGCGACGTGTATGTGTTTATTTGCACACAGTCCACCGCTGGACTGTGTGTCTAACCCGTTTATAATTCCGATTTTAAATAATCTTATAACATAACTACTTCGTCTTCTTCGTTCAAAACTCAGGCAACGGTTATCTAACTGTTACTCGATTAATTCGATTAATGAACAAGATGAACAATTGAAAAGTATTGAACCGAAGAGTTTGGGGAAAGAAAGTACCGAACAGGTCGTCTTCTTCAGAAAATCCGGCGAAGCTCGTTGGCTCTGTTTTGGGACCTTCGGCTGTTAGAGCCAATTGACAGGTTGGAGGGGTTAGATGTGAAATTGAACTAATGAGTAATGATTACCAGTATGTTTGAATGATCATACCGGTTAACAGCGAGTTTCTGACAAATCCAGAAGTTTTCCGGTGAAAACAGAAAGTCCAGCAATGTCGTCTGTGGTTGATTCTGAGCGATGAAATGGTGTTAGAATTCGTCTTATAATGGAATGAAACAGAAACATTGAGGTAATTACCGTGTATATGAAAGTCCCGGTTTTCCGGCGACTTGCAGAGAATTCCGGCGAGTGAAATTTCTTGCGACAGAGATTCTTCAGTGGTTTAAGGCGAGTGGGAGTGATGTCAGTACGAGTTCTATGATCTTATTTTTGGGTAAGAAGAAAAGGTGGATTGAATTCGGTTTCCGGCGAAACTTTCCGGTAATTTTTTAGAGAATTCCGGCGACTTCCGGCGAAGTTTTCTGAGTGAAATGATGAGTGTGTTTGATAGAATTCGCGAGCTCACTGAATGAAGAAAGTATAACTCCCGGATTTGAATTGTATTTTTCGGTTTTGAATTGAAATGAATGAAATTGATGGATTCCTTCGGTTAAACCGATCTTAGTGTTAATGCATACGTTATGACTAAAAAGAAACGGCCAAATTTGACGAAATTGTCGGGATTTCCGACGTGAACGGATTTGGGCGCGTTTGAGTAACTGGGTTTTGATTTCCAGATTGATTTATGTATTAATTGTTTCAATATGTTAACAAACAACACAAGTGGCGGAGCGGTTGAGCGAGTGTGAGTTAAGTCTTTGTGTAACCTTTGGTTGACCCGGGTTCGAAACCCGGCAGCAGTATTTTATTTTTATTTCATTATTTTTAACAGATTTTCAATTATAAATTTTATATTCTAATGTACTTATTAATTATGTATCGTTTAAAATTAATTTAGGCATTAAATACGCAACGAAATTTTTAACTGGTTGTTCGGTTAATAAACGAAGCGGGTTTAATCCGGTTTTTGGTGGACGTCACAGTATCCCCTACTTTTAGAAATTTCGTTCCGAAATTTAAGTAGTGGCATATTTGTCTAGAAAGGATGGTGTTTTAATTTGACAATTACATACTTAGAAGAGAGTAAGAGTTTAAATTTTGTTTGAGGCGGTAACGTTCCTTGTAAGGGTTGAATACCCTGCTACAGGAATCGCTTTTTGTTGCCTAAAGTGTATGAATACGGAACATGGATACACAGAGTTGATCGACTAAGTATGATGTTATGCATATGAGTTTGGGTACGTTTGAAAGATTAGGTTATATCCTAAACATAACTTTTACTACTAAAACCTACATGGAACTTCTCATAACCGCCTGACAATGCCTCTGATCCTTTGGCAAGAATACTTATATATAGGAAGTACCAGCGGTGTATCCACCATATTCTTGTCAAATTTTCATTGGTTTTATCAGTAAGTTATGATTGGTTCTATGATGTGACTCTAGAACATAAATAAACACATCAACCAATATCTTAGTCCTAATTCTGATAGCATATATGTTTGATTGATGACACAATCCAATTCCTTTAAAGGATGAGATGATATGAATGCTACATCAGTGAGTATAACACAAACTTCAATCAAGACAATACCAAATCCTTCATGGAACTTCTCATAACCGCCTGATAATGCCTCTGATCCTTTGACAAGAATACTTATATATAGGAAGTACCAGCGGCGTATCCACCATATTCTTGTCAAATTTTCATTGATTTTATCGGTAAGTTATGATTAGTCCTATGTGACTCTAAAACATACACAAACACAACAACCAAAGCTTGAGTCCTCGAATGATGACAATACCTCTCTCGTTTGTTATGATGGAGAGTTAGTCTATGTAGAAAATGGAACACAATCCAATTTCTTTAAATGATGAGTTGATATGAATGTTAAATCAGTGAGTGTAAAACAAATTTCAACCAAAACATTACTAAATCCTACATGGAACTTCTCATAACCGCCTGATAATGCCTCTGATCCTTTGACAAGAATACTTATATATAGGAAGTACCAGCGGCGTATCCACCATATCCTCGTCAAATTCTCATTGGTTTTATCAGTAAGCTATGATTAGTCCTATGTGACTCTAAAACATAAATAAACACAACAAACAATGCCTGAGTCATAATCCTGATAGTATACATGTTTGAATGATGACAGTCCCTCTCTCGTTTGTTATGATGGAGAGGTTAGTCTATGTAGAAGTGAGACACAGCCCAACTTTTTAAATAATGAGATTGAAATACGTTGAGATGTATGATGGTATGAATGTTGAATCATTGAGTATAAAACAAAACTGGATTAATAATTTGCATTAAAATCCTTGGATAAATTTCCAATTTAAAATTGAGACACGTGAGAATTGAGATAACATAGAGGAAACATAAAACTAAGCAGTTGGAGTTGAATCTTGATTGTTGGTGAAGGGGACTAGTTGAGTGTTTTCGTTTGGGCCGTCATTATCTTCAACCGGATTGGCGTTGATGTTGAAAACTCTTCCTCTTGCTGGTGGCCTAGTGGTTGGGTTTTCTTGATTTGCTCGGTTAACTGGGTTTGCTTGAGCTTGGGCGTTTGTGATGTTAACCAATTGAGGGCACGTGTTTCTAAAGTGGGTAGGGTCGCCACAATTGAAACGAGCTCGAACATATGGGAACATGGGGTATTGAGGTTGTTGATATGTTTGGATCATGTTTTGAGTAGGGGGTGAGGTTTGGTTTTGAGAGGTGCGGCAAACTTTGCTCAAATGACCATTGCGTCCACAATTCGCACATAGTCGACAAAGTACGGTAGATGGATGGTGATAAAAACAGGTGTTACATCGAGGGTGAGGTCCAAGGTAAGGTTTCTTATTTGGGTATGTTGAGTTGGGTGCTACTTGAGTGATTGGGATAGCTTGGAGGGGTACGGCTTGTAAGGCTGGTTGGTTGCGTTGGGTGACAGCGAAAAGTTGCTCGTCTCGTTTTCTCTTAGAAATGGGTTGAGAAGGGGATTCGGTTTGGGTGTAGTTGGAGGTTTCAGTCGATGCTTTATCCTTCTTCTTCTCCTCCTTGAAGTCTTTATTCCGGATTCGGTTCTCGGTGAGCTCTGTAGCTAACTCCATTGCTGCTTCCAAGGTTGCAGGTGTGGCACTTATTACAGAGTCTTGAATATTTGAAGGAAGACCTTGAATGTAGTGCTCGATCAAACGGTAGTGGGGAGTGAACAAGTTGGGAACCATTTGATTCAACTCGAGGAATCTCTTGTTGTACGTGGTGTGGTCGCCTTCCTTTTGTTTCAACGAATAGAACTCATCCTCTAATTTCTTGATTTCGCTCCTTGGGCAAAACCGTCTTGTCATGATTTCTTTCAACTCTTCCCATGTCAAAGTCATAGTATCTTCAACACCCCGTTTGGCTTTCTCTGTATTCCACCAAGTAAGTGCTATTCCAAATAAACGACCAGTAGCATATCGCACTTTGCGATCATCGGGGCAATCGCAGGTTAGAAAAATGTTTTCCATTTCTTCAAACCAATAGAGAAGAGCGGTGACACCTTCAGTCCTTTCGTATTTTGTAGGGTCGCAGGATTTGAAATGCTTGTAAGTGCATTTAGTGGTATTTGGGGGAGGGTTAACAACATTTTGAACTTCTTGATTGACGGGGTTAGCGGTAAGGGCTTGTTGGACTTGAATTACAATGTTGGGTATTACGGCGGCCATTTGTTGAGCGATTAGGGCAGCCATGCGCTCGCGGGCTTTTCTTGATTTCATCTTCCTACGAGCGAGGCTAGAAGACATCTACAAGGAATACATATCAAGAGTATGAGTTGGATGCTTTTGGGATCATGTGTCGTATTTAGGAATGAACATTCATAAAATAAACATAGCAAAATAAATCTACTACATCCATAGGATGTCTTGGGCTTTGCTCGTAATTGGGCCTTGCATGCCGCCATACTTCACCTTCGTAATCACGTGGGCCCCCATGATTACCGGGTTTTTCATATGGTTCGCATGTGTTTGCCTGGTTACGTACACTAAAACCTGGAGAAAATCTAGAAATATGTAACGTATGATATTCGGAATGTGTCCAGGTGTGGACACGGTGACACCTCAAAGTGGGGTTAGTTCGAACGACGTTTAGTGTGGCATGCTTTGGCCTAATAGGTCCTTCGTACTCTCATCGTTAGTCCCCAGGTAGGCAAACTGGTCCGTTATATTGGATTTATACGAATGCCAACCTAGACAGGACGTTCCGACTACCGGTACTTGTACCCTTACAGTTACTACATGCCCGTCGCAGAACTCACTTTGATGAGATTTGAAAAATGAAAAATGCGACAAAATCTTGAATAACGAAAGTATGAATATGATTTGAATATGTGAATATTGTAATATGTATGATGAATAAGTATGTAAGTATGTATGTTTGACTGCAAGTATAATTCACTATGTATCACAAATTGTAATATTGGAAATGTTTGCATGCATTTGTGTATGTAATAAATATGAAACAGATAAATATCATAAGTTTGCATGTAACCACATAAACAATTAAAATCTAGTCAACTATAGTATAGGCTCTAAGGGTCTAATAACCTATCCTATATCCCTATAGTCATGGCTCTGATACCAATCTGTCACACCCCGACCCGCAGCGGAAAAGGTGATCGGGGCATGATTGGGTTATCATCAAAGCTCATGACATTTATTATAATGTTTCATATTTATTATTTCAATTTAAAAGAGATCATACAATCCTATCAAACAAATACAACATGTTCTATTCATCCTTCTAAACTTCATTATTTTTCTTCTAAGGCAATTTCCTATGTTTTCCTTGCTTCATCCTGTTCACCTGTATCATATGTAAAAATGGTTTTTGGATCAACAAAAAGTTGGCGAGTGAACCTTGTTAGAAAACATTTATTATATATTTCTGGTTGTATTTAATATGGAAAAATTGTGCAATATTCATATATGAACAAACGTAAATAAACATACCATAACAACAATTAGCATACGATATCAAACAACAACAAACAATAACATACATTAACAAACCAACAGCACACAATAACATATCAACTTGCATAAATATATAACATAAATGAAACTGTGCGATCAAGGCTCAATCAAACGGAGCCGATCGTATTGCATGTACTGAAAATGAAAAATGTCTGTGCGATCAAGGCTCAATCAAACGGAGCCGATCGTATGTTGGCATGCCAGGTCACGCTCATAATGTAATGGGGAACATCTACCAGGAATACATGACAAGAGTATGAGTTGGATGCTTTTGAGATCATGGGTCGCATTCAAGAATGAACATTCATAAAATAATTATAGATAAATAAATTTACTACATCCATTGGATGTCTTGGGTTTTGCTCGCTGTTAGGCCCTACATGCCGCCATATACTTTACCTGTGTAATCATGTGGGCCCCCATGAATACCGGTTTTTCATATGGTTCGCACGGGTTTTGCCAGGTTGCGTACACAAAAACCCGGAGAAAATCGAGAAATATGTATACAACGTGTGATGTTCGGAATGTGTCCAAGTGTAGACACGGTGACACCTCAAAGTAGGGTTAGTTCGAACGACGTTTGGTGTGGCATGCTTTGGCCTAATAGGTCCTTCGTACTCTCATCGTTGGTCCCCAGGTAGGCAAACTGGTCCGTTATATTGGATTTATACGAATGCCAGCCTAGACAGGACGTTCCGACTACCGGTACTTGTACCCTTCCAGTTACTACATGCCCGTCGCAGAACTTACTTTGATGAGACTTGAAAATTGCACAAAATCTTTGGATAATGAGAGTATGAAAATAAATTGAATACATGAACATCGATATATGTATAATGAATATGTATATATGTATAATGAATATGTATATAAGCATGTATGTTTGACTGTAAATGTAAACAAATATGAAACAAATAAGTATCACAAGTTTGTATGTAACCACCTAATCAATTAAAATTTAGGCAGACTATAGTATAGGATCTAAGGGTCTAATAACCTATCCTATATCCCTATAGTCATGGCTCTGATACCAATCTGTCACACCCCAACCCGCAGCGGAAAAGGTGATCGGGGCATGATTGGGTTATCATCAAAGCTCATGACATTTATTATGCGTTTCATATTCATTAATACAATTTAATGGAAAATTACAATAAGAATTACAATATGTTCTAACTATCAATCTAAGCTTCTTTGTTCTCTTCTAAGGCATATCCTATGTTTTCCTTGCTTCAACCTGTTCACCTGTATCATGTGTAAAAGGGTTTTTGGATCAACATAATGTTGGCGAGTGAATCCTATGGAAAACATTTGAACAAATTTATTTAAACTGATTATGAAATATGTGCACAACCAAACATGAGTAAAAATAGATGTAAACTTAATCAACAATCATAAGATATTAAATGAAACACACATGAACAATAATGGAACATTTAGAGGCACGCGATGCTCAACTCGTCTCTCACGAGGAACTGAGGGGCCTAATGAATGAATTACATAAACATGATAAATTGAATGACACAACTACAAACAATATAAACTCAATGATACACACATAAACAATAATGAATTTGATTTGTGGCACGCGTTGTTCAACTCGTCTCCCACGAGGAACTGATGGGCTTAATGATTGAGTTTCATATAATTTGACAAAAGGAAATAAGTAATCACAACAATATAAACAATCTAAGTTTAGGTCATGATGTGGTATGGCACAAGTTTAAATAAATAAGTTATTTATTTTCATAACACATGACACACCCCAAAACGTGTAATTTAAAAGGGGGAGTTGTAAGATTCACTCACAGTGGGTGCGTTCGGTTGATGATGTTGAATGCACGCGAAGTGGTTTTAACCACGAGTGAGATTTAACCTAGATAAATCGCATTATGGTTTGGTAAGTAAACGGATTTTATTAATCTATTTTAGTAGGATTGTTGGGTGTATTTTTGTGAGTTTGAGGCTACTTTCTAATCTTAAAAATGTTATTTTTAACTATTTTTAATTGATTTTTAATTAAAATAATTAAATAAAAATAATAAAAAAATTTGACTTTTTCTGACAGTTGACCGTTGACCTGACCGTTGACCGGTTCGTATGCGTAATGTTGTGCGCTGGGTGAGGCTCGAACCCGAGACCTCCCGTACGCGTGCACGCAGCTCTACCAACTGAGCTACGTGTCTAACCCGTTATATATCTGATTTTAATTATATATATATATTAATTAGTTTAAACCGAAAATCATTTTATTTTAAAAACAGTTTAAATCAATTCGGACGGTGCGCTCCACAGGTCTCGAACCCGGGACCTGTGGCTTAAACTAACACACGGTCCACCGCTGGACTGTGTGTTTAACATGTTATATAATCCGATTTTTATTATACTTAAATACAAATTAGTTATTTCCTTTTCTGCCTTGTTTAAAAAGAATAGATAATTGTCCGAGTCGGTGCAGAAGACCGGACTCGAACTCGTGACCTGTGATATAAACATACACACAGTCCACCGCTGGACTGTGTGTCTAACTTGGTTATGATTCCGGTTATTAATATACTTAACATATATTTGTGGCGACTCCGGTTCAGTTTAACAAAAAAATGATTTTTATGAAGGCGACGTGTGTGAAACCGGATTCGAACTCGAGACGTTTGTATGCTTAATGTGCACACAGTCCACCGCTGGACTGTGTGTCTAACCCGATTGATAAGTTGATTTAAATTATACTTATGTGATACAGTTAATTCGTCTTCTTCGCTGAAATATAACCAGAGGTAAAGTCTGACTGGTTCGAGTTTTATTCAGGTTCCTTAGTGTCTTACAGTTCATTAAGGTGAGATATGAGTGAAAAGAAAAAGAATTTAGGCGAAGAGGTATACCGACTGGACTCTCTGTTTTCCGGCAGAACTCCGGCGACAGCAATAGGCTCCGGCGTCAGGTGTCTTGCAGCAGCGAGTCTCCGGAAAGCTTGGAAAAGGTAAGGGTGACTTCGGTATAAGCTTAGGAGGTTCAGTAAGGCTCGGCAATGGGGAAACCGGTTTTTCCGGCGACGAACAGATTAATTCCGGCGAGTGGAATTACGCCGAGAAAAGGTGTGGTTTTGAGCGAAAAAGTTTGCAGTGGGTTGTGGGTGAATCTATAGGGCAAATCGTCGAAGAACCTGGTCTGATTTCCGACTGTATTCGTAAATTGTAAAAACTCCGGCGGTTATAACTTTGGTCGCGGACTCAGACGTCGGTTATAACCGATGTCTTAGTAATGGTTTACGTTATAACGTAAATTGTCGTTAAGACTCGCGAGATTTCCGGGATTTCCGACGACTGAACTATTGGGCGCCGGTTTTGAATTCGTAACGTCACTTTATGATTTAAATGATTTCATTATTTAACAAACAAAACAAGTGGCGCAGTGGTTTGTGTGCTAAGTGATAAGTCGCTGAACCGACTCGGCGACTGACCCGGGTTCGAAACCTGGCAGGAACAAAACATTTTTATTTTGCGTTTTTTAACAGTTTTTCAAAAACTAATTATATATTCCCGTATAATAATTGATTATGTATCGTTTAAAATTATTTTGGACATTTAATTCGCAACGAAATTTTTGACTGACTGTTCGGTTGATAAACGGAGCGGGTTTGGTAAATCCGTTTTTGACGGATGTTACATATCGGACAGGTGTCGTCAACAGGTCTCGAACCCGGGACCTGTGACTTAATGTTACACACAGTCCACCGCTGGACTGTGTGTCTAACTTGGTTAAAATACATATTTTTATTATACTTAACATCTAACGGAGTTAACCCGGTTCAGTTTAAAAAAAAAAGGCATTTTATTACAGCGAATGAGGTTGGGACAGGAATCGAACTCGCGACCTGTATGTGTTTATTTGCACACAGTCCACCGCTGGACTGTGTGTTTAACCCGTTTATAATTCCGATTTTAAATAATCTTATAACATAACTACTTCGTCTTCTTCGTTCAAAACTCAGGCAACGGTTATCTAACTGTTACTCGATTAATTCGATTAATGAACAAGATGAACAATTGAAAAGTATTGAACCGAAGAGTTTGGGGAAAGAAAGTACCGAACAAGTCGTCTTCTTCAAAAAATCCGGCGAAGCTCGTTGGCTCTGTTTGGGACCTTCGGCTGTTAGAGCCAATTGACAGGTTGGAGGGGTTAGATGTGAAATTGAACTAATGAGTAATGATTACCAGTATGTTTGAATGATCATACCGGTTAATTGTTTCAATATGTTAACAAACAACACAAGTGGCGGAGCGGTTGAGCGAGTGTGAGTTAAGTCTTTGTGTAACCTTTGGCTGACCCGGGTTCGAAACCCGGCAGCAGTATTTTATTTTTATTTCATTATTTTTAACAGATTTTCAATTATAAATTTTATATTCTAATGTACTTATTAATTATGTATCGTTTAAAATTAATTTGGGCGTTAAATACGCAACGAAATTTTTAACTGGTTGTTCGGTTAATAAACGAAGCGGGTTTGGTAAATCCGGTTTTTGGCGGATGTTACAATACACACACAAGTTGTGTAAATTCTGGATTCTTATTATATCTATATTGAGGCTGAGGAGAACCTGCAATCCACAACAACACCTCCTCGCCGGAGATGTGGAGATCCACGCGTGTTTCCTAAACGAAATCGACAACTGTCCGTCTAAGTTTGGTAAACGCACAGCCCCGAATGAACTGGCAATCAATTCGAGCCAATTTACCAAAACCGAGCTCTCGACTCTCCCCTATAAATACCAGTCGAATCCCCCATCAGAACTCGCTCATATCTTCTATTCACTCTCTAAAACTCGGTCATCGGAAAAGCTCTGTTCCACCGGAGAACCACCGAAACCGTCGGAATCCACTCACCGGAATCGTGCCACCACCTCTGATATATGGTAGACCTCTGTGTCCTTTCTTTTAAGTTCAATCCAATTAAGCATTTTGTTCAGGCAATTAGAGTAGGACGAATCAGTTTGATTCAGGCGGGAACAAGTTCGGGTTTAAATTTCTAAACGAAGAAGACGATGGCAGTATGTTTTTGTGTATAATAAAATACGGGTTTTAATCGGGTTAAGCACCCAGCCCAACTGGTTGGGCCGGGTGCAAACCAAACCTGGGATCACCGGGGCGAATCCAAGCACACACCGGCCTGACCACTTTAAATCCCTTTTTAAATCTATCATTTTCGTATAAACATAATTAGTATATAAACATAATTAAAACGCAAGTTCTGACGGGTTAGACCCCCAGCCCAGTTGGTTGGGCTGGGTGCGTAACATCACCAAGGTCGCCGGTTCGAATCCCCCGACTCACACCGGTCGGACCATTTAATTCTCTTTTTAAATTTAATTAAAATAGAATGAACCTAAAATGTGTATAAGAATAATAAAAATCCAGATTCTTTCGGGTTAGACACGTAGCTCAGTTGGAAGAGCTGTGTGCACGCAACCGAGAGGTCACGGGTTCAAGCCTCAATACACGCATGCAAAAAACCGGTCGAACAGGTCTGACATAAAGTCTGCCAGTCTGTCAGTTTTTTTATTATTTTATTTTATTTTATGTCACTTTATTTTATTTTAATTCATTAACTTATTCTTTATATTAATAATAAAAGTTATTAAATGCCTAAAAAATATATATATATACTTTCAAGGGGCTTAATTATATCAATAAAAAAATCATAAAATTAACTTAAAAATCTAAACAAAGGTTTTTACCAAAATATTAGTTTATTTATTTATCGAGTTATCGCGTTATTATTTCTAGGTTAGTACCTACTCGTTGATTAAATTCCCAACTCGTGCGCTCTCTTTACAATTCAAGAATACGCACCCAAGGTGAGTGAATCTCTACAAATTCCCAGTTTTAATCACGTTTTGGGGTGTATCATGTGTTGTACCATTCCTTTATTTTATTTAACAACACTTGTGCTTATATCATTTTGTGATCAAATGTGAATTGCTTGTTGTGTAGTTTATATGTGGATTCAATTTATCATTTCAGTGCACTCATTTCATTAGGCCCATCAGTTCCTCGTGGGATACGGGTTGAGCATCAGGTGCCTCATCAGATCGGCTCTGTTTGATTGAGCCTTTATCTCAGATACATCATCATTCATGTCATATATTCATTCAATGTGGTTTGTGATTGGTTACATATATATATATATATATATATATATATATATATATATATATATATATTTGCTCACATGTGATTTATGCACAATTTTCTTTAATAAACAAAATAAGCAATTATTTAAATGTTTTATCAAAGGTTCACTCGCCAACTTTTGTTGACCCAAAATCTCCTCTGTTTTACACATGATACAGGTGATCTAGTTGAGGAAAGAAACACTTAGGATGACCTAGAAGAATAAACAAGTTATTGCGTTGGAACAAACATTTTAGATTTTTATTGTATTTGTATGAAATTTTTGTTGGATATTTAAATTTTAATTTGAATTTAATAAATATGAAACTTTTTAGTAAATATCGTGAGCTTTGGTGATAACCCAATCATGCCCCGACTTTTATTCCGCTGCTGGTCGGGGTGTGACAGTAAGTATCGCTATCTATTTTAAATACCGAAACAAAATTATCAATCAAAACCTTACAGCATAACACGGAGTTTTTTTTCCCAAATAGGTGTAAGTGTAAAAAGAATTTACCATATTTACAAAAATGGGTGTTTTCTTTATTTTTAACTAATCTATTATAAATCTTTTTTTTAACCCAATCAACTTATTATTGCTTTTATACTTTTTTTTTTCAATTCAACTCATTGTTTTTTTTACACATATACATAGCTAACTTATTATATCCTTTTTTAACTTTTATGATCAAACCATGTTAAACAAATTGAAATTTTTAAGAAATACCTCTCATATTGGTTTTTAGATAATATTTCATTTACTATTTTGTATGTGTCATATCAATACTCTTGCATTTTAAATTATCAACTTATTTTTTTAAAAGTCACGAACAACAACTTTTTTTTTCATTTCGTTAATGAACTAGAGTGAACACATTTTGTTTACGTTCGTTCATTTGAATTTGTTTAAGTTGGTTCATTTGCTTTTATTTATGTTCGCTTGTTTACGTTAACTTATTTTCATTGGTTTGGTTATATTTAAATTCGTTGTTTACGTTTCTCTATGTAAACAATTATTTTTTTAGTTACACTACAATTTCGTCTAGTTTTATAAGTTTGAAATATTACCCATTATTGACTAATCTACTTTTATTAATTTTTCCTAATAGATTGATGTTCATGCTTGATATTATCATTATCTTCGTGCTTATTTATAATCCTGAGATTACAGTAATAAACTTTATATTAAAATTATATATCTTACATAAATGTAAAAGGAATAAAAAAAGAAAAGCATTTAAAAAAAGAAAAACATTTAAAAAAAGAATTAAAATAAGTCAGTTAATAAATAAAATAAAAAGTATAATGAGTTGTTTGGTTAAAAACATGATATTGAAATTAAAAATAAAAGCAAAAAATACAATATATTATTTTAAATAAAAAACAACTCAAACACTCATTTTGGTAAATAATTTCTTAAATCACCTATTTTGGTAAATATTTTTTCCACTATCACCATTTTAAGAAAAAACTTAAAGAAAACACTTATTTTGATAAATATTTTTCAAATCACCCATTTTAGTAAATATTTTTTCCATCATCACCATTTTGAGAAAAAACTAGCATAACACGGGTAACATTACTAATTACAAACATTAAATAAATAAGTACACAATGATTACAATAGTCCAAAAAAGATGGAGCCGAGTCACTCTCGTGTTATGTCAATTGTATTTTGTGGCTTGGCAAAAGTTTCCACTAGCAAGTAGCAACAGGTGGGTCCACCTTTCTTGGAGTGAAATGTCAACATTATTTAAAAAGTATATATATGATGTATGGGGGTTAATTGAAAAAAGGTTATGGTTTGTGTTAAGGATAATCAATGACTAAAATTGTTGTGTGCTATTTTTAGTAAAATTGTATACGGTATTGAAGTACAGTTTTACTGACCGTTATATAAAAGGTCGTTTTTTGTTGTGTGCTTTTTTTAGTAAACTTGTATACACAAGTTTTTATTCTTGCTATACCTATAGATGGGTTAGGCTAGCATATGTCGCTAGTGGACTATCGTACTATCCTTAAGTATCGGCTCATGATTCCTTTATTTCCAGTTGATGATGTATGCTTTGTTTGTTAGGAGTCGTGTTCGGATTCTTTTGGGAAGCATGCAGTTTATTGTAGAGAGCTCCTGGGGTTCAAATACCGATATGTTTTGGTTAGAGATATCATTTTTGACATATTCAGGCTCGCTGGTATTTCTTCTAAGAAAGAGGCACCCGTTAATTTCTTAACTGACCCGTTAGAAGGGAGATCTACCGTTGGACCAGCTGACATTTGGTCTTTGGATTGGTATGAGGAAAACATGCATGTGTGGATCTAATAGGTGTTTCTCTGCTTGTGAGCTTAGGGGGTAATGTTTTCACGGTGGGTTTGGCTGCTTTGAAGGCTACTTCAGGTAAAGTGACCAAACACGAGAAAGCGTGCCTTGACAACTAGCACGAGTTTATCCATATGTTTTTGAGACTTTTGATTTTTTTTGGGCCAGAGGCTGTGGATCTACTTAGTCAAGTTCAAAGGGTAATGTATAGTAATGTTATGATCCCGAGATCTAAGAGCGTAGTTTTTAAAAGACTTAGTTTTGTTATTCAAAAATGATAGCGACACAGTTTATTGCTCGTTTACCATTTATCTCGATGTAAGTTTATAAGAAGTAACGAAAAAATGTGACTCAGGTTATTTTGTATAAAAGATCCCAAGGTAACAGCCACTATTCACAACAATATAGTTTTATGCATTTGTGAAACATATCGTAACAAAATTAGCCAACGAAACGGCACACTTTTGTGCTACGGCTATTGATGAGTTCCATAACACATTAATTTTATATGCAATTCTTCGTGTTTAGAACCGTTTATGTTGCAAAACTGATAGAATAAGATAAATTATGAGAGGTAATCTTAGTTTATAAGGTTTTGATGGAAAAGAAGCAGAACGGATCAAAGAGTAGTGTTATGTACCATTATTCCCAAAGGCTCATACTTGTAAAGGTATTTTTTGCTATTTTCATTAAAAATAAGTAAACTAGTTTATAGTTTATATATATTTGAAAATTCAGGCCGACCTAGCACACATAAAAGATTGTATGTTTTAAAGGCATGATAAGTGCCTAACCTTCATGTTTAACTTAAGATCAAAACACGTCATATACTCTTTTATATTTTATGCAGAGAAGTTTGATTAAGATTCTGTTTTTTGATTAAACAACCACTAATCATACACCATAAAAAATAAAAACTTATACACATAAAAAGAACTTATATACATAACTAAATTAGCATATGTGTCTACGAGCACCACATCCACAAGATTTTCTTCTTGCTATACCTATAGATGGGTTAGGCGAGCATGTATCACGGTGGAGTACCGTACTATCCTTAAGTATCCCCTCATGATTCCTTTATTTCCAGTTGATGAGATATGCCATGTTTGTCATAAGGCATGTTTTGATTCTTTCTAGGAGTATGTAGTTTATTGTAGAGAGCTCCGGGGGTTCAAGTACCGACATGATTTGATAAGGAATGTCATTTTTGACATATTCAGACGTTCTGATATTTTTGCTAAGAAAGAGGCACTCGTGAATTTCTTAACTGGCCAGTTGGAAGGGAGATCTACTCTTAGACCAGCCAACATTTTGGTCTTTGGATGGGCAGGAGGAAAATATGCATGTCTAGATCTAACAGGGGTTTCTCCGCTTGTGGGCTGAAGGGGTAGTGCTTTCACGGTGGATCAGACTGTTTCGGGCAAAGTGACCAAATACGAGGAAACATGTCTTGACAACCAGCACGTGTTTGTCTCATTTGCTTCTAATACTTTAGGTTTTCTGACAACAGAGGTTGTGGATCTACTTAGTCGAGTTCAAAGGGTCATGCATAATAATGTTATGACCCCGAGAACTATAAAAGTAGTTTCTAAAAGACTTAATTTTACTATTCAAAAAAGGGTAGCGACTGAGCTTATTGAACGTTTACCATCTATTTCGATGTATCTAGTGTTATATCCAAGTTACATAAGTTCAAAGATTTAGGACATCATCTTTTATAATCAAATAAGTGGAACATTCTTTGATACCGCCACAAAACATCAACGTTGTCCAGATATCCACCGCACTTTCTCCCTCCATTCATCTTCCCCTCACCAAACTACAAAAATCATGGATGCTAAAACCCTAATTCCTCACAACTCCTACCTCACCCCAATATCCAACCCATTTCAACGCCGTTACACTTCCCACATTCCATCGGGTCTTCATAAATCATCCAAAAACCCTCTGTTCACAAGAACCCGCCTTCTTACTCATGTTAACCGGACCCCAAGAGTTTCAAATAATGAAGATTATCATAGGAATCTTCGGATTTCTGCTGCCCTTACTTCTGTTAGTGACAGTGGTGAAGATGCGGAGGAAGTTGTTAAGAGTGAAATGGCGGGAAACGAGAGTATATGGGATCAGTTGGTAGAGATTTTGAAGTTTTCTGGACCAGCTGCTGGGCTGTGGTTGTGTGGACCGTTAATGAGTTTGATTGATACTGCTGTTATTGGTCAGTCTAGTTCGGTTGAGTTAGCTGCTTTAGGTATGTTAACTTAATTTGTTATCTTTTAAACACTGAAATATTAGATGTTTTTTTTTATTCTCTCTAGTTAGATTTGCTCATTCAATGGTTTAATTTGTTCAAATAGAAATGCGCAAAAAAAAAAAAACCAGTTTGTAACTCGGAACTGATATTGAAACCGGTTTGGCATGAATGATGAACTAGTCAAAGCCCAGTTTCAAACCGGTCAAATGCGTTCCTTTGACTTTCTTCAACCCTGTTCCAACCGATGTTGGTTTTGACTTTTGTTGACCGGGACCCGTGTGGGCAAAAAACCAGGTTTTTGCACCTGTATTTTCAAATAATCAAACCCATTGCTCAGATTTGTTCAATAAGATTTGAAAAACTTAGGCCCATTATTATGACTGGCCTCTAATTTGTTTAAATACTGGTCAACTGCGTAAGACGCTGCATCAGGCCGATCATGGATTTGCATGGCGTCAACTGCAGCGATGTGGTCTCAACACTGCATCATGCGTATTGCGCATAATGCGCCCCTGATGCGCGCGTATTAGAATCAAGCACACAAGTGGAACTATGGAGCTGATAAGTGTTTGTTTAAATATATGCAGGGCCGGGCACAGTGCTTTGTGATTATATGAGTTACCTGTTTATGTTTCTTTCTATTGCTACATCAAATTTGGTGGCCACTTCACTAGCTAAACAGGTTTCTTTGATGTATTTGTATTTAGCTTTGATTGATGTCTTCAAAACTTTGTATTGTCTCTTTCTGGTATTTGGAAACTTCATTTCTTGAACTGGTATAGAATGCTGCAAGAATTATTACAACCACTGCTCATGGTTTTGGCATCACCATACACATTGTTTTCAAGTATCATAAGTTTTGGTCTAGCATTTCTAATATATATAAAACTCAAAGTTACATCTATATTTATCTAGACAATTATTTCAAACAATTCTGTCTAGTTGTACCAAGTATTCTGATATTATCCTGTCAATTGTACAATCATCCCATATGCCAAAATATTACAGTTAGCGGTTAATAACCTTTGTTGGGCGATGTGCGTTCTTTTTGTTGCGTTCTGTAACACTGAATTCCGAACTCTTACCTTTTCTCTTTAAGTATCTGACTGGTCAAGCTGTTCAGGATAAAACTGAGGTGCAGCATCAGATATCAACATTGCTTTTTGTTGGAATGACGGGTGGTATAATGATGCTTCTCTTTACAAGGTTCTGGGGAGAATGGGCACTCAGCTGTAATAACATCTCTCTCTCTCTTTTTTCGGTGGTGTAATTGATGCCTTTTCACCCAGACCATTTAAAAATACATAGATATAGACTTAGAAAAAACACAAGTACAGTTTTTTTCCTTTATTAATAGTACAAGCGATATAAAGGATATTGGTATTTAAAGCACAAATAATACCATGTCAATTTTGAAATTTGTTAGTGTTGTTTTACTATCAAATTTTCCTTTATAATTGAATCAAGGTATCAAATAATGTTATTTTACATTAATAAAGTTCTATACTTCAATATTTTCAGCCTTTTCTGGAGCTAAGAATGCACATATGTTATCAGCATCAAACACATATGTTCAGGTTCTTTGCATTCTACAAACCTTTATGCATAGCGATTACTCTTTTGACCTTTTTGCATGAACTTATTACTTATTTCTATGTCGGTAAACGTACCGTTTCGAAGGAAGATCGTATGGATACAGTTGTTTAATCATGATACTTTTCAAAACTTTCTTTATAACATCATTTGTACTGTCCATAGGGGCTACCTTATTTTATTACCTGATTTGAGCTCTTTGTTCATCTAATCAGTAAAATGTGTTTTGTTATATGTTAATAGATTCGAGGCTTGGCATGGCCTGCAATTCTTGTTGGGTGGGTTGCTCAGAGTGCAAGGTAGATACAACATGTTTATTCCGTTTGACCAAAACCCAATTTGGTCAAAACCCGTTTTGACCTAAACCCAATTTGTCCTGCTACCCAACCCGACCCGCCCGTTTTGCTATGCTTAATATTTATTTTTGAGCAGTCTGGGAATGAAGGATTCATGGGGACCTTTAAAGGCTTTGGCAGTTGCAAGTGTTATCAACGGCATCGGTGATGTCGTCCTCTGCTTATTTTTTGGTTATGGTATTGCCGGTGCAGCATGGGCAACAATGGCGTCTCAGGTACGATATACAAAAAGTTTGTTCAACACGGATCAGTTAAGTTGTCATACGCATTGTGCTACGCTTTACACATATTGTAGGTGGTTGCGGGATTTATGATGGTTGAAGCTCTGAAAGATAAAGGGTATAATGGTTATGCCGTTGCTGTTCCGTCACCTAACGAGCTGCTTCAAATATTCAAGCTTGCTGCTCCAGTATTTATAATGATGATATCAAAGGTTTGTGTCAAAATTGTTGACTTTGTTAATCCGCTCAAAGGAAATTGTTACTTAATTCCGTCTGATGTTATAGGTGGCGTTTTATTCTCTACTTGTATACTTTGCAACATCAATGGGCACACAAACCGTTGCCGCTCATCAGGTTTGTTCTATTTGCAGATATACTACTAGTAAAGTCAAATCACGGTTTGTTTGACTCGTAACAATATTCTATTGTTTTAGGTCCTTGTGCAAATATACTGTATGTTTGCTGTAGGGGGAGAGCCTTTATCACAAACCGCACAATCGTTTATGCCCGAACTTCTATATGGTGCTAAGCGAAGTCTGTCAAAGGTCAGTGATGTTTTTACAATTCGTATATGATTTTCACATATGTTGATGTTATGATCTTCACCAGGCAAGAAGGTTGTTAAAGTCACTGTTGATAATCGGTGCATCGTGCGGTTTAATATTAGGTGCTGCTGGTACGATTGTTCCGTGGTTATTCCCCAAAGTTTTTTCACCTGATCCTCATGTTATAAAGGAGGTTAGCTCTGCTTTTTTTTCTCTCTTTCTGTCACTATATATTATCCCACATTGTTCCGTTCACAAGAGGATATTGGGTAATGATAAGGAATGTTCTACCTCAAATACCACAAACGCGTGTTGGTTGGTATGTTTGGGGGAGGGGGGGGGGGGGGTACACTCTTATGATAGAACACGATTATTTGTTTCTTGAAGTTTTGCGTTTACCTTCTTTCAATGCAGATGCACAGAGTTCTACTTCCATTCTTCATTGCTTTATCTGTCGCAACAAGTACTCATAGTCTTGAAGGAACATTGTTGGTATGCTTATTTTTAGCTTTATAATCAACCCTATTTTGAGGTTCTGTTTTTTGGTTACTGAACATTAATTTTTGGCCGCGTCAAAATAATCATAACCGTTTGAATCACATACGAATCACTTTTGTTTAGGTTTTAAAGCAAAGCAATCGTTTTTTGATGTGTGTAACGATATGCAAATTCTTACCAAATTTGACATTTGCAGGCTGGCCGTGATTTGAGATTTATTAGCATATCAATGAGCACAATCTTTTCTTTGGGATCTCTTCTTCTCATGGTAAGGAAATTCAGATTGTTGTTGTCTAGTACGAATCATATATATAGAGACACGTTCAATACAAAACTAATTTTATATAGAGAACTGCTAGAACCATGTAAGCATTTGTACCTAGGCTATGTTAAAATATATGCATTGTGCAATATATAACATGTATATGGCATGGTATCAAAACAAAATGTTTGAATTTATTTTGAGATACTGCATATTTACTATTTATACCTGATTTCTTTGGTTCCAGCTTTTTTGCAATTTAGGATACGGGTTGCCCGGCTGTTGGTGGGCTTTAGCTTTGTTCCAATGGGTAAAGTTAAACTTCAAATTACATCTAACATCATGTGTTCATACTTGTTCAAAATGTAAAACCTCTAATTTTCTTATTTAATGTGATTTACAGTCTCGTTTTACTATTGCTCTTCTACGACTCGTGTCACCAAATGGCGTCCTTTACTCTGAGGATTTGACCCGTTATGAACTAGGGGAAGTTAGCACTGCGTAGCCTGAGCTTTAGTCGGTAGTTTGAATCCCATTAACATCAAAGATGTTAAGATGATTCAAGTTTGTCTTGATTATTACCATATATTATGTACATGCTCTATAGTATATTAAACATTTAAGATATTGTCATTCTTTGAAACCCAGATCAAGTTTGTATTACCATATTGTGTATTTTTGGAAGTTTTTATAAATTACTAAGCAGCCTCAGAATATATGAAGTGACAAAGTAGCCTCTTTATTTTTATTGTATTCTATATACCCTAAATTATAGATTGGGTCCTTTAAAGTTTTGACTTTCACTTTCTATTCTTTATACGAAAAGTTAGCACGGATCTTGCCCTTTGAACTAACTACGATACAAAAACTCGGTGTCAAGTCACATGAGGTTACATTAGTAATTTTGCCTTCCCATCCCATTAGATTGTACCCTCATTTAATCTTCTCCGAATCAGTTTCACGTTTTACGGTTTATCCATTTTTTGAAAGAAGTCGGAGCCAACTAGTTTCGTTATTCTGTAGTGCTTTTAATATTTGTTTATTTGAATTCATTCACAAATTTATCTTGTAGTTTTTTTTATCAAAGAGATCCATTACCTCTTTCTTCGAATTCGTGTTTACCCACCAGATCCAAAATCCTTACATTATAAAATCTTGTAAGAATGCCATTTTGTTGTTTGTTTACTAAAAGAGTGATTTAGTGAACTGCTTGTGGTTTTAGATCTGATGAATTTGGGTTGGGTATGCTTTATTTGATACCTACACAATATCAGAGCCAGTTTATCTCCATCAAAACTGAAAGTATTAATATATTACATAATCTTAAAAAATATGATATGTAGTATCTTGAGCTTGTTAGAAACCTAAAATTATTGAAATTATGGAATTTTGTAAGTGTAAAAGACTTTCATAACTCAAGTTGGGTCTTAAGATGAGTACAAGATATGATTTCGTGTGAAGGGTCATTCCAACAGATAACTTTTAACCACATAAGACCATAAAATGAATATACACATACACACAAACCCAATGGATAATAAGTAGCGAATACCAACATGTATAATTGTATTATACAAACAAACATAAGACACGATTTTACAATCTAGCACGAGAACGGAACTAGAGATGGGCATAAAAACCGGTTCCGAACCCGAACCGGTAGAACCGAACTGGAACCGGTTCCAGTTCCTACCCGACATTAAGTAGAACCGGTTCCGGGTTCAAAATACCCGTTGGTTCCAACCCGGTTCCACAATTTTACCATTTGAATCGGGTAGTAACCGGTTCCTACCCGTACCCGGTTCCTACCCGTACCCGGTTTCACTAGTACCCGGTTCCATCAGTACCCGGAAATGCAGTTCTAGAAGGAACCGGTTATACCGTTAAAATGTTACCTTTGGAACCGGTTATAGCCGAAAAAGTGGAGACTAACGATAGAAAGAAACACAAAAATAACAAACACAATAGAAAGAAACATTACACAAACTTTATTAAAACACCAAACCAAACGGGTTACATCAAACATTTGAAGAACCGGTGCCGGAACCTTCTCCCGTCTCATTTTTCTTTGCCTTCGTCACTGGGCAATGCCGCTCAGTGTGTTTCTTAAGGGTTGAGTTGGCTGCGGCCTTCATAAATTTTCCGCAAGCTTTGCATCTAGCCATCTCGTGGCTGTCGGACATTAAACAGAGATCAAAATTCTTCCATATAGCTGGGTTTCTTTTCGTCTCTAAGACAGTAACAACTTGTTCGTTGCTTGCCATAGATATTTTGCAAGATTTTTGAGAAGATGATTGAGTTTGTAAGTTGATGATGGTGAGTTTGTAAGTTGATGATGGTGAGTTTGTAAGTTGAAATGGTAAGTAGGGAGGGGTTTATATAAAAAAAACCGATTTCGACGAACAGGAACCGGTTCCCAACGGTAACTTTTTTTAATCAGGAACCGGTTCTACGGTAACATTTTTATCAGGAACCGGTTATAACGGTAACATTTTTATCAGGAACCGGTTCTGAACAGTAAAAGTCAGATTTTTCGACTGTCAGGAACCGGTTCTGAACAGTAAAAGTCAGATTTTTCGACTGTTAGGAACCGGTTCTGAACAGTAAAAGTCAGGATTTACTGTTAGGAACCGGTTCTAAACAGTAAAAGTCAGATTTTCGACTGTCAGGAACCGGTTCTAAACAGTAAAAAATCAGATTTTCGACTGTCAGGAACCGGTTCCACACAGGAACCGGTTCCACACCATACCCGGTTCCATAATACCCGTACCCGGTTCTACACGGTTCCATATTCTTGGGTGTGAACCCGGGTAGGAACTGGACCCGGTTCCACACCATACCCGGTTCCAATGACATCCGAGCAGAACCGGTTCCGGGTTAGAACCGGTTCCGGGTAATAATAAAACCCGATTATGCCCATCTCTAAACGGAACTACCAAATTTCATCTCTAAGTCCAAACACCCACCCCACCTGGCCGGCCACCGTAGACTTAAATGGGCTCAAAACCACACCCCTTGGGCCTTACATCGATATCTACTATGGGCCAGAGACAGCCTTGATCCATCATTCTACAATACTAAACCCTAAAATCATTGGAATATTCCGTTTCCTCTCTCCAATCGAATCTGCAGATTTCTTCCTTTGAGGTTAGTTTTTTTTGCTTGTGATTTCTTCTTGTTGCTTGTGACGTTTAGGTTTTCTGCGTTATTTTTTTTTATTTTGCTTTAGTTTTTGATGAATCTCTATTGGCAGTGATGTTGAAACTATTGTTGACAAATTAGTTGCATCCCTTTAGATGTAAGTTTTACTCTGCTTCATGCATTCCTTAGTTTGTGTGTATTATGAGAAATTTGAATAAGTTGTTAATGAATTGTTCTTCATTTTGTTTCTCATGAATTCACTGTATTATGCAGATGTGTTATTTTTATTATAAAATGGTTTAGTATGTTGTTTTCATCAATTACCTGGATAAGAACTGAAAGATTTCACATGCTTTATGCAAATAATTTATTGATTGCAGCTGTGGTGTCACACACTCAATACAGTTTTTGCTTCTAGTCAGTACAGATTCTGCATAACCTAAATGTGTTCACATTTTTCGCCTTGAGAATTCTGAGGCTCTGCATGTGCCAATAGAAAATATAGGCCCCTAAATATAAATTTGTTTATAAAAAGAAAAATCAATACTAAGAAGATAAAAGGGCCAAAGCTAGCAGGCTATTGTTTTACTTTTTTTTTATTTCGGTCTTAAATCTTGTTATCGGTCCCCCGGGAAAGTGGGCCTTGTGCGGTCTCTCACCCTGCACATGGCCAGACCGTCCCTGACTTTTACCTTTGCATTCTCTTATGCACTTCACCACATGTTTATGGTGCTGCATGTACCGCTCTACCTTTTACATGTATCATTCTCACTTAGTGTACATCTTTCATCCAATTTTTGAGTCTCGCGTTTCTTTTTTGTAATTTTGTTGAATCTCCATTGATGGTAATTGTTATTTCTTTTAGTATCAAACTTTAGGATTAGTGATCTTCATCTTTTAAACTCAGCTGACGAAAATGGCAACTCAATTGAGCAAAAAGCGAAAGGTTAGCCTCGTCAATCACTATACAAGTTGGTATAAGTGTTTTTTCACATAGATAGTAATATTGTTTGTTTTTATGATTCAGTTTGTAGCTGATGGTGTGTTCTTTGCGGAGCTGAATGAGGTCCTCACCAGGGAACTTGCAGAGGATGGTTACTCTGGTGTTGAAGTGAGGGTTACACCTATGCGTACTGAGATCATCATCAGGGCCACCCGTACCCAAAACGTTCTTGGTAAATATTAATTACACATTCGTTTATCAAGTTTTATGAATAAGTTAGTTCCTAATTTATTGATAGGACAACATGAAGTAACATTACATGCCTGCATCTGTATGACAACATCATTTGGAATTTAAAATTTATTTTTGGCTTTGTGATTTTTTTTCTTGTATTGTTGAGCTCATCATATTGATTTTTAGCTTAATTTAAATCATCATTAGACTAACAAGAAGATCGTTGTTAATGTGTTAACAAATGTGATTGTACAGGTGAGAAGGGAAGGAGAATAAGGGAGCTAACATCACTTGTTCAGAAGCGATTTAAGTTCCCTGAAAACAGTGTGGAACTTTATGCCGAAAGGGTTAACAACAGAGGTCTCTGTGCCATTGCTCAGGCTGAGTCTCTGCGTTACAAGCTTCTTGGAGGCCTTGCTGTTCGCAGGTTTTTAAACCATTTTCATCCCTTCTAATCATCCGCTAATCCATCTGGATAATGCTGTCGTGAATGCTTTTTAGCTATCAACTAATGTTCTATTGGTCTGTTTTCAGGGCTTGCTATGGTGTTCTAAGGTTTGTTATGGAGAATGGAGCAAAAGGATGTGAGGTACGTTAACATATTGTTATCCTTTTTTGTTTTTCATGACAAATTGTATAATCTTCATTATCGTTCACTACTCTCAGGTGATTGTTAGTGGAAAGCTTAGGGCTCAACGTGCAAAATCGATGAAGTTCAAGGATGGATACATGGTATCGTCTGGTCAACCCGTCAAGGAGTACATTGACTCAGCTGTCAGACACGTGCTTCTTAGACAGGTAAAATCATGTTGGTTCTTGAGGAAATGATTTTTTGTTCATAACTGAAGTGAGTTTGTACCAACTACAAGAAGTGACCGAAATTGTGTATTTTGTGTAAAACAAACAGGGTGTTCTTGGTATAAAGGTTAAGATCATGCTTGACTGGGACCCAACTGGAAAGCTTGGCCCTAAGACACCGTTGCCTGATAATGTTATTATCCATATGCCGAAGGATGATGTTGTCGCTCTCCCACCTAAAGAAGTTGAGGAATATAGACCGCCTCTCGTGATGGGAGATGAGCCTTTGCCAATGGCCATGCCAGTAACCGTCTAAATCCTGCGTCAGAAACAAAGCCTTTGCCAATGGCCATGCCAGTAACTGTCTAAATCCCGTGTCGGAAACAAGACTTGGAATCCCAAAACACCCGAGTTTTGGAAGATTAATTTTGAATGTGGTGTTTTTTGTTGACTTTGTTTTTTGAACGTGCAAGGTCTAGAGATTTTTTTTAAATGACTTTAGATTGCATTTAAGTTGAGCATGTTGTTATGTTACTAATTTTGGAACACCATCTATTACAAAACTATGGCATCTTATAACAGCCATTTCTCTTCCTACATAACCATCAAATATTAACATAAGCCTAAATTTTTCGTTTCATATTTTTACCATAGAGCCAATATTTGTTGCTCGTAAAAGATTTTAGATAACTAGGAAAACAATGGTAAGTAGAATTTGGAAACATGTAAATCAATAACCTTTAGTTGTTTAGCAACTATAAACTACTTAGGTACATTCGGTATAGCAAATTAATAACTTCAGGTTAGACTATGTATGGTTTGGCAAGTCACTTAAAAAGTTGATGTCACGTAATTGCCAAGAGGCTCTCACTCACTCGTTATAGCCTTAAAAGTATAGTGATTTAACTATAATAAATTAATTAAAAGTGTAGTGATTTAACTATAATAAATTAAATAAAGTAGAAGAAAATAAAAAAAAGGAGTGATGTGTAATTGTTTGATTGGCTGGAAAAAGTTGTTTTAAAGATCATTATCGTTACTTGGCAACGCCGCTTCAATGGGCCCCTCCTTGACACCCATGTAGGATTGTAAACAAATCGAATGAACACGAACAATGCCTTGTTCGTGTTCGTTCGCTAAGGAAAATAATGTGTTCACGAACATTTACCGAATGAGATTTTTTGTTCAGGTTCGTTCATTAAGGATATGAGCATGTTCACGAAAGGTTCACGAACATAAAAAATACTGGCGAAGGCCCCGGCGGCTAGAAATGAATGTCAGACAGAGCGACACTGTCACTTGAAGTCCTAATAGTGGAACGGAGGTCGATGTATTTATAGATGTGAATAATGAAGAAGTAAAGTGGAATGGTGTAAAAACAAGGTAAATAGAATTTCTTATTTTAAATGTTAGGGTAATAAATTAAATGATATAAATGTACAAAAAATTTTCATGAATATAAGCAAAGGAAAATGAATGATCGTAAATGAACAAACGTTGATGAACACATTACTGAACGTTCACGAACACAATCGAATGAACGAGAGCTTTGTTCATGTTCGTTTATTTAACTAATCGAACAAAATATTTTGTTCATGTGCGTTCATCTATTAAACGAATGGACGTAAATAAACTTCCTGCTGAATAAAAGGAATGTAATCAAGAGAACACGATAATGAAAGAAATATCACCTTGGTCCTAGGAACCATCATCTTGATAATGTATTATGAAAGTAAAAAGACGGCTCTGCAGGACTTGATGCTTTTGTTTTGAGCCTCGGTAGTTTTTGTCAATGTGTCCATGGTCGCCTATCTAGGTGCTCAGAGAACAAACCCCGGCACAGCATGTGCCATGGCCTGATTTGCATGGTGTGCATCATTTGCAAGTTCTTTGTAAATAATAAATGACCTGTCAATGGATGCATCAGGACAAGCATTGAGGAAGAACGTAGCAAAGGGCGATACGTGGTGGCAAAATACAGGTTGCACATGAAGCTGCCAATCCGTTGAGAGCATGATCGCATGGGCGTCACTAACATCAGAACAGAAGCCAATCATTCTTGTATTAACTGTTTTGACACCCACTAGAAGATCGTTAAGACCATGTTTTCAGTTTTCAAAATTCATGTTCACGATGAAAATCATAAACCTATGAAAGATTAAAACCATAATGCAATCTTAATACCAACAATATCACTTGAAGCTCAAAAGATAACATACTTTCATTAAACTACTTGTAAAAATAAAGATTACAGCAACAGAACATCATGAGAAAAAGAGTCCAATTCATAACAAAAACTCATTTTATGACATAAAGTCTTAAAAATCTAATCTTGCTTTCATCACAGGATTTAGACTGGTACTGGCATGGACATAGGCAACGGCTCGTCACCCATCACAAGGGGTGGTCTATATTCCTCCACTTCTTTTGGTGGGAGTGCCACAACATCATCCTTTGGCATATGAATAACAACATTATCAGGTAAAGGTGTCTTGGGTCCAAGCTTTCCAGTTGGGTCCCAGTCAAGCATGATCTTAACCTTGATACCGAGAACACCCTGTTTGTTTCACACAAAACACACAATTTTGATCAATTCTGATTACACATTCATACAGTTTGAAACATGAAATCATCTTCACGAGGGTTGATATGAGGTTACCTGTCTAAGAAGCACGTGCCTGACAGCAGAGTCGATGTACTCCTTGACTGGTTGACCAGAGGACACCATGTATCCATCCTTGAACTTCATTGATTTTGCACGCTGAGCCCTAAGCTTTCCGCTAACAATAACCTGCAAGAAGAACAGTGTTAGCAATTATACAAATTGGCATAAAAAAACAATAAAGATACCCATATATTTATATACCTCACATCCTTTTGCTCCGTTCTCCATAACAAACCTTAGAACACCATAACAAGCCCTAAAAACAAGCCAACAAAACATCAGTTGATAATGTTGTAATTCACAAAGGATTCGAAAAAAATATTAAGTTTATAAACCTGCGAACAGCAAGGCCTCCAAGTAGCTTGTAACGCAGAGACTCAGCCTGAGCAATGGCACAGAGACCTCTGTTGTTAACCCTTTCAGCATAAAGCTCCACGCTGTTTTCTGGAAACTTGAAACGCTTCTGAACAAGTGATGTCAGCTCCCTTATTCTCCTTCCCTTCTCACCTGCATAAACAGATTCAAAAATACATTAACCACGGTTTTCCTTGGTCTAATCACAATCTAATATGAATTGAAAAGCAATAGATGAAGCTGAACAACAAAGAAACAAAAACACATTTTTTGCACATTTCAATAACAAATATCGAATTACTCAAAGCTCTAAGCAATTGTCAAATCCAAAATCATCGTGTCATACAGATGCAGGTGTGTGTTACTACATGTCGTATTTTATAACTAATATTCACCAAGAACATTTTGGGTACGGGTGGCCCTGATGATGATCTCAGTACGCATAGGTGTAACCCTCACTTCAACACCAGAGTAACCATCCTCTGCAAGTTCCCTGGTGAGGACCTCATTCAGCTCAGCAAAGAACACACCATCAGCTACAAACTGAATCATACAAAACAAAATTACAATACATTCTATCTAAAAAACAAACACAATACCAACTTGCTATAACGATTGACAAAACTAACCTTTCGCTTCTTGCTCAATTGAGTTGCCATTTTCGTCAGCCGAGTTTAGATGATGAAGATCACTGATCCTGAAATTTTAACACCAGAAAAGACACTACAATTAAGGCTCCAAAAAAATAAGAATATAAAATATTCTATAAGCAAAACTAACATAATATTTGTCAATTAAATCTCAAAAGTGGTAAATCAGTGAAAATTTTAAGCAATGACACACATGAATCACCTACGTAATTAGCAGAAGCAAGTTTATCAAATTTACACAGTCAATCAAACATCAATGGCACATTTCACTCCAAAATGAGCTTCATTTTGATACATGTAGATGTATGTGTTACATAATTTTGTTCATCAACAACCTACAAACCATAACGCATGATGCTGATTGAGGAATTATATCAAACAGTTTGTGTTCATACAAAACAAATCTTTAGCCAAAAAACGCTGATATACTATCAACGTTTAACCCTAGATCAAGCATATAGTACACAAATAACACACAGACAGATCAGATTTACTATCACTACTAAAATCAACTACAATTTGATACCTGTACTTTGTATGTTACATAATTTTATTCATCCACAAACCATAACACATGTTGCTGATTGAGGATTTTTATCAAACAGACGGTGTTCATACAAAACAATACCGTTATCTAAAAAGATATCAATATGATTTATCAACGTTTAACCCTAGATCAAAGCAAAAAGTGAGCAGATAACGTACAAACAGATCAGATTCACCATCAAAACTAGCATAAATTCATCAAAACAACAGTAATAGTAATAATATTTCACCAGCAGAGAAGATTGCAAGACGAAAATGTAAATCGCACCTCAAAGCTAAGATGTTGAACGAAAAATCGGCGGTGGAGAGAAAAGAAGATGATGAAAATTGGTAGGGTTTAATACTGTGTTCATGGTTTGGCCCAAAATGAAGTGATCTGGGCCAAGCCTCTTTCAGCCCATTTTTCTCTCAAAAGTGATCCAATCAAATCCTGTTAGGGTGAAAACTAAGGCCCGTTTGGTTCACGGAGTTCCCTTGAATTGAAATTAATTCATTTCAAAATGAGTAAATTGCACAAAACATCCTTTATGTTTCCTCAAACTTGCAGGTTCCAGCCTTAATGTTTAAAAGTTGCTAAAAACAGCCTTTAAGTTTATTTTTGTTGCGGGTTCAATCCTTTACAGCTAACCACGTTATTTTCTTCAGTTAAGTTCCCTCACATGCATAACATGTGAGGGTATATTCGTCATTTTGGTTGATCATGTGAGGGAACTTAACTGAAGAAAATAACGTGGTTAGCTGTAAAGGATTGAACCCGCAACAAAAATAAACTTAAAGGCTGTTTTTAGCAACTTTTAAACATTAAGGCTGGAACCTGCAAGTTTGAGGAAACATAAAGGATGTTTTGTGCAATTTACTCTTTCAAAATAACGTTTGGTTGATCACTAAATGTAACTGGAATTGGAAAACTTTTTTCTACAATCAATCAATGGAATTCACTCTCTGGTGATGGAATTATAAACGGAATTTTCAAATATTACTAAAACACTCTCATATTACCATCAAAACCCATACTAAAATACTATCGTCTATCTTCATCTTGGAAGAATATCTATCTTCATCTTGGAAGAATATAATATATCATGTTGATACAAAAACAAAAATTACAGTTAAAACCCAAAATCATACGTCAACATATATAGATTAGAAATTAAATCCAAATAAAAAAGCATATTAGAAACAAAAGTGACACGAAACAACACATGAACATGAAGCCCAATGCAGATGGATGAAGCTAAGAATTGATTCAAACTTGGTCAGAATCAATTCTACCATCTACTCTCTAGTACTTTATTTGAATTTTTATTAACATCTACTCTCTAGTACTTTATGCTCGTTATTCGACATCGTAGCAACGAGTCTTGTGAAGCGGTATAAGTTCAATTTAGCGAGATCTAATGTTCATAAATAATATTTTACAAAGTTTCAAACTATCGGCATCATGTGTACATCAATAATACATAAACTCGTCTTACAATGCTTATTTTGTTGATTAGTTTTAACTTTTAAGTACCATTCAAGAGAAATGTTTTCTTTTTATACATTTGGTCATACGGTATGGTCACCCCGCAAGCCTTGTGGGCGATTGTAGAGACGCAATGTCGTGGCCGCACCATTGGGGGTGTCCCCGCTCGGGATATATAATTCATGTGAGATGAAGCTCACTCCTCTTATGCATCCAGAGTCGTACATAAGGATTGAAAGATGAGTGATATATTTTCATAGGGTGATCAATGAAGAAATATAATGATGTGGCGTTAAGGTGACACAAAATCGTATGGCCTTAATGTTGTTATATTGTGATTTTGATGATACAAGCATGCATTTATTTATATTTCTTGACATTTATTGTTTTTCCTTTGTTATTTTGCTCGTAGCTAAAAACGCAAACACGTTTTACAAATCTATAAGTTCAAACAATATCACAATGTATAGATAAGTTTTGTGAGTGAAAAGAAAATTAATGTGGAACTATAAATATTGCATAGCACTTCTTGTTCCAAAGTGTGAAAGAAAAGTCTTATGAAAACTCTACTCATAGTATATTAGATAAAGTACAATTAACCTAACTAAGTGCTATTTGTTTTAGCTTTTAATGGATTCTTAATAGTTCAAATTTTTTACTGGTTCAATCCTTAATGATTCAGACTGTTTGTTTCGTGAGTAGATATCTTAATAATTCAGACATTTGCCTTTGAATAGTTAAGAATTATACTGAGTCTGAATGGTTAAGACCTCTGATCTGAATTGGTCAGACATTTGCCTTTGGATGGTTAAACATTATAGCGGCTTATAATGGTTCAAACCTCTTACTCGTTCAACTCTTAATGATTTATACATCTTACTGGTTCAACACTTACCCATTCAGAAGTTGTCAAACAGACGCTAAATATTTTCAATAATTAGTAAAAACAATAAATCACATAGAATAATTGAGCTACACCACTCCATCCAATAATTAATATTGTGCATCATTCATGTATCATCACAATATTTTTGTTGTAAATTAACATGGATTTTTTGATCAGTCAATTTTTTTAACTCGAGCTTTCATTTGAGTTAAATTCATCGTTTGGATTTTTTTCCCCTTTTCTAAAATCTATAAAATACAAAAGCAACTCATCCTAATATACAAATTATATCAATATCAATACATTTAATAAATAGTTAAATACACAAACAAACTTACATAAAAAAGTAGCGATGGAACGTCAAGTTGATGTAAGTACCACAAAATTACAAATGATATGTATGAATGAAACGTGCACCACAAAATCACAAATAATACGTATGAATGAAACGTGAAACTAAACCTGTCATTTCTCAAAAGTAGACATATGTCATGGGTTATTCATGTAATTAACTTATAGTCGATTAGTTAACTCATAAAAAATTAATAAACGCTGAACAGTGTGTCGATAGCAATATGATGATGTCTTTCGACTAGCGTTCTCATCCTTTTATATTTTCCCAACTACGTTTTTATAACAACAAATTTGTATACGTAAAAACCACTTAATCTTTGATTTACAACGATTTGAACCTATACCACTAGGTCATGTGTATCTTCTCTATAACATAGATACGGTCTATATATGCATTTTCATAATTACATAAACGTGACTGTTTTGTTAAAAATTAATAAATAAGGTTTAGATAAATATACATAAAATAAAAATACGTTTTTATTTATTTTACATGCATTAAAAACATGTAATATAATATTATAAATAATGTGATGTTATACATTACAAGTCTATACTTTTAAGACATGTATGATTTTAATGTGATGTTATACCTTACAAGTCTATACTTTTAAGACATGTAAGGTTTAATATGATGTATAATGCTATATCATATATTACAACTCTACCATACATGTACATGAAAATAAAACATGAGCCGTCACATCTCAACTTGTGGTTCATGGGATTATATAATAACCCATGGGATTATATAATTTGAACACCGGACTGCGTTACCACTACATCTAGATATGTTTTTTATATATAAAATTCAAAGCTTTTGATTATATAAACTATATATACACACACATAAATTTCTTAAAACCACATATTAAAAAATAAAAATGTTAACAAAATCATGTAATGTCTGGTTGTTCAACAACCTACCTAAGAAATGTGTCACAAAAGAAATCAAAAGGAAGCATGAAGGTTGGTTGAAATTAGGTGATGGCTTCACTATAACTGAAAAGGGATAATATTTACAAATATATAAAATCTCGTATATTGATATTAGGTAAAAAAAAATAAAATAAACGATAAGTAGAGTAACTGGTTAGGCTTTCATAACAGTCCTTAATTGACGAGAAGAAGCAAAACAATATGGAACTTTGGTTTGTTTCTTTATGTACCAAAAAAGCTTATTATGTAATATACTTTATTACAAGTTTTGTTAATTGAATTTAGTGTTCGTAAAGTATGTAGATGTGTAAATCCAAAATTTGTTAATTAGTTATGTTGTTCACCTGAGAGACTATGATCTGCCATTTCAAATGAGAGATTAGTTATTTATAACTTTAGTTAATAAAGGTAATTTTACTTTTTTTTTTTTTCACATTTGTTTTATTTATTTCTTTTTATTATCTTATGTATATCTTTCTTTCAAACATAACAAACAGTTGATAATCCTCAAACTTAAGTTAACCGTTTTGAAAGCTCATTATGAAAACTAATCTTGTTCAAGCGAAACAAGTTTATCCACCTTCGATGACAATGTTGAATTCGAACTTAAAATTAAAGTTTTTATGGTTGAGGACTTGATGTGGTAATGCTTCAAGAATACTAGCTACCTTTAAGGACACATTTGGTATTTCTGTTTTATTTATTTATTTTTTTCTTTTTTTGCATTCTACTTTATTTTTAAATCATTAAACTCGAGATAAACATGTAAACCAGTTTACAATTTTTAAAACATGATTAGTATATGTGTAATGTGTGTTTTTATATAAGAGAGACTAGTAGGAGTACCAAAGTGGGATGCCGTCGGGTTTAAAATAAACGGAAAATAATAATTAGCAATGTACATCTTGCAGCTATTTTGTTTCATTTTTTTTTAAAATCGACCGGGCTAGTTAAACTAGTGAATTGGGAGAACAGTCAGTTCATTGTCAAATGTCAACCATGTTTTTAAACATTATTTGTACGTCCAATCATACACGATATATAGTTGTGTTAATATACTTACTTATATGTAGGTTTAGTGTAACTCTAATACTAGTTTTTATTATTTGTAAAACATATAAATTAAGAACCCTATTTATAGTGCTAAAAAGTAAAAAGACTACTTTACAATTTAATTAAATGATATTACCAGGGCCGGCCCTGATAATTCGTGTACCTTGTTCGAGCTCGTAAAAACATGTCGTTATGACTTAATGAAATTATATTGGGCTTATGAAAAGTCTAAACCTATTGCCAATAGGCTAAGAACTAATTTAAAGCATAAGAATAATTTTGTAAGTGAGACTATCTTGATGTTTGTATGAGTATACCCTATTAAATTTTTTACATATACTTATCAGTTTTTTTAAATAACGTGTCATTCGAAATATCAGGCACTGGCCGGTGGTCCTCCCCACCCACCCACCCACCCAGGACGGCCCCTGGATACAACTTAAAATATTTTAAGACCTATAGTACATGCTACATCCACATCCTCCGGTAAACAAACTACATAAACATAACAAGACGAGTTCTTACATCAAAACCAATTTTTTTTTGTAAAGTCTTGATCTAGTGGTATTAATTGTTTATTTTCATCAAAATGATACGAGTTTAAATCCCACAAAGTGAATGTTAGGTGGATTCTAAAAGTATATTTTATAGGATGTGTGTTTATTATAAAAAATAACCAAAACGAGACCAACTCTACAAGTTTTAAAAATAAAGGGATTGAATTGATATGGTTCTAATTTAGACCCGGTTCTATTATTCGAGAGGCGCTTTTTAATGAAAAAAATAACTATGGAACAAAACCGGCTTTTAGATAAATCTATAAGCCTTGTAGTCCGATTCGTTTTGTGGTTTGAAGTTTGAACCGTTTGGTTTTTATCGATGTCCACCGACGCTAAATTATTCTGATTTATGTATGGTCTTTTTCAATCCTTATTCCTTGCTAATATTCAGAAAAAAAAAAAGTTTGTATTGCTTAACAGCTACGAGTCCAAAGATCAAAGACAACTTATAAACACTGCTTTAATTTGTCCGCCACGTGGACCCCCTCATCTAGGGGTCAAATATCAATTTGGTCGTTTTTTCTCCGTGTTACACAGCGTCGACACTAGTTTGGATCATTGAAAATCATAAAAGTGGTAATGATGTCGGTTTTGATAATATTAATAAAGAAAAAAGATAATGTATGCTCATAATTGGTTAGGTTCGTCATGGTACTGCAATGATAATTGCACTCGTTATAGCCTACATTACCAAATATTTTCATTACGACTTTGTTTTAAAAAAAAATATATCGGATTTGGATTTCGGAAAGTTGACAAAAAAACAAAGCGCATTATGTTTTTTTAGTTCAGGAACAAAAGTTAGTCCCCTACCCTATGCAGTGGCGGATATATAATATAATGCGGGTTTCACCGGCTACGGCTCAACACCGTTTTCATAGTGTATTTTTTTTCGGTTTTATTAAAAAATACTCTTGATTCCTTGAACAAATACGGGGATACCCCTAAAAACAATATACTTTAATTTATTAAAATTCCAAATATTCATAAGCACAAACCTTTTACAACACCAAACGTGTATAACAATTAAGCCCAAATTGAGTATAATATAATTGAAAATGCCCAATTGATAAACATAGCCTAAACCACAAAACAACTTTTTTTATTATTGTATATGATTGGACGGTAAAAAATTCTTTTTAGGATACTCCTAAATTAATGGGCAAGCTCTGCCACTGACGCTATGTGATGAGAATTTGGTCGTGTTTCCCCAAAACTACACGATGTGAGTTTAGTCGTTATGACCTCGCCTTGTCAAAACCACAAAATCAAATACCGAAACCAAACCCAACAATACTGTAACAAAAATTGTGATAGCGAAAGACGCATTACCTATACAACACATGCATATGCAGATAGATCATCTGCATGACTACTGGCTGTGAAAATATAGGTAAAACCCGAACTGCTGAAATGAAAAAGAGTTTACAAAAAAGTCTAGAACCATCTCAAATAAAGAACAAAAATTTGTGAATAATTTTACTATAGCTAGTGAAAATACCTTGTGATGTAGTGGACAATACGTACATCTTAAAAAAATATAAAATGTTTATGTATGATGACACTAGGGTTTGAATGCATAAAAATTATCTCATAAAAGGATATTCAGATGTATATTAAATCGATATGAACCATAAAGGTAAATACGATATCGGTGTCAGTAAAAATATCCAATCTGACTAGAATCAAAACCAAGAAAATAATACCAGCACGTGTATCAATGTTATTCGGCCAATATCGATTTCAGTTCGATAAAAAAATACTTTATATTGCATATAACTCACATAAAAAGGTAAAACAGGGGTGTATTTTGACTTTTTTTTTAAATAAAAATTATCAAAATTAGAACCCATAAAATTGAAATATTATCAAATTTAGAACCCATAAAATTGAATATTAGCACCGCTATTGTTCAGTCGGTTTCAGTTCAGTTCAATAGCGATATAGTACAGATATTGGTATAATTTACAATCCAGAAAATGTTTTACTTTAAACTTCAACTTTGTTTTCATCATTACAGTTTATATTGAAATGCTGAAAAAATAAGCATAAATACGTATTTAGATATTTTTTAAATAATTTTAATAAATATAAGTTATTAAAAGACTATGTTAAGTGATGATTGATATATTATTTAACAAAAGCCATTACTACTCTTAGTTGATGTTTTTTTTATATTAATTAAATTTAGAGTTTTTCTTAGTAAATCTGTTAAGTCAAAAAATATATTCTACAAAAATATTTGAAAGTCAATAAATAAAGGATATACTTTCTACAAAAATATTTGAAATGTAATAAATAAAGGATATACTATCTTTGATATAAAGTTTGAAATGTAATAAATAAAGGATATACTATCTTTGATATAAAGAAAACGTAGGTAACTAAAACAATTACGAAAATCTCATAAAGCCATTATGTGTACTTGCCCTATTTGGTCTCACACCTTTTATCAAAATCTTTGCATTGCCATATATAATTTCTATCATATAATACATATAATCATATATGAATCATATAATACATATAATTATATATGAATATTTTAGTGAAGAATCATTTACAACTATTAAAACTATAATTTTGACTCATGTAGCGCCCTGCGTCGGTAAAGTCGCATTTGTGACTTCGTTACACGCGTAACGAACGTGACATTGTATGTATTTCGTTGTTACACATGTTACGTTTACGACATTAACGTCACCATACAGAAAAAAAAAGAGTACGTCTCGTATGTTACAGTGTAAAGTTAGGAAGTGGTGTAAAGTCGTAAAAGTAGTGTAGACACTATCGTGGTCACTCATAGATCATATAAAGTATAATAACGTGTCGCATGTTGCGGTGTAACGTCGTAAAAGTAATTTAAATAAAAGAAGGTGTCAAAGTTATTAAGTAGAATAGGTTGGACTGTCAAAGTTATCAATTACCAAAAGCTAGAAGTGAAGATGATCATAAAAGTAATTTAAACAAAAGTCGGTATATTACATACTATTGAGTATCGAATACGCGTCACGATTTACTTGGTCCACGTCACATTCTTAAGTTACGCACTTAAGTATATGTGTCATTTTTATGGTATATAAAGTCAATATATTTGATAAAAAGAAGTAATATATTTAAATCTTTGTTTTACTAATCAACATGTCTAATTTTCCTCATCTTGTTGGTTGAATAACGAATGGTAAACTAAACTTGTAGAATGTAAAGACTTGAAGATGGGTAAACTCACAAAAAAGGTTGAATAATACAAGTAACTTTGTGTGGCCACGAGAAAATTTGATTAAGATTGATTGTTGAACCACGGCCTTTTCAGTGCCTGACCTCATGGAAAATAGACGGCGCGATTAACGCGGTTTGCGAGCCTGTTTTGGTAAATAACAGCAACAATAGGGGCCTTTAACGTCTACTTTTTTGGTCAAACGGTAAACGAGTCCAATTTCGTTGCTTTAATGAACACGGAGAAAACCAGATAATTTATTTATATACATATGATTTATACTGCTTATACATTGTTTATTCTTATTTACCAAATAAAAAAAAATCTTTATTGTTAAATGTGGAGGTTAAGGTTTGAGTCTCGTATAGAGAAAAATTATTCTGGGTTAAGCTAGGGGTTTTATCAAAGAGGTTTTCTTCTGAATGTTGGGGGGGCAAGTCATCAACATCGTCTGCGTTCGCAAACATGAGTGACATTTTACCAATAGATTCAACCGGGTGATGTGACCTTTGTTGGTCATTAAGAAAATTCTTACCATTGTTCAATTAATTATACAAGTTTGTCGGGTTAATTATTAGTACTCAATTGTGGAGAGTTTAAATGAGATTAAATTTTTTGTCAGAATAAAAAAGAAGAAACTTAAACCAATAATAATGCTTCATTTACTTCATTTAATTTTTGTATTTAATATTAGTGCAAGTGCATATTGGTAAACTTAGATACATCATTAATTGGTAGTCTTCCGTTTTAATAGTTAACTACATTTAATTTGTAACTTATTTTTAAAAATATATATATTTTTCAAAGAAGAAAAAAAATTAATTTAAAGTGTAGGATAAATTACGATGTGTGTAGGATGAATTTCGAGTTGTGTGGAATGAATTTCAATATGTGTAGGATAAATTTCAGAAAGTGTAGGATAAATTTTGATGTTTGTAAACAAAAATTTTAGTGTGGAGGATTTTATAACTAATTAATTAGTCAAATATAATAATAGATGAGATGAAAGAGAAAAAAACTATTTAATATTTTACAATTATATTTTTTGTTTTTTTTTCTTCTCAAATGAACCTCCCCATACTCAATATATATATATATATATATATATATATATATATATATAGTCAAGAGAATAACTATCTTCGTTACTAGATTTCAAATGTTTAGTGCGACAAGTAAATGGGACTCGGTTTGAGATTACATAAATAACTATTTAAATGAGATTTTGATTTGATAAATTATATATACATGTATGTATATATCTGTGGCGGCTCATTTTTGTTTGGGGCCTAAAGGAAAGTAAAAATTCAAGCCTTTTCTAGTGACGAGTACAAGGTTTTTTTTGCCAACACACAGACAACAATATAGGTCATGTCAATATAGGCTGGAACAAAAATTACATTATGATGCCATTTTGTTTATCAAAACGTAACCCAATTCCATTTTCTGAAAGCCAAGTTATTTGATAATGTTGTCAACATTTTTGATAGACTCAGACATAAAACAACCCTCCAGTCTACACACGGTTTTTCACATCTACCAGCAAATTAGAGGCTAAGGGATTTGGTATATATTTGTGTTATTTCAAACTTATGCAACCACTTATAAGTTATATCTAACAAGGCTAGTCTTTCAAGATACCCTCACAAACCTTTGACCTTAGTCAAACTTAAGCATCCTTTTAAACTCTATATGTTAGGGAGCCCACTAGGTTCGAGGTTTTAGGATCCAACCACCTTTTACATGAGAAACAGGAGTCCAAGGGTAAGTTTAAGGCCTAAGACAAATAAAAAAATGCTATAACAGAGCTGCCCTAAAAAAATCTCGAAAATTTTGGGGCCTAGGGCAAATAGAATATACGGCCCCTAAATATAAATGTTTTTTAAAAGATTATATATAAATTAAAACACTAAAATATAAATGTTTTTTAAAAGATTATATCTATAACTTAAAACATATGACAATGAATTAAAACTAACACGATAACACCCCATTGAAGGAACTGAATGACAATACCATTTAATTTTAATAATATAACTTTAAAAAAATAAGACCACTAATATCATTTGTATTTAATGAATAGCTAACAAATAAAAACACATCCAAAAGGTGGATGCAAGGATTTTAACGTATGACCTCTAGTTGTCAAAGCAACATATCAGCCACCAAGCCAAGTGATTTATTATGCTTTGTTAGGATTCAATGTGTATATATCCTATTCAATCTTTTTTTTTAAATTTCGGGCCCTTAAACGTTTTCGTTTTTGAGCCGGTGCCCACCAGACCCTTGCTCAGGGCCGGCCCTAGAGTACACTCTAACCATATACGTTAAACACATGTCATGTCATACTTTTTTCTAAATTGTTTGTAAAACTTGTTAGCATTAGCATTGGATGCAAGTCCACAAAAAGATGTTAACTTGAAAGCTCAAGTCAAAGTTCTTTATAAAACATTGGTGACGGTCATGACTAACTTTTAGATGAACACATGCAAAGTGACCTTAACAATTGATTAAAGAAAGCAATTGACAAAAAACAAAAAAAAAAAACAAAAAAACAACTTCAACGGTGCAATGGAGCAGGTAATTTATTTTGATTTCTGATTAGTATCCTATAACGCAGCTTTCAGTTAGTCGACTCCTATACAAGTAAATCAAAATAATAAAACTAGTCAACGTGTTTTTAACCAAAATAAGTAAACCAATCAATGCATACTAACCAAAATAATTACATCACTCATCAAACATAACACTAATTAACAGGTTTTTACCAATATAACAAAAATTAAGTTCACTACCTACCAGATGGTTGTTATCCATTGTGGCCTAAGCTTGGAATGGCATGGTTGCGGCAGGTTGTGGTAATGTTGTGGGTGCTCGACGGTGGATGCACGATGGAGGTGGTTTTGTAGGTGGTGAAGATGGATTGGTGGTGGGTTTGTGCGACAATGGAGGTGGAAGGGGTTTAGGGGTGTACGGTGGTGCGATCGGGTTGGGTTTGCGTTTGTCTAGGTTTGGTGGTGTGATCAGGTTTGGGTACTGACCGACGATTGACGGTGGTTGGGATGTTGTGGGTGGTGGTGATAGAACAAGGAGGAGAAGGATCGGGTTAAGGTAGGGAAGCAAATTAAAATGGAGAGGAATGACTAAAGTGTGTTTATGAAGGAAGGGGAAAAGTTTGGTGAAATGACCATTCCCCCTACCCAACTATTTGGTATTGAACGACAAACACTTACCCTGCTAGCATCAAATCTTTCTTGCGAGGACTCATTGTAACTCTGCTTCTAAACCACAGGGATGGAAATTGCACTTTACTCAAGTGATAATATCCCTGTGATGTTCCTATATAATACCTTATATTGTCATTTGTATTTCTTGTTAATATTTTGAAGAAGAATTTAACTCGAAGGCACAATAAAATTTTACTTTGATAATTTTTCTTGAAAGCCATTTCATGAACCTAGGACGATACAGACTGCAAAGAGATATTTATGAGACGAGAGCAATTCTTACATTAATTCATCAGATTGTCAAATGAAATCTACTTCCCATGAAGACTAGGAGCATAAACATAGTGGCACGAAGATTGTGATTACCTATAACCCCACCATAATTTGTCATGACTTCACAATTTGATGGACCCACTAATTTTTAAAAGACTTTGATTGGTTTATTATATCAGAATAAAGTCGTTAAAAGAAAACATGTATGATAAAATAAAGAGTAAATTACAAGTTTTGTACTTAATATTTCAAAATTTTATACATTTTATCATTTAGGTCAAACCCGGTTAGATTTTTGTCATATCAGATTACATAAGGATATTCTGATCTTTTTACCTATTTATTTAGTATTAATTAAAAAACATAATTATTTTAAAAATTATTATATATAACTCTCTCTCCCTCTCACTACCACTACCACCTCTTACCACCACCATCATAACACACACTCTCTCTCTCTCTCTCACCTTCACCTACCATCTCCATCAACACACGATCAAAAATCCAAATCAACACCCCCAAAAATCCCCAAAAAACAATTCCGGCTATCGAGTTTCTGGCCACCACCATCTCCACCGCCATAAATGCATGAGAATTGAAACTGGTGTCATCGTGGCAGATATGTTTACAAAGCAAATATATAAATGAAGTGGCAAATCACTAGTTCCAAAAAACAAACCAGTGGCATAACACTAAAACCCTAATCTCCAAACACAATAACATGAACCTTCTCTTCAACAAGCATCTGTTATATATACATTCAACATATTGTAAGTAGTAATCAAAATTCTCCAATCCCGTACATCTCTGTATTCCTTCCCAGTTTCTCTTACTAGAATTCACCGCAATTCTCGTGAGAGAATCACATACCTGACAGTACAGCCACCTCCACCACTGGTAAGTCGGTGCGCCGCCACTAGAGTGGTGGCCAACCTGTTGTTAGAGAAAGAGAGTTTATATTTTTTTTTATTTTTAATTTTGATACACAATAGTCCTTGAATAAAATTTCTTTACAAAATAGTCACTGTAAATGTGAAATGATAAGAATGCCCTCATTTGCAAGGCACATGACCTTAAGTAACCAAAAATCTAACTGTGTTTGGTCTAAAGGATAGAACGCGCAAGATTTTGGAACATTAAGTACAAAACTTATCAACTTTTGCACTAAAATAAACTGCTTGCAAAAGTGTGTAAACATAAAGGACAAATCTTGTAATTTACTCTAAAATAAAAATGTCTTTATCAATTTGTTATGATAATATCTTATGAAAATATGATAATAGGTGTGTTTAGGTTTTCTTATATTTGTTCTATACGATAATGTAACACCCTGAAAATCTATTTCGTGATTATGCCTTTTAAGCGTAGTAAAGAAACCGGTTAATTATTAAAATGAACGTTTTATTTACTAATAAAACGAGACTAAATGATAAAATGGGGGAGTTGTATTTTGTAAATAACTATCCCCGTTATTAAATTAGAGAATTAAAAACACACACACATATATATATATATATAATAAAAAAAAACTTAACAAGGTTAGGTTTTAATGTTAACTAATTTAAATAATTGATTTAAAAGTAAGGGGCTGAACTTGTATCAAGGCTAAATTAGTGGGTATAAGGTGGAGAAAGGGTTGGCCAACACACACATGAGGTATGTGTCGACATACAGGAGCTCTCAATGAGACTCCAACCATAATCCACAAGGAGAAGCTCAAATCCATGGAAGTGAAGCCCTAAATTCGTGCATGAAGCTGAAATCGTCATCTAGGGTACAATAAACCAAGAGGTAACCAGTGATTTCCATCTTTATTGAAGTTTCAAAGTTATGTGAAAGGTGAAACAAACGGGTTTTAGTTGTTTCATAGAAATTGGAGGTTTATAAGGGTCACCATTATGATAAGAAACCTCCTTTGTGTAAAATTGATGTTTAATTGTGCAAATTGAATGATTCATAGATATATGATCATGAATGTGAAAAGTGGGTTTTGACCCTTATGTGAAACCCACATTTTAATGTTGATTAGAATGATATATATGCATGATTGAATGTGTAGTTGATAAGCTAGTGCTAGTTAATATGTTAGGATGTTGAAACATAAAAAAATGGCTAAGTGCTTAGGTGTTTTAGCTATGAAATTAGCCTTAGAAAAATCATGTCTGCCAAGTGTTTGTGAAAATGCTTAAAAGAATGTGGAAGTTAGAAATTCTAGTTTTATGTTTGAATCGAAATAGGTTGCAGGCCTGTTTTGTAATAATTGTATAAAATGACGTAATCATCTAATGTGGGTGTATTGTAATTGGTTGGAAAGGTTTTAGGTATACTTTAACTCGCTTTAAGTATACGTAACTGATTAAAGGTTAAACGGGTCAAAACTGTCGATTTCATTAGCTAAGTGGGAAGTTGTTGCACAAAAAAAATAAAAAAGAAAGATAATAAGTTTATCTAAAACCATCAGGAGGGACTATGTCAAACGTGGATGACTAAAACACGTATGGTCGCTTATAGTTGGTTATGTGCATCTATTTGAGTATATTAGAAGTATAAAAGGTATACTTATAATTGACTTATGCATGTATTATGAACTTGTATGCTAAACATGTTCTATATTATTGCACATGTACATACTAAAGTATAGTTTGACCATTAAAAGTCAAGCTGACCTAAAGTTAAAGTTTTAATGAATTGGTGTGTATAAACTCATGAGATATTGTAGTCATTTTAAGAAATGGCTAACTTAACTTACCTTGTGAGTATTGTGTAAATTTGATCTTGTTAAGCTAGGTGGAAGTTTGAAAGGAACGAGTTAAACAAGTTAACGGGTCAAGGAGTGTTTAAAAGAGGAAAAGGTAAGTGGCTTATTCTAATAAGACCATTTGTGATTTAAAACCCGTGTAATTATGTAGATGATTAAATCATTAAAGATATTATAATTAAATTGGTAAAATACCTACAAAAGGGTAATATGCGAATATGAGATTTAAATCTTATAAAGGGGGGGGGGGGGGAATTGCTAAGTCCGGTAAGAGACACCTAACATAATATGTTATGCGAAAAAACTAGTAAAGGTCGAAATACTTAATAAATATTAAGAAAGTGTGAAAAAGTTATCAAACGGGTCAAGTGATGATTTTGTTATCATTTGAATTTGATGCCTAATACTAGAGTGCTAAATATTATGATGGATGGGGCAAACGAGTCAAGTGATGATTTTGTTACCATTTCAGCCCGACACGTAATACTTGTATATCAAGTATTAAGATTCAAAAAATACACGGGTCAAGTGGTGCTGGGTCGCCATTTGAACGCGGAAAAATTTAATGTTTGTTTGGTTAAGTTTTACACACAGATAAAATTATTTGGAAGGTCATGTGTTGCCATGATACGATTGAACAAAATTTGCGAGGTATTGTAATGGGCAGCGCTATCCGGTAAGTCCATAGTTAGTGGGCGGCCTTTGAGCCAAGAAGAATTTAAGGAAAATAACCCACACAATGTGTGGTTATCAAATCGGTAGGTTATTTTGTTAACTAAGCCTAATACGCGCCTATGACGCGTAGAAATGGCTAAAAATGAATGAAAGGAAGTAAATGGTGAAAACCATACCCGTAAGGGCTTAGATGTTTTTTTTTGACATACTTATGGGTTTAAAATAAAGGATTTAAACATGTAATAACGCCCATGGGTGTTAAGAATAGATAAATCACCCATAAGGGTAAAATGATAAATTTTGGAATTTGACTAAGGGTCTAATATTAGATCGAGTCAATTAATTCAGTTTAAGAACAGGAATTAGGAACAGATAGAAAACAAGAAGTTGCAATCGGGATGTTGGATTATGATGGAAATATGCTATAAACAAGCCCCGAATGGTTTTGTGGGGTTCGGATATGTGTTTAGGCTTCAGAAATGAAAAATCAGAATTTGAGGCTTAAGCATGAAAATGCAGCTAGCTGTAATAATTTTCTAGAGAATTAGGTATGTCTGTAACGCCTCGTATTTCAAAGATTATTATTTTTATAAATTCACGCTCGTTTTCTATTTCCTGAGTCGCAACTACAATCGGATCCAAAAACAGTTTAAAACGGAAACAACGCATTTTTACGTGTTTTTAACGAAACGACAACCGAACGCGACTTTTTTTGATGTCTTACATTTAATTCCCGTGTTTAAAACTTAAGTAAAATTTTACGCTATTTCATAATGTTCGGGCGCTGAAATGGGCTTCAGAATCGCGTTTGGGCCACTTTCAGGCTTTTAGACCCAACCTGCTCAAAACCCTATCCTATAAATACATCTCATCTTCTTCATTCTTACTCAAACCCTAGCCCTTTGTCCCTGTCCCTTTGATTTTCCGGTGACCAGAGCCGCGTTTCTGGCGAGCTCCGGCGACCCCCAAACACTCCGGAAGCCACCTCCCTTTCTCCTTGAAACAGAGCCGCCGGCCACCGCAACGGTGGCGGCGCACCAGCAACGAAGCCGCAGCAGTGGCAGTCCCTGCAGCGGACACCCATCGCCTCTCCAACCTTCACCACACTCCTCTCGTCTCTCTCCCTCGGTTCTCCTCCGACAACGGCTCAAGCCGTCTCTCCGGCCCCAAACCACCTACCTCCCTCCTCCTTCCTCCCGTAGACCCCACACACCCGAAACCCCAACAACATCCGCTCTCGCTCTCCCTCGCCCTAGAACGACGACCGGCAACAGCGACGCGACAGAAGCCGCGGGTCTTCAGCGGCAGCACCTCGGTTCAGGTTAGTCGTCCGGCTCAGATCAATGTTTCGGTTCAGTCCGGGTAAACTCAGTTCAGTCTCTGTTCGGGTGGTTCACGGTTTGGGTTAACTTTGGTTTGGTTCACTTCGGCCAGGTTTTGAGTTTCCGGTTCAAGTTCAGGTTCACTTCAGGTTCAATGTTCGGTTCATGCCAAGTCAGCCGGTCCAGTCTCAGTCTCGGTTCAGGTAGTCACGTTTCAAGTGTTAAATTGGTTAAGATTTGATTCATGTTCGATTGTTGTTATTCCAGTTTCAGTTCAGTTTGGCGTTCGGTCAAACCAGGTCAAACCTGGTCAACTGTGGTCAAACAGTCGCGGGTTCGAGACAACATCAGTAAACAACAGTTTCAGTTCTGGTGAACACCAATTTCAGGTTCGAGTCTCTTATTCTATTTTGTTTCCGATTTAGTCAGTTTCGTGTCTCAACTCGACGGTTGTTTTGTCGTTTCAGTTGGCTCGGCTTTCACGACACAAGTTAACTCGGTTCAGTTTAGTGCGACTCGGCTTAGCTTCAGTCAAAAAGTCAAACCTGGTCAACTGTCGGGTCAACGATCTAAAAACGAGGCCCGGTATAGCAATGACGTGTATATTAAATCTTGTTATTCCATATTCATTTATCGTTTTAATTGTGTAACCTAATTTTATACATAATTTGGAAACATAAGTAGGATATGTAGATATATATTTGTATTGTTTTGATAAAATTGTTGAGTTTTGAAAATGTTATCGACAACTAGATTGTCGGGATCATCCAAAACAAGAGGAAACTCTGCCCGTTTATCGAAAAAAATAAATATACTTATTTACTACACTTCCGGCAATATATATATATTTTCACTTTATGCTTTTCGACAAAACACATTTATTCATTACACCGTTCAACAACATATTTATTTAATATTCCTTTCGACAAAGTATATATCTATTTAACGACAAGATATACTCATATTATTCCTTCCGGCAAAATAAATATATATTATATACTTTTTGAAAATTATACTTCTCTAACGACAATATATATATATATATATTACGTGTTTCCGACAAACAATATATATTTATCTATTATTCTTTTCGTTAAAAAAATACATATATGTCTATTATCCCGTTTCGTCAAAATATGCTTTTATCTACTTTCTTTTCGCCAAAAATATATATATTTATTGTATTATTTTGATAACACTTTTACGACACTTTTGACGAATTTAACTTTAGAGTCGTTACACAAATTCCGTGCTAAACGTACACGTACCTTCAACTCCGATTCGATTATTCATCCATGTTCGTTGTCATTTAAGGTGGCATTGGTGTCCCTTTCTCCCACTCATCAACTCGTCGTGGAATTTCCAAAGAAGACTTAGCAATTCTGTGAGTACACTCGACCCACATTTGTTTATATCACTTTTTGGGTGTAACATGTTTCCATATACAAAAATCACAAACACTTAAACTTTATGAAACGCATAAACAATCCTATACACATGACTACTTGAATCGTATAATTGTTGCTTGTCTGGGGATAAACGTTGTGCTATGCTTTAGTCATTAACATTTTTAGCCTTTGTTTGACATGCTTAGCGCTATAGGAATTCACGCATCCACCTCCATCGTGTTATTTGTGAGGTCATGTTAAAACATCGTGATTGCGTTACGGGTTTGATTATTAGCATTGCATGCCTTGATATTGCTCTTGTGTAGATTTGGTTGCCATGAGGATTGTTAAAACTTTATTCGTATACGTATGCTATGCTTAAACTTGTGTACTCGCCTTTGCTTTTGCATTGACTTTATTTTAAAACATGTTACAGGTTGAAGGAGATGACGCTATGAAAACAATATAGCAAGGACTAGATACACACAAATTAGACGTTAGGTTTAATGTCGACGTATCAATTTTGTTATGACTTTGCAAATGTTAGGTTGTTCTTTGTTTTGTTACATTGATGTATTTGACAATTCTTATGAAATGAAATATGGTTTAATTAATTATTGTCACTTAATAATGTTGTGAGCAATGAGCAATCTCGTTTTCGTCTCATCCCGATGTTTCCGCCATTGGTTGGGGTGTTACAGTCGCGTCGCGCGACAGACTGAGATTAACTCCGTCGCGTGACGCGAGGGAGTTGATCAACTTTCCCGGGTCAAAGCAAGGCGTCATGCGACACCTTAAACCAAAATCCCTCGCGCGACGCGAGGGACATGAAATTTTCTAAATTTGTTATTTTTGTGTTCCGGATTCGATGGTTTCATTTATACGTTTTAGTTGCTAACCGTTTGTATGGTTGTAACATATCAGGTGAAGGACTCACTCATGAATCGGATAAAGATCAAGCCCTGACGCGAACCTAACACAAGAATCGTCCATGAAGCTTCCGCATGCTTTTATTTGTAAAAGTAAATTTTTGTGTAATAAATCCTTATGACGCTTCGTTTGGGTTATCAGTCAATCTAGACGTATAAGTTATATGTTTTAAAAAAATAAAAAATATATATGGGACCTAAATTCATTCGGATATTAAAATGTTTGGTTATAATGGGAGGGGGTCTTACAGATAACCTTATAAATACTCATGAATAACATGATATTCATTTGTGTAAAATTTTCACAAGCATACATGGTAGTAGCATAATATTGACCCCCTCCTTTTCCCTACCTGTCACCTAATCTTGTCCTCGAAACCCTAGTCGTCGTTGTCGTCTTCGTATCCCTGGTGGTCATCACATCTTCCCATGCTATTGTCAAAGAAGTTGAAGCCAGTACCACAAAACAGGTTAATTACATTCTTCTCATTGTTATTTGCTACCTCCCTACACATGTTAAACATTAAATTTTATCTTTCTAATTACCTTCTACAGCGAAACCAAGTTTTTTTTTATCCTACTAGATATTGCTTTGTTATGTTAGTGGCACCATTGCACCTCCCAATAAACCATTCTTATCAATGGAACCTTCTCACCTAACCTCAGTCTTCTTATTTGATATGAAGTTGATAAATGAGTCTTTATTCTTCTTCAATCTTCTCTAACCACTACTACAATAGCGAAGGCCCTTGGTCCCAAAACCCCTGGCAAGGTTTTGTGTACGTTAAAACAACCTAAAACTATGAATACATGGAACACACGTAAATCTACCTGACTCGTTAACACGACTTGAAAAAGGTGTTTATTCTACATCTGATTATGGTCGAAAGTTTAAGTCTTTTTGTTACTGACTAACAACTATTAGACAACCTATTGCTAACCTGTTGTTTAATCCGACCCTTTTTGGAGCTTATTTCTCAAGCTGAAAGCCAGGAGCTATTTATTCAGTCTTTGTACAATACGACTAATATAATTATCAGATTTGCATCCCATCAGAAACATGTGTCATCCTTTCGTGAATCATACACTCGCGGCAGTGATCGCTTGGGTAACTCCAACGTGGGTGGCTATTCAGGTCTTCGTGACCGCCTCATGGTCCACTTTTCCGAACTGGTCTCTTGATTATTGGTACCCTAAACAATCCTCCTTAAATAGTTACTCCTGAATGGGATTGGGTTGATGCATTGAAACTAGACGATCTACCTAGGGTTACTCCTTTTTCTTGATAAAATTCTCGTCTATTTGGGTGCTAAAAAGCAACAGACTGTGTCATGATCAAGTTCTGAATTTGAATTCGAGTTGTCACTCAAAATCTAGTTTATCACCAAAGAGCTAAACACAATGATACTGATTACAGTTTTGTTTTGAACCCGTGTCCTAGGGTGGTTACACACTAAGTTTGTTTCTACAAAGCTTCTAAGACATATTTGAAGACTTCCGTGTCCTAAAAAGGGTGTAATTGTCATTTAATTTTTAATAGATGTTATGATTATTATCTCTTATGTAAATGAGAGATTGCATTTGATTAGGTTTTCTTGTATTTATCCTCAATTATATCGTTATAAATAATCATCAATAATATACTAACGATGTGAACAAATCTATTATCAAATAACAATGTAATAAATGATAAGTTGATAATCTATAACAATTATAATCCGCTAACTAAAAAGTAATGACTGAAATTTGATAATGGGGGTATACATCAGGTCACATATGAAAGCATCCGTAGTCGAGTGTACAAAATATATAAATAAAAGAGAGGTACATAGGTTGTAGGTTTATTTGCCACATAGGTTGTAGGTTTATTTGCCGAATATGAATATATGATATGACAAGTGTAGTATTGATTCATACATCTCCTATATAAATGAACCGCGGTCAATGTACTTCTCTAGACCGGCGTTACCTTTACAAAACTTAGTTTGGTATGTGCTACATTTTATGATTATAGACGTATACCATCATCATCATCATCATACTTAGTAAAACACACTAATAGCAAAGCTAAAATAGGGTATGAGTAAGGTAAGATTTAGACAGTCTTACCTCTAACATGTAGGAATAAAGGTGTTGCTTCTAGTGAGACCCCCGACTTGATAGTAGTTTCGCATCAAACCTTGGATCTAAGGCACATAGCACTTAGCAATCGGGACAAAGACGATTGGTGCATGCCCCCGAACGCCCACGTATATACATTATATAGGTATGCCGCAAATGGGTCGTTGATTAAAGATCTAGATGTAGAATTTATATGTGAAAGAAATGACAAAATTTTAATAATTTGAAACCTGACTCGAATACGTTGTACGTTTATTACTAATCGGTAAAAGGATATTTTAATTCTACGAGTGGTTTGAAACCGGATTCGAAACAAGTAAAATATTATATTCTTTTATTTCAAATTTAATAATCATAATGGATACAATGTTCGATTTTCAAAAACAAAAGGCGGCCATATAGGTTTAAATTTTAAACCAAACAAGGTGCCAGCATTCCATCAATGTGGAAAATACGAATTTATAATGAATGGAATATGTGGACATTTCTAAGAATACTTTTCTTTGTTTCTACATATTCGAATATACATAATTAATTCATTTTTAATATTCATATTATTTCAAAACAAGAAAAAATCGTACCATATACATGTACTCAGTATTATATATCCAAAACGACATAAAATTTGTAGGTTTTACATTTACAATTAAGACACCATATTCACTATCACCGGTTTATATTACTCTATTTTTAATATATAGATGTACAACGCTCTATTTTGCTGTAAAGAACATAAAATCAAAACAAAAAAAATGATAAAAGCTGAAGTGTTCTATTGAGTCAAGCATGAAAGAAAAATCTAAGTTTAGAACTTTCTCCTTGATATGGTCCTACACATATAATATTCAAACTTGTCAACTAACTAAAAATAAAATGTATACCACTAAGTTACATAAAACATTTAAAATAAAATGTGTCATTTTATACACTTTTTAAATTAATAAAAATCGTATTACTATTACCACTAAAGTAAACTAAACACAAACAATATGTCATAAAATAATTATGTTTATGATATTTTTTATCTTTAATTTTCAACATAAATCACCAAATCAATTTAACTAATGATACACACATATTATTTAAAAATTCTATATACAAACATATCAATACGTGAACCTGTTAGGTCGACGGACACAGTCTGTTTATCTAAACGTCTTCTTGATTTAACCCAAAACAAACATAAATCTATTTTAACAAAACTCAAACACGTAAATAGGTGCACATCTTCCACATAAAAAAAAAGAAACACTCTCTCGTAACTTACATGATGTGTAGGTTTAGCCACTCCCTATCTAATATTAATCCATGGTATAAAATAAAATAAAATTCAAAATAAATACGCGGAATGAACACCAAAGTGTTTACCTTCCATTATAATTTTCTTTTGTGAAAAAGTTTGACATTGTCATGATTGATCATTATCCACCTTTTATTTTTCAAAAAAGAAAAAAAAAACGAATATATATAAATAAAAATAAACATGGAGTCCCCATTAATCATCCCTCATATCAGTAATCTTCACGCAATTCTACTTTCAAGTTTCAACCCTCTCTCTCCTACCACCTATACATACACACTTCTTGTATCTATCAATCTCTAATCTCATATAATACCCATTCAATTCAAACTCTTCACTTGGGGCTTTTTCTGTACCCTTCACCAATCAAATACCCACCAATTCTCATATCTTTTTTATATTCAAATTTGAAAAAAATGGAGTGGATTGAAGCAAGAGCATTGAAATCAAGTTTTTTACCGGAAATAATTGGCATGAAGTCAACCCAACAAGCTTATTTTGATGATTTTTGGTGTGTTGGTGGAATTAACAACGTTGTTAGTGTCTCTAGTGATGAGGTTTGGGTTGATGATTTGTTAGACCTCTCTGATAAGGAATTTAGTAACCCTGATGGTGATTCGGTTGGCGAATCCTCCGAGGAGGAGTTTGCATCGGTTTCTTCGTCGGAAAATGATAGCAATTCGATGAATTCCGGCAGTTTTTCGACCGCCGGAGACCTTGTGTCTCTTACCGGTGACCAGCTCCCCGTTCCGGTAATTAAGATAACTTTTTTTACCCCGTGTAACTCACTCACCCAATCAAATTTGTGGTTAAGATGTATACTTCCTAACTAAAAGTTTAAAAGTTAAAATCTTGCACCGTGTAAATATTGATATATTTATTCTAAAAAATCTATAAATTATTGTTAACCATGACCTTCAAGCATTGTACGGGTGACGGTGTATTTTTTAATAATAATTCTTAGATTTTTTATGATAAATACATCAATATCTATACATGAGATTTAAACTTTTAAACTTTTAGTTGTGAAGCATATCATTTAACTTTTAACACGCTCCTTTAAACAATGTACCTTAAATGTATTTATCTTATAAAATCTAGCAATTATAATTCTTGCATGAAAATTTACATAATTCTCAAATAAATTTACTTTTTCTTGATCTAGGAATTATAATTATTGCATGAAAATTTATATGATTTTTAAAATAAATTTACCAAATTTATTTGGTTTAATTATTTACGAACCTTTTTTTGTTTCATTATTTCAGATTGATGATATGGAAAGCCTTGAATGGTTATCACATATTGTGGATGATTCCGTGCCGGAGAATCCAATTTTATATCAACTGTCGGCGGTGAAGCTGCCGGAGCGAGCCGACAGAACCCCCGTGAGCCGGTTTGAACCGGTGGCTAATGTTTCGGCTCCGAGTTTCACGGTTTTGGGATTACCCTATCCGGTTCCGAGAAAGTGTCGAACCGGACCATCGAGAAAAGCGGGTCGAGTCTGGTCAAGCGGGTCGCGTTCACTCACCGAGTCGTCGTCGAGTTCTTTGAGCTCTAATGACTCGTCGATAACCTCTCCTATGCTTTTCCTAAACCCGGTTTATTTCACCGAGTTGTTTGAAAAGCCGCCGGCTGCGAAGAAGCAGAGGAAAAGTCCAGCCAGCCAGAATGGACCGGGGTCGTCAAGCGATTCGTTGAGTCAACGGCGGTGTACTCATTGTCAAGTTCAAAAGACACCTCAATGGCGAACCGGTCCATTAGGTCCGAAAACGTTATGTAACGCTTGTGGCGTCCGGTTTAAATCCGGGCGGCTTTATCCGGAGTATCGACCGGCGTGTAGCCCGACTTTTTCCGTTGACGTTCATTCGAATAGTCACCGGAAAGTGTTGGAAATGAGAAAGAGGAAGGAAATAGAAGTTGAACCGGGTCATTACATGGCAGTTCAAACAGGTTCGGTTCAGTTGGTTGAACCGGTTTTGGCGGTCTAGATTCTAGAGCATGTTCGGTTACAATTTTGGTTGGCCGGTTTGAAAACTTTAGGTAGGTTGGTAAGAGTAGGTAAAAGATGTATTGTTTAGGTTTAATTATTTTTGTTAAATTTAGGGTGTTTTTATTATTTTAATTTAGGTTATAATGAGTTGTACTTTATGTAATAGATGTAGTTTGTATTATTTTTGTAATAGTAGTTTATAAAATCTTCTACAACGATATGTTGGATGTCGTTTTCGAATTTCAAATTGAAGTCTAGTTTTGAATTATTCAAATTTCTTTGTTGGTTTTTGTCAAGTCGTCGTTAATGACATTGGCTTACTGTTATCGGTTAGTTTTAAATGCATTTATTGATAAGATTGTTACACCTATGATATCTAGTGCACAAATTGTTGGAACCATGGTAAACGAACTTTCATTTGTCATATATTTGTCATAGCATCTCCATCGTGGCCGTTTTGGAGACTGTTCGATGTGGAAAAAAACAAAAACGGGCCTGGGAGGACATGAAAGAGATAGACACACCCAAATATCCTTTTATAAGAATGTGCTCGTGAGAAGGAGGTGAGAGGGGAGGAAAGAGGGGTTGTCAGCTGACGTGAAGGTGGACATGGCCCGTAAAGATGGTCTAACTTTCTATACATGTGGATCGATGTGTATTTACTATCTTGAATCACACAAAACTACTATCTATGCATGCCTTATTATAATTGTCATATGATGAAGGATGTCCATATACCTCTCTTTTGTCTTTACAACATGATGTTTAGGTGTGATTCATGAGTTTCGCTTCGACAATTGAATTTGCTAAATAAAAGCATACGTGAATCATCTTTCACTTTCTACTTTACTAAAGAAAATGATAGTGCTTTAAAGAAATTAGCTTTATAGTTTTTTGTGTGATTGTGTGAATAAGATCACATTAAACATCTCAACTTTATACACGAAGTTTTGGTGATTCTCACCATATCTTTTTAGGAACCCTTGGTTCACGACTTCTTATGGACTTGCCTATGGTATTATAAATAAAACGCTTAAAACTTGTTTTCAATTAATACACATTTAACTTTCATGAATGCCTTTGCGTATACCTCTACACATTCATGAATAAAAGGTTAGCTATCACAATCAAAACTATATGACCCATTAGCACACAGTTTTATAAGTTGAGATGTTTAATGTGATCTCATGAATAAAAGGTTAGCTATCACAATCAAAACTATATGATCCATTAGCACACAGTTTTATAAGTTGAGATGTTTAATGTGATCTCATTCACACAAAAAACTAAAAAGCTTAGTGGTTGTAAGTTCAAATCCTAAAAAAGAAAGGTGTATTGATTTTAGTTAAAAAAATAAAGTTTTTAAAAAGCACACATGATAATCATATATATAAAAAGCAATTTACAAAATAACCACTCATATATATAAACTCAAACCTCAAAAAAACCTCATGATTACCCCATGGTGTTCCTACTTGTAAACTTAAAGTCCATCTTATACTTGGCAAAGACTCCATAATCATAACAAGACTTAACCAAGTCATAATCGTAAACTATACATCTTTAGTCACTTAGAGTAGCGTTTATGTCATTTAACTATTTATGTACGCGCGTGTTAGTATGGGTGCATACATAGTAAGTATACAAGATTACTTACTATTTTAGTTGCACTTTTAAATTAAAAGATCAAAATATATGTTGACTTGCATGGTTACATTGTACTAAACTCTAATCAAAATTTCATTTTATTTTTCAAATAAAAATGTAATATGTTATAATAATCTATTTGTATTCTTTGTTATCTTTTAATACCTATTATCACTACTAGAAAAACAACTTTCATCGAATAAAATATAATCGACAGACAGAAGTGTATGTGATTATCAAATATATCATCCATAGATAAGTCAGGTCATCAAAAACAATTCATAATATATGTCAACGACTCGTCGGTGATATATAACAAATCACCGTAAGAGCTAGCAAATGACCCAAAAAGTGGGAAAAGTTATGATTTTCTAAATATCCGTATCTCTCTTTAAGGTTTTTCAATAGGTTTTCTATAATTTAATCTTTTACCTTTCTTTGGCTATAAAAGATATAAACTACTTTTAATTTTGAGCCTTTTTACGTCGTAAGCATGAAACACATGAGTCTTTTTTTTTCTTTTTTGGTGAAAGGCGAATTTCTTGCTTTTGTGAGACTTGAACCCAATATCTTATATTTATTTGTTTAAAAGGTTTTGTTTTACCGCAAACCAACCCGACTGAATAATAAATAGATATAGTAGTTTAACATTTTTTCTATTTGGTTTTACACCTGAAAACAAACTAAATATATACAGCCTTAAGATGATATGCATGTATCTTAGCTTCCGATGAAAATTATAAACACAAAATACGAATTTAACATTTAGAAACAAAATAAGGGGATGTTTTAGCAACTTCTGAACGGTTAAATATGAAATAGTAGAGATCTGAACCATTAAGTGTTGATCCAGTAATATGTCTGAACCATAAAGTGTTGAACCAGTAATATGTCTGAAAAATTCAGATTAGAGGTCTTAGTAGTATAAACCCTTAACCATTCAGAGGTAAATGTCTGAACCATTCAGACATGACCCACAAAGTAAACAGTTTGAACCATTAAATGATAAACTAGTAAGATATTTGAACCGTTAAAAGACTCGTTAAGAATAAGAGCTAAACAAACTACCCTAAACCAAATAAATATATAACAAAATAGTAACAAAGACTATCAAAAATCAGTTATCCAAAAAAAAAACTCTTTTAGAGACAATGAAATAAATCTTTTTTTTTATCGATTTGCTAATACCTTAATTAAGTGGTACTGATGTTAATAAATCTTCGCCCAGAAAAATAATAAATAAAATATCTTTCATATTTTAAACAACTTAAAATGAAAAATAAGAAATTTCAAATGGAGAAAAAACACACGTTGACAATATATGGAATATGGGTGGTTGATGAATGTAGTATGATGTTGAAATATCTTCCATATGAGGGCACAATTCATAGTAATTATGATTCACCAATCCATAGCCACTACTCCAATAATACAGTTTTCTCTCTTTGTCCCCTTCCAAATGTTGGCAAAATTGTAAATTCCGTTATCCATCTATAACTATGATATCGTATGAAAGTTTTATATACAATCATGAAATTAAAAACTTAGTTTAAATGTGCAAAGAGAATTTGTAAACGTCATAGACATCACAACCTCATAACATTAGATAAAACAAGATTAAAAATAAATTCATTCAACCATATAATGATATAATCACATCGAGACACTTATAGTTCATAAATATACGAGTAAACACTAACTAATATATTTAATCTAATACTCATATCATGATCATGACAAAAAAAAACTTTGATCTACCAAAAAAAAAAACTTTGAACTACCGATATGATAATTTTTTTAATGACAAGTATCCAACTTACTCCAAATGGCAAAAACAAACCCTTAAACCCTTTTCCCAAGTTTGAATCCTTTCCAATGGTGTTTGCCCATATTTACTGAATTTACACTTAGTAGGGATCGATTTGGGACCTCCTAAAAGGAAATCATTTAGTGCAAAACCCTTTGACCAACTGGGCTATATCATATTAGCGTTGAGATAAATGTGTTGAAGAAAACTTCTTTTATGTGGAAGAACCAATATGTATCTCTCTAGACTACTAGTACTACGTGTTTATGAAGATAACATAAAAATAAATGGTGAGCATATAATATTGAGGGTGTATTTGAGATATATAGAAAGTAATGTTTCTTTTTTTTTTCTCCGCAATAAAAAGTCGCATCGGATAGCTATTAAAATTGTGACATGATCGTGACACGAGTAACCAAAAAGTGACCTTTAGTGATGGGCAGTTCATAGGTAGTGTCATGGGCATGACGTCCCTTAACACACTTTGTGAAAGCTCAAGTCTTTGCCTTCATTCAATATTATAGTATTTTGAAATTCACAATACATATTAGATTAAAGATAATTGAAGTGTATTTGATGTTTAACTCTCGCCTACTTATGCTTTGTGTGAGACCATAAAGGTTATTTTTTTCATCAATGGTGAAGCTAATGTGTCTTATGACATGGGTATTAACTATAACTAACGTCACTCGGCTACACATGACATAACAACGTCAAAACAAAACGTAACATAACATGCTTAGCATCTAACGACTAACAATACAACGTCGCCAAACCCACATGAATGTGTTTTCATCCATTAATTATCAAGCCTCTATAGCTTCACGTCAATGCCGTTTGCAAAGTCGTTAGTTGAACATACACGGATATATGTCAATAGTATTTGTGCTCAGCTAATCAGTTTTGTTTCAACCTTGGAAGCGACCATTTATAACTTCATTTTTAACATTGGTATATGCTTATTTTCCATAATACAAATGAGTTATAGCTTATAAGCATTAGACTCCACATTAGAAGCATAAATCTTTGTAAACTCATAAGCATATAATTTATCAAGGGTCAATTAGTTAAGTTAGAACTAGATACTCAATTACAATCAAGATAGAATAAAATTAGAAGCCTAAAACCCGATCAGTTAAAGTTACAAGTTTACATTTTACCTCACACGAGTAGTTAAAAGTGTAAAAATTAAAAAAAAATTGATCAAAATATTATTATCCTTTATTAGATTAGCTGTCAATTATTTGATGAAGGTGATTACCCTTGACTATTACTTAACATCATCAACATCAATCCCCCCCCCCCCCCCCCCTCCTCCCGCTCTTTCTTTCTCAAAACCATGTTCATTAAGAACACCTAAAACAATTAGAATTGTACACCCTAAACGGAAACTCCAACAAGATAATGAAATATGTCGTTTACTTCTCTCTATGTTGTGATTGACTTATCAGGTATATGATTATATTTGTTTACCATATCATATTTACATAATTGATCAACAAAAAGGTGACTCCTGAAATTAAAGGGGTGAAATCAGTTAAGAATCCTATAACTTAAATCTCAAGGGTGTAAAGTCTTGAGCTTATAAAATGAAAGAATGTGAAAGGTTGTGGGCCGTTCATTAAGTCCATTTTAATTCTGAGGTTGAGTATTTGGGTAACCAGACCACTTTAATTTGGTTAAAAATAATAAATAACTATAAATTAAATGGACTTAAGTTGAAAAAGAATAGTAAACTGTTGCTCCCACGTTAATGAAATTAACTACAAGCTCGTGCTACCTCATACTCTATACTAGTTTCACCCTCATCATGTGCAAACTATGTTTGGTTAATTTACGATCACAATAATGGGGTTAAAGCGATTCAATGCGTACACTTTTATTATTATTAAATCGTATGCAATTTTTATCTTATATAGATAAATACAGAGATAACACGTAACCTGATCTGAGTTATATTTTGTTTTGAGATAAACTTAGTTAAATATATAGATAAATGCAAAGATAACATGTAACCTGATCCGAGTTATACTTTATTTTAAGGTAAACTTAGTTAAAGCTGCATGGTTGTAAAAATCCTGACTAGACGTCGATTAATCCCCTATTAATTCCGATTAATCCCCGACTAATCGCTAGTCCAACCCCACCGCTCGACCAACGATTAACAATTACCACAACACTTAAAAGTGAAAGGTCAAAACTTCTCTTATGTGTATTCATAAACTTGTAACCTCCTAAATCGTCTCATCAAAAACTGAATTTTATAATTTATAGCATAGCTTTTAAAACACGTCAACATTTCATACATCAATTATTATGGAAAGACAAACATACACCGACAAATCTATCCATTCTCATTTTTTAACATGGTTGTAAAAGTCCTGATTAGACGTGATTAATCCTTAATTAATCGGAATTAATCACAATTAATCTCGATTAATCGTTAGTCCTCACCCCACCGACCGACTAGCGACTACCGAATTCTATAACCATGCTTTTTACCAGCCCGCTTTAACATCCAAAATTATACCTTTGGATAAGCATAGATTGTTTTTCAAACAACAATTGATACGATTTTTAAGTAATTAATCATCATAACATTTAGGATCTAATAACATACGTGTGGAGTTATTTCCATGTCAAGTCAGTTTTTTCATAATGTTATGATTGTTATGATCTACGATCGGACATGCATAATATAAATTGAACCGGATACAATAACTAGTTTTAGTTTTCTAAAATATCATCATCTCAAAATGACTAGTCATAATTGCTTTGTAAATACATCAATTGATTGAATTATTAAGAGGGTCCAAACACCAACTAACTTGAATGGCCCATGATGGCCATTTCCCCTCAATTGTATTTGTCTTGGTCTCTTCACCAAATTGGTGACAAAGGTAGTGTACAATTGAAGCATGCCATGTGACAGTGGATAATGATACCAACTTATACACCAAAGTGTAACATCTTGTGTGTTGAGTAATGTCTAAAAATATTTCAGAAATACTATAAAGCCTAGAGTTTGATCTTTGTATAAAGTTTCCAAAAAGTAAATTTGAAAATAAAGTAAAATATTAATGAACAAAAGTCATACAAAAACTATTAATGAACATTCGATGCTTTTTTTTTCTTTTTTGTGTTATATACAAAATAAACTTGTAACCATAGAATTTTCTAAATATTAAATAACGCATGTTTCAGTTCACCTAAATGACAAATCTCTGAATATAGCATCCACCATTCTGTTTTTTATTATACCTTATCATTCTAATATTGTGATGTACCCAAAACGATGTGTTGGTAACGATGCACGTGTTGAATGATTTAAACGATTGTAATTTGTAAGCACTTAATGCTATAATTTGATTTATTTTGATTTTCTGAAATGTAAAAACATTTTTTTTTCGAATGGCAAATTTCTTTTAATCCATGTCGTATATTGGACTTGAACCCAAGATCTTCCTCCTAAACCCAGATGTTTAAAGAGTTTATTTTTACCAATGGACCACCGTTCCATTGGTAAATGTAAAAACATTTATTATCAAAGAACGGCACATATCAAGTTATGATATTTAGTGAAATTAGTGAAATGATTTAACTAAAAAGTGCAAAAAATATTGTTATGTTACTGCTAGGCAAGCATTATGTTTTTAACTAAAAGACCGTTTAATAAGCGTGTAATGGTTTAACTAAAATCTAAGTAAAAAATAATAAAAAAATATGTGATTGGTTAGTCTTCAATACGCCACCTCTTTTTTCTTTCATGCATGCCATTGGCTTGACGGAGCAGCCTATGACGCCTCATGGTTAACATGGGTGTACGTATTGGTTTAACAGTGAGGTGACTAGGACGCCATGCCACTACGCATAGTTATTTATGGACATCAACTACATAGGCCCATTGAATTTGAATCTTGGCTTGACCAATATATGCAATTCAATAACAATAATAATAATTATGAATGAAAATATTATGGTCATTTAAGAATCGGTGGAGAGGGAAAGGGGTGGGGAGATTATTTGTTTAAAAGTTAACAGGATATTTTAGAGAATATTACCATATGTTTTAAAACTTGAACTCTTAAAATTACATAAAATATATTTTTATCCTCCTTATATGTATTATAATATAGACATAGTAAATACAAATGTATTTGTACCTCATCACGAATAAGTAACATTCGGACTTAACTTACAATATACAATTAGTGGTTTAGTGATATAATGTTTGCAAATATTTTCATAAATAAGTTCGCTTATTTTACAAATATTTAAGTGTATGGTTGTTGGTGAAATTATTTTTTGATGTTGTTTAGATCATCTTTGTAATAAAAAAATTATGTGTATTTATAAAAAGCCCTGAATATCCCAAACTAGATATGTGCGAACTATTGTTCTATTGTGTTCTCGAGTTAACTAAAGGAAAGAAACGAAGAGAGAAAATTTAGGAGATCAAAGAAAGAGAATGAAAGTGAAAGATATAATTTTATTTCGTGTTCCCGAGTTCATAGGAAACAAAAAGAAAGCATTGATTTTATATGTTATCAAGTTGAAAGGAAGAGAAATAAATGTATAACATTACAACCATACCCTCATTGGGTTTTATAATAGGTTAAGTAGCAGGGTAAAGATTTTTTTTTCATTCAACTTCCTTCCGTTAATGAAACTTGGGAACACAAATATTTTTCAATTATTTAAATATATCATTTGGATCTTTTGTGTTTCTATACACATATAAAAATATACATTTCTATTTTACACAAATAGTCCCTTTAATTAAATCAAAGAATTACATAAATAATCCTTGATGTTATAAACGGTGTTTTGGTCATTTCATAGAAATCTAACAAAAAAACTAACATTTGTTAGTATTAATACCTAAATTTGTTACAAAATTAAAAATTAATACCTTAGATTGTTATATAGACCTATTAGTAGCCTAGATTGTTACTTTACATGACCTAAAGGGACTAAGGATATAATTAATTAACTCATATTAAACCCTTCCAACTATTGTTTTCCACTATAAAACATGTGTTTACTAAAACTTAAAATTTCAAATTAATCTTATTATCTTAAAGCCCAAATTAAAACATGGTTTATCTTAAGAAGTCAAGTTTGCATTACATTTTTAAAATTTAAACTAGCATTGATAACACAATCCGTTGTAGTCTAGTTGGTTAGGATACTCGGCTCTCACCGAGAGACCCGGGTTCAAGTCCCGGCAACGGAATTATATTTTTTTAAAACCCAAACCCTAAATCAGTTTTTTCCCAATTTAATTTTTTCATATTCTTAACCAAAACTCCTATGTTTCCAGATTATTTCCAAACCCTAAATCAGCTTCTTCACTTTATCCTGTGCAAATGACGATTACTCTCAAATTCAGCTGTTTAAATCTTTTACTGCTCTAAGTTGTCATCGTGTTTGATCCAGTTTTCTCACGAGGCCGACGGTACCTCTTATTTTTCGCTTTTAGTTTTACTTATGTATGTGATTGTGTTTGATTCTTTTATGGTACTTTGGTTCGTAATTCACAACTTATAAATTTGCAATAGTGTAATTATGAAACGTCTGAAGCTATTACTTGTGTTGTGTGATCGGATGATATAAATTTTTCGTAATGAAATTAGAATAGCTGTAGTTTTAGATTCTAATATTGTGTGGAGATATACGAAGCATATGTGACAAGATTTTGTACCGATATCTGTTGGAGAACAAACGTGTTTGAAGCTGCAAACAGGGTTCAGGGGGTGTTCACGGCTGAAGGCGTCTGCGTTAGAGATGGCCACATGCTGGGGGGACACTTTTCTTCACGTGGAAAGGCCTCTAGGGAGCCCGTCAGCTGATGTGGAGGACGGTCAGAAAGCCTGTCATTCCCCCTCTGCGTTGGGGGGGGGGGGTCACTTCGGAAGGCAGCTGCATCCGAGATAGTGCTGCCAGTGAAGAGCAGTGGCGGACACAGGAATTATTTTCTAGGGGTGCGGGTGAGAGGTTTAACCAAATTTTCAAGGGGTGCGATAGGGATTTTGCCCTATAATTACACCAATTTTTTTTCAAGGGGTGCGCCCACCCACCCAACCCTCTATACCTAGGTTCGCCCCTGGTGAAGAGGATAGAGGGAGCTGGTCAGTCGTTGTGGTGGGTGGTCAGATCGCCTGTTGTTCCCTCCTATGCGTTGGAGATGGTCTTAGAGAACAAACACGTTACAAGTAGCAAAACATTGCTAACATTTAGGTTGTCCTGTTTTTGTTAACCATTTGTAAGAAGGGAAGTGGTAATTTTCTTTGTTATTTGATTTATAGGTTAGCTAATTGTCAAGTATAAAATTTTTCGCTTCCTGTCCAGTATTGGCATCCGTCAGGTTTGAATCCTAAGTTATGACTTAATGCGTTAGGTCAGTTGGTGCCTGCTGAAGCATTAGGTCATAGGGCCAGAATCATTGGCCTGAAAGCTTAAAAGTTAGACAAGAGGGCCACATAACATCTTGTAAGGAAAAGATCTATCCAGTTTTGAGGTTTGATATCCTGTTTGGAACAGGTGGGTTATGGATTTTGAGAAATGTGCCAATGTTTAAGATATGCGATGACTGATCATGAGAGTGATAATATGTTTATGTTTACACATGTTTGTTAGCTATTTAAATATAAGGAGCCTTGAAAGACCTTTGACTTTCACCTAGTTGGGTGCTAATCGATGCAGGGTCAACTAAACTGTCCGGACTGATTGAGTGGTGAGGACCCTCTAATGCATAAAGGGCTGCTTAAGCAGCTGTTTGTAGGGGTATTTGGCAAAGTACTTGTTATTTTGGATTGGGGTTTAAGTGTATATATCGTTTTGTTTTGATTTAAGTTCTACTTGGATATGCTTTTTTTTCTTTTAAGTTCTATTTGGATATGCTTTTTTTTCTTTTAAGTTCTATTTGCATATGCTTTTTTTTCTTTTAATAAAGTACTTGTTAAAAGTTGAAGTTGTATAAGAACATGAAGACAATTTCTGTCAGGTATTTGATTTGTTTTTGATTCAGTTACGTTCTAAAGATCGCTATAATAATATAAAATAATGAATGCATCGCATGTATGTGTATTAAGGATTCATTTGTTTTCAGACCTCATTGCCTAAGTGTCACGTTAAATGGTACCATTTATTAGCGTGTATATTATTTTAGGATAATATATTAGAAGATTAGTATCATGTATTATTTGTGTTTATCTGTTTCCTATTTTAGCTCCTAAGAAGTCGGTCCTAGTCCTGTATATATATTTTAGATATTACTGAATAAGAGATCAAGGAATTACGATTACCTTTATGGTATCAGAGCTTTCAAGCTCTAAACCCTAGTTCTTCACAGATCCCAGACTACGAGTCTGCTGCCCCAGCCTTCTTTTATTCGTTTTTTTTTTCAACACCTGTATTATCTTCACAGATCAGCCATGGTCGATACCAAGCAAACTGATGCTGGTTCATCATCCGACCCTAAAACACCTACTCTCCATCCTGTTTACACTGTTACAAACATCCAGAACAAAGTGCGGGTTCTGGATGGTACCAAGGTCACCTATTCGTCTTAGGTGAAACTGTTTCAGTTGACTGCTCGTGGTTACAAGGTAACAAACCACATCGATGGCACCCTTCCACCAGAGAAAACTGATCCTGACTACGAGTCATGGATGGAGATCGATGCCATTGTTCTGCAGTGGATTTACAGTACCCTCTTCGACGATCTCCTGGTTCGTGTTCTTGAAACTGACTCTACTGCTTTAGAGGCCTGGTTACGCATCAAAGGCCTGTTCACCAACAACAAAGGATCTAGGGCAGCCACCCTAGAACATCAGTTTGTTAATCTGACTCTGAAATCCATGCCATCTCTCGGCGCCTATTGCCAACGATTAAAGAATATTGCTAATCAATTGGCTGATGTTGACCAACCGGTCTCCAATCAGCGCCTCATCCTTCAATTAGTTAGGGGCCTACCATCTGAATTTGACACAACTGCAAGCATCATCAACAAGGAAATTCCTACATGGGAAGAGGCTGTTAGTTTGCTTCAGTCTGATCAGCAGCGACAAGAGGCACGGGAATCCCTTAATGCTTCAGCCGCCTCGTCAAACATCATGACTATCTCTGAAGATCAGCAACCACCACACCGCAGGCAGCAGCAACAGCCTACACGCGGAGGTGGTGGCTCATACAGGGGCGGCGGCAGGAGTAACCGTCGCGGCGGTGGTTCGGGTCAACAACAGCAGCGTAACAGCAACAGGCAATATGGACAACAAAATTCTGGATCTTCAGGTTCTTCGGGTTCTTCGGGTTTTTCAGGTCAGCCCAATTGCAATGGGTCCAGGCCCAATAACAACAGTAATCCGCGATCAAATGGGCCCATGGGTCCTTGGCCAAACTGGTGGATGGCCCAATCCCCTGCCCTATGGTATCCACCACCACCCTGCCCATACCCGACGATGCCAGGGTGGGCTTCCCCCTTGGCCTCAAGGTTTTGGCTCACAGCACAACCAGTCCCAATCACCAGCAGCCCAAACACCTCAGGCGCATTTAACAGAAGTGAACCCAATGGATACTCAGGCCCTTGCTAATGCTTTTCAGGTCCTAAATGTTCAAGAAACTGATGATGGTGAAGACCCATGGGATATGGACACTGGTGCTACTAATCACGTCACTGGGGACCAAGGTAAAATCTCTTTTTTTCCATGATTTTTGTCCTATTAAATTTGTTAAAGTTGGTAATGGTAATCGAGTACCAATTCACGGATCCGGTAACACCACCATTACCTCACCTACCAAAAACTTTGTCCTTAACAATGTTCTTTATTCACCACACATCGTCAAAAACCTTATATCTGTCAAACAATTCACTAAAGATAACAATGTTTCTGTAGAATTTGATCCGTATGGTTTTTCTGTGAAGGACTACAAGAGTGGGAAGATCCTAACCAGGCATGATAGCTCCAGCCACTTTATCCTCTCACCAAGAACATTGCTTCAGCTTCCGCTTTTGTTGCTTCATCTTCATCAACCGATTTTTGGCATGATCGCTTGGACATCCAGGACATCATATTATGGATTTTTTTCATTCTAGTCATTTAATTTTGTGTAATAAGCGATCACGATCGCTCGTTTGTCATTCATGCCAATTGTCGAAACATAAACGATTACCATTTGCTAATTCAACTTCGTCTACTTTATTACCATTTGATATTGTTCATTGTGATTTGTGGACGTCGCCCGTTCTTAGTAAATCTGGTTACAAATATTATATGGTGTTGATTGATGATTACACTAATTTTACTTGGGTTTTTCCATTGAAATACAAATCTGAAACTTTTTTCAAATTTGCCCAATTCCATAAATATGTTAAAACCCAATTTCACATTGATATTAAGTCGTTCCAATGCGACTTAGGGGGTGAATTTGACAGCACAAATTTTCGAAATTTTGCTACGGCAAATGGTCTTCACTTTAGGTTTTCATGCCCACACACTTCCCAACAAAATAGGAAGTCCGAACGCATGATTCGTCGTCTAAACGAAATCATGTTCTGTCTCTTAACTCATGCTTCGCTTCCATCCAATTTCTGGGTCGAAGCGCTTCATACAGCTTCCTATCTTCATAACATCCTACCGTCCGCCAAACTACGGTTTATAACCCCAATGGCTTCTCTCTATGGTCGTCAACCTGATTACGACCACCTCCGGGTCTTCGGATGCGCATGTTATCCGAATACGTCCTCAACCCGACCCCATAAATTAACCCATCGGTCGTCCCTTTGCGTTTTCCTTGGATACCCCGCTCATTTTCGGGGTTATCGGTGTCTCAACCTTTCTACCGGAAAGGTAATCCTCTCACGGCACGTCACTTTTGCGAAGACCGTGTTCCCGTTTTCTAAACCCTCCTCACCTGTAGACCATACCTTTCTAGAAAGTGACATCTCACCACTTCTTTCACCGCCTACATCTTTTCCGCATGCCCCACACACCCCTACGGATCCACCATCTCCTAACCAGCCTGAACCCAACTCTTCTCCGCCAACCTCGACCTCTCCTACATCGCATCAGCCGCCTCCCTCATCTATTACCTACCAGCGACGAAACAAAAACCTTCCCCCACCAAAACCTGTCTACACCAGCCCTTCTACTCAGCCCGCTAACTCGGGTTCACCGTCTCCCACGTCTCCCGCAGCCGCTCACACTCTTCCGCCCCCTCCCCCACCCAGACACCCAATGGTCACAAGCACTCGTGATGGAACCATCAAAACCAACACACCCTACACATTACATACTTCCGCAAACCAACCTATCTCACCGGTACCTAAATCCCATATTGATGCCCAATCGGATCCTAATTGGCTTGATGCTATGAAAACTGAATACAAAGCTTTACAGGATAATAATACATGGGAATTAGTGATTAGACCTCCGGATGCACATATCATCCGTTGTATGTGGCTGTTTCGCCATAAGTTCCATGCTGATGGCACGTTGGAACGTTATAAGGCCCGCTTAGTTGTGAATGGGAAATCCCAGCAGGTTGGTATTGACTGTGATGACACTTTTAGCCCCGCCGTAAAACCATCCACTATACGCACTGTCCTTAGTCTTGCGGTTTCGCGGGGATGGCAAATAAATCAGTTAGATGTTAAAAATGCGTTTTTGCATGGTGATTTGAACAAAACTGTTTATATGCATCAACCACCAGGTTTTAAGGACCCTTCTAAACCACATCATGTGTGTAAGCTACAAAAGTCTCTCTATGGCCTCAAGCAGGCCCCTCGGGCATGGTACCAACGGTTTGCAAAATTTATTACTTCTTGTGGTTTTATCAGCACGGTTAGTGACACGTCCTTATTTGTCTACAAACACGGTAATCAAATGGCGTATCTTCTCTTATATGTAGACGATGTTATACTCACAGCTTCCACTGATACATTACTTCGTCAAATTATTGGCTCATTATCCAATGAATTTGCTATGACGGACTTGGGCTCTTTGCATCAATTTCTGGGTATCACGGTCACCCCTAAACAAGGTGGTCTATTTTTATCGCAAGAGCATTACACACATGACATTATTGCTCGGGCTAACATGACAAACTGTAAGCCATGTGCCACACCTGTGGACACAGCTTCTAAATTAAGTGCTTCATCTGGTCCCCCGCTTTCAGATGGTTCATTATACCGTAGCCTTGCTGGTGCACTGCAATATCTTACGTTTACACGTCCTGACATTGCCTATGCAGTCCAACAAGTTTGTTTATTTGTTTATGCATGATCCTCGTGAACACCATTTTCAATTTTTGAAGCGTATTCTACGTTATTTAAAAGGCACGAGTGATCAAGGTATTCTTATTCGTCCCTCCAAGTCTAATGCTCTAATTGCATATTCAGATGCTCACTGGGGAGGATGTCCGGATTCCCGGCGTTGTCTGTTTCCTATTTTAGCTCCTAAGAAGTCGGTTCTAGTCCTGTATATATATTTTAGATATTACTGAATAAGAGATCAAGGAATTACGATTACCTTTACCATTAACATCCTTAAATTTTACACTCTTTGAAGTCTTCTTTAAAAGTCTAAAAGGACGAGGGATATTATTTGGATCTTTTTTACCTGATTAATCACAATTAAATGCCTGATTAAATTTTGTCTTTGTTTAAGACAGCCCACTAACATCGCATGTGGGCTGTCTTATGGAGATATATGGGGTGATCTAACTTCGGAAGCATTAATCCTTATTGGGTATGTGTTATGGACTAATACCATTTCAAGGAATAGGACTTGTCCCACATCGGTTGTATGGGCAACCAATGTGGGGTTTATATACCAAATGGGCTCTCTCACCCACTAGACTAGTCTTTTGGGTTGAGTTCTCTTGTTTGGTATGTAACATTGGTATCAGATGCAAAATTCGCAGTGGTGGCCTGGAGAGAGTCAGCCGTGACCAACGAGGCTCGGAGTGGTGGCGTAAAAAGAGCCTGCCGTGACCAACGAGGACGTTGGCTCGTAAGGGGGGTCGATTGTTATGGACTAATACCATTGTAAGGTATGGGACTTGTCCCACATCGGTTGTATGGGCAACCAATGTGGGGTTTATATACCAAATGGGCTCTTTCACCCACCAGACTAGTTTTTTGGGTTGAGTTCTCTCGTTTGGTATGTAACAGTATGTGTCATAATGGCAGATCTAGGAGGTGAAGATAAAGTTAGTTTTGGTTTAATTATCGGGTTGTTAGGTCTAGATAATTATTAGCATTTTATTTAATGAGTCATGGTTATTGGTTTATGATAGAACCCAGAAAATCGAAGTAAATAAACGATAGAATTGACAGATTGTTATCCAATTTGAGAAGGATTAGGTCTCCAATTTTAAAGGTAAAAACTCTAATGTAATAAAATAAACATCGACCCTGAAATAAAACCTGAAACCTACTACTAAACTCCCCCACTATTTGCCTCCTACGAATTCTGTGGGATATTTTCAGTTTGGGCGGGAATAGAAATCATTTTTGGGTTCGTAACAGTTTATCAGATAGGTCTTTCTAGTTGGTATTATTGAGGTCCTAGTATGTTAAGGATTGTGTTTGGTGTAATCAGTATTATGTGTGGTTTTGTTTCCGGTTTCATAATAATAAAAGAGTTGAGCCGTGTTAGTTCATCTCGATTTTTTGTGTTCGATCAAGGGCCTGAATTTCCAACAACTTCTACAAGGCATTATTGTTATTGTTTATACATATTTCTTTGTGCTGTTTCTTTTGACTTTTGAAAAACGTAGTCTTTGGTGGCTAATTGTTCTTTCAAGTCATTTCTGTTTGCACATATTGTATGCAAATGGGACAAGTAAGCCATGATTGTATGCACCTCAATGGAGTGAGTTTCTTAACCCGATTAGTACACTTGACATATCTCTGTCCTGTTTGATATTAAAGTCAAACCTCGTACTTGCAAAACTTAAAATTGTGACTTTGCAAGTCAAACATAGGTTGTCTGTTCTTTCTGTAATAGCGGGAGTTCCATTCTTAGCAATAAATTGTGGTAAAAAGTTCGAAAGGTCAAAAACAATATTGTGGACTGTTTAACAAGATTTGTTGCGAATATTTGCAGGTCACATTCAATATTATCATCACCGTTAAACTAGCTTTTACTCGTGGCTATGGAAGATAATAACCTAAATTCTCTTTATAACACACTCTCTGCTGAAGATTTAGCCTGGGCCGATTCCTGTTTAATCGAAGATCCCGACATCTCCGAAACTAATATGGATTCTTTAAAAGAAGCTTTACTGCAAATTCTCAATCAACATTCCGAGATCCATGCCGCTTCTACAAACGGACACGGTAACTCAAATGACAAAACTGACCCTGAGAATTCACATTTAGTCATAGAGGAAGAAGTAACTTCACATGCTGCCGGAAAAAGTGTTGACAAAGATGTAGAACAAGAAAGCTATGATGCTGTATCCATATTAAAGAAACAACCTTTTCTTCCAAATTTTCATGATGAGATGATGAACATTCAATTTTCGGAAGATGTTGATGATGATGCGGGTTTTTTGGTGTCTGAATTTGTGACGGAACCGCTTCCTGATGAGGATATATTCAAGGTGTGGGATTTAGACATCCCGGTTGAAGAAGATGAACTTGTTAAACAATTGAAGGAGGCACTTTCTTCGGATGCAGATAAAACGAAATCAATTGATAGTCTTGTTGAAAGCATTGCAGATCTTTCTATAAAGTAGCGGAGTGTTGGTTCGTTAGTTTCAGACCAATGGATGCTAGTTAAACCATCTTATTTTTATCTTTATGCAACTCTGTCTTCTTTTGTCTCATCTATTTATTAATTTGCATATCAAGTGGTCATGACTCATGAGTGATTCATAAGGTTCAATAACCACTACTTACACCTGAGCTTCTCCTGTTGAAATAATAAGTTGGGATGTAAGTTTTGAACACAAATACTAACTGAGAATATGCAATCACAACTAACCAACTTCAGGAAGAATCCTGTGATTGAATGAGTGATTCTAGGGAACGTCTATATGTCGTCACAGGTGAGTGGTTGGTGCAGCTCTGCGAGGTGAGGCCTAAGCGCCTCAACTGGATGCAACTGATGTTCAGGGGCATGCGAGGCGAGGCAAGTGCCTTAGTCCAGTCAGCAACCCAATGCTAAGACGTGCTGGACCAAACAGAAACAGCCTTACCTGACTAAAGCGGGTCGTGACCGACTTTATTTAGTTATTGATTTTTTTATACGATCAATAGCTTGTTACATTAGTTAACCACCAATTGGCTTCTAGTCTAGTGGTATTAAGGTGTGTAAAATGGTGTCTCACCCTGTTGAGGGTTCGGTCCAATAGTGGACATTCACATAGATTAGAAGTAGAAGTAGAGGTTGTGTATTTACCATTCTAATAAAACATATGCGAGCTTGACTTTTTCTTTTACTTTTTGTGAGTTTTATAGAAAGGAATCTCAGTATTTCGTTAAAGCATATCCTTTATATTAATTTACCTTCTATTTTACTACTTTATTAATTTACTTCAAATTTATTGTTATATTTGACTTTTTATTATATTTGATTATCTAACTGTTTTTTTTTATAGATTTATAAAAAAAATATTGTATCAATTTCTAAAAAAATTCTATGATTATCATATTGCGTACAACGACACGCGAGTCCTTTATGTGTTAGTTTGCCTTCCATATTTGACTACCTGGCATCAACCCTTTGTTGCTATTTTTGTTGCTAAACCAGTGATCAAGGGGGGGGGGGGGGGGTGAGAGGTTAAATCACAAAATGTTTGGTGTAAAGAGTATGCACAATTCTAAGTAAACCGGACTCATCCAACAAACAAATTGGATGAACTAATTTAGCTAATTCAAGTAGCCTTAGACTGAGTTCATATTTGGGCAATTAGCTCAACATTAGGTTAGGTTAGCGATACCTAAAATCTCGGTTAGAGATCATTAAGACTTATTATAAACAATAAATTCAGATGCATTCATAATTTCGATAACCTTTGTTTTCAATTAACAACTTTGTTTCATCACCAAAAAATGATAGAAAAATAATGGTTTTATGAAGCGCTCCTGTTATTGACACATGCCTAAGTAATGGGTGTTTGGCTATTAGTGGTACAAAGTAACCGATTAAACATTTAAACCGTTTAAAACGAACAATTTGCTTGATTTATTAAGTTGGCCCTCCGGTTGTCCTTCACGAACGTAAGCAACCCCTAATTTAGAGGGTCCCTTTTTAGTGAAGAAAGTTATATCTTCAGGTCTAGTCCTATGCCCATAGAACACTCGGGTACTTCCAATATGTGAGTCGACACATTTTTAGTTTTTGTATCCTTTTTAAACAAAATCTAGCAGATCCAACTGCTGAGAAGAGGGAACCGGCCCATAAAAATCCAGTTTTTTTAGAGGTCCAATGACCCAACTTTGGTAGTGATTTATTGAATATAGAGTTAATTACTGTTTTCGTCCATGTGGTTCGTCAAAAATCATTATTTTAGTCCATTAGTTTAAAAATTGTCATTATTTTAGTCCATTAGTTTAAAAATTGCGATTTCAGTCCCTGTGGTTTCACTTTCGTAACCATTTCAGTCCACCAACTTAACTCCATCCATTTATTCTGTTAACTTTGGGGTGAAATTACTAAATTACCCCTAAGGTATAATTAGAAAAAACGTTGGTCACAGGTTTCGAACCTGTGACCTTTGCTTTGAAATGTGATTGTTAAACCAAGAGGCCATGTATCAAGGTTGTGAATGAATTCAAATCAATTTCCTTATAACATAGCCTATTCATCATCATCTTCCCCAAACCTTTCATCTTTATCAATGGAGAAGTCACCATTAACCCTAAACCACCTCCACCACACCACAACCACCTCCGCCATACACCACCACCATCCTCGTCACACACCACCGCACAACCACCTCTGCCTAACACCACCACCATCCTCGTCACACACCACTACACCTCCACCACACGCCACATGCCACACCTCTGCCACACGCCACCACACCTCCGCCTCCGCCACACACCACCACACCTCATCTCCGGCGGCCCCAGTCATCTTCTCCGGCGATTCAATAGAATCTGTTATGCTGCAACAATCATCTTCTCCGACGATTCAATTGAAGATGTTAGGTTGTAATGGTGGCTTCTGCCATTGATAAAGATGAAAGGTTTGAGGAAGATGATGAATAGGCTATGTTATAAGAAAAACAATTGAATTCATTCACAATCTTGATACATGGCCTATTGGTTTAACAATCACATTTCAAAGCAAAGGTCACAGGTTCGAAACCTGTGACCAGTGTTTTTTTAATTAAATCATAGGGGCAATTTGGTAATTTCACCTAGAGTTAACAGAATACATGGATGGAGTTAAGTTGGTGGACTGAAATGGTTACGAAAGTGAAACCACAGGGACTGAAATCGCAATTTTTAAACTAATGGACTGAAATAGTGATTTTTGATAAACCACAGGGACGAAAACAATAATTAACTCCTGAATATAAAAAGTCTATTTTTAATGAAATCGAAAGTATAAACCCACTTTTTCTGGATGAGATAACTTTTGTTCGTCTTAAACTCCTAAAGAGATTAAGCCACCATTATTTATATTAGTTTAGATATCTATGTTTATTTTTATCGAGACATGAAAATATAATAAAAGTATAAAACCATCCTACGTAAAATCCTTTTTCTTGAGGACTTTTAGCATCATACATTTTTCTATAATTTTGTTTTAAAGTATTTATATAAACTTAATGCAATAAGGTCGTACTTGTTTGATAAAATATACACAACATTCACGTTTTCTTTTATATATATATATATATATATATATATATATATATATATATAGGGTATGGATCAATAGTGAACAACTTTATAAGAGTGAACTGTGCGAACTGATCCAGACCGTTGATTTGAATCATCTTTAAACTTTTAATAGTGGCATGATTGTAATTAAGAATATATGTTTTTTAACTTAAAAATTAAAGGAAAAGGGTAGATTGGTAAATGAAAATATGCCAAATCTTTTTGAATTAGGAAACCAAACCGTTTCCATACCATCCGCGCAATTGATTCCCACGATCTCCCCCAATTCGTGACTGGTTTGTTTTTGAAGAAATCTGAAACCATAATATCTTCCTTTCATCCGTATCATTCCCCCACTAAACTTTCGGTTTTTCTGTTTTGCACTATATGAAGAAGGAAACAAAGTATTAGGGGTAAAGGTCTCTAAGCATTTGTGGTTAAATCGAGCGCCGAATCGAGGTAATTGTAGTTGTTGAAGTAGTATATTTGATGATTTCCGTGCGTTTGTCTGGATGTTAGTATTCGGGCGACAATAATTTAACCAGGATTCGTTGTTTAGGGTTTGCATATTCTCGAACAGTAGCGATTTGTACACATTGAAATTTAAGGTTTTGTTGTGTTTTTTCCGTGGTTTTTCTGAGTAATTTTAAAAGAATGCTGAACCCCCAAAAGCATAATTTAGTGAATATGGCAATGTTGGTTGTATTATGTTTTCTGAAATGATTTCAGCGGATAGTTTGTGGATTATGTTTTTGTATAAGGATTTGAGTTTCTTAAAAACCGATTGCTGAAAGACAAGGGTTAGGTAATTTTTTGTGTGTATATTAGTTGTTAACAATTCGGTTCTTTTTTAGGAGGTATACTTAGGTCACCAGTATTGTACACATGTTTATGTTGGTGATCTGTGGTTTTTTTCTAAGTTTTTTCTTTTTTTTGGGTTTAGCTAGCACCTCGATTCAGAAAAACGTATTGTTATGTGTAATAACATAAATCAGTTATTGCGTTTATCCGTTGTAATCGCAACGGAATGTTTTTTATTATGTTGTATTAAATTTTTCAGAGTTCACATGTGTATAAAGTAATTCAATAAGTTTTTTTTGGATTTTAGAAATGTGTGTATCATGGTTTAAGAAGTGTATCATGGTTTAAGAAGTGTATTTTTTTTAAACCACGGGGTGTAAGCCCAGTGGCCAGCCTCACCCATTCCAAATGGGAGGACGCGGGTTCGAGTCCAGCTCGGCCCGAATAATCCTGCTGGGTAGTAAAACCGCCAAGCAGCTATGGGGCTAAGCTAGCTTGGGGAGGGAGAACCCTCCCGGCGGTCAGGGGGTACCGTGCATTTACCCTTTTTTAAGTGTATTTTTTATATATTGATTGATAAAAAATGTTTTTGAGTATGGTACAGAGTGTCACTGGTTGTAATTAATCTTATGAGAAAAACAGGCTGTTACATATGTGTCCTATAGTATGTCCGATAATTATCCAACGTATTACATATGTGTAATACCGTATGTTTCTAATTGTGCAGGTGTGATACATATGTGTATTTTTTAGTTGAATCTGAAAAACGTATTAATTAAAATGGTTCTGTCATATTAAATTTGTTATTTTTGGCAATGGAAAACTGAGTTCGCTTGTTGATACAAAAGTCGAATCTTTATGAGGAAACGTAAGTTGTTAATTGAAAAACGAAATAAATGTTTCGACAACTAAAAGACTACTTCGTTGTAATTTACCGTTAATATTCTTGTGTTAATTGTATAGGTCTCATAAGCGAAATAATTGTACGTTTAAAAGCTAGTAGATTTAGTAATACTATTGACGTTGTCTTCAACACCGATTGTAACATCTTCTGGTTGTTCCATTATAATGAGACAATACGATCGAACATTAAATCAAATTCTGGAAAATATGTAAATCAAATTCTGGGAAATTTGCGAATCAAATTCTGGGAATGATTTCGAATTCTTTGTTTACAGATCAATAGAATGAAATCGAAATTGAAGTTAGTTTTGACTAACGGTTGTTGTTTACGGAAAATAGGAATTGAAATCAGTTTAAAAAATAAAAAGATATCTTGAATTAAAAATCGGAATTAGATAGGAAACTTGTAACTGACAATTTTAAATGAATATTTAAAACTATATGAATACAAAATTACAATCATATCCTTGTCAAAAAATAAAGAGATCAATGTTCCAGATTAATTCACACAATTCACTATGATGATTCTGTTCACAAATGATCCTAATCCTATATATATATATATATATATATATATATATATATATATATATATATATATATATATATTATATATATATAAAGAGGTAGAGGTTTATGTGAGAAAATTTAAAAGTGTGAGAAGGATAAGAAAGATTACGGAGGTGACACGTATCCCTTTTTATTTTGGTAGTTTAAGGGTATAAGTGTAATTTAACTAATAAAATCTAATTATAGAATAAATATATGCAACCGACTTTTTGCAGTTATTGTAGGGATTTTCGAATTTGAAATAACACCCTAACTCATAAAAACACCACAGCATGTATATTGAAGGCATACATCTTATAAAGAACAGAAATATAACTCATAAAAACACCCTAACTCATAAAAACACCACAGCATGTATATTGAAGTCATACATCTTATAAAGAACATAAATATAACAAAAATAACACCATAACTTATAAAAACACCACATCAGTTATATTGAAGGCACACATCTTATAAAGAACATCCTAACATTGAATATAACATAAATAACACCCTAATATAACAACAATCAACACTTTAATCAGAATCAAATAAAAATAACACCCTAAATATATAAAAGCAGAAATAACTCTACATAAGTATATCAATTGGTACTCATATTAAAGACAAAAAACACTCATTATTATAGTGTAATTTAAAAAAAAGTTATTGATGTTTAAAAAATAAGGGGGAGGAACTTTGCATGTGTATTAATGTTAGTTTCTTAATTTAAAAATATTAAATTTACCTTTATACCCTTAATCTAGAAAATTAGTTAGTTTAATAGTCAACATTATTTACAGAATTGTCACTATGATCTCAACCATTAGATTAAATATCTAATGGTTTAGATTCTTTCTTATCATTCTCACACTTTTAAATTTTTCTCACAATAACCTCACCATATATATATATATATATATATATATATATATATTATATATATATATATATATATATATATATATAGGGTGGGGTTCTAAACTGAACACAAATGTATTTGTGAACCAAGTGAACAAATCCTTGTCATTGATTTACATTATCAAATCGTAAAATACATTAGTGTATTTTCATTATCAAATCCTGGCTATTAATTTACACTTGTCTATTAATAATCAAGGGCTAAGATTAATAACTCACTATTAAAGGGGTTATTCACAAATGAACCTAACTATATATATATAACAGGTCATGACACCTCTAGTGAAGATCAAACTCCTACCCATCAAAATACCATCAGGCTGAATACGATATTACTGTCACGTTCGCTTTGTTTATGTTTATTTTTTAGCTGGACACAAACGCTCGACTTGTAGCAAAGATGGAGATGTTTTGCCCACCAGAATACCATTGGCTAATACAGTTTTACATTGTTACACTCGACACTTAGTATGATTTTGTATTTTTTTTATCTATAGCAAGTTTAAACCCTTAACCCTTTACATTGTTACACTCGACACTCAATTTGTTTATTGTGTTTTTTATGTATAGCGGGTTTTGAACCATTAACCCTTAATTGAGAGGAAACTAATTAACACACCAAAAACACTATTACTTCAAAAAACACCTTTGTTACAAGACCTAGAGTTCTTTTGACTTGTGTATCATCATCTAAACGGCGTCGTTGCATCATCCAATTACTTCGATCACAGTCTACACCAAACGTCGTTAAAACACACAGTGGAACCCCAAATCGTGCGTGCAAGTGTGTGTGCGAGAGAGAGAAACAATCAGCGATGAGCGGAGCAGCTTCGTATCTGGCTCGGAGGGCCGCACAGAAGGAGAGAGTCAGAATCCTCTACAGACGCGCCCTCAAAGACACTCTCAATTGGGCCGTCCATCGTCATCTCTTCTACCCGATGTATTTCTTTTCATTTCATTTCATTTCCCCCTTTTCCTAGGGTTTTCATTTCGATCTATCATCATCTATATCTTCGATTGATCGATTTAGGTTTAATTTTTGTGATTTGTTTTGTTTCAGGCTGATGCGCTCCGTGAGAGATTCGATGCGAATAAGAATGTGGTTAGTTTCTCTTGCGTTTTATAAAACCCTAACAAGTTATTTTTGCATTCATATATTACTGATTTGTAAATATATGTTACTTTTTAGGTATTTTAGGTAGAGTGGATTGTATTAACTGTGAATTTGCTAATGCTTCACATGTATGGGTGTTGTGAAATAGTTAATTTGTGGCTGTTAGGGTTAACATTTGGAACATTATTTATTTTATGTGATTTAGAGTTTTGTTTTGTATGAAGCACTAATTTTCCAGTGGTAAGTTGGTTTTAGAAAAAGCGAAACTAGGCGTGCCTCAGGCGCACGCTGTACAAAAGGCGCATAAACAGGCGTATGGTTTTATAGGTTGTGCATCAGAATGTTGTTCATAACTTCATATAGTTTTTTTGGTTTGGTTGTGCATAGTTGTTGCTTGTATATCAAATCATATATATAAACTACTATAGAGCTTCTTTATAACTAATTTTGGGTAGGTGATGTTAAAAACCTATGAGAAAATAAGAAAAAGCTGTATAAATAAAGTGTGCCTTGGCTCGGGACTTTATCGCCTAGGTGCGCCTGGTGCTTTTTAAAACCAAGTTGTCTACTTTGAAAAGCATTCTCTTAAAGACAGTTCTTAAAAAGTTTATGGTGGTATTCAAATTTTACAAAGTTGAAATGCATATTAACTTTGAAGTTAGAAGTATTTCTGGATTTCCCAAGCATTGAAAGGTGCTTAGCTTTTATTGGTTGTAGTAGCACATTGCCACATTGCATGTTATACATCTTATTGTTAGCTTAATCCTGAATGCGTTCCATTTTATGGCTACTAATGTTCAATCTAGAAGTCTGGTCATTGCATATATAGTTCTATGTATGATGGTCCATTACTTTCGCGGTTCAGCTTTCAGAGTTTCTTTCTGTTAGATGGGAAACATTTCATGATTGACAAGTACATTTAATTAAATTAATAAGGACATACATGACCTCTTTTCACCATTTAGAAACTCTTCTTGAACTGTAACTCATGGGTGAATCACAATGTTAAGATCTAGCTGATTTGTGCATCTTATGGGATATATTTTATATGTCCAGGAAGATATAGAGACTATTGATAGAATGATTGCTGATGGGGAGGCACAGTACAACAAGTGGCGCCATCCTGATCCTTACATTGGTAAGTGCCAGTAGAATTTAAGGTTGTGTTTGGTATGATGGCTCATGGAAGGAATGAAGTATTGCCCCATTACCCAGTTTTATTATTTATTATTCAATTATGTGATCTTATTAAAAGTCTTAAGGCTAAAATAAATTGTTCTTTTCTTTTGTTTGCTCCTATTTAACAGTTCCATGGGCTCCTGGTGGCAGCAAGTTTACTCGCAACCCTGAACCACCTGCTGGGGTAATCTTTTACTCCTCTCATTAGTACATATTTTAAAATTGTATACTGATTTCATATTCCCATCCTCATAGTAAGCTATACATTATCTCATTTTGATCGTTACCCTTAAAAAAGAGAAAACTACATGTTATAAGCAGGTTAGAAATTTTATTAATAACCCTTTTAGTCTAATAAAAAAAGGAAAAAACAGCTTTTTATTGTATTTTTGATCCAGTTTCCTCTTCAGTTTCAATTGGTTTGCAGAAGATCTTGTGTTTTTTGTGTTTTAAAACCCTTGCAACTTGCTTTATAAGCTATGCAGTTATAGCGGTCAAAAATCAAATATCGGTCAAGGGCTGATAATTGAGATATAGGTTAACGAAGTGGGATATCGGTAATTTTAATATCATTCAGAACTTAATCACTTATATATATACATATATAAAACGTAAAACATGTATAATATTATTATTATTAGTAGTATTAAAAGTTAAAAGTCAAAACTCAAATGTACTAATATTTTATACATGATCTAATTAATAGTAAGCTACTAAGCCATGAAATCTTCCTTCAAATCCACATCAGCCAAGGCATCCAAAATAATGGTCAATATCTCCGATAAAATCGGAACTGATATTTGACACCGATATTTTGTAGAGGGCCGATAACCAATATCCCACCGATATTAACTGCATAGCTTATGAGTATCAAGTTTGAAATGTGATACTATCCAGACTAACAAGAATTTTTGTTATCCCTCTCATGTGGTTTAGAGAACATAGTATAGTACTGTATTATATAATAAAGGACAAAATTGGTATTTGACTAGTTCATGATTGGCACATTCAGATTTGTTGCTAGCTTGTTATAATATATCTTGTGAATTTTTAGCACCATTTATAAGAAATAAACTTAGCACAAATGGATATGCCAGGAAAATTGACATACTACATGTACATGCTAATAATCAGGCGCCATAATCAGTATTTATGTGCTCCTTGTGCTAAAGCTTTTAAATTTGATGTTACTGCAGATTGAGATAGTTTATGATTATGGTCGAGAGGATCATTAGCTGAAAGTAACATGGGCTCCATGGCAATAAATCAAGGTTAGTACCAAACTGGTTTACTGGTTATGCCATTCAGTAATAGTTCTCCATATACTAAGAATGTAAACTCCATGCACATGCACCTATCTGTTCCGTTTTTGTTTCCATAAAACTTACTGTTTTTTACATTTGTCTTCTACTTGCTCTTTCTGGCTCATAATAACTGTGTAAATCTTTTATTTATTTATTTATTTTTGTAATATTCGATTTTAAGCCCAAAGTTTTCTCTATTTTTGCATGTGAAGCTTAATTACATGTTTGTCTATCATTATAAGCTTAATAGAGTGGCCAAACTAGAAATGGAAAAAAAATGGTCGGAACAGCTTCGCGTAAAACAGGTTCTTTTTTAGGGTCAAAATGGGCCGGTTTGGTTTGGCTGAATACAAACCTATTAACGGGTTAAAGCTAAATGTCGTTAAAAACAAAATTATTACATAAGGTGAGTTAGAATGCTTTATGCACGTGAATGCATTTGGAAAGACGTCGGAGTTTTACGCCTTTTTCTTGTTAGTTAAAACAAAAAAAAGTTTTCCCTTCCAAAGTTAACAAGTCTCATGGGGTGAAATATATGATATGTATCGTACGTGAACACACAAACATGTTGTTTTGGTATATGCTCAAGCAATCACTTAAGTTAAAGAGAAGTGCATAACATCACTTTGGTTTATGCTATTAACAGGACTTTCAATCTCCTCGTGTTTTTGCTTACTTTTGCAATTTGTTATATGTTGGCAGGTTACTCAAGAAGCAAGTGCCTCGTATTGCTTTTTGTCCATAATGACGATTAGTCGTCGGTATGAAATGTTTTCTTGAATGTGTTTTGATTAGCACCATTTGTTGATAACTTCCTCAATTTGATGCCCGTGACCTTCTTTTTACTGACTTGCAATATTTCTTCCCATTTTGGCAACTTCTCTGCAAAACTTACATGCTTTTATGCTACCAATAAGCTGTGTTCTAGGTAATATATTGTTAACAATGATGTTTATTGAGCATGTGGCCTAAAGGTGCACATACATTTTTTCATCAGTTATTAGTTGACTTGGTCAAAACCGGTTAGGCCAATAACTGGTTTAAGGATGCATAAAAACCTAACCTATATAACCAATTTGAGGATGCCTAAAAGCTTAGCCTATATATCTGGTTTCGTTATTTACCGAATTGGTTAACAGAGATAACCAGTTTCTAAAAAAAGCTAAAAAAAGTCGGACAAATTCAAAAAAATAATTAAATATTACATATATAAATTAAACCTTATGAGGTCATTTTGTTATTTTTTGAAAATTTTAGAATCAACAAAAGATAGTTTCCATAAAACGTAGAAAATTGCGAATCGTTTTCGTTTAGTGTTTGTGTATGTCTGTGTGTGTTTGTTAATAGAACCGATTTTGCTTTAACCCCAAACTGGTTCCTAACTCATGCATGGGTTTATAAACGGCCCAATGCCTTGTATTTTGACCTGATTACCAGTGCATCAGCTCCATCTTGATTCTTGGGCACGTCTGCTACTTAACAGACCTGGTTTCTGGCTTGACAGGCAGTGGTCTTAACTTCTTTGAAAGCGTAACATTACCTCGATTTTATGTCTAGCTTGTCGTGATCATGATTGCAAAGATGTCATGTTGGTTCTAATTTATTGACGACCAACATATTTTCCGGAAACTAAATCTTTAAACTTAGTTTGATGCTCTCAGCAACACATGATAAAGCGTGAGTGTAACACACAATAGCTTTTTAAAACTAGAGGGGCGCATAACCGTTTTTTAAATACCCGGGTTCAGGTATATACCTGGGTACGGGTATCACTGGGCATTGATTTTCCGGGTATTGGCAATACCCGGGTTGGGTTTTGATCAGGAAAACTATACCTGGTGTACCCGGGTACTATTTGCGGGTATAAAAAACCCGGTTTCAAGTATAAGTCGGGCCGGGTATTGGGAAAACCCTATACGGGGATAGAAAACACGATGGGTATACAAAAACCTAATTCTACAGTTGTGTTGACTTGTCTTTATATATATATATATATTTGAAGTTTTATGTTTCCAATCCATTTTTGGTTTATAAACTTTAATATTAATAACATAAAACTTAAAACATATAAATTTAACAACATTACGTATCATAAAAGTGCATACCCGCAAAAAACCCGGGTACGAGTATGCCTAAAACCCTGGTATTGATAAAACCAGGGTACAAAACGGGTTGAAAAAACCCAGGTTAGGGTTCGGGTTTTCATAGTGTATACTATACCCGAACCCTACCGGTTGGATTCGGGTTTACAATACCCGGTTTTTAAAAAACCTGGGTCCGGGTATTTTTTCCGGGTTTGGGTTTTTTGTGCACCACTACTTAATACCATCTCTGACATGAGGTTTTTAGGCATCATTGGAGGAGGGAGAGATGGTGGGGTTATGTTCTTGTGCAAAAAAAATCTTAAAACAGGTTTTGGATAGTGGCGGACCCCATTTATTTTGTAGGGGTGTAAATCGAGGAGATTAACCGGAATTTAAGAGGGCCATCATAATTTGTCTAAAAAATACACTAATTGTGATACAGATCCGATCAGGGTGTTAGTGGCGGAGCTAACTCTAAAATTCAGGGGCATCTTATTTTTTTTGGATTAGGAGTATCCTTTGTATAAAATTGAATTTTCTTTTTTACACTACGAAAGGGTTGATGGATAATCCATGCTACTCATTCTAATATACTAGCTCCACCCCTGTTGGATGTTCAAGCGAAGACCAAGTAAAAGGATGCAAGACACGTTTATTTTACATGCATGCATTTAGAGTCAAAAGTCCACGATTCCATTTTGTGTTAGTGTAGTCTTATTTCTAGTTTCCATGTTGTGCATTAGTCCCACGTTCACCTTTGGTGTTAATAACTTAGTTCAGGCATTCATTATATATATATATATATATATATATATATATATATATATAGTAGTTGCATTTGAGAAGAAATTCAAAGAAGAAAATTATTGCAAAATGAAGTGTTGTTCTTGAAGCCTAACACACTCTATGAGTATCTATCTGGAGACAAGCCACCTTGAATTGGCCTCTATCAAATCATTTTCACCGCCAAGTGTAGGTCCGCCACTGGCTGGAGAAAAGACGGAAGAAGAGAGGGTACAAAACATGGTTTTAAACTACCCAAAAAGTGTTATTGTAGGTGCTCTTAACATGTACTGTGATGTGATCATATTTGTACGTGTAACATTATTATCAACAATATATATTATCACTTGAGTAACTAAGTTGGAAGAACGTGTATGGAAAGTACTAACTCCAAAAGCGATTGAGAACGGTTTCATGAATGAAGTTTTATAAACTATTATTTATTGTGTCGTACTTAACTGTCACAAGTAACTATTTCCTCATGAATATGCTGATAAACGTGCAAAACATATAGAAAGTAATCATCTAACACTCTTCTTACAAACAATACAAGAAAAACATTAAAGAAACTAATATATTCTATTCTTAAGTGCATCACATTACAAACTTTCTCATGATTTATTAATCCACAACCGCTAAGGACTATTTCCTCTACTACCATATGCACCGAGGTTCAAACCATAAGTCTATGCAAGGAACCATAAATTTTACCATTTTCATCCAGTAAATAATATTTAAGTATTTGAAAAATCTGTTTTAAATTGTCAAGTTGCCCGCCTTGACAGGGCAGTGGGGAATTTTCCGCAATGGGCGAAAGCCTGACGGAGTAATGCCGCGTGTAAGGTGGATCTCAAAAGATACGAAAGACCTCCCTCCAAGTCGTACGCAGAATGGAAAGATTTTTGATTGAGTGGAAAAAAGAATATCATTGGTTATGAAGTTTGTAATTGAGGCTTAAAAACCTCACCATCGTTACATCTCCAATTCATCCACATCCAAAAGCTGGAAAATAACACACTACTTTTTTTTTCCTTGTCATCAACTATTTTTAAATTTTCTTTTGTCACAAAATTAATTTTTATGAGTAAACTCTCATTTTAGTCTCTGTGCTTTGGCTTAAAATGTCACTTTAGTTCAAATAAATTTTTTTTCTGTCACTTTAGTCCAAATTGGTTTTTATTCTACCATTTTAGTCCCTGATTTTTGTCATGTTTTACCATTTTCATCTAACCCATTAACTCCATTAAAAAAAGTCAGTTAACTTAGGGGATTTTGGTCAAACCACATTTTTTTGCTTTTCTTTTTGCAGGTGTGATTGTATGAGATTGGTGGTGTGCCGATTTACAGTGAAGATGATGGCAGAGGTTGCTGTATGGCAGAAAAAAACTATTTGAACTAAAGTGGCATTTTGAGTCAAACCTCATGGACTAAAATGGCCATTTACTCTTTTTTAATAATAAACTACCTTTTTATTCTATTATCTAAAATTACTGAACAAAATTAAGCGGTGGTCCATTGGCAAAGAGAAAACCTTTAAACACATGAGTTTGGGAGGGAATATCTTGAGTTCAAGTCTCACACACGATAAGGTTTAAAAGAAATTCGTCGTTCAAAAAATGATATAAGAATAATATAAATAGGTATCGTTGTTCAAGAAGAATTCACTAATGTTAATAATGTTCTTGAGCTAAAGTCTTCTCGGCATACGAGTTTTGTTGCGAATCATATTTATATATGGAGGTTTGTTGCAACTTTGTGATTTACGTCAAGAATTTAGTGGTATAAGGCCAAATGTGAAGGTAATCTCTATCGTGTGGTACTTCGTAAAGTCTCTGTTTTGTTATCATGTTCTCCCCCATCCTCTTGTCAAGTTCTTCTTGGATGGACAACCACACATTGTTGGTATGGATTTGCATAAAATCGAAGTGTTTGCTAGTTCCAATTGTATCAACTTTATCTAAAAGGTAAGATATAATAAAAGTATGTAACATAACTTACAATTTTTTTTAACGCGAGACTAATCTGCTATATTTGCACCCTACATGATTTGAATCATCCATTTTTAAGAGAGAGGGGATGCATCTTGGCACCAAACTATCTCATTTGGGGACATTAACTTACATACTACACACACCTTGTCTATATTGCTCATATAGTTTAACACCATTTACGGATCTAGAGTTGTGTTGCACTATCTACTTATAACCATGATTCCCTATGTTAGAATTAAAATAATTAAATTATACTTTACCGTTTTATTTCTTTGATTGTATAATATTTAATTGATTTAATATTATTAAAATAATGTAGAAGGACAAAAAACAATACCCAACTCTAGATCTCTCTTTCTCACTCCTCGTCTCTCTCATTTTAGAAGACCATTTCTTTTGTGATATCAAGAACTCCCCATTTTTAGAAGACTTTCTTGCCATGAAAAATATTATAACAATTATATATATATATCACCCAACTTTCACCCATTTTTTTTATTAAGTTCAAAAGTCATGTCCCTAATTTTTAGAACTTGTGCAGGGATTCTAAGCAATTTCTTATTTAGCTAAAAAACATGTAATTTTTAAAGGAAATGTCATCAACATTCAACCAAGTTTTTTTCACCTATAATTGTCACACCAGAATCATTTTTTTAGTGTTTACGAGTCAAAATCTGATTGGTTAAACAAGATGGTCTTGCCGTTTTTGTTTTTTTGTTTTTAAACCAAATCGCACCATTTTGGGTTTAAGGCTAATGTGTCATGGCCTATTATTGCTCTCTCGAGCCATTACCACGTTTAGATCAAAACCGTGCAAATGTTGATTTTTAAGGCCAAATCACGCCATTTATCGTCTTTTGATAGTAAAAAGATTTGTCGAAATACCCATTTTCATAATTTACCCTTTTTTATTAACTTGTAATATTGCTTCACGAGAAAAAAATTATGATATTATAAAGGTCACAAGGAGGCAAGCAGTTTCATGTTCTATCTTATCAACAAGATGCTAAAAGAATCAGAATCCTACAACTCAAATCTGGCAAAGCCTGTCAAAATCCTCATCACATGAGCCTAAGCCTTCAAAAAACTATGCCTGTGCATTCATGACTTGTACAGTACAACTCATTAGCTATATAGACAACACACTCCTCTAAGTCACTTAACCATTTACATCAAGGCAATCTAACCCATAGGGTACACAAATCAATGCTATCTATCTTCTTTGAATTTGCTGTTTGAAAATGTCCAAAATTTAAATGGAAGTTGTTGTCACTCATTCGAGTAATTTCCCTGCTGCTGCTGCTGCTGCTGCTGCTTGACACTTAGCTTTTAACAAAGCCAAAATATTCTTCAAAACCAACTCCAAAACAATATTCTGAAGGCTATACAATATGCTGTCCCAAAAGAATACAAAATGCTTTCACCCACCCAAAAAGAATACAAAATGCTGTCACAAAGATAAGGACCACATCCATACTTGTGGCTTACATACCATTTAATACGCGTAGCCCGATGAAACACGGGTAGGAACTTCCAAGATGGGACGACTAAAATCGTAAAAGTTAAAGGTCAGGGACTTGTGGACACTAGGTTCACGGGTCATGATCATATAATGGTTGGAGCATATCAAACACAAAACCTACGCGTATTGACTAACCCTACCTTTATTCATCCAATTAAGTTAGTACTAAAATTTTGACCCGTTAACAAGCGGATTAGTCCGCAATTTGCACAGATAGTGACATATGGGGTATATTGGCCTACCATTTCTTCACAAGTAACCACCAAACGATATCATAAGTATTTAACTTTAGGTAAAGGACATGGCCAAAAGATACATGACAAGTAGGCCATCACAACCACATTCATAAAAATGGAAAATGGAATCAAAGGTGGCTTTTCACGAATCTTCTTCCAATAAAAATGGCCCACATGCACATGCTACCCATTGCATGTTATGTTGAAGAGGTTAAAACAAAAGCAAAAGATTCAAATCCATTGAACAAGAATGTTATGCATACTCTACCTAACTACCATGTACACATACCTTTCAACGTATGGCGGCGGTGTCGTTTGAAAGAATCAAAATCGACCGTTTCAGTAGCGTACAACATGGATCTGCAAACAAGCCATCATATGAACACGATTGATCTATAACAAAATTAGCAAATATATATGAATCTAAAAACCAAAACCTTCAAAAGGGTCCTGGTTTTTTACCTTAACTTACCTGATCCTGTTGGTTAGCAGAGTATGAGTACTGTTTGTCACGTGCGTTTGCAGATAACTTAATAAATAATAATGAAACCAATAAGTTGCAAACAAGTACTTTTATTATCATAGAGAATGCACTACAACATGAAGGAAGAGATGGGGAAGAAGACATAACAGTCCCCCCAAATCTATCTTCACAAATTTATCAAAAAGTTCAACAGCTCTCTCTATATATCTTGTTCACATGAGAAAAGAGAGCAGAACAAAATAAAAGAAATAACTACTTTTAACTAAAAACAGAACCATACTAAAGTTTGCAGAAACAGAACAACCTCATTGACAAACAACCAAACCAGTGATTCATCGTAGAATCTTGTTTTCCTCAAGCACAGACATAAGACCACGGCTCATCTTCCCCAGCAACCGCATCCGACCCGCCAGCGAAATCCTCATCAGAACAGTAATAGTACCCGTTGTTCCCATTTGCAGCAGTAAGACAGCAAGATGATCCAACGGTCAGATAAGGCATGTTGTGGAAAGACTGAGCGATTCCACCTGCGATCATCGCGCCACCCATATCCCCTTCGTCGTGAACGAATTCTTCAATCCTGTGCTTAAGGGTCTGGAACATGATCTCCGGTTCGTGTTGCATTGATCGCAGAACATCACTGCAGGACGGGCCAGGCGCGGCTCGGGTAACAGCGAAACCGAAGGGACCATCACTCTGCGACACACGGACCACACTCGGGCCACCGAACAAGTTGTGGACACCACCAAGAGCCTCCTGGTATGCACCTCCCAAGAACATACCCAAATAGTACTTCATCCCGCTCTCGCCTTCCAATTCGTGAAGCGGCAAGCTTGATTCGCCTCCGATGAACTTGTCAATCTTTCCATCACTGTCACAAGTTAGATCCGATAAAATCCCCCTTTTCGTTGGGCGTTCGTCTAGACGATGGATTGGAAGAATAGGGAACACTTGTTCTATCCCCCAGAAATCCGGAATCGATGTGAAAACCGAAAGATTAACATGATAAGTGCTTACGGGATTCGACACACCAATTTCCTTAGCAACCAAATCACACAACCCATCAGTAGCAGCCAATTGTTCGATATCCAACGAACCGTCTTTAAACTTCTCAACACACCTCTGTTTTAGCTGATCAGCATAAGCCAAACAGGCTTCGTAATCGCCTCGAATAGCAGACTCCGATAAATTATTATAATCGGAATGCGCATCCTCAGGGAGCTGCTCAACGAAATGCTGGATATCAAAAGAGGACATAGTTGGAACCGTGTACTTGCTCGAAGAAACTGCCTCAAATATAAGTACCGAATGATGTGACACGAGCGCCCGCCCACTCTCGCTGCAAATCACAGGATGCTTCACAGAGTTGCGGTCACAAACAAACTTAACCGCCTGAACAACGGCCATTGCATACTCTTCTAACCCATAAGCAACAGACACATCCGAGTTTGCGGATTTCGATCCATCGTAATCAATCCCAAGCCCACCACCAATATCAATAACCTTCATATTGGCACCAAGACGAACCAGCTCACAGTAAATCTGAGCAGCCTCTCCAACACCATCAGCAAGCAAAGCGGTCGAAGGGATCTGCGACCCGATATGGAAATGGAGCAATTGGAAGCAATCCAACATCCCACATTGATACAGCTTTTTCACTACACGAACAATTTGTGTAGTGGTCAGACCAAACTTACCCTTTTCCCCTGATGTACTTCCGAAATGACCCGAATGCTTAGTTCTTAGCTTAGCACGAACGCCGATAACCGGACGAACGCCAAGCTTCAAACTGATATCAATAACAGAATCCAATTCTTCTTCTTGCTCCAAAACAATAACAGTGTTTAGTGAAAGCTTTCTAGCAATCAAAGCTAACGAAACGTATTCCGAATCTTTAAAGCCATTACATATCAAGAGAGACTCCGAAGCACCTTTACACAAGCAGCTCATCGCTAAAAGAAGCTCGGGTTTGGAACCCGCTTCTAACCCGAACCGGAACGAGGACCCGAATTTGACAATATCCTCCACCAGGAACCGGTCCTGGTTACATTTCACAGGATACACACCTTGGTAATGAGAGGTGTAAGATAAAGACTTAACGGCGTAATTAAACGCGGTTTGAAGACATTCGAGTCTGTTTTTCAACACATCAGGAAACCTGATAATCAACGGAAGCTGGAGATCTAAACCACCAACGGATTTGGAATCGGTAGCTTTTTTCACCACCTTTAAAAGATCTATTTCCTGGTGGTCCATGGTGGAACTACCGTGTGGCCGGACGGTGACGTTGCCGGAGGAGTTAACGGCGAAGTACGGTGCTCCCCAGACGTCAACTTTGTACAAGGCAGTCGAATGAGGCGGGGTCCAGTTTGTTAATACTGAATCTTCTGGAACAAAGCTGTCAGTCGGTTGAGGTACGCCGGAGAATAATATATTATTATTGTTCTCCGGGGTAGGAAGAGAGCTGTCCCATCCGGTGGATGGGGGAGCAAGAGCAGCCATAGCAGCGGCAACAGAAAACGCTAAAGATGGCATATCTGTTATCTTTCTACCCGATCTGTTTGCAAAAGTTGTGATTAACAAAGAATAAAAGAATTGTTTGTGAAGTTGAACTTGGCCAAAGTTTGTAACGGCAGGGGGCTTTACAACCCGCCGAGGCCGAGGCCCCGGCTACCCCCTCAAAAGAAGCAGAAGGGGAAAGGAGGAACAAACCCGAAACTCCTGAGCAGCACTGGTATCCCCACAACTACCGCTCAGAAGAAGAAATTAACAATTTGATTGAAAAATTGGAGTTTGGAACACAAAACAGCAAACAAAATGAAATTGAAGGGATTGGAGCATGCAGAATGAGAAGCTGTGAAATGGAAACGTAAACGGAAGAGCAGACGGAAACCTAACGGCGGAAAGATTAGAAAGAGGGGTTCAGAAATGTGAAAGTGAGCGAGAATTGCATGGGAGTTGATGGTCATTTATATAGAGGCTGTTTCTTTAGGTTGGCCATAGGACGCCTACTTTTTTTTTTTTTCTTTTCTTTTCTTTTCCTTTTTATTATTAATATAATATAATATAATTTTTTATTTTTTCATGAAATTGAAATTAGAAGAATTCTAGTCAACCGTAAATAAAACCACCCGAGATAACACTTTCCTCAAAAAAAGAAAAAGTGGTGTTTGATTACCAACTTTATATAATGCTACCAGGGGTAAACTAGTGAAATTGATTTATAGCTATGATAGAATCTCGGATTAACCCAGACTTAAAAAAGTTTTAAGGTATTTATTGTACTCAAGTAAGCTAGGTTAATTAGACTATCAAGTTTATCTATGTATTTTTTTAACATTTTGATACATTTACACAATAGTAACTATTATATTTATGATAAAATATACAAATAATATATATTATCTTATACATAAATCTTATAATTACCAAATATATAAAAAAAGCATGAGATAGAAAATAAAAATCAAAATGAGCAGAAGTTGATGTTGAGCTTTAGTAACTTATAACTTGTCGAGCCGAATTTCTCCACGTGTCATGGTGGTCCAAATGTAAAGTAATTTGGATTTGTACTGTAAAGACCCGAATTGTTACGTCAAACACCAACTTGAACTTATACCGACACGTACATAAAAGTAAGTACAAATTATGTTTTTTTAAGTTAAAAATGGTATCGCACGTTGCGGTGACGCCGAAACATAAAGTAAGTCGGATTTATACAGTCTCATGAAAACGTATTTATATAGACCCAACTTGTTGTGAAACAAAATTTATGCAAAACGTAGACAACTTAAAACATACATAAAAAAACAAAAAAATATATACATTATATCTAAGCCTACCCATTTTTAAAAAAACGTAATCAATTTGAATTTATACCGACACGTACATAAAAATAAGTACGTAAATTTTTTTTATAAAGTGTTTAGAAAATTGAAGAGTTGTAAGTGTCATACTAAATGTTAAAGCGTAAAAGTTAAAAAAAACAAAAATATAGAAAACCGAAAAATTATTAGAGCCCATACTAAAAAAATATTGAAAACCGAAAAATTATAAGGGCCCATACTAAATGTTAAAAGGTAAAGGTTAAAAAACAAAAACATAATAAAAAATTAAAAAAAACCCACTCGAAGTTACTATTCATATAACTTCTTATTGTAGGATCAAGATCAAAGGAAAACTCCTATGAGTTGTGAGAACTCGACCTTTCCGTGTCAGTTTTGCCCCTATTTTTTCACACCCCTATATTAAAATGTTAGAAAAGATTCCCGTAAAAAATTAAAAAAAATCAAAGTGATGTTTTTGGGCCACTTACAGTAGCTGTAAAAAGGTGATGACATAAGCATGACATCACTTTTTACGGCTGCCGTAAATAATTTTTTTTTAGGGTTTTTGGTAAAAAAATTTTGAAAAAACCTTGCGTAAGGCTGAGTTCTCTAAATTCTCACAACTCGTATACGTTTTCATTTTATCTTAACCCTATTGTAAGTGTATATATATATTGGAGGATGCAAATGAGAAATTTTTTTTGTATGAAGAAAAAAGAATAAGTTTCAATCAATAATAATGCTTTATTTTACTTAATTTAATATTTGTATTTAATTTTAATATAAGGGTATATTTGTAAACTTACAAAAATCATAAATTTCTAATAGTTTTCTTTAATAGCTAACTACATTAAATTTGTAACTTATTTTCAAATAATATATATTTTTAAAATAATAAAAAATTAATTTAGAGTGTATGACAAATTATCAAATATATAAAATAAATAACGAGTTATATAAGATAAATCTAAATATTGTTTCTCTGATGGTATTGGACAAATATGGTTATAAATAAACTGAAAAGGCTTTGATATAATTCCAAAGGTTTTACGGCAGAACAAAGTCTTTAAGATATCGTGAAAATAAAATAAAAGGATCTAGATTATCGTTCCTGGTTATGGACTTAAGTATTTTGAATATATAGATTCATTTATCGAAATATCTAGATGTTGAAATGTCTAAAGAATAGTTCATAACTATTAGATTGAATAGGTGTTGTTTACAATATCAACAAAAGTCTATTAAAAGGCGTCTTATTTTTTCTTATCACCCTAAATTTGTGTAATCATGTAAGCATTTATATATCGCAAGCACCGAAAATAGGGGTAATCTTTTTCACATTTATTTATTTATGAATAAGTCTAAAATTGTTCTTTCACTTTTAAGCAAACTTTTATCGTTGAAGACACTATATATCGTCGAACACTATGTTTTGTTGTTTTTGTTTATGTGCACACTTAAAAGGCCCCATATTTATTGGTTCTAGATAAGTACATTCTTAGATAAGAGATATCAGATTCAAACCTAAACAAAAAAAACATAGTTTAGAACAATTGATAACATTGAGTACGAATTACAATTGTCGTTGAAAAAACTAATGATGAGTATCTGATTATCCATCACCATTCACATAGCCAGACTTATAAAAGAAGAAACTTAGTTGTGTAAATATCTACAAGCAGTGGCGGAGCTTGAACGAAAACTCAATGTGGGCTGGACTCTCAAAATCCAAATAATCAGTGATGGTCGAACTCTTAAAAATCTAATATTTTACACTAAAAAAGTTGAAAATTTTCGATAAAATTAACACTATGAACAAAAAATCAATGATGCTAGGAGCGGGACACCCCGGGCCAAAAGCAGCCTCCGCCACTGTGTACAAGATATTATGGTTTTGATATATGCTATACTAACCCAATATTAATAGTAAATCACATTGAATTAATTCTTTTTAAGTATTATGATAAGTTAGATAATCCATAAAATGCATGTGACCATTAAAATGGCTAAATATTTGCGTGCTTATCTTTCACTAGATGATAAAGAAAGAATATAAAAAGGGATGTTAGGTACAAAACTTTTTGTGCTGTTAAAAAAAAAGTTACAAAACCTTTTATAGAGATACGTAAATAGAAAAACAAATTCACTTTTTGTGTATTGGAATTGTAAGTTATGTTTGTAAGTCGGACACAAGGGTAAATAACATGAGCATGTGGAAGATAAATCATATGTCAACCATCTTAAATACCACAGTTCTAGTAAGTTTTGAAAAGTAGTTCTTTGTTTGTAGTTTATCCGGTGTTGTGATTCTTTCACTTGTATGCATGTAAAAGTTTTGACGATTAAAAAGTAAATTTATTTTCGGGTTGAATACTAGAAATCTTTGGCAATTTAAAAGTAAAAAACTTACATTCGAATTGAATTCTAAAGATATCATAGTATAAATCTATAACACTTTACGTCTAGCTTGTTCTCCGAAAGATATCACAGTATTAATCTGGGACACTTTACGTCTAGCTATACCCGTATCACTTTTGACATGCATTTATTCAAATTCTAAGGGTGTAAGGGGTGCATGTCCAAAATACATTAAGCAAACTTTCCCACACCCAATCATATTGTACCATGTATTTCCCCTCTCAGTCTTGCCTAATGCCAAAAAAACATAACGGGTGTATGCTTAAATTAAGATTAGTCAAACTAATTTTAAAAAGAAAAAAGAATGATTGTTTGACAAGATATGGGCCTCACCGCTTACCTTCTCCCTCTTCTTTGCCGCATGCGGCACCTTCTCCCTGAAAACACCCCATACACCCTAATAATACATTCTTTGTTTTTGTATGTAATCTATCCCACTCGTATCTATTATGTCATTTTTTTCACTATCTAAATGCTTTTCTTTAGATAGAATCACATGTTTTTTCCTTTTGGAGTGCTAATTTCTTAATTCGTAAAATAACATATATTAATATTAATATTAGTAATAAATAATTAATATTAATATTATTAATAATTAATAATATATTAAATTGTAACCTTATCTTTGTCTCACAATGATATCGTAGCTATTTGGTTTAATGTTACATTGCCACCTATTTTTTTTATGATACATGTCCTGTGCAAGTGTTATCTTCCTTTTCACCTTTTAACAAAACCCACATCAAATACTATCTTCTATCTCACTATGTAACATAACCCTTCCTTCTCTCTTACTTGCATCTTTCTCTCTCTCTAAAACTCTAGAGAGACATCCTGACGCTGGTATCGTGAACAAGTCGGGTGAGAAGGTGGTCGATCGGGGCAGTTTTACTTGTTTAGAAAGAAAAACATATATTTTACGGGGTTTAGAAAGAAAAACATCAAATATATTTTCTTTTTCTTATGCATTATCATGATTACGCCTCTCCCTTTCAACTTTTCAATGTATGACTGTGTGAGTGTCAACAAGCAACAGAGAGATTTGGGTTTTTTAATAGAAACCTAAGTTTAATCTTTACTTGTGTCACCTTGATAGATTAGGTAATGATGGATAGAGCTTAGTCTCCTTATAGAGGTATCAGGTTCTATCCTAAGCCCACCTAGGTTTTTGTCCCACCGTGTGTTATGCCAGAGAGTGTTCAGCTCTTGTGGTGGCACAACGACTGTCAAGTGGCAATTGTGGTATGGTTTCCCTGGGAAAGCCCAAGCCAAACTCTAAAGCTAGCGTGGGTCCAGTTAAGACAACACAATTTGGTCAGAGTGAAGCAACAAGGCTCTCCAATTTAAGAAGTGTGGTAGCGTAACACAAGAAAGTCGCCGTTCTAAAAAAAATAAAAGTAATTTTTACTTGTTTTTTTTCCTTTCTCTATATTTCATCGTCCACAGATACTTAATAGCTTGATTATACTTTTTATTTATCTATTTATTTATCAATGTGGGGTATCCTACGTAGTAGAGGTACATGTTTCTAAAAAGGGGAGATACTAGGTTCAAATTTGGACAATGGGTATTATTTAAACTAGCAGGGTGCCCTCACGATGCGAGGAGAATGATATTTTCCGTTACAAAACTCGTTTTTTGTAGTTTTCTTATTTGTATAATATTTATTGTGGCAATATTGTGGTAGATATACATTATAAACAAAGTTATGGGTTACTACATATCATTACGTTGTGCATGGTTTGATCGGTTTAGTTATTATCCTGAACCGAAGTCATCGGTTAGACTATTTTGTTAAGCAATCGATTTTCAGTTAATCAGTTTGGTTTATTCGGTTAAATTGGCGGTTTTTTATTCAGTTCGTTTAATTTCAGTTAATATCCAAAACTGAAACACCCATTCCGTATAATCCTTACTCTTTGACTCGATCTTCAACCTCTTAATTTTCACAATTATGTTAGATTCCGTAATTCTGTACAACCTGCACTCACCACATACATTCGCAACATTAGTACATATTATATACATATCTAAGATTCATAATTATAGGGTCTCATCACGTTCTATTCTTTTATACTTTTCATTATGCTATCTTTCTAAATTCAAGCATTTCATCTCAGTGTCTAACCTTCGGTGAGTCAACAATAATGTACATGCATAACATTTCATTCTCAAAGGCAACCCGGTTAGCATCGTTAATACTCGTGTATTTAACATCATACATGCTTACAAGTTACATATGAGAATTCGTACATTTGAATACCTACGGACCAATAACGCACATACCTCTTATCAAATACAACTCTTTCACGTTTAATAACTTCTAATAAAATACCTATTTGTGTTTACCCAAGGGTTAACTACCGGAAAGCAATTAGATCTATACATAGATGCCCACATACTTATTTCGTTCCACACATACTTGCCTACACGCCTCATTCTTACTCGTACCTCATGAACACTTTTTAATGACTTTCGGATATATTTTGGGATCTTAAAAACGAGTTCAATACTGACCCATACTTCACAAAACCATTTGGTAAGATTGAGGTACAATATAGAAGTATAATGGGGCTTGGAATGGGTTCACGAGGTCCGAAATCTAAAAAAAACGAAGAGATCAACTTTGCTGGTGGAAACCCCACCGTAACTTATGGTAGCCACCGTAGCTTACGGTGGATAGGAAGTCCCTATGATGTGGAATTACTGTCTTACGGTGGAAGAATATGACTTCACCACCTACCGTAGCTTACAGTGGCTACCGTAAGCTACGATAGAGCCCAGTTCCAACCACTTTTGTTCTCTTTTTACTTTTGTAAACGACCGTTACGCCCCTGAACTTCTTTCTTCTCCATTTTTCATGCTTTCGTGGCGTAAATTAACCATATTCAAGTCCCTAAATCCTTCTACTGCTTAAACATAAGATCAATCAACAATTACATTTCACTAAGTTACTTCCCATGTTTTGACCCGTTTGATCCCACCATACACTTTCTGTTACTTTTGAACTATAAACAACTTACTACAACATTCCTTCCCATCTACTTACATTTCTCAACCATTTTTATGTGATTCTTAACCTTTATACGACAAACTTTATTTATGTACTAAGAAGTGAGGTTCTGGAATTCACTTAGCTTAGCGTCTGTATTTGCATTCGTTACCTCGCCTCCTTTTGACCCGTTTGCCTTCCATGTTTCCATCCATCTCGACACGATCCCTATACTTTCATGTCATCGCAATCACATTTTTGTTAGCATACATGATTATACATATTAACGATCATATCAAACGCATATCTCACATTTGACTTTCATTAGTCAATTCTAACAAGCATAAGGCATATACCCAAATTCATATATTTTCACATTCATACAATTTATCATGTCATCACATATAACACATATTGATATAACACGTACCATATGACTTTCTATAATCTTACAATTTCAACAACAAGTCTAACCATGATTCTTATGCTCGGTTGACTTTCAGAAATCAACGGTTTATCACATGAACTTTCGACTTAACCTCATATATCCGTGTCATCATATTATGCTATACTAATGACACTATATACATTTCATACTCATGATGCAACACGCTTACAACCATATGATCACCTAATTTTATACACATTCACATACATAATCCGTTCCATCCACACTAGTATTTTCATTACTTCATAACTAACACTATAACACATATTAGCTAAACCAATATTATTCATTTCTACAAATCTCATATGTTACACATTTAGTGTACATTTAATTCATAATTCCAATTAAGAAATTAGTCAATATATGGTGAACATCATACCACTCCAACATAGAGTACAAACCTTCTAATGCACACTTTTTACCAAATCATATAACCAACCGAAAATCATACATGTATTTCATCTAAAACACATTTCTCATGTTCAATTACCACCAAATACATGACATCCTCATATTATACATTTTCATCCATTATTTTCATTTGATCTCATCTAGTAATCTAACCTAGACATTCCATCAAACACTTGGTGTGCGTACACCATTTAATGCACAATGTACAACTAACTCATGCATAATCTTCCAAGTTCTTACTTTCAATCATCAACACAACAAAACATCAAACTAACTTCATACCATATTCAATTTCACTTGCAAGAGTTCATCATACTCAACATAACACATAAAGAATTACACAAATATTGAACATGGATGATTCACTCACTTCATCTTCCTCAATACTACAAGTGGGTTTCACTCCCAAACATCAAATGGCATCTAAAACTTGCACAATTCATGCTCCATATGGTGATTTTAACATATATTCATGCTTAATTTCATACAATTTCGTGGATTGATCATAACCCACTTCATACAAAATCATCAAATCACAATTTACAACTTACCACATGTTTGCTAGGGCTAGATCATCAAGAAAACAGGTTCATGCGTTAGGTTAGGCTGAAATCCTTCTTCAGTTTGGACTAATTGCATCAATTTGAGTCTCCCTTTTCCTTCTTCTAATGTGTGTCGACACACACACTTCACACACTATCAAAATGCAGAATTTTGGCTACTAATTTTCCTTTTGTTGGCCACCTTCACAAATTTTCTAAAGATGCCATATTTGGCCTTTATAGCTTCCCTCATTCTTTTCATTTAAGCATTCATGTTAACTAGGTTAATCAACCTAGTTAAGACATTTCACACCATGAATCTAGTAAATGCCATGTTTGTTAAAACATTGGATTTTGGGGCATTACAAAAGCCAAACTTAGGCTAATTTTTTTGCATATAAATACATGATATTAAGGTGTAACTACATGAAATTAATGTATAAATAGATGAAATGGAAATATAAATACATGAAGTGGAGGTATAAAATATGAAATACATGAAGTGGTGGTATAAAAGTTTGAAATATATAAAAATATGAATAAACCGCGGTTAATCATGGTTAAACGAGGCCACAAAAACTAATAAACGGTTGGTTAATTTGGTTTTCGTCTGATTAGTATTTAGTTAATTTGATTTTTGGTTGATTTCGATTCAATTTCATTTGTTTTCGTTTAACGATTCAGTTATTGCTCACTTCTAGACACTTTTAGTTATGTACCATGTAAATTTTTTAATTGAAAAACTATAGATATACTATACTCAAATTAAAGAAAATAAAATGCTTGTTTTTTACTGTATTTTTTTTAAAATAATATTAACATACGAATAGGTTATGGTTTTTTTAAAACTCGTAGGGTAATTTGGTTTTATAAGGAGATAAAATATAAATACTAACTAATTATCGATAACTTGGCTAAAGATGGAGGGAATTAAAGTGTAACTAGAATAAGAGATTAAAGTGTAATTAGTGTTTGAAAGACCAATTTACCCTCAATTTAACTATAATTAATGTTTGAAAGACTAATTTACTCTCAGTTGACCCTCAATTAGTGTTTGAAAGATCACATGGCTCGTTCTTCGTACTCAAGATCCGGTTTCAAGCTTCGCGTACCATGAGCCGCTAATCTCTTTGGGTTTCACTCCGGTGTAGACTTTGTAAGATTTATTGGGTTTGAACAATTGTTTTTAGTTTTTAGTTTGTGTTGATTACACTTGAACGTTTGAATATTAAACCAATTGTATTGTATTTGTTTTGGATTCACGGATTGTTGAAATATACTCGCACCTTTGAGTTCATGAAATGAATTCATTCAATTATGCTTTGTTATATAATAGGGTTTATATGTTCTTGTGTAACGAAGTGCATTTTTGTCAATCTTATAACGTTGATATCTATTTGCACCTATGGTTCTTAACACTAAACCCGTTAACAACCAAATTATAATTAGGATTAATTTTAAAACGTGTAGGAACCCTATGTCTTATAATTTCGAACCGGGTGTGAACCTGGTTTCAAAATTATTATTTTCAATCAATTGTTTAAGTTATATAATTGTAATTAACAAATCATTTTCACAGTTAGTAACAAATTTTTAGTTCATTCTGATATCTTTCAAATCAACAAACAAATAAACAATTAAAACTAGCCAGCTTCATAAGTTTTACAATCAATAATCAATCGAGTTTTGACACAGACCATAAACTCTTCATGGTTTGACACCCTGACTATCATCTACTATTTATTTGAGGTAACAGGAATTATAAATGTGTCGTTATCAGACCGCGACACTCCGATCAATCGATTTCAATTATAACCTTTTTTATTTCTGGTTTCACAATTCTTGATATCTAGCTATGAAAGATGCACATTATAGATTAACTAAGATTTGAATTTTATATCGAGTTTGATAATGGTCAATTATCAATTATCAAAAGACATCACAAACAGTGATTGTTGTGACAGTGACAGCTGAAACTTACAAGAAACTTGATCATGTAATTGTATATTCATATGACTCCTAAACTTATGAATAAGTTGACGATGCAGTTTCTCTAATCGATTGATCGAATGCTTTCGTATTTATAAACTTGGTAAACATCGCATATCTTGATCATATACGACACAAAATTTATTAGAACACTTGAAAAGCGTCTCAAAAACATCGTTTTATAATTCTTAAACCTTAGAGAACTGGATACATATAGAAATTATATTTCAGACCAACTTGAAACAGTCTTTTAATGGGTTGTCTCTTTTTATTAGACATGTAGCACAAAATGGTACAAATGCAATAGCATTTGACCTTTCATTTTGCATGTGGAGTGTCTAAGAAAGCAATTAAGCATGTTATCAAGGCTAGTCGTCGTCTTAAAGTCAAAGGAAGATTGATTGATTCTAATGACCACAAAAAGCTTGTATCCATCAATTTATGTAAGATGATTTAAGAGAATAATCATATTTTAATAATCATCAATATAAATGTATTTTATTTCCTTGTAACAAGATAATATCAATCTCTTAGGGTTAGATGGTGAAATTCGCACATCTAGAGACAACAAGTGGTAAGATTCTAAGCCAAGGAAGTATAAGGTAGAAATATAGTAAAACCTGATTAATCTCGTAGCTGAAACAACTTGTAAAAATGTCAAACGATTTCCGAGAATTTAAAAATAGAAAAAGAAATTTTCTCGTTTCGATCTTAGGTCTTCATTGTACCCTTAAATCGAATTCATGCTCTTAAAAAGTCGTTTTTATTTGCATGGCACCAAATTGTGATCCATAAAAAGAAAAGTGACTGTAAACATTAAACAAGTAAGTCATTTTTATATTTTCATTTTCAAACTTCTTTTTATGCAACCTTTATTGATTTATACAAATAATATAAATTTTACTATTCCTTCTTCTTTTATATCGGGTTTCAAATTCTTATAAGGCTGTTTCTTATTGAATTGGTGTATAATATTCATTGAGTTATTATTATTTTATGAATTTTTTCATGTTCTTTGAAACTTATTATGTCTTGTGAAATCATTTCATTCCTGACAGTCTTAGGATGAATATATATATATATATATATATGTATTCTTTTATATTTTATTTCCTTATATAATATAAGTGCCAAATTATTTTTTTATTTAACATTTGTTTTGTAAAACTTGTACGCGTTTACAACTTTAGTTGCTACACAACATATACTTTTTGTTGTCTTATTTGCGTTCTTAAGGTTTTGTTCACCTATGTTGTAGAGTAGGAAACGTGTCATCTTAATGTGGTAACATTTGTTCCAAAGGCTATAAAGTGGAGAGAAGTTTATTAAAGGGGTGGTCATATGTTTGACATTAGCGTTATTCGGTGCATTTTCATATGTAAGATTATCATGTTTGGTTGAATACCACATTGATTGGTATGGTCCTGCTGGGATGGCTGGTGACCATAATTTGGTTGATATATATTCAAAGGTCACTCATATCACTAGATGATGTGACATTACATGGTTGATTCACTTCTAGTTCCTAAGCAATCTCTACCATTACAAACACCATTTTGCTTGAGAACAAACTATGTAACAATTTCATTTGACAAATTAACAACAATTTTGTAAACAAAGTAACATTACTATAATCTGTAAGGGTGAAGGGAGCACCGCATTTTCTTTTATTCAAAGTAGCGATGGCAATTTCAGACAAGTACACGACACGACACGAAACAACACAGCCTTAACAGGTTCGTGTTTGACCCTTAACATGTTTTGTGTCTTAAACAGGTCGACATGATAAGACATGTTAATTTTCGTGTCGTGTTTGTATTTACTTATCTCGTGTTCGTGTCTTATCGTGTTTGTGTCATAACATGTTGGGTCTAACACAATATGCCAACTCTAGACTCCGCATTCCACCCTTCCAGGGCGAGTTTGTGTCTTAACAGGTCGTGTTCGTGTCTTAACAGGTCGTGTCCGTATCTTAACAGGTTGTATGATATGCTTATAAGTTTTTTCGTGTCTCAACAAGTCGTGTTTGTGTGACTTGTTTATTATCAGGTTGTGTTCGTGTTTGGAAAACTGACACGATAAGATTTCGTGTCGTGTTCGTGTCTTAACAGGTTGTGTTAGACGCAATATGCCGGCCCTAATCCAAAGCACCTAAAATCATAAACCAACCACAATGTGTCACTTTAATTTTACCAAAACTATCCAAAAGTACCAGAGTTGGTTGTGGTGGTGTTCCCGAACTACCTAAAGTACCTGATTGAAATTTCAACACAAAACTATTATTTGTCCTCGATAAAGATCTCGAACTCATGAACCCAAAACGGTTTCCTGAATTCAAACACAAGGTGTTTACAGGGTTGTTCTTGGTTTACCTGAATTATACCCGATAGAGTTTCCCGCTTATGCCCTTGCTTATCTAAAACATCAATGTATGATGAAACTTTACTAAGATAAAAAAACACACCTTGCTTATCTAGCTCTACAATTTTCACGGCTTGATTCACCAACCTATAATAGTTTAAACATGTAGCTACTCATTAATCCTATACACATTATATAACTAACTCTGCTTGATATGCTACAATCAATATTTTAATATTCTGGTTTGATTTATTATCAAACCTTAACGGATGTTAAATTGAAAAGGGGAATGAGTAAGACGAATGAAGATAAATCGTGAAGATAAAAGTTATTCAATTTTTTTTGATACTACAACTGTTTTCGTTCTATTTGATTCGATTCTTATTTTCTTATTTTGATGAAAATTTGTTGATTTTTAGGTTTGAATAACATGTATTTGATTAAAGGGATTTGTAGAACGTAGAAAAGGGAAGAAGAAAAAAATGTGTTACAACACCGTATTCACTTTTCCCTTTTTTAATGTTTAAATTGACTATAAGCAAACAAAACTAATAATCAAGTATTCAAACAAAATCAGTAATCAAGTATGCTTATACGTCGGATAGCAAATGTAGTCAAGTGTGGTAATGAGATGAGGAGTGATCGTGATGTTAAGATAAATCATAATATAAGGTACTAATGTTGTTAGTTTGTTTAAAGGTTTTTTAACATAAATAAATAACGTTATATAAATACATATACGTCTTCGAATAATATAGTGTGATGTTAAGTTAATCCTCTTTATCCAAGAAGTACAAACTTCAGATTCTAAAAACTACAAATATAAGTATTTAAATCCAAGAAGTACAAGGTTCAAATCTATAAACTATAAATATAAGTATTTAAAATATATTAATTTGTAGTTAAAAAGATTATCAACAATAGGTTATTTATTTAATTTCTATTTACCATAAATAAAAGAAAATCATACTTGATTTGTATGAAGATTGATTATCCCACTCATAAAACCCGAGTATTGACAAGTTTAGACTCAAGTTTGAAACATTTTCAAAAGCAAACCCAAATTGAAAACCTTTTCAGTTATCTCCACGTGGCAAAAACATAGTGGTTGGATTAATGACAAAATTAAAGTGATCTTCCTTGTGTTTCATGAAGTTGAAGAATTCAAACGGTATATTCACCTCAAATTATTGCGATAATTTAACTGATGAGGTGTTTTGCAGAGAGAGAAAGTTGGGCCCACTACGCAACCAATATTGATTACATTCCGTGAAACGATCCCCACCAACCACCAAAATGTTTTTAATTTATTTTAGATTTGCGTGTCAATCACATATCAATCAAAATAGTCTATGTTGGCATCTATCTCCGTTTTTTCAATAACTAATTTAACTAATTTTTTTTTTGTTTAATAATCTAAACGGGTGAAATTTTATTTTTACATGGTATATATTATGTGAGAATAAGATTTAAGTGTGAGTGCATATAATGTATATGATTGTCTCGTATATATTGATTTTTTCTATTTTTTTACTGTTTAACGCGACGTATAATTCCTCGATAGGTGTGCGACTAGACATAAGTATCTTTAATTCAATGTTATATTCCTCGATTCTCAAGTTATGTGATAAGACGTTACATTCCTCGATATTCGTGTGAGTTTTTGATTCGATGTAAGATTCCTTGATTTGCGTGTTAATTATTTGAAAGTATGTAATATTCCGTAAAAACTTCTATACAACGACACTAATCTTATTTGTTTTCATTCAACTTCTATTTATTTCTTCTATATTTCTCTGTATTCAAACTATTTTACGCTATCAATGGCATTTTGGCGTGAATTTTTCGGTAGTGACTTGAATAACGCTATCAGTCCGGGTTTGTTTGATCTAATGCTTCGTTCGATCTCAATCTTGCGTCCGATGCAAGTCAGCATCCTTGGGGTTTTGATGCCTTATAGGGTAATTATGCTTGTTATTATCTATCGCCGCCTGTTAGTTTTGAATCCCCTCCTGGTAATGGTGGATCGCTGGCCGGTAGTTCTCAATCTCCTCGGGGTAGTGGTGGACTGTCGACCGGTAGTTTTCAGTCTTCTCCCGGTAGTGGTGGACCGTCCGAGGGTTCAAAGGGTGACCATGAACCAAGTGAGTTTCAAACCGATCAGGTATAACATTTAATTATGCGTTTATTTGTCGTACGTTTAATATTTTACTGTTTATACGTTTGATGTCGTTTTCATTATAATATTAGTTCGTTAAAAAATATACATAACATCTTATTCAATACAGTTAATCATTAATTCACACATATAATTGTTTTCATTAGAAATTCGTTAGCATGCATGAATTGGTGGATTGATGCAAAGAAGTCGGACACCAAAATGGGTACACTATCGTCACCAAACGCACGATCTACGTGAAACTCCCAAGTGGCCAGTCGTTAAAAATTTGGTATACGTGCGATTATGCCGGATGTCACAACTCAACAGCCACGCTCAAACGTAGTGGGACCCGGAAAACCGGTTGCGACTTCCAACTGATCGGGACATACAGAAAAAGGTTACGTTATTGGGTGCTAAGGGTTGACAAAGCTAAACATAACCACGAACCCTTTCTGTATCTAGAGGGTCATCCGTCCCTAATTAGGCTGACCCAAGCAGAAGAGAGGACGTTGGAGCAACCTACGCATCAGAACATAAAACCAGAGACATTCTTACTTCCATTAAAGAACCCCGAGAATGTCTCAACAAGAAATACCATATATAACGCTTGGGCCAAATTGGGTTGAATGGAGCAAGTCGGCGAGACTCCAATGGAGGTACTTTTCCACCGGTTGAACAAGGATAGGTTTGTTTTCTTCCACAGAACATCTGACGGCGAAAGGGTCGAGAATGTTTCCTTTATCCACCCGGAATCGAACAGTTTGTGACGCGCCTTCCCGTATGTGTTGCTTATAGACTCCACCTATAAGACGAAATGGTACAAAATACCGCTAGTTGAGATTATCGGTATTACATCCACGTTGATGTCGTTTTGCATTGCTCATACGTTCATAAGCAACGAGAAAGAGGAAAACTTCACGTGGGTTCTACAGAGGTTGAAAAGACTCATTAGACAGTGTTATGGAACCCCTGTAATAGTAACGGATAGAGATCTCGCCCTAATGAACGCATGTGCAACCGTGTTTCCGAACGCTAGACATTCATTATGTAGGTGGCCCATACAGCAAAACATCGCCAAATATTGCAAGCCAAGCTTTAAACCGAAGCAGCCTGGGAAAAGTTTATATACACGTGGGGCAAGCTGATTAACTCAAAGACCGATGTTGACTACAACTACTGGTATGAGAGAATACGATCAAAACTGCCAAGCAAAAGACGCAACGGTAAGTTTCCTAGTAATTTTCTTATTAATCGTACTTATGTGACTTGTCTTGACTGCACTTCACTTTGTTTTCAGAAATTATGGATTACTTGTATTCAAACTGGTTACAACCATATAAAGACTGGTTTGTTGCTTCCTAGAGCGACCAACATTTGAACTTTAGACAACATACAACGAACAGGGTAGAGAGTCAACATGCCCTTTTGAAGCAATACCTTGGTGAATCCAATAACACGTTGGATAAAGTTGTATCACTTATCGATCAGCTCATAAGAAACCAGGTGACATAAATAAAAGCAAACATTGAAGCAAGCAGGAACCAAACAATGGATCCCTATAACAAACTAGTATTTGATGATCTCATACGAAAGAAGGTTTCACATGCATGCCTAGACTTGTTATCCAACGAAGAACTTGTTGTAGAAATCTTAAAAGCATCTAATGGTACATGCTCGTGTCGTTTGTTTACAAGCTATTGGTTGCCATGGGCGTGCCGGTTGCAACAATATGCGATGAAACGTAATACATTCTTCGACCAACCACGTTTTATAATAAGACCATTTTATCATGCAATGATTTTCACGTTTTCTGTTTTCTGTTGTTTGTTGTTTTATTTTAATTTAGGTCAACAAACGATTCCGTTGAAGTCGATAGACCCCTTTTGGCAAAAGTTAGATTTGAAGTCTTTAAACAAAGGGAGCGAGGAGGAGTATTTCGACATAGACAACGAACTTGCAATTCTTAGACAACATATAATGGGGCAGCCGAGAGAAATAAAGATAAACCTGGTTCAAAAGATGAAGGAGTTGGTACATCCCAATCAGACAAAGCTCAAACAACAAGCCATGCAAAAGAACCCACAAGGTCGTCCAACTTCAAAGGCTCAGCAACAAAGGATGGTTGATTCGTCTGCGGAGCCTTCTAAACACAATTTTATTTTATCGACAGACGCGTATGGTGATTCAATGGGCATTGGCACACAAGAGTCATACAATGAACCTACAAGGCACAGCTCGTTTGTCGAGTCACAAGGTTATCATGGTGAAGCACATTCGTTCATCGACGAGATAGCGAAGGGCACTAGGCAAAGAAAATTGAAAGATAATGTGACCAAATCAATGGAAGAGGCACTAACGTTACCTTTGCTGCATGCAGTACAACTTAACCTGTTCATGCACTACAAAAAGTTCATTCCACCTTGCTTATATCCATACCTAAGTCACATACAATATATTAAGTGCGATGGTAATTGTGGGTTTTGAGCTATAGCGGTCGGCTTGTCGCTTCATGAGATGGAGTGGCCGTCAATACGGCGGGAGCTTCTAGGTGAGTGCAACCGATACTACGACTTGTGGAATACAATAAATTCAATTTAGTTTCAGTCAGTTTGAAAGTCCGTAAATTGAGATGAATATAATAAATTCTCTAATCAATTAACATCTATTCTTCAAATGCTATGTTGTAGCAGTTGTGTGGAAACATATCACAAGTTGGTGTGCTATATGAAGTGATATTTTCTTCCAAGAAAGTTAGCATCAACAATTTGGTTCATGAAATCAAGATGTATGAGTTCTTATGGGTGAAAATAGACCAAAGCTTGGTATTATAGATTGGTGTCACCAGTTGTCTTTAGATATCTAAATCTTGTATGTCATTTCTACTTATCTGTATATCCCCTCTTTTTTTCTAATAAAATTCGCCTTCCAAATAAAACTAATTTTTTTTCTTCAAAATTTCATACTTTATCACTGGCTCGTCTCCTGGGTTGTGGGTTTTACATACAGAAACTCAATTTTATTATTTATCTATATCCTAAAAATCCACCTCCGCAGAAACATTAAATCCATGGTTTTTTTTTTTTTTACTTTGCTAAGATGGATTCCTGAGTCTCTCAAGCGCCATAATTTTGGTATTTTAAATCAATACTCAATGTTTATACTCTTGACATGTTTCTACGTTGTGAATTTTAAGTCTGGATTTTACAATAACTAAACTTACTTCACAACAACAAATTATAAATGAGAATTTATCACTGTTTATAAAAAAGATGTCCCAATTTTACATCGAAATTTTAAGATTTACAGAGAAAGATAGATGAAAGAGATATACTATAAAAAGAGGTGAGATAATAAATAAACAATTACCTTCTAGCATAAAATCAATAACGTAGACAAAGACAAGTACAGACTAATAGCAGGTAAACGGGCAACAAGTTGCGCTGCTACCCCCTTCTGAATAGCAAACCCTACCGTGCTAAACAAAAAATTTTGCCCCTTAACATGCGTGGTGTTACTACTTATCACCTGTTGAACCCGTTTGAGAAACCGCACCGCGCCAGGGGTGAGAGCGCCAAAGGTATCGAAAGCGAACGGACGAACATGTGCTGATTCTCGATACAAGCTTTTTCGTGCTTAGCTATGTTGCCCGCCTCCGCTTTGGTTATCACCTGGCCCACCACAAACCTGTGGTCCCTTAGCCCAACGAGGGAAGACACACATGTCAAATCGATGGACGCGTGTTTCCCTCCTTCCCATCCAAAAACAAGAATGTCAGCGGGCCGTAGGGTAGATCTCCCTTCTAATGGATCAGTCAATAAGTTTACGGGGCTTCCTTTTTTGTCGAGATCCATGCCCGCTTAAGGACATCATGAAGCACATCTCGAACTAAATCATGTCGATATTTAAAACCCGGTAATTCTATGCAATAGACTGCATGCTCCCCAAAAGAATCCAAGCAAGCCTTCCGACATACGGGACACGGGTCATCAACCGGGAAAAGGGATACCATCAGCTGGTACTTGAGAATAGGCCAGTATTCTAAGCCGGCATGCATTGCCCTAAACCTTCAATAGGAATAACAGACAGGAAATCCTGAGCATGGGGGGGGGGGGTCGCAGACACGGCTCGCTGCTGCGGGTACAAGGCAAACTTCTCTTCGACTGTCTTGACGATTTCACCATATAAGGCATTCGCCAGAATTTTCTTGGGATTAAGGGGGCGGTGTCTTTAATGTAGAAACCGCCAAGATCAAGATCGGGAAGAGAACTATGCAGAGTGTCCAACGCACCCCTATAATCAGAGTCCAACAACCCACCACCACATTCACAAAGGATATGGTCTTGAAGGACCCACGATTGGGCCCTTGAAGCCACAAAAGCGTAGAAAGAGGCATCATCAACTGAGAAAATCCCAAGACCCCCAAAACGGGTTGGGAGGGAAGCTAACCTCCATTGGAGGTCCCGAAAAAGGCACCCCCACAAACAACAATATCCTTAATCGTATTCCGAAGCCCCTTATCAAAAGCAAAGACGGCTCCCTCGACATAAGAAGGCTGACATGTTTTGAGCCCAAACAGCAGTTTAGCAACCCTCATACATGAAACGAAACAATAGGAGTTCGCTCTAAGGGTCCCCAAGACATTTGAGGCATCCTATCAGCTCAACCGCACATTTGGCTCTTTTAAGGGCCAAACCACTAATAAACTTCTCATCTCTAATGACAGCACCACCCAAAAGTTTTATACCATGTACCGGCCTGCCAATCTCCCGCAGAAATAAACCCTCTTGAGTCTTCACCCCTTCACATGTAGGCCAAAAAACTTCAGTTTTTTTTATGTCAGAAGGAGGCTCAAAGAGGGGCCCTCCACTCTGATGATGTCTAAAGCCTTGGCAACCTGAGTAGCATCTCCAATAAGGGTCCCATCATCCAGGTACTACGCGTGAAAAAGAATCTTGCAACAATCTCTGATTCGGAGGACAAGGGGGTGTAAAACAAGGGCAAAAAGGAGAGGCCTTAAGGATCCCCTGCTGAACCCCCATGGAAGACCAAATATTACCATTCCCCACATAAAGCCTAGCTGGTTGCTCATATAAAAAATCAACCCAAGCAGAGATGGATGGACACATTTTCCTTACCTCATTTAAAAGAGCAGTGTCCACAAGGTTAAAGGCATTTGGGAATCGACGGTAAGCTTAGCCAACGACCCATCTCGGTGGTGCGCATTGAAGAACCAGTTCGCACTATGAAGAACCGCCTTAGCCCCGTTTGGAACCTCGACCCAAACTGAAAGTTGCCAAGATCCACCCCCTTCATCACTACCTTGGAGACCACCCTCCTCCAGGTCGAACCCACTGCAATAGGCCTAATCCCATTATCGGGCTTGAGAAGGAGCGTAAGGGGAGCAGATGCAACAAACTTCGCCAAACTCCTCGGACATCCCCCCGTAAACATAAGTTAACCACAGCTGAAATCTCCCTGGGTAGACTAATCGCAATCACGGACCCTTCCCCACAGGGGGCGTCTAAAAGGTGTTGAGCCCTCTCACCATCTCTCCCACATGACATCCCTTTAGGGAAGGATTTGATACACCCTAGCACACTGTCGGTCTCCATTACAAGGTGAGGCTCTGACGGTAAGAAAGCGGGCATGGTAGGGGGTGTATGCACAGGTGTTTATCCACAAGAGCCTTCATAGTTTTCTTATCAAGTGGTGCAACCCCAGAAGAACAAAGGACCTTAACCGCATCGGTAAAATGACCATCGGCAACCTTACATAACACTGCTTAACATTTGACTCGCATACTCGTTCACGGGTTGGCAAACAGACTAAATGAGAATGCCAACCCCTCATGGTCACCCTATTAGGCCAACACCCGCTGTATACTAAGACATTGACCATTTTTCCTGTTGCTCGACCTCTTATCTTGGCGGCTGACCGGTGTACATACACGCAAGGTACACCGAGGTAATAGAAGAAGTCGAATCCATGCATTAAGCGAATCAGGAATAGCCACCACATTATCCAAAGCTGTGGCTAAGGCTTGGGAAAATGCCATGCGACAACTAAAGGGGATGCTCTTGACTGTTTTAATAGGAAGAGAGAAAACTCGGTCAAGCAGAGCAACATCAACACATACCTCTCCGGATGAGGTAACCTCCGTAGCGACACGCGGTTTAGGGACTCCCACAATAAAACCCACATTGGGAGGATACATATCACGAATAATAAGTATCTCATGCTTATTGTATACGATTTTACAATTATGTATGAAACTGGCCTATGTCATTACTATCCCTAAGCAAATTCCGACTTTTTACCATCCCTAACCCAGACCCATGCCATCATTGATAGAGGACCATCCATCTATCAGTTATGTCATCACTCACTCAAGTCAACCCCTACATCTCACACTGCCTTTCTTCTCACAAAATATATTTTGATCTTACGTGGTGACGACAATACCTTTTATTTTGCCTTGTTATATATGCAACATATATAATTATGTAATCCTACTTATATACCTAATTCTAAAATTGTCTCATACACGTTGGGTACCCATTACTCACTAATTTGAGTATTTCAAATCGAAACCTACACTCTTGACATGTTTGTATATTATGTGAAAATTACGTCCAAATTTTACATAACTAAACTTAGGTCACAACAAGAAATTATCAAGGAGAATTTGTCACTATTTTAAATAAAATAAATGTCGCAATTTTATGTCGAAATTTTGAGATTTAAAAAGAAGGATAGATTAAAGAGATATGCTAAAAAAGAGAAGGTAACGGGAACGTGGGGAGATACATGCCACGATTAATAAGTATCTCACGTATATTATATACGATTTTACAAATGGGTATGAAATTGGTCTATGACATTACTATACCTAATCAAACTCTGACTTATTACCATCCGTAACTCAGACCCACGTCCATCAATGACAGAGGACTATCCATCTATAGGTTATGTTATCACTCACTCAACTCTGACTTATAACTTCTACCCTATGCCCTCTTTGCAACGAAGCTAACGAAACGGTAGACCATTTGTTGACATCATGTTTTGTTTGCTTAATAGTTTGACAGATGGTATCATCTTGGTTATCAATTCCACCTATTTATGCATATACAGTTAGTGACATACTTGGCATGCATAAAGGAATTCTCGGATCAAACGCAAAGAAAAGGATCATTCATATCCTATTATGGTAATAGCGTGGTGGGGTATTGGGAAACTTTGAAATGAGGCTGTCTTTTCAAGCAAGAGAATCGATATAGCAAGGCTTATGGCGGATATTAAAGCATCTAGTTACCTTTGGGTAAAAAATAGAGCAAAGTTATTTTCTATAAAATGGATAAATTGGTTAGCCATTGATTTCGTATAGGGATGTAAGTATTTAAGTATTTGTTGATTTATGTTCCTGTGGTTGATAAAATTTAAAAAATAAATAAATAACTGATGTTACGTTTATAATTTTAAGTGATTTGCAATTGATTATAACAAGATTTATAATATAATAATTTGATATGAATTAAATAAATGTTTGTTACCAACTCCTCACACGTAAAATATATTAGTATTTGTTTTTATAAAAATCAGGATTTAAACAAAATGTATGTTTAATTTAATGATGATTTTTTTCTAACTTATGTTAAATACCATCCTTTTTAGTGTAAACTTTTTTTAGCCAATATAGTTGTATTGGCTTGTCCACTTGTTCGAGTCACATGTCTTTTTTTTATAGTGTAAAGGTTAATATATTGCTAACCAAGTTAATATAGTAGTTAGTATGTATTTTAGTATTAGCAAGTTATTATTAAAATCTCTCATTATTTGAAGTTGAACCAAGGACCTCTAAAAGAAACAAAACTTTCCACCTTCTCTTAACCACTAGACCAAGAGATCATTGGTGGCACATACCTCTTAAAAATAAAGTTATATGTTCAAATCTGAGCAAGGAGAATATATAAGAATAATTTGAGTAAAATGAGTAACATTTATGTTAAATTATTTTTTTTAAGTTTTTTACCCAATAAAATTAGGAGTGAAAAATATATATTTATAAATATTCTTTAAAACACCCATTTTAATAAATAAGTTTTTCATTCTTAGGAAAAAAAATCCATATAGTTTAGTTAAATTTGTACCAATGATCTCTTAGTATAGTGGTCAAGGGAGATGTGAGAAGTTTTGATTCTTTTAGAGGTCCTGGGTTCAAACCCAGGCAAGTGAGATTTCAGTACTAATTTAATGATACTAACATACTAACTACCAACCTTGTTAGCGACATCCTAACCGTACGCTTATCAAAAAAAGGGGGACCACTATTTACACACCCTTATTTTCTTATTTTCACATACCAAGGTCTATACGGATCGTATAATCTTATACGGCCCATATAGAATGTTATTGCACAAAAATAGATGTGGTGGAATGTTTTCTTTGTTTTACATGTTTACGGGGCGTATAACATTATACGACTCGTATACAATTGTATACGAGCAACATAATGTTATACGGCTTGCAGGATTTTTTTCAGAGGTTTGATAAGCTTTTTTGAGTTATAAAATCTGTATACAAGCCATGTAATGTTATACGGGCCACATATAATTTTTTTTTGTGAAACCAAAAAACCATTTAATAAGTTTAGTAATTTTTTAAATAGCGTTTGCATGTTATTTAGATGTATCGAATTATGTTACGAGTTTGTAATTAAATGTACTAATAACGTTGAATAATTTTCCACTTTGCAAAATGATAAATATATGAATATGATAAACACTACGATAACAATTTATAAACAAACAAGATAAAATGTAAACATAAGATTAATATTTACAATATTTTACATCAAAAACAACAAAAAAGATGAATATTTACAATATTTTAAATGTAAAATAACCAAAAAAGAAAAAAAATATAATAAGTAGCTACGGCGATGGTGGTGATGAAGGTGGTAGTGGTGGTGGTGGTGCAGCGCCAACTCGTGGTGGTGGTGGTGCGCCAAAATGCATAGCAATAATCGCCTCGACCATCCAATGTATGTCGCTCTGTATGCGGGCTACATCCGACTCCACCTAAGCTACTCTCTCCTCCACCCCCGTGGAGGCATCACACGAGTTCTCACACTCCGTTGATCGTACAGGCGATCACCCTGTACATCCTTCGTAGCTACCTGCGATCTACCGACGGCAGCATGAACCGCCCCTATACCCTGCCTCCCCTAGCCTCGCCTCTCTCTCCCCAGTCATCCTCACCGTCACGCTCACCATCACTTCCCCTGCCCCGTAACCCTCCTCACTCGGCAGTGGCTGCCCTGGATACGACCCGCATCATACGACCAAATCACCTGGACCTCTCCAACCACGTTAGCAATCCCCATCGTGCATGTTGTGGCCCTCCCAACTGAATCAACCTAATGTGATATGGTCATATTCCAGGCCACCTGCGGGGACAAGAAGCGCGACTAGTGCTTCGCCAGACGAGTGACGAAGCCACCACAACTAATGTGGCTAGAGGTATGCTTAAAAGCGTACTCGGCGAAGTATGTGGCCAACTGTATGCCAAGTTGCCCCCCGGTAAGTAAGTCGTGCAAGTATAACAGGTCACTTTGGGTGACCCATCCCTGCTATCGTGACGACCAGCAATCGTCACGGTAATACACCGATGTAGATATCGGTGTAACGGGTCATAAACGCGCGACACCCGCGCCTTCAGGGATCGCGAACTCCACGGTCCCAATAGTGCACCACCAAGGCCACAACATGTTAGTGGACCTGTTGATCGGCGCACAAAAAATCCCTACGAAACTGGCTTCTCATGTGAGAACAAACCCAAGGCAAATAGTAAAAGAAACCACATGGGTCGTCCAAAAATGCTGTAAACCTGCACCCGGTCTCCGTAAAAGAAAAAGTACATAAAAACTCTAAAGAAATCTCCCTGAGGGCCCGCTCTCGGCCGACATCAAATAAATGGGCCCACGGGGAGTACGCTGGCATGAACTCTCGGACCCAAAGGCAAATAGTATCATGCGTCCCGTAAACGCTAAAAACTGTAACAAACAAGGAATAAAAGCAAAAATACTAATAAAACAGAAATCAAAGTGTATACAAATTGTATACGATCGTATACACCTTGAATATTCAAACATTATACGATCATATACACTTTGAATATTCAAAGTGTATACAAACTTATACATAGTATACGGTCGTATGCACTTGAATATCCATTTATATGTTTTCAGTTTTAGTTTTTATTTTTTCAAATTCAATCAAACAATCTATTTGGTTACGCTTATCTACGCTATTCGATATACTATACGATACCATAATCTAACAAGTTCCGTAATCTGAAAGTCTATTCTACGAACGAGGCTTAGAAACGTACCATAATAGAAGAACGAGAAGAAATGTCATGAACACTGAAGAACGATATCTAAGAACGATCCAAGAGAAAACTGAGAGAATTTTGAGGTCGTATGGTGGATATGTGGTCGTATAACATATTATACGATCTTTTCTTATCGTATACGGCCCGTATAAGGTTATACGGGCCGTATACATTGTTTATTATTTTTTTATGCGCACGTATACACAGGATACGAGTACTGTTTTGGTCTTGTATACGGGCCGTATAAAGTTATACGGCCAGTATACGGTTAACAATTTTTTTACTTTTTTAGTTACTCTATGTGGAATTGACGAAAACGTAGTCGGTATGTGGTCACTTTCATCAATATGGTTTTCATTTCATACATCTTTTCAAGTTCCATTTGAACAAGTTGGCAAAACATTCATAGAACGTTAAAGAAGAAGATCAATCTTATTTGCTTTTGCTTTATGTTTATAAACTGCTTGTTTGTTTGAGTCGGTGTGTGGAATTGATGAAAACGCAGTTGGTATGTGTTCATACATCCATTTAATTAACTCACAACATTACAAATTGTCAAAACATGAAATAACATTTCAAATTCGTAGGCAACCTAAATCCACGAATTCCCACGTCTTGTATTCATCAACGATCTTATTATATTGAATAATACGTTCCTGGTAAAAGTTATACCAGCTCTATGCTAGTGTATGTCGTGTCGGTTGTCGCTAGTATCCTTACAGGTTTGGCATTGATATTCCCCTTGTAATCTAACGTGAATAAAATGGATGTTGTTAACATATACGATTGTGACCGTTTGATGAGGAATACTATTTCCGGCTATTGTGAACATGGGAAAAAACAAAGCACAATCTGTGTTGCTTAATAAGTGTTAAATGACATTCCACCGGTTAGCTATCATGACCCCCGTGAAAGGCATTTGCAGCCACTTATTACGCGATGCAAAGCCTATCAAGGACCAATCTACGGACTTTCAAACTGACTGAAACTAAATTGAATTTATTGTATTCCACAAGTCGTAGTATCGGTTGCACTCACCTAGAAGCTCCCGCCGTATTGACGGCCACTCCATCTCATGAAGCGACAAGCCGACCGCTATAGCTCGAAACCCACAATTACCATCGCACTTAATATATTTTATGTGACTTAGGTATGGATATAAGCAAGGTGGAATGAACTTTTTGTAGTGCATGAACAGGTTAAGTTGTACTGCATGCAGCAAAGGTAACGTTAGTGCCTCTTCCATTGATTTGGTCACATTATCTTTCAATTTTCTTTGCCTAGTGCCCTTCGCTATCTCGCGATGAACGAATGTGCTTCACCATGATAACCTTGTGACTCGACAAACGAGCTGTGCCTTGTAGGTTTGTTGTATGACTCTTGTGTGCCAATGCCCATTGAATCACCATACGCGTCTGTCGATAAAATAAAATTGTGTTTAGAAGGCTCCGCAGACGAATCAACCATCCTTTGTTGCTGAGCCTTTGAAGTTGGACGACCTTGTGGGTTCTTTTGCATGGCTTGTTGTTTGAGCTTTGTCTGATTGGGATGTACCAACTCCTTCATCTTTTGAACCAGGTTTATCTTTATTTCTCTCGGCTGCCCCATTATATGTTGTCTAAGAATTGCAAGTTCGTTGTCTATGTCGAAATACTCCTCCTCGCTCCCTTTGTTTAAAGACTTCAAATCTAACTTTTGCCAAAAGGGGTCTATCGACTTCAACGGAATCGTTTGTTGACCTAAATTAAAATAAAACAACAAACAACAGAAAACGTGAAAATCATCGCATGATAAAATGGTCTTATTATAAAACGTGGTTGGTCGAAGAATGTATTACGTTTCATCGCATATTGTTGCAACCGGCACGCCCATGGCAACCAATAGCTTGTAAACAAACGACACGAGCATGTACCATTAGATGCTTTTAAGATTTCTACAACAAGTTCTTCGTTGGATAACAAGTCTAGGCATGCATGTGAAACCTTCTTTCGTATGAGATCATCAAATACTAGTTTGTTATAGGGATCCATTGTTTGGTTCCTGCTTGCTTCAATGTTTGCTTTTATTTATGTCACCTGGTTTCTTATGAGCTGATCGATAAGTGATACAACTTTATCCAGCGTGTTATTGGATTCACCAAGGTATTGCTTCAAAAGGGCATGTTGACTCTCTACCCTGTTCGTTGTACGTTGTCTAAAGTTCAAATGTTGGTAGCTCTAGGAAGCAACAAACCAGTCTTTATATGGTTGTAACCAGTTTGAATACAAGTAATCCATAATTTCTGAAAACAAAGTGAAGTGCAGTCAAGACAAGTCACATAAGTACGATTAATAAGAAAATTACTAGGAAACTTACCGTTGCGTCTTTTGCTTGGCAGTTTTGATCGTATTCTCTCATACCAGTAGTTGTAGTCAACATCGGTCTTTGAGTTAATCAGCTTGCCCCACGTGTATATAAACTTTTCCCAGGCTGCTTCGGTTTAAAGCTTGGCTTGCAATATTTGGCGATGTTTTGCTGTATGGGCCACCTACATAATGAATGTCTAGCGTTCAGAAACACGGTTGCACATGCATTCATTAGGGCGAGATCTCTATCCGTTACTATTACAGGGGTTCCATAACACTGTCTAATGAGTCTTTTCAACCTCTGTAGAACCCACGTGAAGTTTTCCTCTTTCTCGTTGCTTATGAACGTATGAGCAATGCAAAACGACATCAACGTGGATGTAATACCGATAATCTCAACTAGCGGTATTTTGTACCATTTCATCTTATAGGTGGAGTCTATAAGCAACACATGCGGGAAGGCGCGTCACAAACTGTTCGATTCCGGGTGGATAAAGGAAACATTCTCGACCCTTTCGCCGTCAGATGTTCTGTGGAAGAAAACAAACATATCCTTGTTCAACCGGTGGAAAAGTACCTCCATTGGAGTCTCGCCGACTTGCTCCATTCAACCCAATTTGGCCCAGTTATATATGGTATTTCTTGTTGAGACATTCTCGGGGTTCTTTAATGGAAGTAAGAATGTCTCTGGTTTTATGTTCTGATGCGTAGGTTGCTCCAACGTCCTCTCTTCTGCTTGGGTCAGCCTAATTAGGGACGGATGACCCTCTAGATACAGAAAGGGTTCGTGGTTATGTTTAGCTTTGTCAACCTTTAGCACCCAATAACGTAACCTTTTTCTGTATGTCCCAATCAGTTGGAAGTCGCAACCGGTTTTCCTGGTCCCACTACGTTTGAGCGTGGCTGTTGAGTTGTGACATCCGGCATAATCGCACGTATACCAAATTTTTAACGGCTGGCCGCTTGGGAGTTTCACGTAGATCGTGCGTTTGGTGACGATAGTGTACCCATTTTGGTGTCCGACTTCTTTGCATCAATCCACCAATTCATGCATGCTAACGAATTTCTAATGAAAACAATTATATGTGTGAATTAATGCTTAACTGTATTGAATAAGATGTTGTGTATATTTTTTTAACGAACGAATATTATAATGAAAACGACATCAAACGTATAAACAGTAAAATATTAAACGTACGACAAATAAACGCATAATTAAATGTTATACCTGATCGGTTTGAAACTCACTAGGTTCATGGTCACCCTTTGAACCCTCGGACGGTCCACCACTACCGGGAGAAGACTGAAAACTACCGGTCGACAGTCCACCACTACCCCGAGGAGATTGAGAACTACCGGCCAGCGATCCACCATTACCAGGAGAGGATTCAAAACTAACAGGCGGCGATAGATAATAACAAGCATAATTACCCTATAAGGCATCAAAACCCCAAGGATGCTGACTTGCATGGGACGCAAGATTGAGATCGAACGAAGCATTAGATCAAACAAACCCGGACTGATAGCGTTATTCAAGTCACTACCGAAAAATTCATGCCAAAATGCCATTGATAGCGTAAAATAGTTTGAATACAGAGAAATATAGAAGAAATAAATAGAAGTTGAATGAAAACAAATAAGATTAGTGTCGTTGTATAGAAGTTTTTTACGGAATATTACATACTTTCAAATAATTAACACGCAAATCAAGAAATCTTACATCGAATCAAATAACTCACACGAATATCGAGGAATGTAACGTCTTATCACATAACTTGAGAATCGAGGAATATAACATTGAATTAAAGATACTTATGTCTAGTCGCACACCTATCGAGGAATTATACGTCGCGTCAAACAGTAAAAAAATAGAAAAAATCAATATATACGAGACAATCATATACATTATATACACTCACACTTAAATCTTATTCTCACATAATATATACCATGTAAAAATAAAATTTCACCCGTTGAGATTATTAAAAAAAAAAAAAATTGGTTAAATTAGTTATTGAAAAAACGGAGATAGATGCCAACATAGACTATTTTGATTGATATGTGATTGACACGCAAATCTAAAATAAATTAAAAACATTTTGGTGGTTGGTGGGGATCGTTTCACGGAATGTAATCAATATTGGTTGCGTAGTGGGCCCAACTTTCTCTCTCTGCAAAACACCTCATCAGTTAAATTATCGCAATAATTTGAGGTGAATATACCGTTTGAATTCTTCAACTTCATGAAACACAAGGAAGATCACTTTAATTTTGTCATTAATCCAACCACTATGTTTTTGCCACGTGGAGATAACTGAAAAGGTTTTCAATTTGGGTTTGCTTTTGAAAATGTTTCAAACTTGAGTCTAAACTTGTCAATACTCGGGTTTTATGAGTGGGATAATCAATCTTCATACAAATCAAGTATAATTTTCTTTTATTTATGGTAAATAGAAATTAAATAAATAACCTATTGTTGATAATCTTTTTAACTACAAATTAATATATTTTAAATACTTATATTTATAGTTTATAGATTTGAACCTTGTACTTCTTGGATTTAAATACTTATATTTGTAGTTTTTAGAATCTGAAGTTTGTACTTCTTGGATAAAGAGGATTAACTTAACATCACACTATATTATTCGAAGACGTATATGTATTTATATAACGTTACTTATTTATGTTAAAAAAACCTTTAAACAAACTAACAACATTAGTACCTTATATTATGATTTATCTTAACATCACGATCACTCCTCATCTCATTACCACACTTGACTACATTTGCTATCCGACGTATAAGCATACTTGATTACTGATTTTGTTTGAATACTTGATTATTAGTTTTGTTTGCTTATAGTCAATTTAAACATTAAAAAAGGGAAAAGTGAATACGGTGTTGTAACGCACCTAAGCTTACATGTAAAACCATTCAAAACTACGTAGTTTTGATTAACAAACCCTAAAAAACTATGCTAAACACATTTTTTTCTTCTTCCCTTTTCTACGTTCTACAAATCCCTTTAATCAAATACATGTTATTCAAACCTAAAAATCAACAAATTTTCATCAAAATAAGAAAATAAGAATCGAATCAAATAGAACGAAAACATTTGTAGTATCAAAAAAGAATTGAATAACTTTTATCTTCACGATTTATCTTCATTCGTCTTACTCATTCCCCTTTTCAATTTAACATCCGTTAACGTTTGATAATAAATCAAACCAGAATATTAAAATATTGATTGTAGCATATCAAGCAGAGTTAGTTATATAATGTGTATAGGATTAATGAGTAGCTACATGTTTAAACTATTATAGGTTGGTGAATCAAGCCGTGAAAATTGTAGAGCTAGATAAGCAAGGTGTGTTTTTTTATCTTAGTAAAGTTTCATCATACATTGATGTTTTAGATAAGCAAGGGCATAAGCGGGAAACTCTATCGGGTATAATTCAGGTAAACCAAGAACAACCCTGTAAACACCTTGTGTTTGAATTCAGGAAACCGTTTTGGGTTCATGAGCTCGAGATCTTTATCGAGGACAAATAATAGTTTTGTGTTGAAATTTCAATCAGGTACTTTAGGTAGTTCGGGAACACCACCACAACCAACTCTGGTACTTTTGGATAGTTTTGGTAAAATTAAAGTGACACATTGTGGTTGGTTTATGATTTTAGGTGCTTTGGATTAGGGCCGGCATATTGCGTCTAACACAACCTGTTAAGACACGAACACGACACGAAATCTTATCGTGTCAATTTTCCAAACACGAACACGAACCTGATAATAAACAAGTTACACAAACACGACTTGTTGAGACACGAAAAAACTTATAAGCATATCATACAACCTGTTAAGATACGGACACGACCTGTTAAGACACGAACACGACCTGTTAAGACACAAACTCGCCCTGGAAGGGTGGAATGCGGAGTCTAGAGTTGGCATATTGTGTTAGACCCAACATGTTATGACACAAACACGATAAGACACGAACACGAGATAAGTAAATACAAACACGACACGAAAATTAACATGTCTTATCATGTCGACCTGTTTAAGACACAAAACATGTTAAGGGTCAAACACGAACCTGTTAAGGCTGTGTTGTTTCGTGTCGTGTCGTGTACTTGTCTGAAATTGCCATCCCTACTTTGAATAAAAGAAAATGCGGTGCTCCATTCACCCTTACAGATTATAGTAATGTTACTTTGTTTACAAAATTGTTGTTAATTTGTCAAATGAAATTGTTACATAGTTTGTTCTCAAGCAAAATGGTGTTTGTAATGGTAGAGATTGCTTAGGAACTAGAAGTGAATCAACCATGTAATGTCACATCATCTAGTGATATGAGTGACCTTTGAATATATATCAACCAAATTATGGTCACCAGCCATCCCAGCAGGACCATACCAATCAATGTGGTATTCAACCAAACATGATAATCTTACATATGAAAATGCACCGAATAACGCTAATGTCAAACATATGACCACCCCTTTAATAAACTTCTCTCCACTTTATAGCCTTTGGAACAAATGTTACCACATTAAGATGACACGTTTCCTACTCTACAACATAGGTGAACAAAACCTTAAGAACGCAAATAAGACAACAAAAAGTATATGTTGTGTAGCAACTAAAGTTGTAAACACGTACAAGTTTTACAAAACAAATGTTAAATAAAAAAATAATTTGGCACTTATATTATATAAGGAAATAAAATATAAAAGAATACATATATATATATATATATATTCATCCTAAGACTGTCAGGAATGAAATGATTTCACAAGACATAATAAGTTTCAAAGAACATGAAAAAATTCATAAAATAATAATAACTCAATGAATATTATACACCAATTCAATAAGAAACAGCCTTATAAGAATTTGAAACCCGATATAAAAGAAGAAGGAATAGTAAAATTTATATTATTTGTATAAATCAATAAAGGTTGCATAAAAAGAAGTTTGAAAATGAAAATATAAAAATGACTTACTTGTTTAATGTTTACAGTCACTTTTCTTTTTATGGATCACAATTTGGTGCCATGCAAATAAAAACGACTTTTTAAGAGCATGAATTCGATTTAAGGGTACAATGAAGACCTAAGATCGAAACGAGAAAATTTCTTTTTCTATTTTTAAATTCTCGGAAATCGTTTGACATTTTTACAAGTTGTTTCAGCTACGAGATTAATCAGGTTTTACTATATTTCTACCTTATACTTCCTTGGCTTAGAATCTTACCACTTGTTGTCTCTAGATGTGCGAATTTCACCATCTAACCCTAAGAGATTGATATTATCTTGTTACAAGGAAATAAAATACATTTATATTGATGATTATTAAAATATGATTATTCTCTTAAATCATCTTACATAAATTGATGGATACAAGCTTTTTGTGGTCATTAGAATCAATCAATCTTCCTTTGACTTTAAGACGACGACTAGCCTTGATAACATGCTTAATTGCTTTCTTAGACACTCCACATGCAAAATGAAAGGTCAAATGCTATTGCATTTGTACCATTTTGTGCTACATGTCTAATAAAAAGAGACAACCCATTAAAAGACTGTTTCAAGTTGGTCTGAAATATAATTTCTATATGTATCCAGTTCTCTAAGGTTTAAGAATTATAAAACGATGTTTTTGAGACGCTTTTCAAGTGTTCTAATAAATTTTGTGTCGTATATGATCAAGATATGCGATGTTTACCAAGTTTATAAATACAAAAGCATTCGATCAATCGATTAGAGAAACTGCATCGTCAACTTATTCATAAGTTTAGGAGTCATATGAATATACAATTACATGATCAAGTTTCTTGTAAGTTTCAGCTGTCACTGTCACAACAATCACTGTTTGTGATGTCTTTTGATAATTGATAATTGACCATTATCAAACTCGATATAAAATTCAAATCTTAGTTAATCTATAATGTGCATCTTTCATAGCTAGATATCAAGAATTGTGAAACCAGAAATAAAAAAGGTTATAATTGAAATCGATTGATCGGAGTGTCGCGGTCTGATAACGACACATTTATAATTCCTGTTACCTCAAATAAATAGTAGATGATAGTCAGGGTGTCAAACCATGAAGAGTTTATGGTCTGTGTCAAAACTCGATTGATTATTGATTGTAAAACTTATGAAGCTGGCTAGTTTTAATTGTTTATTTGTTTGTTGATTTGAAAGATATCAGAATGAACTAAAAATTTGTTACTAACTGTGAAAATGATTTGTTAATTACAATTATATAACTTAAACAATTGATTGAAAATAATAATTTTGAAACCAGGTTCACACCCGGTTCGAAATTATAAGACATAGGGTTCCTACACGTTTTAAAATTAATCCTAATTATAATTTGGTTGTTAACGGGTTTAGTGTTAAGAACCATAGGTGCAAATAGCTATCAACGTTATAAGATTGACAAAAATGCACTTCGTTACACAAGAACATATAAACCCTATTATATAACAAAGCATAATTGAATGAATTCATTTCATGAACTCAAAGGTGCGAGTATATTTCAACAATCCGTGAATCCAAAACAAATACAATACAATTGGTTTAATATTCAAACGTTCAAGTGTAATCAACACAAACTAAAAACTAAAAACAATTGTTCAAACCCAATAAGTCTTACAAAGTCTACACCGGAGTGAAACCCAAAGAGATTAGCGGCTCATGGTACGCGAAGCTTGAAACCGGATCTTGAGTACGAAGAACGAGCCATGTGATCTTTCAAACACTAATTGAGGGTCAACTGAGAGTAAATTAGTCTTTCAAACATTAATTATAGTTAAATTGAGGGTAAATTGGTCTTTCAAACACTAATTACACTTTAATCTCTTATTCTAGTTACACTTTAATTCCCTCCATCTTTAGCCAAGTTATCGATAATTAGTTAGTATTTATATTTTATCTCCTTATAAAACCAAATTACCCTACGAGTTTTAAAAAAACCATAACCTATTCGTATGTTAATATTATTTTAAAAAAAAATACAGTAAAAAACAAGCATTTTATTTTCTTTAATTTGAGTATAGTATATCTATAGTTTTTCAATTAAAAAATTTACATGGTACATAACTAAAAGTGTCTAGAAGTGAGCAATAACTGAATCGTTAAACGAAAACAAATGAAATTGAATCGAAATCAACCAAAAATCAAATTAACTAAATACTAATCAGACGAAAACCAAATTAACCAACCGTTTATTAGTTTTTGTGGCCTCGTTTAACCATGATTAACCGAACTGATTATTCATATTTTTATATATTTCAAACTTTTATACCACCACTTCATGTATTTCATATTTTATACCTCCACTTCATGTATTTATATTTCCATTTCATCTATTTATACATTAATTTCATGTAGTTACACCTTAATATCATGTATTTATATGCAAAAAAATTAGCCTAAGTTTGGCTTTTGTAATGCCCCAAAATCCAATGTTTTAACAAACATGGCATTTACTAGATTCATGGTGTGAAATGTCTTAACTAGGTTGATTAACCTAGTTAACATGAATGCTTAAATGAAAAGAATGAGGGAAGCTATAAAGGCCAAATATGGCATCTTTAGAAAATTTGTGAAGGTGGCCAACAAAAGGAAAATTAGTAGCCAAAATTCTGCATTTTGATAGTGTGTGAAGTGTGTGTGTCGACACACATTAGAAGAAGGAAAAGGGAGACTCAAATTGATGCAATTAGTCTAAACTGAAGAAGGATTTCAGCCTAACCTAACGCATGAACCTGTTTTCTTGATGATCTAGCCCTAGCAAACATGTGGTAAGTTGTAAATTGTGATTTGATGATTTTGTATGAAGTGGGTTATGATCAATCCACGAAATTGTATGAAATTAAGCATGAATATATGTTAAAATCACCATATGGAGCATGAATTGTGCAAGTTTTAGATGCCATTTGATGTTTGGGAGTGAAACCCACTTGTAGTATTGAGGAAGATGAAGTGAGTGAATCATCCATGTTCAATATTTGTGTAATTCTTTATGTTTTATGTTGAGTATGATGAACTCTTGCAAGTGAAATTGAATATGGTATGAAGTTAGTTTGATGTTTTGTTGTGTTGATGATTGAAAGTAAGAACTTGGAAGATTATGCATGAGTTAGTTGTACATTGTGCATTAAATGGTGTACGCACACCAAGTGTTTGATGGAATGTCTAGGTTAGATTACTAGATGAGATCAAATGAAAATAATGGATGAAAATGTATAATATGAGGATGTCATGTATTTGGTGGTAATTGAACATGAGAAATGTGTTTTAGATGAAATACATGTATGATTTTCGGTTGGTTATATGATTTGGTAAAAAGTGTGCATTAGAAGGTTTGTACTCTATGTTGGAGTGGTATGATGTTCACCATATATTGACTAATTTCTTAATTGGAATTATGAATTAAATGTACACTAAATGTGTAACATATGAGATTTGTAGAAATGAATAATATTGGTTTAGCTAATATGTGTTATAGTGTTAGTTATGAAGTAATGAAAATACTAGTGTGGATGGAACGGATTATGTATGTGAATGTGTATAAAATTAGGTGATCATATGGTTGTAAGCGTGTTGCATCATGAGTATGAAATGTATATAGTGTCATTAGTATAGCATAATATGATGACACGGATATATGAGGTTAAGTCGAAAGTTCATGTGATAAACCGTTGATTTCTGAAAGTCAACCGAGCATAAGAATCATGGTTAGACTTGTTGTTGAAATTGTAAGATTATAGAAAGTCATATGGTACGTGTTATATCAATATGTGTTATATGTGATGACATGATAAATTGTATGAATGTGAAAATATATGAATTTGGGTATATGCCTTATGCTTGTTAGAATTGACTAATGAAAGTCAAATGTGAGATATGCGTTTGATATGATCGTTAATATGTATAATCATGTATGCTAACAAAAATGTGATTGCGATGACATGAAAGTATAGGGATCGTGTCGAGATGGATGGAAACATGGAAGGCAAACGGGTCAAAAGGAGGCGAGGTAACGAATGCAAATACGGACGCTAAGCTAAGTGAATTCCAGAACCTCACTTCTTAGTACATAAATAAAGTTTGTCGTATAAAGGTTAAGAATCACGTAAAAATGGTTGAGAAATGTAAGTAGATGGGAAGGAATGTTGTAGTAAGTTGTTTATAGTTCAAAAGTAACAGAAAGTGTATGGTGGGATCAAACGGGTCAAAACATGGGAAGTAACTTAGTGAAATGTAATTGTTGATTGATCTTATGTTTAAGCAGTAGAAGGATTTAGGGACTTGAGTATGGTTAATTTACGCCACGAAAGCATGAAAAATGGAGAAGAAAGAAGTTCAGGGGCGTAACGGTCGTTTACAAAAGTAAAAAGAGAACAAAAGTGGTTGGAACTGGGCTCTACCGTAGCTTACGGTAGCCACCGTAAGCTACGGTAGGTGGTGAAGTCATATTCTTCCACCGTAAGACAGTAATTCCACATCATAGTGACTTCCTATCCACCGTAAGCTACGGTGGCTACCATAGGTTACGGTGGGGTTTCCACCAGCAAAGTTGATCTCTTCGTTTTTTTTAGATTTCGGACCTCGTGAACCCATTCCAAGCCCCATTATACTTCTATATTGTACCTCAATCATACCAAATGGTTTTGTGAAGTATGGGTCAGTATTGAACTCGTTTTTAAGATCCCAAAATATATCCGAAAGTCATTAAAAAGTGTTCATGAGGTACGAGTAAGAATGAGGCGTGTAGGCAAGTATGTGTGGAACGAAATAAGTATGTGGGCATCTATGTATAGATCTATGCTTTCCGGTAGTTAACCCTTGGGTAAACACAAATAGGTATTTTATTAGAAGTTATTAAACGTGAAAGAGTTGTATTTGATAAGAGGTATGTGCGTTATTGGTCCGTAGGTATTCAAATGTACGAATTCTCATATGTAACTTGTAAGCATGTATGATGTTAAATACACGAGTATTAACGATGCTAACCGGGTTGCCTTTGAGAATGAAATGTTATGCATGTACATTATTGTTGACTCACCGAAGGTTAGACACTGAGATGAAATGCTTGAATTTAGAAAGATAACCTAATGAAAAGTATAAAAGAATAGAACGTGATAAGACCCTATATAATGAAAAGTATAAAATCTTTACAATTTTCTCATATACACACAATGTTTCCCTACAACCAAAACATGTGGGATCCCAATCATCCGTTTTGGCAAAGTGTAGCAAACAATCTCAACAACGAGCAAGAAGACCGTTACCGAAGAGACACGCGAACGGGTGAGCTTGAGTATTATCCGATGCCACCTAGCACCCCAACTTCCCCTCATTCGACTACGCCATCGATTCCCCGTTTTTATGGATACTATTCCCAACCACCATTTTCCCCCAAACATACCCCAAATCCAAAACATACCCGAAACCGAAACAGAATCCGTACCCAAAACCCAAACTCAAACCGAACTCGAAACCCAACCTACTTCCTCAACAGCCATGAAACACTCGTAAATCTCCCAAGTGGCATCTTGTACCGTCGTTTGAGCCAACGGCCCATAGGTCAAAATAGTGCATATCAACATCGACTACCGAGCCATCCGAGTCCGATGCTCGTAGTACTATTAATCTAATACACGACTTTGAGGAATTTGAAGAACCGCAAGAGCTGCGACGACCCAAGGGTATGGATAGAAGTAAGGCAGTTGCACGAGACACGTTTTCTTCAACGCCATCGGATGGCCCGTCAAGGTTGGACGAGTTCGACAATAGACTCAACAAGCTTCTCTCGATCAAGAAAAAGGAGCAAGAATTAAAAATGGAGAAACAAATCCAGAAAGATATGGAATATCTCGCGAAAGACTTTTCGCAACTACCAGAGGGGGACCTAGTCATTTTAGAGGCTCATAAGACAAAAATTCGAGCGAAATATATGTAGTTTTTTATTTTCTAGTACTTTATTTTTTAAGTAACTTTGCATTTTTAAGGACTTTGTAATGTTTTATTTATTTTAATGAAATTATGTTTTTTATTTTGTTTTAAATAAAATTGGCATATAAATTAAAAAATAAAATATATAAATAAATAAATAATTAGGTAATAATGATGAGGGCTTTAAACCATTACATGCAAGTTAAAAGAAGGGCTTTAAAGCCCTTTATGTGATATGACGTTGATGTAACGTAAGATGTCATGATAAAACCCGTAGGGGCTTTATAACACACACCATGTAGCCTAATAAATAACAATGAACCATACAAGACCAAAAATGGATATGAGTGATTCATACGAGCACCATGAAAACCGATTAACAAATACCCGACATGTATAAGTCCAAAGGAACAATTATATAAGAATGTACGAGGCTATGATTAACCAGTACTACTGCTATTATAGGTGAAATATCTATTATTATTTCAAAAGAACACTTTATGTTAGTTATTCCAAGTAAAAATATGTAAAAGATAATATACTTAATATGGTATAAATATACATAAGATCAATAAGCGTTCTTTCTAAACGATACTATTAAGAAATACAAAAAAACTAATGGGATGGTGGGCAATTGGCAAAAGCAAAACTTTTAAAACACGAAAATCAATAAGGTAAAAGCCATGAGTTCAAGTCCCACTAACAACAGGGAATTAAATAAATTAACCGTTAATAAAATAAAAAAATGCAAATGATGTTTTCTAATCTCATTAGACGGTTTATCAGCACGAAAATCATTTTGTCTGGAGACTGACGTTTTTGTAAAAAGAATCGGTTCATCACTTCATCTCCATGTTACTTTGTCCGAATGATTACTTTAAGGACACGTAAAAATATATATATTCAAATAAATAATATTTATATTATTTTTGAAGGACTAATCTTAATATAGAAGGAGTAATTAAATAGTTAGAGATAATTATTAGTTTAAGTATTATGTTTATCTAGTTATTTTATTAATTGGTTAATAAGTATTAGAGCTCGTATTGGTTTAGGATAGCTTGTTTAGCAAGTTATCAGTTTAGTATAAATAGATGTGTTAGGCTATGTAATTACTTGGATATTTTGCTTTGTTCTTTATTATTATATAAAAGAGTCGTGAGACGTTCTCACAAAATCGTTGTGTTGTTGCGTTTTTTTATCCGGTTGATTCCAACAATTTTTGGTTAATTCTTAGGAAAAAAACAGAAAAAAGAGAAACATAAATTGTATCACAAAGGGTTTTGGTTGGTTCCATGAAGAGTTGTGATCCTTCGGTTCGATTACCAATAAACTATTTGTGCCTCTTTAAAGGCGTGTTGGTTCGTTTGGTAATAACTAAGACGCATGGTAGTTAAAATACAACATATGTTAAGACATGGTTATCATAATAATTTTTTTATATATGATCATATTCTTGAAAGAAGTTAAAATTAGAAAATTTCTTAAATAGATGGTTTCAAACCCCTACAAATTCGATTTAAAGTGGGCTCATATGTAACATATAATAGAGAACAAATATTGAGAGGCTATAAGTAAAAATTTACAAACTTATTTATTATTAATATATTGTATGCTAATTGATGAAAAGTGAAAACACGTTCTTTGGAACAACTAGAAAGCATAAACTGAGCCAAAGATCTCTAGATTATGCTGGAAATCTTATATTTTTTTAGAGATGCTGGTTTAATTCTCACTAGCTGCAGAGTGAAACACTGGTGAGCAATAATAGCAGACCCAAGGAAACTTGGGTTCGATCCTTGAGCCAAATGAGTTTTACCGGTAATTACACCGTAGTGTCTACGGGCGGGTGGTTACTGAGTTTTCCCCGAAATTGGTGATTACTCTCGGAGTACTCCGTTTGGTCCATTGGGTGCCTCAAAAGTGTTCGGGAGTGATTCTGTTGGCCGTTAAAAAAAAGAAAAAGAAAACAGAAACTGCTAGTTTTGATGACTACTTCGCTGAAAAATACAATCTAATGGATTGTAAAAGCCACTTTTCTAGTTTTCTTTTTTCTGGAGAATTGTGCATGATGTTTTAGCCTAATGACATAAGGTGTTTATACTTTATTCTTATCAAAGGGGTGGATTTAAATCAAACAAAATGAACAATAGGTGAACTTTGGAATCATATTTTAGAGGAATGTGTGTTCAAAAGAAATGTATAGCTACTTGTTTTATACATGATCGTGTAACATCTCAAAAATAATTTTGGTAATCAAACCAAATTAACGGGTATAAACGGGTAAAATACGTTTATTAGTAAAAGTTAACCCGATAAGCGTTAGGATTTTAAATAAATAAATCTAACGCTAATTAAGGTGAATAAATGCTTTATACAAGATAAAGTATATGTAACGCCTCAAAACTTAAATATCTATGTTTGCTATATGGTCCGTATGATATAACATAAAGTAATGTGACTTGATCTTTGGAGGTAACTAAGTTACAGAAGTTAGTTAACTTAAAAAGAGTTCATAAATAGGAATACCAACTTATGACTAAATAAAAATAACAAACAAAACTATAGGGGCCAAAAGAGGTCAAGTTAGAAAGTCTAATAATAAAAGATGGAGGATAATGGAAAAGCCCGTTTTTGGGCATAGCATATGTCGACACACACACGCAGTGTGTGTGTGTGTTCTTGTGTGATCCAAAGGAAGAAGAATGAGAGGAGAAGTATGAAATTGCATGGATAATCTATGAATCTTGGAGTGTTCATCACCTCCTAAGCATCAAGTAAGTACCAAATTCATCCTCCAAACCTTCTTGATTAGAGTACTAGGTGGGTTTTGATGAATTACCCTTAATCGGGTAAATTGCAAGGATGGGATGGTTGAAATTATACTTAGATGCTCTTATTTAACTAATAATTGATGTCAACATCTTAGTTGGAGTTTTTGATTTGCAAACCATGTTCAAGAAATTGGGGTTTTGAGTAAATATGGATTGATTGAAAGAGATGTGGTGTTTAGCCATGTTTGATAATATAAAAAGAATGATGTGTCTTGTAGGCAAGGAAATTGATGATGAATTTTATGAACTTGGAAGATTGTTGCATGAATTAGTTGTACATTGTGCATTAGATGGTGTACGCACACCAAGTGTTTGATGAAATGCCTAGTATCGGTTAGAATGTGAAAGTATATGCTAAACTATGAATGAATATTTGTGGAATGTGATAATGTCATGTTTGAAAATAATTAAGCTTGAAAAATGCATTATACAATATTTCATGAGAAGGCGTAGTTAATGGTATGAATTGAATAGAAATATGTTTCTCGTTCTCGTACACAATGTTGGAACGGTATGATGTTTACTACATGTTCGTATAATTGCTTAATCAAATTTGATAAGTAAAAGTACGCTAAATGTGAAGCATAGGGAATCATTAGAAGGGATGAAGTGGAAACGATGTTGGGTTGTTAAGCATGGGTCATGATGCTAGTCGTAGAATTACGAGAATTTATTTGTATGGATGAAAATGAATATGTTTGGTGTATGCATATAACTAGGTGACCATGTTGTTGAATGTGTATTGTATCATGAGTATGAAATGTATATAGTGTTATTTGTATAGCCTAATAAGATGACACATATATATGAGAATGAATTGAAAGTTCATATGTTAAACCGAAAGAATGGTTTGGGAACTAATAAATAGACTAAAACACCCTCACATAATGGGTTTGGATAAAACGCTGAACCGAAAGAATGGTTTGGGAACTAATAAGTTCAGACCTAGACACTGCAGGAAAGTGCATACTTCGACAAAGTGCACAAGGGTAAAGTGCACATTTCAGTAAATTGTACACTGTAGCAAGGTATACACGGGTAAAGTGCACACTTCGGCAAATTGCATACTTCAGCAAAGTGCACTTCTTAACCGCTGTGGCATGCGATGTCTGAAGGCGTTTTGGTTGCGATATGCGACAGAACCCCAATCGTTCAAAACATTTTCTTTTGACATTTTCTCGATCCATTAACATAAAAGTAATATAAACACTAATCTTTTTTGGTGTTTATGACAGATTTATACAAGGGCTTGTACCGTACGGACGATCAAGCACATGAAGAACCGAACACTACTAAAACCACCACCTCCTTGGGAACATCTTCCCAAAAAGATAACATATGATCACGTGTGACAAAGTTTTCGAGTCTAAAACCTTAATATGTTGGATGCAATATATGTGTAAAAATCCATTAAGTTGGTTCGTCTGGTTATCGGTTAACCCAAACTCGTAAGTTGTTTTTTAAAAAATTTGGTACCTAATCTTCTGAATATTTAAAATATTGATATGAACCGGAATGAGTATTACAGATCGCACGTGTAGGTCCTACATGGAAACAAATTATTAAATTTGGAGGTCGTTTTATGCATCGTCAAGTTGCACATTAAAGTCATATTAATGGCTTGTTGTTTGCTTTTAAATCACGAGGTATTTTATTTTTAAACGGCAAAGTTACACATCGGTTATGGCTACTTCTAAATTCTACATCAATGTTTATTGTGGAACTAGAACTCACATCATTTGTAGGCAACATCTTACTACACTTATTAATATCATCAGGCAACAAGCTCTTTAAATAAATCACGAGTAATATGAAATCCGCGTTTTTAATAATTGATTAGGTAACAACATTACTAATGCTTAGATTATCTTTTTACTTAAATTGATTGGTTAATAATTTCATATAATAAGTATCCTCTTGACATGAAACATAACCGTTGTACTTTGAGAATTAAGCAAAGCAAATATGTAAAATGAACTAATTAAATCTCATGAAGAGAGACTAAATTATGAATTTGCTTTTTTGTTTTATATTCGTACACGATTTTGCTGTTGATTAGTTTGTAAGCAAATAACGGTAAACATTTAAATTGTGTACATGTTACAACATTCAGGCCAAAAAAATAATCTAGTTACCGATGAAGACATCGAGGTAGACGATAGTTAATCTGATTCCGTTTAGGGTGTGTATTATTGATGGGGATTGTGATTTCTTAGATGTGGTGAACTCATGAATAATGTGGAGAGAGAAAGGGGACGATTTCTTGATGTTATGTGTAATGTCTAACCCTTTAACCCTTTTAGTTATCTTCTTAAATACATCCAATAGAAAACCTTTTATGTTGGTAAGGGTAACATGGTCTATCAAAAATTACCAACTACAATAATAATAAGGTATACTTTTAATATATTGACGTAATATAATATAAATGATTATGATGTCCATTTGATTAAATTCAATTAATATATTTAACCTAACATTCTCCTACTTGGCCGGGTAATCATTTATTATGACCATTACATAAGCATAATCAGGAGTTAATACTCATTTTAGTTTTAAACCAAAAACCCCATTAGGTATACTATAACCACAATTTAAAACCTAACAATTATGATCAAAATTTACAAGTAAGCATTTTAAACATTTGATTTGTATTATTATTTGTCTATATGCCATTAAGCTAGCAGAACATATTTAGAGACATACAAAATCAAAACTAATAAGGAAAAAATAATAATTAATCATTTATATTACGCTATACAAATGTACATGGTTATTTTATATATATAATTGGAAAGTGATAATGAATAATAATTTGATTATTATAATGATATATATAATTTTTTTTTCGTATTTTTATCATTTCAATATTATAATAGATTATTGTTATTTACTTTCAACATTAAACATATTTTTTTAATTTTAAATTTAATGATTTTCTTTATTTTAATATTACTGATATTGTCTGAACAACATCAATACTGATACCGTATAATATCAGTATAATTTTATATAGCTCTATATTTTTAGTAACTACAATGAGTTAAAATATGATCAATCACATACATCCATATCTATTTATGCTATATAATAAAAGGAAATAATAAAAGATATAGATTATTATTATATACATAATTGAATAACTCAATAGCTATAGTTGAGGGTATATTGTAAATTTAGTTCGTAGATATTTTGGACTCCATGAACTAACTGTTGACTTTCAGCCCATGCTATTGTAATTTATTTTATAAGCTCACTGAAATATAACCTCGCACAAATTAGCTTACGGCCATTTCACACTTTTGCAATCATAATTTTTAAATAATAGTAAATAAGAACTTTAAAGCAACAATATAATACCTTCGTCATTTTGTGTAGCCGTTTTTAGCTTTTAGACTTAAGATCTTTTTTTCTCTTTTATCATCTTATAACATTAATACAACCTCTAATTATTTTAACATCATCTTCATCACACTATTATACTTTTAGATAATTTGTGTTTGTTAACTGTATTGATTGCTAATACCGTACAGGTAATTAAATGAATCAGACAGATACTGACTGAACAACGTTGGTATCGATTCGGTATCTGTATTTTTTTTGTTTTTGATATTTTTTTTGTTGTCGATCGGTTGTTTTCTTTTTGTTTCTCTTTCGGTTGTTATAGCGAGTGCCAATACCGAAATAAACTGAACCGATACCAATATAAATTTGTTAAAAATCAGAGCCCGACGTGAAACGCGGACATAACCCCCTGGTTTATTGAAATCATCCAACTTTTGTTTTTCACATGTCTCGTACTTTTTCTTGAAAGCCGACACTTCAATGAAAACAAACCCACTAGCAAAACACTTAAGAAACAAAGCTACAAACAAATGAAAAGGAAATAGAAAACAACATTACAGAAAATCAAATCTACTCCAAGACAAAGCCTCCAATCCATCTAAACAGGACCACACTATACCCAAAGCCTTTACTTCCTCCATAATAGCTTCTAGCTTCTCTCTTGTACTTAATTATGATATTAATTTTTTAATAAAAATAGTTATTATATTAGTAAGAAAATAAATTTAATATTAAATTAATTATTATTTTTAGATGAATTGTATTTTTTACTTAAAAACTTTATCAAGTTCAAAATTATGTTGTTTAAAATATTAAAAAAAGAAGAACAATGATGATAATTGTTTTATGAGTGATTTAAAAAAATTCAAAGACTTAATGTGATTGGATGGTAAGAATGATATAAATTATGTAAAATAATAATAAAAATATGTGGTGTTAGAAAATCATAGTTAAAATAACCATTTAAAAATTGTTTTAAAAATGAACTTAACAAAATATATAAGTGTCACCTCAATGTTCATTTTTAAATACAAATCTTGACAATGATATGTGTTAACAAGTTACATAACATTTTTTTCTATTAGTATAATACACGGGTTTATTCAATCATGCAATGCATATGTTTTTTTTCTTAAATATAACATTTTATTACTAATTATATAACATTATATTTATCAACTCGTGTAATACACGAGATTGTAACTTAGTGTTATTATAAACTATAAAAGTTTAAAACATGAAAATATCATGATGATATAAATTTGAAAAGATGATTTAGCATTTGTAACATACAAATACATATATTATCATCAAAATATATATCTTAAAAGAAAAGTTTATTTTCTGAGTAATGAACTTACTAGAATGAAACATAACTAAACAATAGTTAAATGGACAAAAAAAACTTTTAAGGGGATATTGTTTTAGGTACACGATTCGGGTAAAGGGGTATGTAGTTTCGGGTAATTGGACTGGGTATCATCTAATCCTATACCTGATATATTTTTTTTCTAATCCCATACCCATCAGGTATGCTTGTCGGACTCGGGATTTTTTCCATCCCTATTACGTATAATACCATAGGGAATTCAGAATTCGGTAAGGTCCTATCATGTTTGTGTTTACAGAAATTCTAGTTCTATTTTGAAAACGGTTGGGATTAATGGGAATATTTTAAAGAGATAAATATTTATAGCTAGACTTGATTCCTCACATTGCGGAGACCGGTTTTTAATGCAATTTGAACGTATATTTTTTTTGCAATTTTCTTTGAAAGAAAATAATAAGCGATTACATTTCCAACCTTTAGATATTTTCAAAGTTGTTTGAGAAATCAATTGTAGTCGGATCTCATAGTGTGTTAATGCTGTTGAACCTACATTTACGACAATTTTGGATTTATTAATCGTAGTGGAATCTCATGAACTGTTTCAAATCGAACTTTGCAATTAACAATAGATTTCTAGTAAATATACACACTACATAAATACTAAACTCATATGATTTCATAAAATTAATTCTATTTATTATTCATTTTAATTTAATTTTAATTAAAAAATAATGATGTTACCTAAAAAATCTAATTAATTAAATAAATTTAGAAGTCATGAAATAAAAAAATATTAATTTAGATTTTTCAGGTAAAGCATATATGAATTAATTAAATGACATCACATTCCACATGAATGATTTTATTATGTTTGTGAGTCACCTAGATATTAATATAGTTTCACTGTAGTTAACAAATTCTTCAATTATATATATAATAATATCTTGGGTTGAATCTTAAGGAAATATAAAAAAGGATAAACATAAATTAATGCATCGCAAAAGTTTGGTTGTTTGTATGAAGAGTTGTGATTATTAAATTGTAATGTTACAATTAATATATATATTAAATTGAATATGTTGGTTGTGTCTTCAAGTTACTGTAGCTATTTGTAGTTCGTGCTTTGTTGACATCTGTAATTTTTCTTTACACCTCATACTCTCTGAATGCCCTATAATATATATCCATTCTCTTATCAAAATATTAATTTACACAATTACTCATCATAGATCTAGAAAAAGAGAGGGAGTGGTCTGCCGATTTCCGACACAACCCTCCTCACACGGTGACAACGACAATCGCAATCAGAGCATGGCGGCGAGGACATTAGGGTTGGCTATGTCGTTACCGGAATCGTAAAGTACAAATAATAGGGGAAGGAAAGGGGGTGGTGTTTACAGATGGTTGAGTTGTGTTGTCGGTGTCGTCGTGAGGTGGCCGGCAGACCACACACCCCTCTCTTTATCTTAGCTGAAAATGTATACATGAATGAATTGTTTTAAGAGTGGGTCTTTTGTGGTCGGTCAGAACCCACATCCGAGTACGGCCGGGGCGCCGGGAAGACGATCTGTTGAGATCAGTGAAAACGGTGAGAGGAAGTATGTGTATGTGGATGCGTGGTGGCAGTGATGTAATGTAGTGCTGGTGGTGTTTGTGTTAAAGTTGAGGACTGGTGTAAAGAAACTAAGAAAGAGAATGTACAGAGGTGAGAGAAAAGTGAATACTGGAAACCAACCATTCTCAATGCTTAGGACACACTCAATTGCACATGCATATCTCTTTTATCTTTTGTATAAAAGAATGAATAAATAAGGCTATAGATATAGAAACAAAATTACAATACAAAAAGTACACTGTAAAATGGTTTTTACTACAGATTATGTTGCAACTTAAAAACTATGATTGAATGGACCATATATGTCTGTTGAATTAGATATTTGATACATAACTTAAATATCTAACGAATTATATGTATTGTAATGACGTATGGGTTTTGAGAACGGAACGTTAAATTCGCATGCGCGCATTAGTTTTCTAACGGCTTAGCGTGCCGCAACACGCGGGAGTCTAACACTAGTTAGTGATTACTGATTAACCATTGCAACTCTTTATGAAGGTTTTTTCGAAGAGTTATGTTGGTTCGTATGGTATAAAGGAAGTAGGGATGCTAATAGGATGAGTATTGATAATTCAAGTCTTATACATTATTGTGAACTCATGTCTCATATCCGACTTATTACTTGTTAGGTAAGTAGCGTTAAGTATTAGACGTACCCATAGCTATTAGCTATTCCCATTAGTTTGCTAAAATACCCATTGGGATTTTTCAAGTACAAAATTTCATTTCCATTCTAATTTTTATAAGATTCCATTTTTAAGAACTACATTATATTAAAATATGATAAAATACGTCGCATCATAAATTTCTGAGATGTAAATTTTATAATTATATAGTGAAAGTGTATTGTATAATTTTGCTTAACGTACGCTGATTAAATTATAACATGCGTGATTATTTTTATAACATGTGTGATTAGGTTTTTTACCCCATGCGTGATTTCTGATTTTATACATACGTGATTATATTCATGCGTGATTTCTGATTTTGTACATGCGTGATTATGGTTTTCAACATGCGTGATTAGGGTTTTTGAGTTTTATAACGTGCGTAATTTAATCTCGTATACGTCATACGTTAAGGAATATTATATGTTAATCAACCCCTATATAAATCCCAAAATATAATTTCGTATTTTGTAGCATTCAAATATAAATATTATCATCAAGTTACATACCTAGAAAATTCTTTTCCCACGTAATTAAGCCAAGGGAAGTTTAACTGAAGTCAAAAACCAGAGTTAAAGGGAAAATAAAAAAAAAATAGGGAAATTTAAAAAAAAATAAGTATATCATTTCGGTAAATGGGTATATGATTTTGCGTTATTGGAATCAGTATCACCTAAATCCACACCCATAAAATATATTTTTTCAATCCTATACTCTGGCTCAAGACTGGAATGCTTCCATCTTGTATGCTTCGACTTTTGGGCATTCACTCGGCATTCACTCAGGCTCATATATTTTTTTTTCATCCTAGATCAAATTAACTTTTATTTTGAAGAGTTCAATCCTACTCTTTAGTTATATCGCTAATTATAATTTCCCACGATAGAAACTGTTATCTTCGTATAAATGATGCTCTTAAAGACTTTGTCTTTACCATTAGGTCACCAACTCAAATGGTACCAATTCAAATTAACAGTATGTGATATGTTTGTATAATAGGTTAAAATTTTTTACAAATCATATAAAAGTGCATAAAAAACGGGTCGAACTTGGGGAGGGGCGGGTGAACAATGATTCAAGGCCAGTTTTCCCGGAGACTATAATTATTTATATTATACGTATAATATTTTAATTTATTTTATATATTTAACCCCATTTCTAACAATTAAACCCGAACAATAAAAGGGCCAACTAGTTTAAACAATTGAACCTAAATAAAGATAGGCCCAACTACTAAACTAGTATCATCAATTTTATATTATAGGAGCCCGTTTTTGTTTTCTACTCGCTTGAACCCAAAATGTTTCGAAGATTATCGAGCCTGGCCATGCATAAATCATAGTAGCATGCAATCAAAAACTTTGAAACCATTATTGAGTTAAGGATATAACCTGTTTGTTTGTAGAGCCACTAACGATTTATACACCAATTCATTAATACATCTTTTTATCATGATCATTTGTCTTTTCGTTTGCATGAATCTTTTAGTGACATTTGCATGAATTATCTTTTAGTTAAATAATTAATAGCAGTTTTAGGAAAAGTTACGTTCCTTGTATTTACATAATAGAACCACCAAGGAATCTGCTAAGAATGCCAAGGTCTAGACAAAAAAGGGGAAACATAAACAAAAAAGGGCAAATAAAGAGACAATATATAAATAATAAAAGGCCAAAGTGTGGCTCAATGGTCACTAGATAGATCACAATATAAATTGTCCCCCATGAAAATGAAAGACAACGCACAATGTTTGATTGATTGGTTTTGTGTTACCTCAATACCAAGAATATGACCTAATTTTATGTGATCTTTATGTGGTGGTTGAGACTTGATCAACGGTACGTAAATTAGTAAAAGAAACATTGGACGACTTTGGATAATGAGGTTTTATTTAGTTGTTAAACTAACAAAACCATTTTACATGCTGGAAACTGGCTAAATGTTGGATTATCTACAAGTTTGAATTAAAGATTATTTTATTAATCTTATTTGATTTATTTTTGTTTGGTATTTATCTTTTATTTGGTTTGAATTATTTTTATTTCCTAGTAAATATGACTTTGGAAGAACTTATTTGAAGATTAGATTTTATTTCATCAGGAAACCTTAGGGTTTGAAATTTTAAATCCATTGGGTACTGACCATTTGTTTGTTTCCCTTTCCGTATTCGTTCCACGTTAAGATGATCAAAACACAAATTTTAATCGTAAAACACAACCACAATAAATCAAAACAAGTTGTAAGGTACGTGATAGTCACTTTAGCTTTCATATTGCTTGGTATCATATAGAGATTCAGGTTTAGTAAGTATGGCTTTAGTTCCCTATGATAACGTCCAGTACAAAACTGATTTTAAGTAGAGACATATAAGAACCGTACGATATACTTGTAGTTTCTTACTATGTTGTACAAGACAATTCTTGCTTTTTTCCAACTCTCATTATCAGCTCACTCCGTAGTATGTACTCTACTTCTGAATAATATATTAATTGCATCTCTTTGACATTATTGTCAATTATGAATTGAGTTTTTGCCAAAAACAAAAATAGAACTTATATCATAAAATCTCCAAATCAAATTGTTAATTTTGTAATATGTGATGTAACCCATGATCGTATGTATTATATTCAAAACGTATTTTCTTTGCATGATATCATCAACTGACGTGTATAGATAACAGTCTATTTTATTATTTGCTCGTCACTTTTTATCATTCCTCTCTATTTTTATCAATTAAATATGGTGCAAACAAATGTGAAATGTCCGATTTCTAATGTCATTACTTATCATAAGAACCCACTATAAAGGTTTGTTCGTATTATTTAGGAGTTGGGGATTTGAGTAAATTATGAATTGGAAGGATTATTTTATAAAATTATTAAAAGAGAAAATATGAGATAATTCTCGTATGTTTTTTACCAATAAAAAAGCCAATATATACATGATTTTGTTGTGATATTTTAATGTGATATCACAACCTTATCACAGTGGACTACGAATAAACCAAATGTATCTAACAGATTGTCTTCGAGAATCCACGACACGTTTTGGGCATGGGCGAGTACAAAATGCAGGCACTTATGAAAATTCAAATTTCAACTTTCAATTTTAAAACATCAATAATTCAAGTTTTAACTTTCAATTATCAAATATCAATACCTAATATAATATATATATATATATATATATATATATTAGAAGTAAATAAAATAAGTCACTTACGGTTAGATTTTATATACAAAAAGGGATGGGTTTCGGGTTTATCCATCGAGTTGAGGTTCCATTGCCATCCATAAGCTGGAAATAGTTAGACAGATTTTGTAGTCGAAAGGTGATTGCTTAATGATTACAATATTGGTCCAAACCGAAAGAGACCAACCGAAATCGGATTTGGTGCTAATGTTCATATAAGATACGGAAATAATAAATAAGAAAGTGAAGAAGGTATTTTGCCCTTGATCAAGACGCCCAAGAAAGAGGATGCATACCAAATCTTCATTGTATTACATTCTAAACACTTTTTTCAACTTCTTATTCTTTATTACGTATCCTTAATCTTCATTGTATCACATTCATTGTATTACATTCTAAGCACTTTTTTAAATTTCTTATTCTATATTACGTATCCAAAATCTTCACTGTATCACATATTATATTTCAAATTGATCATATAAAGTAAAAAAAAATAATGATTTTCTTTTTGTAGATTGAACACATAACACAAAAACAATAAATTAACCAACTTTTAAACAGATAAAAAGAGAGAACATGGAGCATGGTTCCATGTTGAAACACATGTTAACCTAATTTTTTCAGGTATATAGTTATAATCACATGTTGTTTCTCAATATGTTTTCTTATTATATATTTTATAACTTTTATAAATATTATGTTTCTTTTAATGTTTTATTCTCATATTTAGGTTCTCTATTAATTTTGAACTTTTATATAATTACATTATGTTTGAATTTAATTGTCTTCTTTTCTTTATATGTTCATTAATCACTGTTTTCAATTTCAATCTTATTGTAATATTTAGATATTTTTATTGTTTTTAAAATACATATTAATTTTTGTTGTTTCATTTCTTTTGGTTTTGGTACTACTCGGTTTCAATAATTTTTTACACTGGAGGTTCTTTATTAATATCAGTTTTCATATAATTATATTTGGTTGGATATAATTTCTTCATTGTTTTTATATAGATAAAATTGCACAAATTTACCTTTATGTTATACATAAACTGCACTTCATACATTTTATTATGAAATCGGCCAAACTCATCCTTTATGTTCATGTTTTGTTACACACCATAACCTTAACAACTAACGTTGTCCAAAAACCCAGGTAAGTTATCTCACATGCATGCATGAGATAGTACTATTGTCTTTTGTAACATAAAAGTTTGATTTGTGTAAAAATATTTTTATAATGTAAAAGTTGATTTGTGCAAAAATATTATCATATATATAGTAGAATATTTTTTTTTGCAAAAACATTATTATTTGTTAATAATTGTGTGTATATATATATAAAAAAAGTTTAAATTTGTTTTCTAAAATATTCCGGATATTACAATAACTTTATTTTAAAATAATTTGTGTTTTTATTTATACTTTACATAAAAAATGATTTATCTTGTCATTATTATTTACTTTATAAAATATTAAAATCAGAATTTTATAAAATAAATTTAAAACTAGTTTTTTATATGTGCACATATAAATATACAATTATTAATGTTTTTGCAAAATAAATATTCTATTATATATATATAATAATTTTTTTGCACAAATCAGCCTTTATGTCATAAAAGACCATTGTACCATGACATGCAAATCATGTGGGGTAACTTAACTGAGTTTTTGGATGACGTTAGTTGTAAAGGTTATAGAATGTAACAAAACATGAATATAAAGGTTGGGTTTGACCGATTTTATAGTGAAATGTATGAAGTGTAGTTTAGGTATAACATTAAGGTTGATTTGTGTAATTTTGTCTTCTTTATTGTTCATTAACCGTTGTTTTTAATTTAAACTAGTCTTAAACCCCCGCGTTATGGGTCGGGGACGTAAAACCACGCTACCAATGCAGGGTCGAGTGGGGCGTGAAACCGTGCTAACTAAACGATGACCAATACCGATGTAAAATGTAAAACAAATATACCAATTTATACCACCAAATGATTAACTAAAAACGAACATACAAGGACGGAAACATACTATATTTGACCTGATGGAACACAAGAGACAATTTACGTTAAAACATAAACCAATTTGTACATAAAAGAAAGCAAATAAAACTTCAGGGAGTAAAAATGATATTTTACAAAGTTTTTGAAAAGTTGAGGAGCTTAAGCGTCAAAACTAAAAGTTATGGTAAAAATAACAAAACCCAAAAAAAGAAAAACCAAAAAAGAAAGAAACAAAAAGGAAGTAATCAATAAGTTATGAGTTAGTAATAACTAGTGCGATTCCGCCATTCTATACGGTGGGAATTCGGTCGGTATCAGTTTATTTTGTTACGATATTGATACTCGTTATAGCAACCAAAAGAGTAAACAAAAAATGAAGTCATGATATGCCCAAGGAAAATCGACACACGTTTTACATAAATCTAAGATCATAAATATGAATACCGGGTAACAATGTTGTTCAACCAAAATCGATTCAAGTCATTAGGGTATTGACACAATAATATATAAAAGATAATTGATTAGAGACGTATATGCAATAAAAATTATTAAAAAGAAAATTTGGGTGAACTTTAAGGCATTACAATTGTCAAGATACAAGGGCTTGTGAAAATAAATATTTACTTACTATATTGATTATTTATCAAAGTTCAATATGAAATCAAAAAAGGTCTACTACTTAAGAATTTGTCAAATTATATATAAAAGTATCAAAGTTTTTTTGATAGTTTTATTATAAGCATTAATGGGTTTGTCAAATCTAAAACATTAAAACTTAGATGTTTTAAATGTAAAATCATAAAGATTCTTAAATATGAAATTAAAAAGTTCGTAATCAAGAACTTATCAAATTATATATATAATAACTAGCATATAAACTCGCGCTCCGCAGTGAGCTGGCAAGAATTTAGTCGGTATTGTTCGGTTCATTTTGATATCAGAAATTTCAATAGCAACCGAAGAGAAAACCCAAAATGTTAAAGTCGTAATATATTCAAAAGAATATTGACATGCATTTTGCATCAGGCGAAAACAATAAAGAAATATCGGTTTTGATAATACTAATACCAATACCAATGCTTGGCAGGAATCGGTACAATACGTCAGAATATTGGCATGGTACCATCAGTCGAAAAGAAAAACACTCAATTTCTAATACAACTTGGCCATAAAAACAACTTTAACCAATATGACGCCTTGTGGCCGTGATATTGATGTGATTAAGTACGTAAAGAGAGCGTGTGAAGTTGTAAGATAGAAACGTAGACAAAGAAAACAAACATATTCAGATATTAAGAAAAAGTTACGTCGTCGTAAAATAAACGTTAGGCAACACAAAAGCGTATCTAAAAAAGAACTATCATATATGACTAGACTTGGTTGTAAATAAAACTTACGTCGAAACATAGAAGGACTCAACTTTAAATAAAATTTAAATAAATAAATTTATAAGTAAAATATCAAATCAAAAGAATATACAAAATAATAACAAAACATTCAAATTAAAAACAATAATAGATAACACTAATAAAAAGAATTGATGGTAAGAGAATAAAAGGGAAAGGGTGAACAAAGAAGGGGAGGAAAAAGTGTAAGAAAAACACAATAGACATACGTCAAGCTAAGGTCTGCTAATTAAGTCAAGTCATACCCCTGTGCACATACTAAACAATCAGCAGGCTGCAATTGTTAATGTATTTTAATCAATGTATAATATAATAATAATTTTTATTGTGCTATTTAAGTGTTTATTATAGTTTTTAGAGTAAAACGTCAAAATCGTCCTTGCGGTTTGGGCAAATTCGCTTGTTCCATTTAAAATTTTAAAAAAATGTAACTGGACCATGACGTTTCATTTTTGTTTTCACTTCCATCCAAATCACTAACTCGGTTAAAATTCATCGTTAACTCATGGGTGATTTTAACAATTCCAAACCTCAGGTACGATTTTGACAATTTACCCATTTATTCATTTCTTTTTTAATTTCTTAATCTTTTAATAAAATAATTATAATTATAATATATACATACACACTCACATTTATGTATACATACTTATTTTTTTAATTTTATTTTTCCTTTAAATAAATAATAATAATAATAAATTAATTATAATACATATATATAGACAAACACATTTATAATTATAGATACACACACCCCATCCCATGCATTCTCCCCCTCTCTTTTCATTCTCTCTTATCCACCTTTATCACCAACAACGCCACCGTCACAACCACTCCGTCTATCTCGGCATCTGTACCTCATCTCCCCTCGTTGACCCGTCATACCAAACATCGGTACCACCCGTTTCTCTAGTCGTACTAAATTAATTTATTATTATTTTTTATATAAAGGTAAAAAAGAAAATAAAAAATAAGTGTTTATATATAATATGTGTGTGCATATATATATATAGGGTAAGGTTCATAAGTGAAACACCCTAAATATTTTTGTTGTGCATAACTTACTATATACATTAAACATTTCAAAATAAACAAGTTAATAGTAGTGTTTATAAACACTTTACATCTTATAATATTTTCCCCAAAACGTAACTAGATTAGATAAAAACGAAAGCTTGGAAATTGGATATGTTCGGTTCTTTAACATGGCTTGATCATCATCTTTTGACTTGTTAAGATATTCCTACAAATCCCAACTATCCAATGGATTAGTGTCAATTTGTTCGAAATTTAAATTATAATTGATATTTATAAATAATTATTCAAATTTAACTCAAATTTTCTAAGAAGGTGTCGGCGATGGCCAGTAGTGACGTCGCCGATGGCATGTCAAATCCACCGTCGAGTCTGAACTACCGTCGACAGTGACTTAAGGCGTCGGAGAAATCATGTTCCGTCGGCGACGACATGTTGTGCCGTCGGCGACGGTGCTCCATGCAGCCATTTTGCTGCCGATCTGTTACGTCACCCGTTTTCGAGTTTCGACTTTAAGACGTAACTCGGTAACTTCAAAAAATGTTCGTAAATTGATATTTCACGTTTTCATTTTGTTATTACTCCTGTATAAGTATTATACCCCATTAATGTTTAGCTTCATGAGTTGAATAATTTTGACCCATTAGCAAATTTTTGACAATTTATCTAGTTAAAGTGTATTCTTTATTTGTAAAATCGTTTTAGTGGTCACACCCAATACTCTCGGGTAACTTTAAAATAGTTTACGTTTCCACTATGTGATTTCTGCTTAATTTCCGATTTTACCCTTTTTCCAGATTTATACACAAATAGTTGTTCATACACTTTCATAGCATATGCCACAACTAAGTTTTGACCCACTTGGTTTTTTAACAAAGTCTATCGTTTTATCCAACCAAACCTTCATCTTTTTCCTTGGTTTGACCCGTTTGGTTGTTTAACGAAATCTATCGTTTTATTCAACCAGACCTTCATTATTTTCCTTATTTTGACCCGCTTGGTTGTTTAACGAAGTCCATAGTTTTATCCAACCTAACCTTCATCGTTTTCCTTGTTTTTGACCCGTTTGGTTGTTTAACGAAATCTATCGTTTTATTCAACCAAACCTTCATTATTTTCCTCATTTTGACCCGTTTGGTTGTTTAACGAAATCCATCGTTTTATTCAACCAAACCTTCATTATTTTCCTCATTTTGACCTGTTTGGTTGTTTAACGAAATCCATCGTTTTATTCAACCAAACCTTCATTATTTTCCATTTTGACCCGTTTGGTTGTTTAATGAAATCTATCGTTTTATTCAACCAAACCTTCATTATTTTCCTTATTTTGACCCGTTTGGTTATTTAACGAAATCCATCGTTTTATTCAACCAAACTTTCATTATTTTCCTCATTTTAACCCATTTGATTGTTTAATGAAATCCATTATATTAATACGCTATACAAGATAAGGTGCGTACCTTAAATCTTTCCTTTCAAGCGCGCGTCCGTCTCTTCTTGACCGCTTGACGTGTCACCCAATTTGCCTATAGAGTTAAATCCGTTTTGTCTTTTAGAACTCGTAATGAATTTTAGGACACACGTCATTGTTAAAACTCGTTTACTTGATTTATACACACTTTTCAAATGTTCCTTATTCTTTTAAATCTCTATGTTCAGCATGTATGATTAACATCCAGACTTTACATCATAGCATCATTTTCTTAAATTTTATTATCAACATTACTCATAAAATTCTATATTAACATGCCTTTTTCAGCAAATTTACAATCATAGCATTCATAATTGTATAAACTCTTAAGGCTTTGTTATGTAAGATCATAACCCACTTCTTATGCAAAGCACAATGAAATCTACCCAAAATTACATAAATTTATCACCTAATTTCAATTAGAATTATGATCCTACACTTATACCATTCTTAAGCCAAAACATCAATCAATTACTTAAGAACTTCAATCACTCAAGTTCCTTCAAAAATCAAACATCATAAAAATTGAAATTGTAACTTACCTTGCGTTAGTTAAGTATGACTGACTACTGTTCTTGATTCATGCATCAACATTAGTCCAATTCCCCCTTCAATTGATCAATTTGATGAGAGTAGGGTGTGGGGTATTCATCCCTTGCTCTGCTCACACTCACGAACACACATAAGTGTGTGCTGAGTGTTTAAAATTTTCTTTTTAATAAAACAACTTTCTCAATTGACACTTTTAGTCCCTCAAGTTCGATTTAGCATAAAAAGGAGACTAATTTATGATTTTTATTATTTAAGAACTCACCATTAACTTGGTTAAATATCCCTAGTTATATTTGTATATATATATATATATATATATATATATATATATATATATATATATATTTGGGTTGTTACAAATCCACTCCCCTTAAAGAGGTTTCGTCCTTGAAACTTAGTTACGTACCGAATAAATATATATATATATATATATATATATATATATATATATATATATATTTGGGGTGTTAAAAATCCACTCCCCTTAAAGAGGTTTCGTCCTTGAAACTTAGTTACGTACCGAATAAAGAAGGGTATAATCTTTTCATCTCTTCTTCGGACTCCCAAGTAGTGTCTGATCCCTTCCGATGCTCCTAGTTAATTCTTACTTGGCTAATTTCTTTGTTCCTTAATCCCTTGACCTTCTGGTCGAGGATTGAAACCAGTTTTGCCAGGTAATTAAGTTTATCGTCTATCTCTATGTCGAAATAACTAATACAATTTGTCTCATCGGCAATGCATTTTTGTAGATATGAAACATGGAATGTGTTGTGTACTTTACCCACTCGTTCAAGAATTTTAAAAGGTCCAATAAACCTCGGGCTCAACTTTCCTCTTTTCCTAAATCGGACGACTCCCTTCCACGTAGTGTAACACCCTAAATACGTTTTGACCCAAAACGACGCAGCGGAAATACGAACCGTAAAATTTCTTCCTTATAATTAATCTAACATACTTTAAAACATTTAAGGCGACCTCTTATAAATCGTTTACATCATTTATTCCTAACCAAGGTAACTGTGTTACACATGATTTCAATTATATGACCACTTCTCCGTACAATCCTTGATCTTCGATTCGATCATCATTGGTTTGTCCATCCCGATAGTTCAACTATCTACGGCCACCATATAAATATAACCAACATGTTAGTAAATGGTGACATCATATATTTTTTTAATTAAAAAACGTAAACATGAATCGTCTACATATCCATCAAACATTATCCATGTCTTCAATAGGATATTCTTCGAACTATTTCCTTATGACGAGCCTCAAACCTTTGAGAGCCCAACCCTTACTTTCCTGCATTCCTAAATTCATTCTCAACAACAAACAATTAGCCTCTTCACATTAACTCATAACATCGAATGACATTCATTGGGCTACATCACGTTTAAGCATTTTCTTATATACACATACTTACATACAAGTTCCATACATACATCTCACAATAACATCGGCATCTAACTCTTTCACTCTACAACCATCTACTTTTATATGCGTATTCGAGTCATATTCACTTATCCGTGTTCAATCATCAAACTATAATTATGCCTAATAATTTACTTATAACCATACTTATAAACAAGTCTCGTCTCCCCATTCGTGTAATACATTCTAACGTATTCCTTCCCACAAGATTCAAATCTCAAACATACAAATACTTGTATTTATTCCTTACGAGCCCGAAAGTCATTAATTGTATTCGTATCACATAATTAAAACCTTTACGGACTTTTCATAGATTATACTATCCTTCGGAAGTTTACCAAAACCTTTACGTAAGCCTTAAAAGATACGAAAGTCCGAGACACAATATATATACATAAAAATCACACTTAACATTTGGTGCCCATTCTCGCCGTAAGCTACGGTCCACTCACCGTAGCTTACAGTGAGGTATTTCTGCCAAAAAGAGAAACTCCCTGCCGTAAGCTACAGTTGGGTACCGTAGCCTACGGTCATGACTTTCTGCCAAACAGATACTCCTTACCGTAAGCTACGGTCGGGTACTGTAGCTTACGGTCATCTGCTGCTGTTATAAATCTGCAGCTTGTTTTTGACTTAGTTCGATTTTCTTGATCATTTAGACCAGCCCCGGGCCTTCTGAACATACTGTTTCTAATAACTTAACTATTCTTACATCTTTTAAAACCTTCCGATTATTACATCAAATTCCTACTCTTACCGTCTAATAACCTTTCTACGAAATTCACGACCCATTTATCCCTATATTGAGGTTTTACGGTTCTATGACATACCACTCCCTTTCAAGAGGTCTTATTATAACATTCTTATTTATTTATACATTCTACTTTAGTTTCGATTATTCGAATATATAAACATCATATGTACTTAAATACGAAGTGAATTCAAGAATTCACTTACCCGCCCGCATTTGCATCCGTTACCTTGCCTCTTTTCGACCTGTTAGCCTTCCATGCTTTCATCCACTATGACATGATTCCTACACTTTCATGTCATCGCAATCACATTCTTGTTAGCATACACGATTGTACATATTAACTATTATATCAAATGCATATCTCCATTTGACTTTCATTAGTCAATTCTAGCAAGCATAAGGCATATACTCAACATTACATCCTTTCAAACTTATACAATTCATCATATTGTCCGTATAACACATATTGATGTAACACGTACCACATAGCTTTCTATAGTCTTACCATTGTAACAAGAAGTCTAGCATGCATTCTTATGCGCAGTTGACTTTCAGAAGTCAATGGTTCAACCTATGAACTTTCGACTTAATCTCATACATCCGTGTCATATAGTAGACTATGCAAATGACATTATATACATTTCATACTCCTGATGTAATATGCTTACAACCACATGATCACCTACTTAATCACACATACAAGGTTTGTCTATTTAACATAATAACAACATCATTCTTTACTAACAAGTTCATAAGTTATATACTTAGTGCACATTCATTTCTAAGTTACCGACAAGCAATTTGGTTCAACATATGGTGTGCATTTCATCATTCAAGCATAGAGTACAATTTCCTAATACATAATTCTACTCAATCATACCATCAATTACACATTCTTACGAAATCCTTCTACAATATATCCCTCATGTTTGATTATTGCCAATCATGTCATTATCAAACTCTACACATGTTCATCCATTGTTTAGTATATAATTTCACATACTAACTTATACTAGACATTTTATCAAACACTTAGTGTGCGTACCTCCAACAAAGCATTATGTACAAGTATCCAAAGCATATTTCTACTAGTTCGTATCATAGATCATCATAATTAACTAAGATCATGCATAATTCATCAAATGCCCTTGAATCAACTAAATTACATACCATACTCAACCTTTCTAATAATAATAATCCATTATATGCAACATACACATCAATGATTTAAACAAGGATTTGACATGGGTGAAACACCTATTTCATCATCTTCACCACTACAAGTGGGTTCCTTCCCAAAACATCAAATTACTCAAAATCCTTCATAACCCGTGTTCTATATAGTGATTCTAATGCATATTCATACAAAATTTGATACTAATTCGTGGATTAATCATAAACCCAATTCTTACAAAATCACCAAACTAAAATCTACAACTTACCACATGTTTATATGAGCTAGAGGGTGAGAAATCTCCATTCATGTAATGTTTTTCCTTCAAATTTTGGTCTTGATTTGGCTGAATTGCATATATGTTCTTGAGATAGGGTTTCTTCTCTATCTCTTCCTCCATACACGACGCACACATATTTACACACTAAAATTCTGCATTTTCACCTTTAACCAAAACTTCATTCTAAATTTCCAAATTCAGCCCTTCATGTTTGCTACTTGATCATTATTGTCCCACATTCCTTCTTTATTTGTTTGACTAACTATTTAACTAGGTTAAATAACCTAGTCATTTTACTTTGTGTTTTATCATATGAAAACGTAACACGAATGTAAACATTCGAGTTTTGGGATGTTACACGGAGATACCTTAAGCATTACCTTATCACCAATTTGAAATTCAATAGGCCTTCGTCTTTTATCTGCATAAGACTTTTGTCGATCTTGAGCTACTTTTAAATGAGCTCGAATCGTATCTATTTTCTCATTGGTGGCTTTAATTACATCTTTGTGAGCGAGTTTGCGAGGGCCTACTTCACCCAAACATACCGGGGTTCGACATTTCCTACCATAGAGCATTTCGTATGGTGCCATTCCAATACTTGAATGATAACTATTGTTGTATTAGAATTCAACCAATGGTAGGTAAGCATCCCAACTACCGCCAAAATCGATAATACAAGCCCGTAGCATGTCTTCCAACGTTTGAATTGTTCGTCGCTTTGCCCATCTGTCTGGGGATGATAGGTTGTATTGATTAATAGTTTCGTACCCAGCTGTTCTTGGAAGCCGTGCCAAAAGTTTGAAGTGAACCGAGTATCTCTATCAGACACGATGGACACCGGCACTACGTGGCGTGCTACAATCTCATTTATGTACACTTCCGACATCTTTTCAGATGTAAAGGTCTCATGAATAGGAAGAAAATGAGCGCTTTTTGTCAATCTATCTACGATCACCCAAATAGCGTCGAATCCTCGAGCGTTTTTGGCAGCTTAGTTTATAGGTCCATGGTAATATGTTCCCATTTTCAAACTGGAATGTCTAGTGGTTGGAGCTTGTCGTGAGGCTTTTGGTGCTCTACTTTTACTTGTAAACAAGTTAAACATTTTCTACATACTTTGCTACATCTCTTTTCATTCCAGGCTACCAATAGTTTTGCTTCAAATCTTGGTACATCTTGGTCGCTCATGGGTGAATTGAGTAACGTGATCTATGAGCCTCATTTAATAGAAGATCCTTAAGACCACAAGTGTTCGGGACCCAAATTCTTCCGTATCGGGTCTTCATTCCATTTTCTCGTCTACAATGTCCTTTAATAAACCCTTTACACGTTCTTTTCTCCAATGTTCTTCTTTTAGTGCTTCTTCTTGAGCCATTCGGATTTGTTCGAGCAAACCTGACGTTACTATGAGTTGCATCGACCGCACTCGTATAGGTGTATATTCTTCTTTTCGGCTTAGCGCATCCGCAACTATATTGGCCTTTCCAGGATGGTAACGGATTTCGCAATCATAGTCCTTCACCGTTTCTAGTCATCTTCTTTGCCTCATATTTAGCTCCTTTTGATCGAAGGAGTATCTCAAACTATTATGGTCGGTGAAAATAGTGCATTTCACCCCGTATAAGTAATGTCTCCAAATCTTTAAGGCAAACATCACTGCTGTCAACTCTCACGTGAGTTTGATATTTCTTTTCGTGGACTTCTAATTGTCTAGAGGCATAAGCAATCACCTTGCCTCGTTGCATAAGTACGCACCCGAGACCTAGGTGCGAAGCGTTTGAATACACTACCAAGTCATCAATGCCATCCGGCAAAGTCTATACCTGAGCACTGGTCAATTTTTCCTTAAGCATTTGAAACGCCTTTTCTTGCTCATCGTTCCAGACAAACTTTTCGTCCTTTTGGGTTAATTTAGTTAACGGCGATGCAATTTTGGAGAAATCTTGAATGAATCGTCTGTAATATCCCGCAAGCCCTAAAAAGCTTCTGATCTCTGATGGATTTTTTGAAGGATTCCATTTTGACACTGCTTCAATCTTGGATGGGTCTACTAGTACCCCATCGACATTTATAACATGCCCGAGGAACTGTACTTCTCGAAGCCAAAAGGCACACTTCGAGAATCTTGCATAAAGCTTTTCTCGTCTAAGAGTTTCTAATACCTCACGTATATGACGAGCATGATCCTCCCTGATTTTTGAATATACTAGAATGTCATCGATGAACACTATCGCTGACCTATCCAACATGGATTTGCAAACCCGATTCATAAGATCCATGAATGCCGCAGGCACATTGGTTAGTCCGAAAGACATCACAAGGAATTCATAATGCCCATACCGTGTACAAAAAGCCGTTTTGGGTATGTCTTCCTCTTTCACTCTCAGTTGATGATAGCCCGACCTTAAGTCAATTTTTGAAAACCAACTTGCGCCTTGTAGCTGATCGAATAAATCATCAATTCTCGGAAGTGGATATCGATTCTTCACCGTAAGTTTATTTAGCTCACGGTAATCGATACACATACGCATACTTCCATCTTTCTTTTTCACAAACAATACTGGTGCTCCCAGGGAGAGACGCTTGGTCGGATGAATCCCTTTTCCAACAAGTCTTGTAATTGCGATAATAACTCTTGGAGTTCCAATGGTACTAACCGATATGGGGCTTTAGCCACCGGTTTCGCACCCGGAACTAGTTCAATCCCAAACTCCACCTCATGCTCAGGTGGTATTCTCGGTAAATCTTTCAGGAACACATCTCTAAAATCTTGTACGATAGGCACGTCTTCTATTCTTGGCGACTCTTTTTCTGAATCATGTACGTATGTCAAATAAGCCTTACAACCATGTTGAATGAGTTTATGAGCTTCTATCCTCGAACATACTATTGGATAGCAATTCTTTTTCCTGTAAATAATTACATGTCTTCCGCTTGGTAATGTTAGTTGTATCTCTTTACAGAAACATATTACTTTAGCGTGGTGACGAGATAACCAATCCATTCCAATTACCACTTGGAATTCCCCCATCAACATGGGTATCAAATCAACAAAGTGATCCTCGCCATCAATATTTAATTTGTTAATGTGAACAAAGGGTGTCGAATAAATCTATGTGAAAAAAGGACTTATTTGCACCCGTATCAAATAAAACACGTGCGGGAATTGAATTTCCGGTAAACATACCTGAAACCACATCGGGTTCATTTTTTTCCTCAGCTGCAGTTATGTGGATGGATCTTGCCATTGTCTTCGAAGTTTCGTTCTTCTCATTGATCGCGTCTTTCTTTCCTACCAACTCCGGGCATTCGGACTTTTTATGACCCGGTTGGTAACACTTAAAACATACCGATACTTTAGTAGGGCAATTTGAGGGTGCATGTCCCATTTTTCCACACATGACACATGGTTTGTATTTATAGAAACACTCACCCCTAAGAGAGCGTCCACAAACCTTGTAACTAGGCGACCCCCCTTTTACGTTTCCCTTCTTTGGAGGTTCATTTACTTTTTGTTTCTTTGTGGGGCTTGGGTTCGCGTCCAACATCCTCCTTTCTCCTCTTTCAATTTGCTTTTTCAATTCGATTTCGCGCTCTCCCGCGGCATTTACGATTTCCATGAGATGTTCATACTTTGAGGGAGTCATAAACTCCCTATATTCCGCGCTCAACATATTGTAGTAATAATAGATTTTATGTTCTTCGGTTTAGACTAATTCATCATAGAACCTCAACTTGTCTAGGAAGATCCCCGTGATCTTGTCAATCAATTCACCTTTTTGTCTTAGCTGAATAAATTCTTCCTTGATTTTGTTGATTATAGTTTTTGGGCTACGATGTTTAAGGAAAGGCGCCTTAAACTCTTCCCATGTCATGGTTCTAGTGGTTTCAATTCCCAGTTCCTTCTTGAGGTTATCCCACCAATCTTTCGCTTGACCCTTAGTTGACCGGTCCCATAAGTTACAAAGTCAGTTGGGTCACAATGGGTTCGTTCAAAAACTCCCTCAATATCACTTACCCATCGTTGACAAACAATTGGATCTACTTCCCCATTGTAAATCGGGGGCTTATGTAACATCCGTCGAAAAATGGATTTTCAAAACCCGCTTCGTTTATTAATCGAATAGTCAGTTTCAAATTTTCGTTGCTTATTTAATGCTCATTTTAATTTTAAACAATACATAATTAATAAACATTTTAGAATATGGAAACTAAAATTATTAAAAAGTAAAAATAAAGTAAATAAAAAAGAAAATAGGCTACCGGGTTTCGAAACCGGGTCAGCCTGAAGACACAACCAACACACATCTTAACCACTCCGCCACTTGACTTGTTTGTGTAAACAATGAATCATATAAAACTTAAGTCGCACCCGTGAATTCATCTGTTTGCGCCAAAACTGAAACCGATAATCGGCTTTCAACTATCCAGACTTTTGAGTGATCGCTAATTACTGATTATAACCGATAAATCAATTGCTGCCCACGTTCTAATCAATTCAGTCTTCAATTGCCTTGATTCATATGATTGTTGGGAGTTGAAAACCGAAATCATTTACTTCCAATTTACACAGATAATATCATCGCCTCATAACTCAAAAGCACTCGCAGCACCTTTAATTTCATTTACGCTCTAATTTCTGTTCGTCGGAAACGTTATCTGATATCACCGGACTTTCACCAGAAAACCGGGACATACATCGAATCGATAAATGTCTCGATTCTTTCATCTTCTATCCATTGTTAGACTTATACTAACTTAAATCCTTCAACCAGAATCGGTCCCAGACGACGTTACCGGATATTCTACACTCGCCAGAAAATCTCTGGACATTTCCGAAAACACGCTGTGAATCGGTACAAACATCTAAACCCTCTGATAATCTTTGTTTAGTAACTCAATTTACAATTAGTTAATCAAAATTGTTAATTGGTCCGCTCAGACGGAATTCACAAAACAGAGCCGACGACCTTTGCCGGAGTTCTGAGAAAAACATCTTTCCGGTACATTCATTTCCAAAACCTTCTTTATCCATTACATTTTAATCATTTATATGTTCGTTAATCGAATTAAACAAGAACTGTCGAACATCGGTTGTCTGTGTCTTTGAACGAAGAAGATGAAGTCGAACCTTATGTATAAGTTTAATTAAAACAAGATATTAAACCGGGTTAGACACACAGTCCAGCGGTGGACTGTGTGCAAACACATAGCGCACGTCACGAGTTCGAATCTTACAAACGCATCGGCTTTCCGAATTATAACCAATTTTTTTAACTGAACCAGAGTAGGCCCAGGATGTTTTTAAGATTAATTTAAACTGTAAGTTTAGCAGATAAGACACACAGCCCAACTGGTTGGGCTGTGCGCTTACAAACCAAAGGACCCGAGTTCGATCTGGTTTCCCCGCAGCCGGTTCAACCATTTAAATTCTTTTAATATAAAACCAAATAAATTAATCATTTAATTAGTATATATATATAATTAAAACATACTCGTGACGTGCGCTATGTGTTTGCACACAGTCCACCGTTGGACTGTGTGTCTAACCCGGTTTAATATCTTGTTTTAATTAAACTTATACATAAGGTTCGACTTCATCTTCTTCGTTCAAAGACACAGACAACCGATGTTCGACAGTTCTTGTTTAATTCGATTAACGAACATATAAATGATTAAAATGTAATGGATAAAGAAGGTTTTGGAAATGAATGTACCGGAAAGAAGTTGGTAGAGCTGCGTGCACGCGTACGAGAGGTCTCGGGTTAGAGCCTCACCCAGCGCACACATAAGCCACTGTCCGACCGGTCAACAGTCCGGTCAACGGTCAACGGTCAATCCAAAAAGTCAACATATTTTTATATTTTTATTTATTTATTTAATTTAAAAATCAATTAAAAATACTTAAAAATAATATTTTTAAAGTTAGAAAATGACCTTAAACTTACAAAAATAAATCTAAAAATCCTATTAAAATTAATAAAATCCACTTATTTACCGTACCTTTTCGTTATTATTTAGGTTAGTTATTCCTCGTCGATCAACTCTCTAAACTCGTGCGCATTCAACATCATCAAAAGAACGCACCCAATGTGAGTGAATCTCTACAAATTCCCCGTTTTAATCACATTTTTGGGTGTATCATGTGTCGTTTATTATTTATTACATTTAAACACTTGTGCATCCATAATATCCATGATCAAACGTGTATCCAATATGTATCAATTGTTTGTGTGGTTAATGTTTAGATTAAATTTATCATTTTCAGTACATACATCATCATAGGCTCGTCTGTTCCCCATTACCTATGAGCGGAACTTTTCCCCATTACCTATGAGCGGAACGTGGCGTTGCTAACATACGATCGGCTCCGTTTGATTGAGCCTTGATCGCACATACATCATCATAGGCCGTCCGTTCCCCATTACCTGTGAGCGGAACGTGACGTTGCCAACATATACATTATCATTCATGTCATATACTCATGCAAGGTGGTTTGTTATTGTATGTTTATTTACGTTTGCTCACATATGATTATTGCACAATTTTTCCATATTAAATACAACAAGAAATCAATAACAAATGTTTTCTAATAAGGTTCACTCGCCAACTTTTGTTGACCCAAAAACCCCCATTTTTACACATGATACAGGTGATCCAGTTGCAGCAAGAAACATATAGGACGGCCTAGAAGAATAAATCAGTTTAGGCTTTGGATTGTTTATTTAGTTACTTTTTTTCCTTGTAATTGTATGGACTTGTTTGGAATATTGAAGTTGTAATTTGAATTTAATAAATATGAAACATTTTAGTAAACATCATGAGCTTTGGTGATAACCCAATTATGCCCCGACTCTTATTCCGCTGCGGGTCGGGGTGTGACAGATTGGTATCAGAGCCATAACTATAGGGATATAGGATAGGTTATTTAGACCCTTAGAGCCTATACTATAGTTGATTAGAATTTTAAAATTGTTTATGTGTTACATACAAAATTCATGATGTTTATATGCTTTATGTTTATTGCTACATTCAATGTTATGCAAGCATGTTCATAAGTACATATTATTATACAATGCTCATCATAAAAATCACATCCTCATAACATATCATATCCATGAGAGCACACACCACACAATTTCCATGATTTTTGCAACGATTTTTGTACTTTTTTTTTTCAAATCACCTCAAAGTGAGTTCTAATGACGGGCATGTAGTAACTGGAAGGGTGCAAGTACCGGTAGTCGGAACGTCCTGTCTAGGCTTGGCATTCGTATAAATCCAAAATAAAGGACCAGTTTGCCTACCTGGGGACTAACGATGAGAGTACGAAGGACCTATTAGGCCAAAGCATGCTATACCAAACGTCGTGTGAGCTAACCCCACTTTGAGTTGTCATTGTGTCTACACCTGGACACCCTCCGACCATACATCTCGCAAACATATTTCATGGTTTTCATTCGGGTGATGCGAGTGTTAAACCGCCAACACCAATGTGAATCCTAATAAGCCAATAGTCATGGGGGCCCACATGACTATACAGGTGATGGTATGGGGGACATTGGCGGCCCAAACATGAGCAAACCCAAGACATCCTATGGATGTAGTTACATTATTGATGTTTATGTTATTTTTTTTTAAAAACGACACATGACACCTAAAAAGACTCCTTAAACTCACCATCTTCTTATGTATGTTCCTGTAGATGTCGGCTAGGCAGCAACGTGGAGGTAGAAAGTCAGGAAGGTCAAACGAACGCTTGGCCACCAAAATCGCAAAACAAATGGCCGCGGTGCTTCCTGACATCGTAATTCAAGTCCAACAAGCTCTCGCTGCAAATCCCATCAACCCTCCCAATCAAGACGACCAGAACGTCGACAACCCTCCCTCCAAAAAGTGCTCTTACAAACACTTCAAGTCTTGCGATCCCCCGAAATTTGAAGGGACCGAAGGTGTCACTGCTCTCCTCCACTAGTTTGAGGAAATGGAAAACACCTTCCTCAATTGCGATTGTCCCGAGGATCGCAAGGTACGTTACGCAACCGGGAGACTATTTGGAGTAGCTCTTACCTGGTGGAATACAGAAAAAGGTAAGAGAGGAATCGAATATGCAATGGCCTTAACATGGGAGGAGTTAAGGGAAATCATGACGAGACGCTTCTGTCCAAGAAGCGAGATCAAAAAGTTAGAGGATGAATTCCACTCGTTAAAGCAAAAGGAGGGAGATCATACTTCCTACAACAAAAGGTTTCTAGAGTTGAACCAAATGATCCCCAACTTGTTCACCCCAGTATACCGCTTAGTCGAACACTATATTCGAGGCCTCCCCTCGAAAATTCAAGACTCAGTTCTAAGCACTTCGCCTGCAACACTTGAAGCCGCTATGGAACTAGCTACCGAGCTTACCGAGAATCGCATCCGAAACGGCAAATTTAAGGATGAGAAAAAGAAAGCCTCCATTGAGGGCCAAACTTCAAACCATTCCACCTCCTCCTCAAAGTTTGCTAGTAAGAGGAAACGAAACACCAGAAACTTTGCTGTCACACAAACAAAATTCCTTATCCCTGCTGCACCCATCACTCAAGTTGCCCCCTCATCTGCACCATATAAAAATCCATACTCTGGCCCATACCCAAAATGCAACCGTTGCCAATACCATCACTTTCCTGATCATCCCTGCCAACATTGCACCGGCTGTGGCCGTGCAGGTCACACCATCCAAACCTGTCGCGCACTTCAGCGAATGAACCGCAATCAGCCCTCAACCCAAACCCACCATCAGATAGTGGGTCAAGCCCAACAACCTTTACTCCTACCACCTGCCCAACATGTAGCCCAATCCTACTACCAACCCAACTATCCCATGATGTAACCTATGCGGGCTTGTTACAACTGTGGAGACCCGAACCACTTCAGGAACACCTGTCCACGCTTGGTGAACATCATCCATGCCCAAGCTCAAGCAAATCCAGTAAACCAGGCTAATCAATCTCCTCCACCTGCTAGGGAAGAGCTTTCAACATCAACGCCAATCAAGCTAGGGCTGACAACAATGTGGTTAACGGTACGTTTCTCATCAATGGTAGTTATGCATCCATGTTATTTGATACTGGCGCGGATAAGAGTTTTGTGTCCTTAGAATTTGAACCCATCCTCAACCAAACTCGTGATAAACTCATGGAATCCATAACGGTAGAAGTTGCTGACGGAAAACTGGTCTCATTAAACTCTATTATACGCAATTGTACTCTCACCCTAAACGATCATGATTTTCCAGTTGACCTCATACCTATGAAGTTGGGAAGTTTCGACATTATAATTGGTATGGACTGGCTCAGCCAACATCATGCTGAAGTTGTATGCCGCGAAAAGTTCATTCGCATTCCTCTTGCAAACGGTCAGACTCTACGAATCTTTGGAGAAACCCCTTCGAAAGGACTCAAATTAATGTCCTGTCTTCAAGCCCGAAAATATCTCCGCAAGAATTATGTCGCATTCCTAACTCATGTCGTCAAAAAGGGAACCAAGGAGAAGAAACTCGAAGACATCCCAGTAGTAAAAGATTTTCCGCAAGTTTTTCCTGACGACATTTCAGGACTTCCTCCCGTGAGAGAAGTCGAATTCCGCATTAATCTTATATCTGGAGCTACACCAGTTGCAAAATCTCCTTATAGGTTAGCCCCATCCGAAATGCAAGAGCTGGCCAGTCAACTGCAAGAGCTGACTGACAAAGGATTCATACTGTAATATTTGTCAAAAACGGGTTTCCAAAACCCGCTCCGTTTTGTAATCGAATATCAAGTTATAAATGTCACGTTGTATATTTATGGTTATTTTGATTTTTAATGATACATAATTAATAAACAAACTAAACTATAAAAATTATATTTGATAAAAAGTGAAAACAAAACAAATAAAAATAAAATGTTGCTGCCGGGGCTCGAACCTGGGTCAGCCGGAAAGTGAGATCCAAAGACTTAACACACACACACATCACCACTCCGCCACTTGTTTGTTTTTTGTCATCTTTAGGAAACAAATAGATCTTATAGACAAATGTAAATCAATCGGTTACGCCAATTGTAACTAAAATCGGTTATCAAACACTCAAAGACGATCTGGATACTCGCGATTCAATGAGTATAACCGATAAGCTGATAAATCCAATCAATTCTACCGTGAATGAAACTTGAATTCGGAAGTGAATCGGTTTAATAACCGAAAACTTTCAATTCTCGGATTACTTCAATCTTAGACCTCTCCTGCGACTCAAAATACTCTGCAAGACCTTCAATTACATTTCCGCACACATTCAGTCCACCAGAAAGCTTAAATCAACTCGCCGGAAAATTCTGCAAGTTCGCCGGAAAACCGTATTTGTCCTCAAATCAGTAGGTTCTTCAATACCATCATAGTCTAACAGTTGTTAAGCTATTTCTAACTCAAACCTTCCACTTGAGATCGAATTCAGACACTGTTATCAGATAATTTCAGTTCACCGGAAAAGTTCTGAAAATCTCTATTTTCATCTGTGAATCGGTAAGGACATTCAAACCCTCTGTTAACATTTGTTAATCACTTCAATTCCACGATTAGCTAATCAAAACGGTTAATTGTCTTGTTCAGTTGAAGAGCACAAAAACAGAGACCGACACCTTGCCGGAATTTCTGAAATAAACCGTTCATCGGTATGTTTACTTCTAATTATCGTTTCTGCCATTTCATATTAGTTTGTACAATGTATATCAATCGAACTAACAAGATATAACGGTGTAACCTACTGCCGGTAAAAACGAACGAAGAAGATGAACTGTGATAACACTACAAGTATAATTAAAATTGTTATTTTGAACGGGTTAGACACACAGTCCAGCGGTGGACTGTGTGCGAACAAAAACACGCATACGTCCCGAGTTCGATCCCTGATACACGCACCCTCTATATAATAAAATGCCTTTTTGTTTAAAGCTGAACCGGGTTAACTCTGTTAGTTGTTAAGTATAATAAAAACCGAAATATTAACCAGGTTAGATACACAGTCCAGCGGTGGACTGTGTGCAACACTAAGTCGCACGTCACCCGTTCGAGTCTGGTTAACGGCACCGGTTTGATGATTTAAAATCTTCTTTTTAAAACAAATGAATTTAGAATAAATCGAATTAGTATATAAATATAATTAAAAACAAGATTATTTCGGGTTAGACACGTAGCTCAGTTGGTAGAGTTGCGTGCACGCGTACGGGAGGTCTCGGGTTCGAGTCTCACCCAGCGCATACATGCACACTGACCGAACCGGTCAACAGGTCAACAAGTCAACGGTCAACGGTCAACGGTCAACGCAAAATAAACAATTTTTTTATATTTTTATTTATTTAATTTAATTTAAAAATTAATTAAAAATACTTAAAAATAATATTTTTAAAGATAGAAAATAGCCTTAAACTCACAAAACTATATCTAAAAATTCCATTTAAAATCCTTAATAAAATCCACTCATTTACTATATTTTTCCGTTATTATTTAGGTTAGTAATTCTCGTTGTTCAACTCTCCCGACTCGTGCGTATCTCATCATCTCCAATCAAACGCACCCAATGTGAGTGAATCTTTACAAATTCCCCGTTTTAAACACGTTTTGGGGTGTATCATGTGTCTTGCTATATATTATATTTAAACCATTGTGCATACATCATATCATGAACTTGTGTATTCAGCTTGTTACAACTGTTTGTGTGGTTATTGTTAGATTCAATTTATTATTTCAGTACATGCAATTTCATAGGCCGCCGCTCCCCATTACATTATGAGCGTTGAGCATGTTCCCCATTACATTATGAGCGTGAACCTGGCGTGCCCACATACGATCGGCTCCGTTTGATTGAGCCTTGATCGCACAGACATTTATCATTTTCAGTACATGCAATACGATCGGCTCCGTTTGATTGAGCCTTGATAGCACAGTTTCATTCATGTTATTTATCGTATGATGTTGGTATGTTAATGTATGCTATCATGTGTTATAGTATGTTATAGTTGTGATTGCTATTGCTACTTCTTGGTTATTTACATTTGCTCATTTATGATTATGCATAATTTTTCATTGATAAACTAACAAGAAAATCAATAACAAATGTTTATCTAACAAGGTTCACTCGCCAACTTATGTTGACCCAAAAACCCCCATTTTTTACACATGATTTCGGTGAACCAGTTGCAGCAAGAAACACTTAGGATTGGACTAGAAGAATAAAATGATTTAGAGTTTGGGATTGTTTTGGTTGGTTTATTTTCTTTGTATTGTATGGACATGTTTGGATATTTGGAAATGTAACTTTGACTTTAATAAATATGAAACATATTAGTAAATATCATGAGCTTTGGTGATAACCCAATTATGCCCCGACTCTTATTCCGCTGCGGGTCGGGGTGTGACAGATTGGTGTCAGAGCCATGACTATAGGGATATAGGATAGGTTATTAGACCCTTAGAGTCTATACTATAATTGATTAGAAACTTATAAGATTTTTGTGTGTTACATGCCAAATTTCATGATGTTTATATGTTTTATGTTAAATGTTACATTCAATATTATGCAAGCATGTTCATAAGTATGTATTATCATATAATGCCTATCATGAATCATATTCTCATAACACATAATATCCATGAAAGCACACACCACATCATGATTGTTTTTACAATGATTTTTGTGTTTTCAAATCACCTCAAAGTGAGTTCTAATGACGGGCATGTAGTAACTGGAAGGGTGCAAGTACCGGTAGTCGGAACGTCCTGTCTAGGCTTGGCATTCGTATAAATCCAAAATAAAGGACCAGTTTGCCTACCTGGGGACTAACGATGAGAGTACGAAGGACCTATTAGGCCAAAGCATGCTATACCAAACGTCGTGTGAGCTAACCCCACTTTGAGTTGTCATTGTGTCTACACCTGGACACCCTCCGACCATACATCTCGCAAACATATTTCATGGTTTTCATTCGGGTGATGCGAGTGTTAAACCGCCAACACCAATGTGAATCCTAATAAGCCAATAGTCATGGGGGCCCACATGACTATACAGGTGAAGGTATGGGGGACATTTGAGGCCCAACATGAGCAAACCCAAGACATCCTATGGATGTAGTTGCATTATTGATATTTATGTTATTTTCATTTTTCTTAAAGACACATGACACCAAAAAAGACTCCATAAACTCACAATCTTCTTATGTATGTTCCTGTAGATGTTGTCCAGACAACAACGAGGGGGTAAAAGATCAGGAAGGTCTCAGGAACGCTTGGCCACACACATCGCGAAACAAATGGCCACGATACTGCCTGACATTGTGATCCAAGTACAACAAGCTATCGCCACAAATCCCACTAATCCTCCCCAACAACATGACCAGAACATCGACAACCCTCCTACCAGCAAGTGCTCATACAAACATTTCAAATCTTGTGATCCTCCTAAATTTGAAGGGACCGAAGGTGTCACTGCTCTTCTCCATTGGTTCGAGGAAATGGAAAACACCTTCCTCAACTACGATTGTCCTGAGGATCGCAAGGTTCGGTACGCCACCGGGAGACTATTTGGGGTAGCTCTCACTTGGTGGAATACTGAAAAAGGGAAGAGGGGAACTGATGATGCAATGGCCTTAACTTGGGAGGAGTTAAGGGAAATCATGACTAGGCGTTTCTGTCCTAGGAGTGAAATTAAAAAGTTGGAGGACGAATTTCATTCTTTAAAGCAGAAGGAGGGAGATCACACCACCTATAACAAGAGGTTCTTAGAGTTGAACCAAATGGTTCCAAATCTGTTTACCCCAACTTATCGTTTGATCGAGCATTATATTCGAGGACTTCCCTTGAAAATTCAAGATTCAGTCCTCAGCATTTCACCGGTAACACTTGAAGCTGCTATGGAGCTAGCAACTGAACTAACCGAGAATCGAATTCGCAACGGGAAGTTTAAAGAAGAGAAAAAGAAAGCCCCTGTTGAGGGTCAAACTTCAAACCATTCCGTCTCCTCATCTAAGTTTGCTAACAAGAGGAAGCGCAACACCAGAAACTTCGTTATTACACAAACCAACTCCCCTATTCCTGCTGCACCCATTACCCAAGTCGCTCCTCCACCTGCACCATACAAAAGACCATACTCTGGCCCGTTACCTAAATGCAACCGTTGCCAATATCACCATTCTCCTGATTATCCTTGCCAGCATTGCACCGGCTGTGGTCGCGGGGGTCATACTGTTCAAACCTGCTGCATGCCTCAACGAACGAACCGCCACCAGCCTTCAACCCAAACCCACCAACAATTAATGGGTCAAGCCCAACAACCCCTACTATTTCCACCCACCCAACATTTAGCCCAAACATATTACCAACCCAATTATCCTATGGGTCAACCTATGCGGGCTTGCTACAATTGCGGAGACCCAAGCCATTTCAGAAACACTTGTCCAAGGTTGGTAAACATTATTCATGCTCAGGCCCAAGCCAACCCGATGAATCAAGCGAACTAAGCTCCTCCACCTGCAAGAGGAAGAGCTTTCAATATCAACGCTAATCAGGCTAAAGCTGACGGCAATGTGGTTAACGGTACGTTCCTTATAAATGGTAGATATGCCTCTATGTTATTTGATACTGGTGTGGATCGAAGTTTTGTGTCCTTAGAATTTGAACCTATCTTAAACCAAAATCGGGATAAGTTCATGGAATCCATAATGGTCGAAGTTGCTGACGGGAAACCAGTTTCATTAAACTCTATTATACGCAACTGTACACTCACCTTAAACGACCACGAATTCTCAGTCGACCTTATTCCTATGAAGCTGGGAAGTTTTGATATCATAATTGGTATGGACTGGCTCAGTCAACATCAGGCAGAAGTTGTATGTCGCGAAAAATTTATACGTATTCCTCTTTCAAACGGTCAGACTCTTCGACTCTTTGGAGAAACCTTGTCGAAGGGGCTCAGCTTAATGTCTTGTCTTCAAGCCCAAAAATATCTTCGCAAAAATTGTGTCGCGTTTTTAGCTCATATCATCAACAAGGGAACCATGGAGAAGAAACTTGAAGACATTCCAGTAGTAAAAGATTTCCCGCAAGTTTTTCCAGATGACATTTCAGGACTTCCTCCGGTTAGAGCAGTCGAATTCCGCATTGATCTTATACCTGGTGCTACACCAGTTGCAAAGTCTCCTTATAGGTTAGCCCCCTCTGAAATGCAAGAGCTAGCCAGTCAATTGCAAGACTGACAAGGGATTCATACGTCCTAGCTCCTCGCCTTGGGGTGCACCTGTCCTTTTTGTAAAGAAGAAAGATGGATCGTTTCGTATGTGCATCGACTACAGAGAGCTCAACAAATTAACAATCAAGAATCGCTATCCTTTACCTCGCATTGATGATCTTCTTGACCAACTCCAAGGTGCCAGCTACTTTTCCAAAATCGACCTTCGATCTGGTTATCATCAACTTAGAGTACATGAAGAAGACGTCCCAAAGACCGCATTCCGAACTCGTTATGGTCATTATGAACTCATGGTCATGCCATTTGGTTTAACCAACGCTCCAGCAGTCTTCATGGACCTAATGAACAGAGTCTGCAAACTTTATCTTGATCGATTTGTTATAGTCTTCATCGACGACATTCTTATTTATTCAAAGTCTAAGTCTGATCATGAGCGTCATCTTCGACTCATCCTTACACTTCTAGAGAATGAAAAGCTTTACGCTAAATTCTCCAAATGCGAATTCTGGTTAAAAGAGGTGCAATTCCTCGGACATGTAGTCAATGACAAGGGAATACGTGTCGACCCCTCAAAGATCAAAGCGGTACAAGAATGGCAAGCGCCACGTACACCAACTGAAGTAAGATCTTTTCTTGGTCTGGCTGGTTATTATCGTCGATTCATCTCAAACTTCTCACGCATTGCTGTACCACTCACGGCTTTAACTCATAAGGGAAAACCTTTCATATGGGGACCCAAGCAAGAAGAAGCCTTCCAAACTCTTAAACAAAAACTTTGTGATGCACCAATCCTCACTCTTCCTGAAGGTTGTGATGATTTTGTGGTCTATTGCGACGCGTCAGGGCAAGGATTAGGCTGCGTTCTAATGCAAAGAGGAAAAGTTATAGCTTATGCCTCGAGACAACTCAAGACGCACGAGAAGAACTACACCACCCATGACCTAGAACTGGGAGCCGTTGTGTTCGCTTTTAAGATATGGAGACATTATCTCTATGGTACTAAGTGTGAAATATACACTGACCACAAGAGTCTTCAACATATCTTCAATCAAAGGAGTTAAACATGAGGCAACGAAGATGGGTCGAACTTCTAAAGGCTTACGACTGTGAAATTCGGTACCACCCTGGCAAAGAAAATGTGGTGGCTGATGCACTTAGTCGAAAGGGTTATGCGAACTCCATTCGTCTTCTATGTTCGCAAATCATAACTGACATTAAAGATCAAATTCGAGAAGCCCAACATGTTTCAGTAACGGAAGATGATGTATGAAAGGAGATGTCCTGTGGAGCTGAACTTAAAATTGAAACTAAATCTGACGGTATTCTATACTACCTAGATCGTATCTGGATTCCTAACCACAACAATCTTCGTGAAATTCTTATGAAGGAAGCTCACAAAACGCGATACTCTATACACCCAGGAGCCGATAAGATGTATCAAGACCTACGATATACCTATTGGTGGCCTGGAATGAAAAAGGATATTGCTGTTTTTGTTTCCAAGTGCCTTACATGTTCCAAGGTGAAAGCGGAACACCAAAGACACTCAGGACTTCTGGTCCAACCTGAAATACCTGTATGGAAGTGGGAAAATATAACCATGGATTTCATTACCGGGTTACCTCGCACTTCTGGTGGGTATGACACTATATGGGTAATAATTGACCGACTTACAAAATCAGCTCACTTTATTCATATCCGCGAAGATTTCAAGAACGAAAACTTGCTCGTATTTATATCAGCGAAATCGTAAGCCGACATGGGGTACCTTTAAGCATTATTTCTGATCGTGATGGTCGTTTCACTTCACGAACATGGCAAGCAGTACAAGCCGCTATGGGTACGCGATTAGATCTCAGTACCGCCTATCATCCTCAAACTGATGGTCAATCTGAACGCAGCATTCAAACTCTTTAAGATATGCTTCGAGCATGTGTTATAGACTTCAAGGGAAATTAGGACGCTCATCTACCATTAGTAGAATTTTCGTACAACAACAGCTATCATTCAAGCATCGGCATGGCACCTTTTGAAGCCTTTATATGGTCGTAAGTGCCGATCTCCAGTATGTTGGCACGAAATTGGGGAAGCTCAAATCACTGGTCCAGAATTGATCCAAGAAACCACAGACAAGATCCATCAAATCCGAAACAATCTTCTAGCGGCTCAAAGTCGTCAAAAGAGTTATGCAGATAAACGATGGAAGCCTTTAGAGTTTAACATTGGTGATCATGTACTTCTAAAAGTATCACCGTGGAAGGGAGTAGTTCGTTTTGGTCAAAAAGGCAAGCTAGCACCACGCTACGTAGGACCTTTCAAGATACTCGAAAGAGTAGGACCTGTAGCATACAAGCTTGACCTACCAGAAGAACTCAACAGGATTCATCCCACATTCCACGTATCAAACTTGAAGAAGTGCCTCGCTGATGAGAACCTCCACATTCCTCTGGAAGATATTCAGATTGATGAATCTAAGCATTTTATTGAAAGACCTGTAGAGATCATGGACTTCGGAGAAAAACGTTTACGACGAAGTCGCATTCCAATTGTTAGGGTACGCTGGGAGTCGAAACGGGGACCCGAGTTTACTTGGGAACGTGAAGACTCAATGCGCAAAAAATACCCACATCTTTTTCCTACTACTACTTAAATTTCGGGACAAAATTCCTAAAAGTAGGGGAGACTGTAACATTTGTCAAAAACGGGTTTCCAAAACCCGCTCCGTTTTGTAATCGAATATCAAGTTATAAATGTCACGTTGTATATTTATGGTTATTTTGATTTTTAATGATACATAATTAATAAACAAACTAAACTATAAAAATTATATTTGATAAAAAGTGAAAACAAAACAAATAAAAATAAAATGTTGCTGCCGGGGCTCGAACCCGGGTCAGCCGGAAAGTGAGACCAAAGACTTAACACACACACACATCACCACTTGTTTGTTTTCTGTCATCTTTAGGAAACAAATAGATCTTATAGACAAATGTAAATCAATCGGTTACGCCAATTGTAACTGAAATCGGTTATCAAACACTCAAAGACGATCTGGATACTCGCGATTCAATGAGTATAACCGATAAACTGATAAATCCAATCAATTCTACCGTGAATGAAACTTGAATTCGGAAGTGAATCGGTTTAATAACCGAAAACTTTCAATTCTCGGATTACTTCAATCTTAGACCTCTCCTGCGACTCAAAATACTCTGCAAGACCTTCAATTACATTTCTGCACACATTCGGTCCACCAGAAGCTTAAATCAACTCGCCGAAAAATTCTGCAAGTTCGCCGGAAAACCGTATTTGTCCTCAAATCGGTAGGTTCTTCAATACCATCATAGTCTAACAGTTGTTAAGCTATTTCTAACTCAAACCTTCCACTTGAGATCGAATTCAGACACTGTTATCAGATAATTTCAGTTCGCCGGAAAAGTTCTGAAAATCTCTATTTTCATCTGTGAATCGGTAAGGACATTCAAACCCTCTGTTAACATTTGTTAATCACTTCAATTCCACGATTAGCTAATCAAAACGGTTAATTGTCTTGTTCAGTTGAAGAGCACAAAAACAGAGACCGACACCTTGCCGGAATTTCTGAAATAAACCGTTCATCGGTATGTTTACTTCTAATTATCGTTTCTGCCATTTCATATTAGTTTGTACAATGTATATCAATCGAACTAAACAAGATATAACGGTGTAACCTACTGCCGGTAAAAACGAAGGAAGAAGATGAACTGTGATAACACTACAAGTATAATTAAAATTGTTATTTTGAACGGGTTAGACACACAGTCCAGCGGTGGACTGTGTGCGAACAAAAACACGCATACGTCCCGAGTTCGATCCCTGATACACGCACCCTCTATATAATAAAATGCCTTTTTGTTTAAAGCTGAACCGGGTTAACTCTGTTAGTTGTTAAGTATAATAAAAACCGAAATATTAACCAGGTTAGACACACAATCCAGCGGTGGACTGTGTGCAACACTAAGTCGCACGTCACGCGTTCGAGTCTGGTTAACGGCACCGGTTTGATGATTTAAAATCTTCTTTTTAAAACAAATGAATTTAGAATAAATCGAATTAGTATATAAATATAATTAAAAACAAGATTATTTCGGGTTAGACACGTAGCTCAGTTGGTAGAGCTGCGTGCACGCGTACGGGAGGTCTCGGGTTCGAGTCTCACCCAGCGCATACATGCACACTGACCGAACCGGTCAACAGGTCAACAAGTCAACGGTCAACGGTCAACGCAAAATAAACAATTTTTTTATATTTTTATTTATTTAATTTAATTTAAAAATTAATTAAAAATACTTAAAAATAATATTTTTAAAGATAGAAAATAGCCTTAAACTCACAAAACTATATCTAAAAATTCCATTTAAAATCCTTAATAAAATCCACTCATTTACTATATTTTTCCGTTATTATTTAGGTTAGTAATTCTCGTTGTTCAACTCTCCCGACTCGTGCGTATCTCATCATCTCCAATCAAACGCACCCAATGTGAGTGAATCTTTACAAATTCCCCGTTTTAATCACGTTTTGGGGTGTATCATGTGTCTTGCTATATATTATATTTAAACCATTGTGCATACATCATATCATGAACTTGTGTATTCAGCTTGTTACAACTGTTTGTGTGGTTATTGTTAGATTCAATTTATTATTTCAGTACATGCAATTTCATAGGCCGCCGCTCCCCATTACATTATGAGCGTTGAGCATGTTCCCCATTACATTATGAGCGTGAACCTGGCGTGCCCACATAGGATCGGCTCCGTTTGATTGAGCCTTGATCGCACAGACATTTATCATTTTCAGTACATGCAATACGATCGGCTCCGTTTGATTGAGCCTTGATCGCACAGTTTCATTCATGTTATTTATCGTATGATGTTGGTATGTTAATGTATGCTATCATGTGTTATAGTATGTTATAGTTGTGATTGCTATTGCTACTGCTTGGTTATTTACATTTGCTCATTTATGATTATGCACAATTTTTCATTGATAAACTAACAAGAAAATCAATAACAAATGTTTATCTAACAAGGTTCACTCGCCAACTTATGTTGACCCAAAAACCCCCCATTTTTTTACACATGATACAGGTGAACCAGCTGCAGCAAGAAACACTTAGGATTGGACTAGAAGAATAAAATGATTTAGAGTTTGGGATTGTTTTGGTTGGTTTATTTCTTTGTATTGTATGGACATGTTTGGATATTTGGAAATGTAACTTTGACTTTAATAACTATGAAACATATTAGTAAATATCATGAGCTTTGGTGATAACCCAATTAAGCCCCGACTCTTATTCCGCTGCGGGTCGGGGTGTGACACATACGTCCTAGCTCATCGTCTTGGGGTGCACCTGTCCTTTTTGTGAAAAAGAAAGATGGAACGTTTCGCATGTGTATCGACTACAGAGAACTCAACAAGTTAACGGTCAAGAACCGCTACCCATTACCTCGCATCGATGATCTTCTAGACCAACTTCAAGGCGCCACCTGTTTTTCAAAAATCGACCTACGTTCTGGTTATCATCAACTCAGAGTACATGAAGAAGACGTCCCAAAGACCGCCTTCCGAACTCGTTATGGTCATTACGAATTCATGGTCATGCCATTTGGTTTAACCAACGCCCCAGCTGTCTTCATGGATCTAATGAACAGAGTCTGCAAACCCTATCTCGACCGTTTTGTCATAGTCTTCATCGACGACATCCTCATCTACTCAAAGTCTAAGTCTGATCATGAACCGCACCTTCGACTCATCCTTACACTCTTAAGGACAGAAAAGCTGTACGCTAAGTTCTCGAAATGTGAATTCTGGTTAAGGGAAGTACAATTCCTTGGACACGTCGTCAATGACAAGGGGATTCATGTTGATCCCTCAAAAATCAAGGCAGTACAGGAATGGCAAGCGCCACGTACACCTACCGAAGTAAGATCATTTCTCGGTTTGGCTGATTATTATCGCCGTTTCATTGCAAATTTCTCCCGTATTGCTGTACCACTCACGGCTTTGACTCATAAAGGAAAGCCCTTCATATGGGGACCCAAACAAGAAGAAGCCTTCCAAACCCTTAAGCAAAAGCTTTGTGACGCACCTATCCTCACACTTCCTGAAGGTTGCGATGACTTTGTAGTATATTGCGACGCATCAGGGCAAGGGCTAGGCTGTGTATTAATGCAAAGAGGAAAAGTGATAGCCTATGCTTCTAGGCAACTCAAAGTTCACGAGAAGAACTACACCACCCACGACCTAGAACTTGGAGCCGTTGTGTTCGCTCTTAAGATATGGAGACATTACCTCTACGGTACCAAGTGTGAAATATACACTGACCACAAGAGCCTCCAACATATCTTTAACCAAAAGGAGTTGAATATGAGGCAACGAAGATGGGTCGAACTTCTTAATGACTACGACTGTGAAATTCGGTATCATCCTGGCAAGGCAAACGTGGTGGCCGATGCGCTCAGTCGAAAGGGTTATGCGAACTCCATTGGTCTTCTATGTTCGCAAATCATAACCGACATCCAAGATCAAATCCGAGAAGCCCAACATGTTTCTATAACAGAAAACGACGTACGCAATGAGCTGTCTTGTGGAGCAGAACTTAAAATTGAAACCAAATCCGACGGTATTCTGTACTATCTAGATCGCATATGGATTTCCGATCACAATAACCTTCGTGATTTCCTTATGAATGAGGCGCACAAAACACGATACTCTGTACACCCAGGAGCCGACAAGATGTATCAAGACCTTCGATACACCTACTGGTGGCCTGGCATGAAGAAGGATATCGCTGTTTTTGTTTCCAAGTGCCTTACATGTTCCAAAGTAAAAGCTGAACATCAAAGACCCTCAGGACTTCTAGTCCAACCTGAAATACCTGTTTGGAAGTGGGAAAACATAACCATGGACTTCATTACCGGGTTACCTCGCACCTCCAGTGGGTATGACACTATATGGGTAATCATTGATCGTCTTACAAAATCAGCTCATTTCATTCCGATTCGCGAGGACTTCAAGAACGAGAAGTTAGCTCGTATCTACATCAGCGAGATCGTAAGCCGTCATGGTGTACCGTTAAGCATTATTTCAGATCGTGATGGTCGTTTCACTTCACGAACATGGCAAGCCGTACAAGCCGCTTTGGGTACACGATTAGACCTCAGTACCGCTTATCATCCTCAAACAGATGGACAATCTAAACGCACCATCCAAACTCTTGAAGATATGCTTCGAGCATGTGTCATAGACTTCAAAGGGAATTGGGACGCTCATCTACCATTAGTTGAATTTTCGTACAACAACAGCTATCATTCAAGTATCGGCATGGCACCTTTTGAAGCTTTATATGGTCGTAAGTGCCGATCTCCAGTATGTTGGCACGAAATTGGGGAAGCTCAAATCACCGGTCCAGAATTGATTCAAGAAATGACAGACAAGATCCATCAAATTCAAAACAATCTTCTAGCGGCACAAAGTCGTCAAAAGAGTTATGCAGACAAACGACGAAAGACTTTGGAGTTTAACATTGGTGATCATGTACTTTTAAAAGTATCACCGTGGAAGGGAGTATTTCGTTTTGGCCAGAAGGGCAAGCTAGCACCACGCTACGTAGGACCTTTCAAGATACTCAAAAGAGTAGGACCTGTAGCATACAAGCTTGACCTGCCAGAAGAACTCAACATAATTCACCCCACATCCACGTATCAAACTTAAAGAAGTACCTCGCCGATGAAAACCTCCATATTCCCCTAGAAGATATTCAGATCGATGAATCTATGCACTTCATTGAAAGACCAGTAGAGATCATGGACTTCGGAGAAAAACGTTTAAGATGGAGTCGTATTCCAATTGTTAGGGTACGCTGGGAGTCGAAACGAGGACCTGAGTTTACTTGGGAACGTGAAGACTCAATGCGCGAAAAATACCCGCATCTTTTTACTGATACCACTACTACTTAAATTTCGGGACGAAATTTCTAAAATTAGGGGATACTGTAACATCCGTCGAAAAACGGATTTTCAAAACCCGCTTCGTTTATTAATCGAATAGTCAGTTTCAAATTTTCGTTGCTTATTTAATGCTCATTTTAATTTTAAACAATACATAATTAATAAACATTTTAGAATATGGAAACTAAAATTATTAAAAAGTAAAAATAAAGTAAATAAAAAAGAAAATAGGCTGCCGGGTTTCGAACCCGGGTCAGCCGGAAGACACAACCAACACACATCTTAACCACTCCGCCACTTGACTTGTTTGTGTAAACAATGAATCATATAAAACTTAAGTCGCAACCGTGAATTCATCTGTTTGCGCCAAAACTGAAACCGATAATCGGCTTTCAACTATCCAGACTTTTGAGTGATCGCTAATTACTTATTATAACCGATAAATCAATTGCTACCCACGTTCTAATCAATTCAGTCTTTAATTGCCTTGATTCATATGATTGTTGGGAGTTGAAAACCGAAATCATTTACTTCCAATTTACACAGATAATATCATCGCCTCATAACTAAGAAGCACTCGCAGCACCTTCAATTTTATTTGCGCTCTAATTTCTGTTCGTCGGAAACGTTATCTGATATCGCCGGACTTTCGCCGGAAAACTGGGACATACATCGAATCGGTAAATTTCTCGATTCTTTCATCTTCTATCCATTGTTAGACTGATACTAACTTAAATCCTTCAACCAGAATCGGTCCCAGACGACGTTACCGGATATTCTACACTCGCCGGAAAATCTCTGGACATTTCCGAAAACGCGCTGTGAATCGGTACAAACATCTAAACCCTCTGATAATCTTTGTTTAGTAACTCAATTTCACAATTAGTTAAGCAAAACTGTTAATAGGTCCGCTCAGACGGAATTCACAAAACAGAGCCGACGACCTTTGCCGGAGTTCTGAGAAAAACATCTTTCCGGTACATTCATTTCCAAAACCTTCTTTATCCATTACATTTTAATCATTTATATGTTCGTTAAACGAATTAAACAAGAACTGTCGAACATCGGTTGTCTGTGTCTTTGAACGAAGAAGATGAAGTCGAACCTTATGCATAAGTTTAATTAAAACAAGATATTAAACCGGGTTAGACACACAATCCAGCGGTGGACTGTGTGCAAACACATAGCGCACGTCACGAGTTCGAATCTTACAAACGCATCGGCTTTCCGAATTAAAACCAATTTTTTAACTGAACCAGAGTAGGCCCAGGATGTTTTTAAGATTAATTTAAACTGTAAGTTTAGCAGATAAGACACACAGCCCAACTGGTTGGGCTGTGCGCTTACAAACCAAAGGACCCGAGTTCGATCCGGTTTCCCCGCAGTCGGTTCAACCATTTAAATTCTTTTAATATAAAACCAAATAAATTAATCATTTAATTAATATATATATATATATAATTAAAACATAGAATATTTCGGGTTAGACACGTAGCTCAGTTGGTAGAGCTGCGTGCACGCGTACGAGAGGTCTCGGGTTCGAGCCTCACCCAGCGCACACATAAGCCACTGTCCGACCGGTCAACGGTCCGGTCAACGGACCGGTCAACGGTCAACGGTCAATCCAAAAAGTCAACATATTTTTATATTTTTATTTATTTATTTAATTTAAAAATCAATTAAAAATACTTAAAAATAATATTTTTAAAGTTAGAAAATGACCTTAAACTCACAAAAATAAATCTAAAAATCCTATTAAAATTGTTAATAAAATCCACTAATTTACCCTACATTTTCGTTATTATTTAGGTTAGTTATTCCTCGTCGATCAACTCTCTAAACTCGTGCGCATTCAACATCATCAAACGAACGCACCCAATGTGAGTGAATCTCTACAAATTCCCCGTTTTAATCACATTTTGGGGTGTATCATGTGTCGTTTATTATTTATTACATTTAAACACTTGTGCATCCTTCATATCCATGATCAAACGTGTATCCAATATGTATCAATTGTTTGTGTGGTTAATGTTTAGATTAAATTTATCATTTTCAGTACATACATCATCATAGGCTCGTCTGTTCCCCATTACCTATGAGCGGAACTGTTCCCCATTACCTATGAGCGGAACGTGGCGTTGCTAACATACGATCGGCTCCGTTTGATTGAGCCTTTATCGCACATACATCATCATAGGCCGTCCGTTCCCCATTACCTATGAGCGGAACGTGACGTTGCCAACATATACATTATCATTCATGTCATATACTCATGCAAGGTGGTTTGTTATTGTATGTTTATTTACGTTTGCTCACATATGATTATTGCACAATTTTTCCATATTAAATACAACAAGAAATCAATAACAAATGTTTTCTAATAAGGTTCACTCGCCAACTTTTGTTGACCCAAAAACCCCCATTTTTACACATGATACAGGTGATTCAGTTGCAGCAAGAAACATATAGGACGGCCTAGAAGAATAAATCAGTTTAGGCTTTGGATTGTTTATTTAGTTACTTTTTTTCCTTGTAATTGTATGGACTTGTTTGGAATATTGAAGTTGTAATTTGAATTTAATAAATATGAAACATTTTAGTAAACATCATGAGCTTTGGTGATAACCCAATTATGCCCCGACTCTTATTCCGCTGCGGGTCGGGTGTGTGACAGCTTACATGCCATGAATTTGTTGTAAGGGCATGCATTCCCTTCTTTAGCCTTGCCTATATCTTGATTGAGGCTTTCTTTGATTTCATTCATGTAACATTTGTAAAAATCGGGTCTCCAAAACCCGCTCCGTTTTGTAATCTTGTCACAAGTTATAAAAGTTGCGTTAATTATTTATGATTATTTTGAGTTAAAACGTTACATAATTAATAAATAAACTAAACTATAAAAATTATATTTGATAAAAAGTTAAAATAAAACAAATAAAAAAATATTTGAAGCTGCCGGGACTTGAACCCGGGTCAGCCAAGTCTTTAAACAACTTAACCTCCATTCCTTAAACCACTCCGCCACAATGTGTTTTCTGTTAACTCTAGGAAAACAAATGGAACTTATACACAAACTCAGATTAACCGATGGTGTCACCTGAAAAACGGTAATCGGCAAACCAATCGTCAAATCGATTGTTTACCTCACACAATCGGTTATAACCGATGCTCGACGGTTTCTAATCAATCGGAAATTGATTGAAATTAAAGACTCATCATTTTTTATTTTTAAAACCGAAAAAGAACTTCAAGTTCTGATTAACTCAAACACCAGACACCCTCGCGATTCAGAGATATCTACCAACACCTCAATTCCTTTTCGTCGCATTTTCAGACCATTTGAGCGCCTAAAACAGTTCGCCGGAATTCTCTGCAAAAGTCGCCGGAAAACCGTATTCAACACAAACCGGTAAAATACTTCTCCTTTACGATTTCAATCTATTGTTAGAACTTTACTAACATTAACCCATCACTCAAAATCAACCACAGACGACATTGCTGGACTTTCTGTGTTCGCCGGAAAATTTCTGGAATTGCCGGAAACTCGTTAGTTATCGGTATGCACATTCCAACGTACTGATAATCAATACTCACTAGTTCAATTTCATATCTAATCCCTTAAATATGTTGATAGATCCTCTCAGCCGAAGGTTCAAAAACAGAGCCGACAAGTTTCGCCGGACTCTCTGAAGAAGACAACCTGTTCGGTATCTTCATTCCCCAAACTGTTCGGTTTAATGCATTCAAACTAATCATCGTGTTTATTAACTAAATTAATCACGAATCGGATTGTTGATTGATATCTGCGTTTCGTAATGAAGAAGACGAGTTCAGTAACGAGTTAAGATTAATTAAAATCGGAAGTTTAAACAGGTTAGACACACAGTCCAGCGGTGGACTGTGTGCAAACAACAACTATACACGTCCCGAGTTCGATCCTTGCTACACGCACGCCTTGTGTAATAACCTGCCTTTTTTGATCAAGAACTAAACCGGGTTAAAGCAGATAGTTGTTAAGTATAATAAAAACCAAGAATATAACCGGGTTAGACACACAGTCCAGCGGTGGACTGTGTGCAACATGAACTTCACGTCGCGCGTTCGAATCTTGTCATGAGCACCGGTCCAATTGAAATAAAACGTTTTTGCAAATAAAGGAATTTTCGGTTAATTCAAATAAGTGTATAAATGTAATTAAAAACGAGCTTATAACGGGTTAGACATGTAGCTCATTTGGTAGAGCTACGTGCACGCGAACGGAAGGTCGCCGGTTCGAATCCCACCCGGCGCAGAATTATCCGCTGACCGAACCGGTCAACACTAAAAAAAATAATATTTTTTTATATTTTTATTTATTTAATTTAATTTAAAAATCAATTAAAAATACTTAAAAATAACATTTTTAAAGATAGAAAATAGCCATAAACTCACAAAAATATATCTAAAAAATTCATTAAAATCCTTAATAACATCCATCCATTTAATATATTTTTCCATTATTATTTAGGTTAGTATTCCTCATCGACTCGCTCATCTAAATCGTGCGCATCTCACCATCTCCAATTCAACGCACCCAATGTGAGTGAACCTTTCAAATTCCCCGTTTTAATCACGTTTTTGGGGTGTATCATGTGTCTTTGTTTATATACATATTATAACTAAACTATTGTGCATACATCATATCATGACATGTGTATTTAGTTTGTTGCTGTTAAGTAGTTATTATTGGATGCAAATTATTATTTCAATACATACAATTGCCGAGGCCGCCGCTCCCCATTCGTGAGGTTTGAGCTTGTTCCCCATTTTATTATGCGGTTGAACCTGGCGTGCCCGCAACGATCGGCTCCGTTTGATTGAGCCTTGATCGCACAGTTCATTTTACATTTCAGTACATGCAATACGATCGGCTCCGTTTGATTGAGCCTTGATCGCACAGTTCATTTTACATTTCCAGTTCATGCAATACGATCGGCTCCGTTTGATTGAGCCTTGATCGCACAGTTCATTTATGTTAGTTATCATATGATATTGGTATGTTCATGTATGCTATCAAGTGTTATTGTATGTTATAATTGTAACTGTTATTTGCCAATGCTTGATTACTTACATTTGCTCTTTTATGATTGTGCACAATATTTCATTGATAAACTAACCATAAAATCATTATCAAATGTTTATCTAATAAGGTTCACTCGTCAACTTATGTTGACCCAAAAACTCCCATTTTACACATGATACAGGTGAACCAGCAGCAGCTAGGAACACATAGGACCTGGATTAGAAGAATAAAACGATTTAGTATTGGGATTGTTATGTTTGGCTATTTCCTTTGTATTGAATGAACATGTTTGGATGTTTGAAAATGTAACTTTGACTTTATTAATTATGAAACATAATAGTAAATGTCATGTGCTTTGGTGATAACCCAATTATGCCCCGACTCTTATTTCCGCTGCGGGTCGGGGTGTGACAATTCATCCTTTCTTCCACTGTTGCTAACATCGTTGTTTGCAACCTTTCCATAAATTCAGGTAAGGCCGCTTCTAACACTTTTCCCACTTCTTTGGAAATTTTTGCTTGTATCTCCTCCGTCATGAGGGATACCGTATCATCACCCGTTCCGTCAGACATCTCTTTACTGAAATGTCCATAACAAGTAGGTAAATAGTTTGTTAATTATTTCCATATTATTATTATATGGAAATTGATACTCATCACTCGATATTACGTGTGATGGATTATTCTTATTCGGTTGATTAAGTATATGACTTATCTCAACCATTTATATATAGTGTATTTCTCGGGTTCGAGTGTATTAATGCACTCCTCCCATACACTTCAGATCATCTTCTTTTATATTGAAATTCATTTCATAGTCACTTGTTACCGGATGTCTTGATTAAGCCTTGAACCGAACACATTTCGTCATTAACCTGAAGCTCTGATTACGAACTTGAAACACCCTAAATATTTTTTTTGTGCATAACTTACTATATACATTAAACATTTCAAAATGAACAAGTTAATAGTAGTGTTTGTAAACACTTTACATCTTATAATATTGTTCCCAAAACGTAACTAGATGAGATAAAAACGGAAGCTTGGAAATTGGATATGTTCGGTTCTTTAACATGGCTTGATCATCATCTTTTGACTTGTTAAGATATTCCTACAAACCAAACTATCCAATGGATTAGTGTCAATTTGTTAGAAATTTAAATTATAATTGATATTTATAAATAATTATTCAAATTTAACTCAAATTTTCCGAGAAGGCGTCGGCGACGCCAATAGTGACGTCGCTGACGGCCAGTAGTGACGTCGCCGACGTCATGTCAAATCCACCGTCGAGTCTGAAGTACCACCGAAAGTGACTTAAACGTCGGAGAAATCATGTTCCGTCGGCGACTGTAACATCCGTCAAAAACGGATTTACCAAACCCGCTCCGTTTATCAACCGAACAGTCAGTCAAAATTTTCGTTGCGAATTAAATGCCCAAAATATTTTTAAACGATCCGTAATCAATTATTGTACGGGAATATATATTTAGTTTTTGAAAAACTGTCAAAAATCGCAAAATAAAAATAAAATGTTCTAGCCGGGTTTCGAACCCAGGTCTGTACCGAATCAGTTCAGTGTCTTATCTCACAAACACAAACCACTGCGCCGCGGACTTTGTTTGTTGTATAATAAAATCATTTAATTGTTAAAGTGTCGTTACAAATTCAAAACCGGCGCCCAAACGGTTCAGTCGTCGGAATCCAGGAATTCTCGCGAGTCTTAACTACAATTTACGTTATAACGTAAACCATTAACCAGATATCGATTATAACCGATGTTTGAAGTCCGCGATCAAAATCAAAACCGCCGAAAAATTTAAATAAACGAACACAGTCCTAAATCAGACCAAATACATCTCGTTTTCTCCTATAAATTGACCCACAACCGACGACAAACACTTTCGCTCAAAAATCACACCTTTTCTCGGCGTAATTCCACTCGCCGGAATAAACCTGTTCGTCGCCGGAAAACCGGTTTCCCCATTGCCGAGCTTTTCTGAACCTCTGAAGCTTATACCGGAGATACCCATACTCTTTCCAAGCTTTCCGGAGACTAGCTGCTATAAGGAACCTGTCGCCGGAGTTGAATTCTGTCGCCGGAGTTCTGCCGGAAAACAGAGGATCCAGTCGGTATAATTCTCCGCCAAATTTCTTTTCCTTTTTCACAATTATCTCACCTTAATCAACTGTAAAACACTAATAAATCGATAAAACTTTGAACCAGCCGATTTTCCGAACTCTGGTTATATTTCAGTGAAGAAGACGATGAATTTCAGTATGTTATAAGTATAATATAAATCTGGATATTAATCGGGTTAGACACACAGTCCAGTGGTGGACTGTGTGCACATAAAACGTTAAACATGCAAAGGTCTCGAGTTCGATTCCCGTCTCACACACGCTGCCTTAATAAAAACCAATTTTTTTGTTTAACTGAACCGGAGTCGCCTTAGATATATGTTAAGTATATTGATAACCGGAATAATAACCAAGTTAGACACACAGTCCAGCGGTGGACTGTGTGTTTGTTTATATCGCTGGTCACGAGTTCGAGTCCGGTCTTCAGCACCGACTCGGACAATTATCTATTCTTTTAAATAAGGCAGAAAAAGGAAATAACTAAATTGTCTTTAAGTATAATAAAAATCAAGTTATATAACATGTTGAACACACAGTCCAGCGGTGGACTGTGTGTTAGATTAAACCACAGGTCCCGGGTTCGAGACCTGTGGAGTGCAAGTCCGGTTCGCTCAAAACTATTTTTAAAATAAAATGATTTTCAGTTTAACTAATTAGTATATATATATAATTAAAATCAGATATATAACGGGTTAGACACGTAGCTCAGTTGGTAGAGCTGCGTGCACGCGTACGAGAGGTCTCGGGTTCGAGCCTCACTCAGCGCACAATAATCTGCCATCGAACCGGTCAACGGTCAGGTCAACGGTCAACGGGTCAGTCAACGGTCAGAAAAAAAATAAAATATTTTTATTATTTTTATTTAATTATTTTAATTAAAAATCAATTATAAATACTTAAAAATAACATTTTTAAGATTAGAAAATAGCCTCAAACTCACAAAAATGCACCCAACAATCCTACTAAAATAGTTTAATAAAATCCGTTTACTTACCAGACCATAATGCAATTTATCTAGGTTAAATCTCACTCGTGGTTAAAACCACTTCGCGTGCATTCAACGTCATCAACCGAACGCACCCACTGTGAGTGAATCTTACAATTCCCCTTTTAAATTACACGTTTTGGGGTGTGTCATGTGTTATGAAATTAATTAATTTATTTATTTGAACTTGTGCCATACCACATCATGACTTAAACTTAGATTGTTTTATTGTTGTGATTTACTTATTGCCATTTGTCAAGACATATGAAACTCATACATTAAGCCCATTAGTTCCTCGTGGGAGACGAGTAGAGCATCGCGTGCTTCATATCAATTTCATTATTGTTCATGTGTGTATCATTGAGTTTATATTGTTTGTAGTTGTGTTATTCATATTATCATGTTTATGCAATTCATTCATCAGGCCCCTCAGTTCCTCGTGAGAGACGAGTTGAGCATCGCGTGCCTTTAATTGTTCCATTATTGTTCATGAGTGTTTCATTTAACATCTTATGATTATTGATCAAGTTACATCTAATTTTACTCATGTTTGGTTGTGCACATATTTCATAATCAATTTAAATAAATTGTTAAAATGTTTTCCATAGGATTCACTCGCCAACATTATGTTGATCCAAAAACCTTTTTACACATGATACAGGTGAACAGGTTGAAGCAAGGATAACATAGGATATGCCTTAGAAGAGAACAAAGAAGTTAGATTGTTAGTTAGATCATGTTGTAGCAATCATTGTAAATTTCCATTTAATTTGTATTAATGAATATGAAACGCTTAATAAATGTCATGAGCTTTGATGATAACCCAATCATGCCCCGATCACCTTTTCCGCTGCGGGTCGGGGTGTGACAGATTGGTATCAGAGCCATGACTATAGGGATATAGGATAGGATATTAGACCCTTAGAGCCTATACTATAGTCTGCCTAAATTTTAAATTGATTAGGTGGTTACATACAAACTTGTGATATTTATTTGTTTCATATTTGTTTACATTTCAGTCAAACATACATGCTTATATACATATTCATTATACATATATACATATTCATTATACACATATCGATGTTCATGAATTCAATTTATTTTCATATTCTCATTATCCAAAGATTTTGTGCAATTTTCAATTCACATCAAAGTAAGTTCTGCGACGGGCATGTAGTAAGTGGAAGGGTACAAGTACCGGTAGTCGGAACGTCCTGTCTAGGCTGGCATTAGTATAAATCCAATATAACGGACCAGTTTGCCTACCTGGGGACCAACGATGAGAGTACGAAGGACCTATTAGGCCAAAGCATGCCACACCAAACGTCGTTCGAACTAACCCTACTTTGAGGTGTCACCGTGTCTACACCTGGACACATTCCGAACATCACACGTTGTATACATATTTCTCGATTTTCTCCGGGTTTTTGTGTACGCAACCAGGCAGAAACCGTGCGAACCATATGAAAAACCGGTATTCATGGGGGCCCACATGATTACACAGGTAAAGTATGGCGGCATGACGGGCCTAACAGCGAGCAAAGCCCAAGACATCCTATGGATGTAGTATTTTTCTATAATTATTTTATGAATGTTCATTCCTGAATGCGACCCATGATCTCAAAAGCATCCAACTCATACTCTTGTCATGTATTCATTGTAGATGTCTTCTAACCTCGCCCGTAGGAAGACGAGAGCAAGAAAAGCCCGCGAGCGCATGGCTGCCTTAATCGCTCAACAAATGGCTGCCGTAATACCCAATATTGTAATCCAAGTTCAACAAGCACTTACCAATAATCCTGTCAATCAAGCAAACCAAAACATTTTCAACTCTCCCCCAAATACCACTAAATGTACCTACAAGCATTTCAAATCATGCGACCCTCCGAAATACAAAGGGACTGAAGGCGTCACCGCACTCCTCCATTGGTTTGAAGAAATGGAGAATAATTTTCTAAATTGCGATTGCCCTGATGATCGCAAAGTGCGATATGCTACCGGTCGACTATATGGGATAGCACTTACTTGGTGGAATACAGAGAAGGCAAAACGAGGTGTTGAAGATGCTATGACTTTAACTTGGAACGAATTGAAGGAAATCATGACCAGACGATTTTGCCCAAGGAGCGAAATCAAGAACTTAGAAGATGAATTTTAAACATTGAAACAAATGGAAGGAGACCACACCACCTACAACAAAAGGTTCCTCGAATTACATCAAATGGTTCCCAACATGTTTACTCCCCTCTACCGTTTGATCAAGCACTACATTCGTGGTCTTCCGTCAAAGATTCAAGACCCTGTGATAAGTACCAAGCCTGCAACTTTGGAAGCAGCAATGGAGCTAGCAACAGAGCTCACCGAGAACCGAATCCGAAACAAAGACTTCAAGGAGGAGAAGAAGAAGGATAAAGAATCGACTGAAACCTCCGACTCCACTCAAACTGAATCCCCTTCTCAACCCAATCCTAAGAGAAGAAGAGTCGGGCGACTTTTCGCTGCTACTCAACGAAATCAACCCGTTTTTCATGCCATACCCATCCGAGCTATCCCAATCACCCAAGTGGCACCCAACTCAGCTTACCCAAATAAGAAACCATATCTTGGACCTCACCCTCGATGCAACAACTGTTTTTATCACCATCCCCTTACTTTACCTTGCCGGCTATGTACAACTTGTGGACGCTATGGTCATGTGAACAATGTTTGTCGCACCTTTCAAGACCAAACCTTTTCCCCTACTCAAAACATGGCCCAAACTTATCACCAACCCCAATACCCCATGTTCCCATATGCGCGAGCCTGTTTCAATTGTGGCGACCCTACCCACCTTAGAAACACCTGCCCTCAATTGGTTAACGTTATCAACACTCAAGCCCAATCAAACCCAGTTAACCAAGTAAACCAAGAAAACCCAACCACTATGCCACCAGCAAGAGGAAGAGTCTTCAATATCAACGCCAATCCTGTCGAAGATAATGACGGCCCAAACGAAGATACTCAGCTAGTCCTCTTCGCCGAAGATCCAGATTCAACTCCTATTGTTTAGTCTTATGTTTTTCTTTATCACATGTGTAGACTGTTAGAGAAATTATTGGATATTATATATTATATATTGTTTTCAGTATATGCTTTTGCCGAGGCCGTAGCTCCCCATCCATCGAGGTTGAGTTTGATCCCCATTTTATTATGGGTTGATCAGGGCGTGCCCGCACGATCGGCTCCGTTTGTTAGAGCCTTGATCGGTTATTTCATTTTACATTTCAATACATGCAATACGTTCGGCTCCGTTTGATTGAGCCTTGAGCGCATATTTCAATTTACATTTCCAGTTCATGCAATACGTTCGGCTCCGTTTGATTGAGCCTTGAGCGCACAGACAATTTCATTATCAGTATCTTGTGGTTGTGGTGTTTGTAGTAGAGTAGCATCGAACTAACCATAACTTACGGATAAAGTCAATGAAAATTTGACAAGGATATGGTGGATACGCCGATGGTACTTCCTATATATAAGTATTCTTGTCAAATGATCGGAGGCATTATCAGGCGGTTATGAGAGGTTCCATGCATAGGCTGATTGTGTGATGGTTGTTTAGATTAAGTTGTTCAATTTCAGTACATTCAATACGTTCGGCTCCGTTTGATTGAGCCTTGAGCGCACATACAATTTCATTCAATACGTTCGGCTCCGTTTGATTGAGCCTTGAGCGCACAGACAATTTCATTATCAGTATCTTGTGGTTGTGGTGTTTGTAGTAGAGTCGCATCGAACTAACCATAACTTACGGATAAAGTCAATGAAAAATTGACAAGGATATGGTGGATACGCCGATGGTACTTCCTATATATAAGTATTCTTGTCAAATGATCGGAGGCATTATCAGGCGGTTATGAGAGGTTCCATGCATAGGCTGTTTGTGTGGTTAAGTTATTCATATTCAGTACATGCAATACGCTCGGCTCCGTTTGATTGAGCCTTGAGCACACAATTTCAATTACAGTACATTCAATACGTTCGGCTCCGTTTGATTGAGCCTTGAGCGCACATCCATTTCATTTTCAGTACATGCAATACGATCGGCTCCGTTCGATTGAGCCTTGATCGCACATATATATTTCATTTCAGTATTTTATGTTTGTTGTATTGATTGTAGAGTTATAGGACTAATCATAATTCACTGATAAAACCAATGAAAATTTGACAAGAATATGGTGGATACGCCGCTGGTACTTCCTATATATAAGTATTCTTGTCAAAGGATCAGAGGCCTTATCGGACGGTTATGAGAAGTTCTATGTAGGATTTATTAGTTTCTTGGTAACCAATCATAACTTGTGGATAAAACTAATGAAAATTTGGCAAGAATATGGTGGATACGCCGCTGGTACTTCCTATATATAAGTATTCTTGCCAAAGGATCAGAGGCATTATCAGGCGGTTATGAGAAGTTCCATGTAGGATTTAGTATTGCCTTGGTTGGAATTTGTGTTACATTGATATCATCATGTTATTTAAAGAGATTGGATTGTGTTCCATTTCTACATAAACTAACCTCTCCATCATAATAAACGAGAGAGGAACTTCCATCATTCAAACATATATGCTATCAGAATGTGAATTCAAATATTTGCTGTTGTGTTTATTCATGATCAAATATTTGCTGATGTGTTTATTCATGTTCAAATATTTGCTGATGTGTTTATTCATGTTCAAATATTTGCTGTTGTGTTTATTCATGTTCAAATATCTGCTGTTGTGTTTATTCATGATCAAATATTTGCTCATGTGTTTATTCATGTTCAAATATTTGCTGATGTGTTCATTCATGTTTGAATATTAGCTGTTGTGCTTACTTATGTTCAAATATCAGATGTTGCGTTTTTATTTATGTTCCATGTAGATTGTAGTGTTAGAAGTTTTGCCTTAGGATATAATCATATTTTCCCAAACGTACCTAAACTCTTATGCATGATATCATTTTTAGCGAATCATTCCTGTTTATCAATATTCATACAGTAGGCAACAAAAAGCGATTCCTGAATAGGGTACCTAACCCTTACAAGGAACGTTACCGCCTCAAAAAAAAAAAAAAAAAAAAAAAAAAAAAAACTTAAGCCCTTATTTTACTAAGCATACAACTGTCAAACAAAACATCACCATCCTTTTGGTCAAAATATATCATTATTTAAATTTCGGGACGAAATTTCTAAAAAGCAGGGGATACTGTAACATCCGTCAAAAACGGATTTACCAAACCCGCTCCGTTTATCAACCGAACAGTCAGTCAAAATTTTCGTTGCGAATTAAATGCCCAAAATATTTTTAAACGATCCGTAATCAATTATTGTACGGGAATATATATTTAGTTTTTGAAAAACTGTCAAAAATCGCAAAATAAAAATAAAATGTTCTAGCCGGGTTTCGAACCCGGGTCTGTACCGAATCAGTTCAGTGTCTTATCTCACACACACAAACCACTGCGCCGCGGACTTTGTTTGTTGTATAATAAAATCATTTAATTGTTAAAGTGTCGTTACAAATTCAAAACCGGCGCCCAAACGGTTCAGTCGTCGGAATCCCGGAATTCTCGCGAGTCTTAACTACAATTTACGTTATAACGTAAACCATTAACCAGATATCGATTATAACCGATGTTTGAAGTCCGCGATCAAAATCAAAACCGCCGGAAAATTTAAATAAACGAACACAGTCCGAAATCAGACCAAATACATCTCGTTTTCTCCTATAAATTGACCCACAACCGACGACAAACACTTTCGCTCAAAAATCACACCTTTTCTCGGCGTAATTCCACTCGCCGGAATAAACCTGTTCGTCGCCGGAAAACCGGTTTCCCCATTGCCGAGCTTTTCTGAACCTCTGAAGCTTATACCGGAGATACCCATACTCTTTCCAAGCTTTCCGGAGACTAGCTGCTATAAGGAACCTGTCGCCGGAGTTGAATTCTGTCGCCGGAGTTCTGCCGGAAAACAGAGGATCCAGTCGGTATAATTCTCCGCCAAATTTCTTTTCCTTTTCACAATTATCTCACCTTAATCAACTGTAAAACACTAATAAATCGATAAAACTTTGAACCAGCCGATTTTCCGAACTCTGGTTATATTTCAGTGAAGAAGACGATGAATTTCAGTATGTTATAAGTATAATATAAATCTGGATATTAATCGGGTTAGACACACAGTCCAGTGGTGGACTGTGTGCACATAAAACGTTAAACATGCAAAGGTCTCGAGTTCGATTCCCGTCTCACACACGCTGCCTTAATAAAAACCAATTTTTTTGTTTAACTGAACCGGAGTCGCCTTAGATATATGTTAAGTATATTGATAACCGGAATAATAACCAAGTTAGACACACAGTCCAGCGGTGGACTGTGTGTTTGTTTATATCGCTGGTCACGAGTTCGAGTCCGGTCTTCAGCACCGACTCGGACAATTATCTATTCTTTTAAATAAGGCAGAAAAAGGAAATAACTAAATTGTCTTTAAGTATAATAAAAATCAAGTTATATAACATGTTGAACACACAGTCCAGCGGTGGACTGTGTGTTAGATTAAACCACAGGTCCCGGGTTCGAGACCTGTGGAGTGCAAGTCCGGTTCGCTCAAAACTATTTTTAAAATAAAATGATTTTCAGTTTAACTAATTAGTATATATATATAATTAAAATCAGATATATAACGGGTTAGACACGTAGCTCAGTTGGTAGAGCTGCGTGCACGCGTACGAGAGGTCTCGGGTTCGAGCCTCACTCAGCGCACAATAATCTGCCATCGAACCGGTCAACGGTCAGGTCAACGGTCAACGGGTCAGTCAACGGTCAGAAAAAAAATAAAATATTTTTATTATTTTTATTTAATTATTTTAATTAAAAATCAATTATAAATACTTAAAAATAACATTTTTAAGATTAGAAAATAGCCTCAAACTCACAAAAATGCACCCAACAATCCTACTAAAATAGTTTAATAAAATCCGTTTACTTACCAGACCATAATGCAATTTATCTAGGTTAAATCTCACTCGTGGTTAAAACCACTTCGCGTGCATTCAACGTCATCAACCGAACGCACCCACTGTGAGTGAATCTTACAATTCCCCTTTTAAATTACACGTTTTGGGGTGTGTCATGTGTTATGAAATTAATTAATTTATTTATTTGAACTTGTGCCATACCACATCATGACTTAAACTTAGATTGTTTTATTGTTGTGATTTACTTATTGCCATTTGTCAAGACATATGAAACTCATACATTAAGCCCATTAGTTCCTCGTGGGAGACGAGTAGAGCATCGCGTGCTTCATATCAATTTCATTATTGTTCATGTGTGTATCATTGAGTTTATATTGTTTGTAGTTGTGTTATTCATATTATCATGTTTATGCAATTCATTCATCAGGCCCCTCAGTTCCTCGTGAGAGACGAGTTGAGCATCGCGTGCCTTTAATTGTTCCATTATTGTTCATGAGTGTTTCATTTAACATCTTATGATTATTGATCAAGTTACATCTAATTTTACTCATGTTTGGTTGTGCACATATTTCATAATCAATTTAAATAAATTGTTAAAATGTTTTCCATAGGATTCACTCGCCAACATTATGTTGATCCAAAAACCTTTTTACACATGATACAGGTGAACAGGTTGAAGCAAGGATAACATAGGATATGCCTTAGAAGAGAACAAAGAAGTTAGATTGTTAGTTAGATCATGTTGTAGCAATCATTGTAAATTTCCATTTAATTTGTATTAATGAATATGAAACGCTTAATAAATGTCATGAGCTTTGATGATAACCCAATCATGCCCCGATCACCTTTTCCGCTGCGGGTCGGGGTGTGACAGCGACGGCATGTTGTGTCGTCGGCGACGTGCTCCATGCATCCATTTTGCTGCAGATTTGTTACGTCATCCGTTTAACCCGTTTTCGAGTTTCGACTTTAAGACGTAACTCGGTAACTTCAAAAAATGTTCGTCAATTGATATTTCACGTTTTCATTTCGATATTACTCCTGTATAAGTATTATACCCCATTAATGTTTAGCTTCATGAGTTGAATAATTTTGACCCATTAGCATATTTTTGACAATTTATCTAGTTAAAGAGTATTCTTTATTTGTAAAATCGTTTTAGTGGTTACAACCGAATACTCTCGGTAACTTTAAAATAGTTTACGTTTCCACTATTTGATTTATGCTTAATTTCCGATTTTACCCTTTTTCCGGATTTATACACAAATAGTTGTTCATACACTTTCATAGCATATGCCACAACTAAGTTTTGACCCGCTTGGTTGTTTAACGAAGTCCATCATTTTATCCAACCAAACCTTCATCGTTTTATTTGTTTTGACCCGTTTGGTTGGTTAACGAAATCTATCGTTTTATTCAACCAAACCTTCATTATTTTTCTCATTTTGACCCGTTTGGTTGTTTAACGAAATCCATCGTTTTAATCAAACAAACCATCATTATTTTCCTCATTTTAACCCGTTTGGTTGTTTAACGAAATCCATCATTTTATTCAACCAAACCTTCTTTATTTTCCTCATTTTAACCCGTTTAATTGTTTAACGAAATCCATTATATTAATACGCTATACAAGATAAGCTGCGTACCTTAAATCTTTCCTTTCAAGCGCGCGTCCGTCCCTCCTTGACTGCTTGACGTGTCACCCAATTTGCTTATAGAGTTAAATCCGTTTTGTCTTTTAAAACTCGTAATGAATTTTAGGACACACGTCATTGTTAACACCTCGTTTACTTGATTTATACACACTTTTCAAGTATTCCTTATTCTTTTAAATCTCTACGTTCAGCATGTATGATTAACATCCAAACTTTACATCATAGCATCATTTTCTTAAATTTTTATTATCAACATTACTCATAAAATTCTATATTAACATGCTTTTTTCAGCAAATTTACAATCATAGCATTCATAATTGTATAAACTCTTAAGGCTTTGTTATGTAAGATCATAACCCACTTCTTATGCAAAGCACAATGAAATCTACCCAAAATTACATAAATTTAATCACCTAATTTCAATTAGGATTATGATCCTACACTTAGGTTATACCATTCTTAAGCCAAAACATCAATCAATTACTTAAGAACTTCAATCATCCAAGTTCCTTCTAAAATCAAACATCATAAAAATTGAAATTGTAACTTACCTTGCATCAGTTAAGTATGACTGACTACTGTTCTTGATTCATGCATTAACATTAGTCCAATTCCCCCTTCAATTGATCAATTTGATGAGAGTACGGTTTGGGGTATTCATCCCTTGCTCTACTCACACTCACGAACACACATAAGTATGTGCTGAGTGTTTAAAACTTTCTTTTTAATAAAACAAATTTCTCAATTGACACTTTTAGTCTCTCATGTTCGATTTAGCATAAAAAGGAGCCTAATTTATGATTTTAATTATTTAAGAACTCACCATTAACTTGGTTAAATATCCCTAGTTATATTTGTATATATATATACACATATATATATGTATGTGTGTGTATATATATATATATATTTGGGGTGTTACAATAAGAGAACCAACTTTATGGCGAGAACCACGAGAACTAGTGTGAACACAACTAAAACTACTTAAAAAACACACAATTATTTTAATTTCCATTAAAATCGTAGCTTTTTATTAATAATTTTTTTAATCCGAATTACAATTACTGATGCACATGTGCATATGTCATATTTCTTGCAACACCTGTACAATTTCCCTTCTATCTACACTACCATCCAATATTGGTAGTGTATTACGGATTGTAGTGTAGACGAAATTTTCATAAGGTAAGGAGAATCGTAACATCCCATTTTATGATATATATATATATATATATATATATATATATATATATATATGTTTTCCCACAATGTGTAGGAAGCCATCTCTTTAAGACATGTGGCAAGTAGTTATTTTAACCAAAGTGGCATGATGGTAATTTAATAATTAATTTAGTTATGGAATGTACGATCTTCTAAATAGCTAACGAGATTTTTAAGGAAACTGAATATCTATTTGATTTCAAATGGATGGTTATCAATTTTAATAATACGATCGCTGCAACATTGTGTTTATGAGTAACTGGTTCGTCACATTATGTTTTATCGGTAACTTGTTCGTCACATTGTGTTCTGTCAGTAACTAGTTCGTCACATTGTGTTTTATCACTAAAACATGATCAACAGTTGAGACAACACTACTATGGAAAACACATTAACATATACCAAACACACCAAAGACATACTTCAAACACACAAAAAACACATCATTGCTGCAATCGGGTTACAAAAAAGTCTTATCAATGTACATAAAACACACTAACATGGACACATCTAGTATCCAATATCAGGTGTAATAAATCACAGTACTATAAGTTTCCGGTCTCTTCACATTATGTTATATCGATTTTTTACAATTAAACACACCCCATACAAATAAAATATACCAGTGTCAGAAATACAAAATATAAAACACAACAGTGTCTGATTCGATGTAGACAAATTAGTGTCTTAAATACACAATATAAACACACCAGTGTTTGAAATACACAATATAAAACACACCAGCTTCAGATCTATGAAGGTTTATAATATTTCAGTTTCTTCCTTATTTAAACACAATAGTTTCGGAGGAAATAAGGTATAGATAGAGAGAGAGAAACTCACGAGAAATGTGAGGAAGTTATGGTCTGGAAGTTATCTTCTTATTTAAAACAAATTAGAACACACATTTACCCATAATTAATTAAATTAGCCTATTTTTAAGAAACACATATTACCAAAATGCCACCAAGATGATCTCAACCATCAAACACACTCATCCAATGGTCAAGATCACTTATTACACTTTGTAGAGAAACCACACCCTATATATATATATATATATGTATATGAAACTTATATTTTAAATATTGTTAAACGAGTAAGTATGTGCTCGTTGTTGTGTTGGAAATACCAAGACGGACTATGTGTTCTGTAGCCTGGCAACACAACCTTTTGTATTGTTTTGTGATAGTGTTAAAATAATATAACCAACCGAAGAAATGTTTTTGAAAAAAAGTGTATATGAACTCACCAACGTAAGGTGACATAAAATGTTTTTAAAACATTTCGCAGATTACGTTTCCGCTGCCAAGGACGGTGTTAGTTGTGCATGATCGCCTGGGGCTCCAGGCGGGGTGTTACATTTCCTCAGTTTTCACTAGAATGCTCGTTGTCATCTCAGATTTCTCGAGATCTAAACTATTAATTTAATTTATTTCTTAAATTAAAAATTAATACCAAACTTTAAAGTTTGTTAAAATTAAACCAAATTTTGAGGGCTACAATTTAATACTAAAACAAACATAAAGAATTTGTTTGCAAATTTAAACAATACTCCGTCTTCCTCTTCATACCTACAAAAAGAAAAGACAAGAACCTCTAAAACACGCATAAAACACACACGTAGCTCCAAAACACACACAAAAGAAAACAAAAAGAACAGAAAAAAGTTCGCCACTTCCCCGTTGATTGTTGTCGGCTCCCCGTTTTTCGGGGTAAAAATTCTCACCGGATCCGGGGTGGCATTCCCGGACGGGTCGGCTTCACTGAACCTTCCCTGGCTCCCACGCCGAGCACACTAAAAGGATAACACCCTCAACACCATCCCTCTTGGCTTTATAAGGGTATAAAGAGGGATGGGCATTTTAGTATAACATCAATTTTTATAGAAAAAAAATGAAAAGACATTATTGAAATGTCATTAAGGGACAATAACTGTTACACATTTTTAAAAGGGCATTAACCATTACAAATAGCCTAAAAAAAATAAAAATTCATGATTAAGATAAAGATTGATTCGCTATGAATAAATTTGGATTTTCTTATATATGCTTTTATAAAATTTTTAGAGTTTTTATCGGATTACCCGAAACGGATTACTTGCATTTTTCTACTTTTTTGTAATACCAACATTATTAGGGCTGTAAACGAACTGACGTTCAGCAAACAGTTCATGAAACGTCTGGTTGGAAGTTTGTATATGTTCATTCATTTGTTACATGAACGAATATGAACAGAGGATATGTTTGTTTGTTTACGTTTGTGAACGTTCGGTAATGTGTTCATTTATATCCGCTCTTTATGTTCATTGGTTTGTTCACTTGAAGGTTTTTATATGTTATAGTCTTATCTTATTGGTTTAGTTTTTAAAAAAAAAATTAAACCTTAGTTATATTATACGCCTTCACAAACATTCCTTATTTGAGTATTTTAATTTCAGCTTGTGTTGAAGCTTGAAAAACTTCTTTATTTTATGTTAGTTATGTTTATGACAATTATGTCAACTATGATCGAATAATTATGTTAAGTACTTATTTTATGGTGGATTCTTCGTAATCTTTGTGATAAAAAATAAGATTTTTTTTTCTGAAATGAATATATGTCCCTTTGTATTTGTTTGTGTGCATGAACGTTCGTTTGTGTTCTTGAATGTCCATGAACATTTGTTTATGTTCCTGTGTTCGTTTGCGTTCGCTAAATGTTCGTGAGCACGTTCATTTTCCTTAATGAACGAATAGAACAAGAAATATCGTTAAGTAAGCATTCGTAAACAGTTCATTCCTTAACGAACAAACACAAACAACGCCTTGTTCATATTAATTCGATTTGTTTACGACCCTAAACATTACATAAAACTTTATGTAATTGTATTTAATATCAATAACTATAACCAAACCTAATAATTTAACACGATATATTGATTAATACAATTTTGAGGGTTGGTGTTCAACTTGTTCATGAGAGGGATAAATGAAATATGATTTTAATACTTTATTCAAGAAACGACAAGAAGACAAACTAAAAACGGCCCCGATTTTTTCATGCATAGAGACGACAGATAAAGGGACTGAAATAAAATAAGAAAACGTGAGCTTTTGTTTGTGAAACACTTATTTCTAGAAGACTTATTTCCTTTACTTACGGAGTTGCAAAGAGCAAAAATAAGTTTATATGAGCTTCTTTAATAAATTAAATATATATTTAGCTGTAATAATTATTATAGAAAACTTGCAACTAAATAAATAATGTATAAAAGGTAATAATGTGTGTATATATATACATATAAAAGGTAAGGTTAAAATAAGAACTTATATATTTTTTGAGAATTTGATAAAAACCATTTAAATTAAAAAAATAAAATTATTGTTATTAGTAAAATACAACATCAAAAAAGTATTTTATGCATTTAAACTTAAATGTATATGAAAATCATTATTTTAACACACGTGTAAGCTTAGCATTTACACATATGTAAGTTTTTATCATTAACACACACACACACACACACACACACACATATATATATATATATATATATATATATAAAAGTTGTAAAGAGTAATTTAGAGATGCTAAATCAATTAATTGGTGAGTAATTCTTTTTTTAATATTATGTTTTAAGAATAAAAATGGTGATATTTATATATATATATAGGTAGAGGTTTATGTGAGAAAATTTAAAAGTGTGAGAAGGATAAGAAAGATTATGGAGGTGACATGTGTCCCTTTTTATTTTGGTAGTTTAAGGGTATAAGTGTAATTTAACTAATAGAATCTAATTATGGAATGAATATATGCAACCGATTTTTGGCAGTTATTGTAGGGATTTTCGAATTTAAAATAACACCCTAACTTATAAAAACACCACAACATTTATTGAATGCATACATCTTATAAAGAACAGAAATATAACTCATAAAAACACCCTAACTCATAAAAACACCACGGCAAGTATATTGAAGGCATGCATCTTATAAAAAACAGAAATATAACAAAAATAACACCATAACTCATAAAAACACCACAACAGTTATATTGAATGCACACATCTTATAAATACACCCTAACATTGAATATAACAGAAATAACACCCTAATATAACAACAATCAACAATTTGCATGTGTATTAATGTTAGTTTTCTAATTTAAAAATATTAAATTTACCTTTATACCCTTAATCTAGAAAATTAGTTAGTTTAATAGTCAACATTATTTACAGAATTGCCACTATGATCTCAACCATTAGATTAAATATCTAATGGTTTAGATTCTTTCTTATCCTTCTCACACTTTTAAATTTTCTCACAATAACCTCACCATATATATATATATATATATATATATATATATATATATATATATGAGAATGTTCATTTGAGAAGAAATTTTATGTGAGAAGAAAGAGCATAATGGTAAAACATTAAATAGTATATAACTCTTCTCATTAATTATGTTATTTCTCACTAATAAAGCAAAAACATTTTATCCTACACATTTCAAAATTTATCCTACATATGTCTTACATTTACCGGAATTTACCCTACACACATGTAAATTTACCCTACACATTTCAAAATTTATCCTATACATACTAAAATTTATCCTACACATGTCGAAAATTGTCCTACACCATAAGCTATTTTATCTTGAAAGAGTATATGAAAAAAATGAGTTACAAGTTTAATTAATTAGCTAACTAATGACAATTATATATTTACCTATATGCCCTCTTTCATAACATTAAATACACATTAAATGAAGTAAATGGACAATTTCTATTGGTTTAAAAGTTAATCTTTTTATTCTTATAAAATTTTTCTTCTCATTTGAACTCTCTAATATATATATATATATATATATATATATATATATATATATATATATATATATATATATATATATATATATATATATATATATATATATATATATTACAATTAGCAAAGATGGTGAACGCTAATTTGCCATTTTTCGTCTTTTTGTATTTTTTTTACCTCTCAACTTTTAGCATTGATACTTACAAGCTTTTAACTTTCTAAAGACTTTGTTATCAAGATTTACGTTTTTACATTTATGTAAGTGTCGGTATACATTCAACTTTATTTACGTTTCAACATAAATTTTTCCTGGAAATGAGTTGATTCAAAAATAATATGTTCTTATGTTTATTAATATTGTGTACGTTTTTAGATGTCCTACGTTTTAACGTAAATTTTATTTTTTTCCCTGCAAATGAGCTGGGTCACATATAATACGTTTTCGTGCTTATTTTTATGTATGTTTTCAATTTGTATACGTTTTGACATAAATTTTGTTTGGAAACGACTCGGATCAAATATAAATATGTTTTCATTAGACGATATAAATTTGAGTCATTTTATGTTTCGACACTGTGGTAACTTGCTGTACAATATTTTTAACTTAATAAACAATAACTTATTACGTGTTTATTTTTATGCGTGTGTCGGTATAACTTCGAGTTGGTTTACGCGTAGATGTAAATTTTCAAAAAAAATTATATTTAAGATAACGTTTACGTTTCCATTTACAATTAATTTAAAATCAGCCCAAACCATTATCTGGTTTAAATTTATATTTATGGTATGTGGATATTATTTTAAGCATATTTTTTCGATTGCTATACTTAACCAACATATATATCGAACGAAACCTTACAGCATAACATGAGTAATCTTACTAGTAATATAACAATGATCAACTTTTGTTAACAGTCTTAGTGTTGTGTTGGGCCATAATTGTTTGTGGGATTAGGTTATTTAACATTTGTTACCCGATTTCACAAATTAATGTTGATGAAATAAAGTGGTTTTTATTTTCTAGGAAATATTTTTTTATGCAAATTTTGGGTGTTCTGTTTTTGTTTTTTGTTTCTGTTTTTTCTAATGTGAATTGTTATTCAATTTTTCTAATGTAAAAAAATACAAGAAAAAAGTGTATCCATCACATAATTTTTTCGTAATGTGAATTGCTATTTACTTTTTTAATGTAAAAAAATACATGAAAATAAGTGTATCAATTACATAATAAATAAGAAAATAGATAAATAGATAAAACACAAACAATGAACCCCCTACCACTAAAAAAATCCTAAACCCTCTATCTTCATAGATTTAAAACTTAAATCCTCACCTACCTGAGCTAAATGCCAAAAACTAAACTCCAAAACTAAATGCTAAAAGATTCCCTAATTCTTAAATTATTTAGTTATTTTCAAAAGTTTCCATTATTCTTAAATTATTTAGTTATTTTCATGACTGTTATTTACCAAAATACGTTTTAAATATAGAAATGAATATGCATTTTCATTAACCGTTTGTTTTTATAAGCGCCATTTTAAAAAATCATTTGATATTTAACCTTTTTAATTAAACAATCTATCTTTTTTAAATTGTTCCTTTTTTAAACCCGTTGTTTTTTAATATCGTTCTTTTTAAAGTCGTTCTTACTTGAAAAATTTTCAAATATTTTATTTTATACCGTTCTTTTAAATCGTTTTTTAACAATTCATTTTTTAAGGCGTTCATTTCTAAAAGCATTTCTTTTTAAACCGTTCCTTTTAGCATTGTTTTTAAAATCGTTTGAAACTTTGTATTCAATTTACTTATAGCCATTAGGTAAAAAAACTTAGAAAAATGAACAGTTTCAAAAATTGAAGGAACTTCAAAACGGTCGATTTTAAAACGAACGAGTGGTTTAAAAACGAAGATTAAAAAACGACATTTATAAAAAAACAAAGCTTTACAAAAAATAAGTTAACAAGTGTAAGGTTTTAAAAAACGCACGAATTTAATAAATGAAAATTTAAAAATAATAATAAATTTTAAACAATCAAATAGAAGATTTGAAAAAACATAAACAATTCTAAAAAAGTTTGAAAAATGAACGATATTTTGCAAATTTTCTATTAGAATAGTTTATCTTTTTTTCAAATCTTTCATTTCTTTTGTCTTTTATACACGTCGTTTTTTTTAATTTTAAATTGAACGACTTAGAAAAAGCGAATTGTTTAAAAAGTTTAATAAAAAACGATTTTAAAAAGAACAGTATCAAATTAATTGTTTAAAAAAACCTTAAAAGACAAATGAATTTAAAACAGAACAATTAAAAGACAGATGGGTTAAAAAGGAATAATTTTAAAAACGATGGACGGTTTAAAAAAAGGTATAGAGACATATGATTTTAAAAACGGTATTTGTAAAAAAAACAAACGATTAAAGAAAATCCATATTTATTTGTATATTCAAAACGTATTTTGTTGAATAATAAGCGTGAAAATAACAAAATAATAAAATAAACTTGAGTAATTGCATTAATAATCTATTAAATATTAAAAAAAAACTTTGTAATTATCAAAAACAACCCCTATGGTATATAATGACCTAATTACCCTTACATTAACTTCAAAACGTAATAAAGTTAGTGTCAGGGGCCAAAATCGTTATAAAAGGAACCTTTTTTGAGATGAAATGGTCAAAACTAGCTAAACCACAGGGATCAAAACAGTAATTTACTCGTAAATAAACTAATGAAATAACTAGTAAACTATAAGCGAGCCGAGCATGAGCTTGAACAACTTTTCTCAAGCCGAACTCAAGCTTTAGAGATAGAGCGCGAAACAAGCCGTGCTCGATCACTCATATGTTAAACGAAACACTCTCGAACTTAGTCGAACCTGTTTGACTTAACTTGTTTACATGCCTACCTTTAATAATCAAAGGTTACAATTCAGCATTCCAATAATGCAAACTCATCGGCTCTAGACCATGCATTAATAACCATTATACGAAATAAACATACAACTTCATACATATACAATTTGAATTTGATAATTTTAACAATCATCCTCAATTCAAGCCGTAAACATATCAAAGATTCCAAATTGATTGCTCAAAACCTTTCTTGAGCTGAACTTAGGAACTTAGTAAGTACACACGTGGGGTAACACCCATAACTATTTTAGCTGGATGGCGCCCCTAACATCAAATTAAATGAACGTATTTTTTTGTTTGTTTTCACTCGTTAAGAAAATAAAAGTGGTTGTATTCATTTATGCTCGTATGTTAATATTTAAACGAATGATCGGCGTACATAAATGAACAGAAATGAAAATAAACGGACACAAACGAATATCAATGAACAAACATAAACCAATACAAGTTAAAATAAACGTGAATATCCAAATTAAGGTCCAAAATATTATAATCATTATATCAAACACCAAAGGTCATTTAACTCAATTGTATCTTGGTCCCTTCTCTATAGATTATGGTTTAGAGTCCTATTGTGGACTGTGAAGTAGAATTAGGAATAGATTAGATGGTGTACAAGTTGTGATTTAAAAATAAACTTACATCAAAATTTTAAAATAAAACAAATATATCTAAACAAAGGTTTTTAAATATAAAAATAAAATTGTTTTCAAATTAACATTAGTAACAAATAAATAAATTTGAATAAACATTGAAAGAATATAAATGAATAAACAAATAAAATGAGTATAAACAACAAACATAAACGGACATAAAAAACTATTGCTTACATACATAAATGATCGAATGAGAAACATTTTCATGCTTGTTTCTATAATAAAATGAACAAAAAATTGTTTTATTTCCATTCTTTTATTAAATGAACGCGAATGATTCACTAAAGATTCGGCCCTTTTACAAGTCTACATAAGTATACAAGGACACAGAAACCCATCCCGCCTTAGGAAAACATTTGTTTGTGGTCAAACAGGGATTGCTTCGTTGAGTCATCCATAAGAATTCTTTAAAAGTTTTGGGTTCTTGTCGAGTAGAAAAAAATAGGCCCGTATAATCCAAAGTCAAATAACTCAATTTTGAAAAAAAATAAATATATTTGATTTAATACATATTTATATAGAATATAAGAATAAATGAAAAAATCAGTGCGTTAAAATATATATTTCTTTAAAAGTATAGAAAAGTGTGTGTGTGTATATATATATATATAGAGAGAGAGAGAAACGGGATTAGGAGAAAACGCTTCAAAGTGTGGAAACAATGAGAACGATTCTCATCCACAAGATCTTAGTGGTTTGTGGCTGAAATTTATGTAGGGACATTTTTGTAAATACTAGAGGCCCTGGAACTACCAGAAGAGGTAAAATAGGAAGATCATAATAAGGGTGCACATGCTAATCACACGCTATTTTCCCTACAATATTTAAATGTCCATAACTTTTTTTATACATACTTATTTTGATTTAAAAAAATACACCATAAAATCTAGTGTTTTTTATCTTTCCAATGAGTATACTATTAATATACTTTTTGGAAAAAAAATGAACTGGGTTTTTTATGACGCTTTCAACTATGTGTTTTTATGGTGTTTTTCTAAACTGAGTATTTTAATGGCATTTTCGATTAGGTTTTTTTATGATGTTTTTCAGAACTATGTGTTTTAATGGCGTTTTAACTGAGTTTTTCATGGTGTTTTTATTTTGACACCCAATTCATGTCATTTTTTTATTTCAATAGTATACTTGTTGGAAAAATGATAAAACACTCGATTTTATGGGGTAATAAATAAATAATCACGTATAAAAAAGTTATGAGTTTAACATAGATGTTGGGATATGTATGTGACTTTGTTGATCACAGATAACAATGCTCTTTCCTAAATTTGGCAAGTAATTTCAACAAGTGTGAAAATAATGTGCGAAAATAGAAATCAAACTTTCAAGAAACATAACAATAGAATTTTCAAGTTTATATCACTTTGAAACAAGGTTTACAAGGTGATTGTAAGGTTATTGGCTAATATAAACGAATACTTTAAGAATTCTGTAATGAAGGGCAGTTGATTTTTTTGACTATGTAATGAATGCTTGGCTTAACTCATTCTCCCTTCTGGGTTGGGTTCTCTATTTTAGAGAATTTTTGACATGGATAAGAATTTGTTTATTCATGCACTTGTCTGCATAAAGTAGCTTTTTTCGCATATTTATTGAATCCATCCAAGGTCCACTTGCTACTTTAATTTGTTGTAGAACCTTATCTCTTCGACAAGTTGGTTCATCAGATTTTCGGATGAATAACTTACAAGAAATCTGTTGGCTTGGTCATTAGATTTCTAATGATCAGAATTCACCAGATTCTATTTATCATCAGACTTATCAGATTGGTCTTTTCTGATCGTCCTTATTTGCTTGTGATCATTCTTTGATAGTTGTTGAAGATGATGTTTAGCTTTCTGCTTATCCTGTTATTTTGTATCATCTTTTTGCATGGTCTTTTGACTTTGTCACTTTCAGAACATGGTCAGAATGATCATAATTTTTTCAATACTCGTAAAAAGTTTCCTAACAAACTTGCATGTGCATGGTCTTGGCACTTGAGTGACATGTGCATGGACCTTTTGACAATATTACCCTTAGTGTAAGTTAGCACCAACGCCACATGTCAACACCAAAATCGTTCTCATCGTTTTCACACTTTTAGGTGTTTTCTCCAGATCCTGCCCATACATACATATATATATATATATATATATATATATATATATATATATGGGAAGGATAAAACGAAAACCCACTTGAGTTGAAAAACTCAAAAAACCTTTGTAAAAACCCTATGTAGCATTTTTTTTCTAATAGGAAATGTAACATACATATATTTGAACATTTTCATAAGAGAAACACAAAAAAAACCGAGTAAATTGTTTTTAAAAAAATGTTAAAAATTCCATGTTACATAATATATGTCCAAAAAATGTAACATACAAATTTTGAACATTTAAAAAAAACAAGTAGGCACTATTACATTTATTTTTATAAAAATGTTCAAGTAATTAATGTTACATTCCTCTATTTTTAGAAAAAAATAAAACATAGGGTTTTCTTGAGTTTTCTCAACTCAAGTGGGTTTTCATTTTATCTTTCACCTATATATATGGGATGGATCATTGAGAAACTCATCTTTATGAGAAAACTAAAAAGCCTTCAAAAAATTAAAAAATACACCAATTTTTTTAATGTTTTTTCGTTGTAAATCTGACATTATTAAAATACAAAAAATAGTACTACACATGTGCATACGTGTGAAAAACTTAAACCCCCTGTCCACACTCATAAATACCTAAACCTTCCTCCCCACCCCCAAAAAAATCTTCCCCCCACCCCCACTTAAAAACTAAACTCTAAATCTAACTTGCATGTTCAACATATACATATGATATATGATGCACATATGTAATACAAATTTTTTAAATGGTTTTATATATTAAAACAATGATTTCTAATTAAAAAATGTTGGTGTGTTTTAATGTTTTTTATAGATTTTTAGTTTTCTCGTTTTTATATATAGAGTGGGGGGGGGGGGGGATAATTTGAGAAGAAAAATAAATTCAAAAAAAGAACAAAGGATATAATTATAAAACACTAAATAGTTTTTCTCTGATCTCATTTATATTCTCTTAAACTAAATTAGTCATAAACAATATTATCATACACACCAAAAATTGCCTACACGCATCAAAATTTATCCAATACATTTTGAATTATATACTACACATGTTGAAGTTTATCCTACACTGCTCGTAATTTATCCAATCCTTTAAATTATTTTCATTTTTGAAAATAAGTTATAATTTTAATTTAGTTAGCAAATAAAGAGAAAAACTACAAATTAATGATCAATGTAAGTTTACCAATATAATCTTGCAATAACATTAAATACAAATATCAAATGAAGTACAATGAAACATTATACTGGTTTAAATTTCTTCTTAACAAAGAATTTCTTCTTATTCGAACCCTCCAATATATATATATATATATATATATATATATATATATATAGGGGAGGAATAGAAAGAAAACCCATTTGAGTTAAGAAAGCTCAAGAAAACCTTATGTAATAATTTTTTTTCTAAAAAGTTAGGGAATGCAAGTTACATGTTTTCGAACTTTTGTAACAAAAAACAAAAGGCATCGAAGGGATTTTTTATAAAAATGTTTAAAAATTCAGTTTTTTTAGCACACACACACACACACACACATATATATATATATATATATATAAACACTGAATTTTAAAAAAATTCCCTTTGGCGCTTTTTGTTTTTTTTTTGTTACAAAATGTTTGATAACATGTAACTTATATTCCTTATTTTTTAGATAAAAAATTGTTACATAAGGTTTTCTTGAGTTTTCTTGACTTAAGTGAGTTTTCTCTCTATAATTCCACTATATATATACGGTTTAAATCTTTTCTGGTTTAAGTAAATTAAAAAGGTTTTAAGAATCGATTAAACCGCGTACCAATAGGGTCTCGAACCCATGACCTTAACCGTGATTTGCACCCAGCCTAACCAACTGGGCTGGGTGTCTAACCGAATGAAACTTGATTTTATATTATATTTATTTACATACTGCCAAATGATAAAATTCTTCAAAATAAAAAACCGTCGCATGGTCATGAATCAGTCTCGAACCGGAGACAGGAGTGTTGTGTTTGCACACAGTCCACCGCTGGACTGTGTGTCTAACCCGATTAAGACTTGGGGTTGAAATACATAAAAACACTTAAGCCACTTCGTCTTCTTCATCTAATATTGAAATCCAGAACACGTTCTGGATTTCCAAAAGCTCGATTTAAACTTGCTTGCTATACTTTTGAAGCTACTGAAACATACGAACTGAAATAGAAAGTAAAGAACGGTTACCGGTCGGCGGTGAGTTCTCCGGTCAGTCAATTCCGGTGGCAGGCTGCGGTTTCCGGTGGGACAGAGGGGTTTGAGCAGAGGAAAACTCGAGTGCAAACGAATTGAGATGAGCGATTTAAAATGAGGGAGTGTATTCGGTTTATATAGGGGTAGATTGGGTTTTGATTTAGGAAGTTGGATCCGGTGATTGGTAATTTGCCGTAAAGATGACAGCTGGTCGAGTTCCAATTTTCCTAAAATATCTCAAGGTCAAACGTAGATGGATTTGAATGGAAAAGGAAGGCGCGTGCAGAGATCTGGGTAGATTGCAGGTTTTCCCGCCTGGTTTGTGGGTGTGAACTTATATTTTGTTATGCGGGTTTAACCTCAAGAAGTGCGTGTGTCCCAGTGGTGCTTGCAGCGTGTGTGTGTGTGCCCGGGGGAACCCGGGTTCGACTCCCGGTTACACCTTTTACTTTATTATTATTATTATTATTATTATTATTATTATTATTCTTTTAACTTATTTATTTTAATAATCACTCATTCATTATAGTTATTTTATTATTTGATTTATTATTTATTTTATTAGCTTAACCATTTATATATGTCTATAACGTAAATAAAACAAAGAAATCAACTACCATAAATACTCTTAGATTAATAACTTGGGGCGGATTTTCGAAACCCGATGTACACGGATGTTACAGTATCCCCCCCTACTTTTAGAAATTTCGTCCCGAAATTTAAGTAGTGGTTGCAACTGGAAAGAGATGCGGGTATTTTTCGCGCATCGAGTCTTCACGTTCCCAAGTAAACTCGGGTCCTCGTTTTGACTCCCAACGCACCCTGACAATTGGAATACGACTTCGCCTTAAACGTTTCTCACCAAAGTCCATGATTTCCACTGGTCTTTCGACAAAGTGCATTGATTCATCGATTTGAATATCTTCTAGAGGGATATGGAGATTTTCGTCGGCAAGGCACTTTTTCAAGTTTGATACGTGGAAAGTGGGATGAATTTTGTTAAGCTCTTCTGGTAGGTCAAGCTTGTATGCTACAGGACCTACTCTTTCGAGTATCTTGAAAGGTCCTACGTAGCGTGGTGCTAGCTTGCCTTTCTGGCCAAAACGAACTACTCCCTTCCACGGTGATACTTTCAAAAGTACTTGATCACCAACGCCAAATTCCAAAGGCTTTCGTCTGTTGTCAGCATAACTCTTTTGACGACTTTGAGCTGCTAGAAAATTGTTTCGAATTTGAAGGATTTTGTCGGTTGTTTCTTGAATCAATTCCGGTCCGGTGATTTGTGCTTCACCAATTCCGTGCCAACATACTGGAGATCGGCACTTACGACCATATAAAGCTTCGAAAGGAGCCATGCCGATACTTGAATGATAGCTATTGTTGTACGAAAACTCGACTAACGGTAGGTGAGCGTCCTAGTTCCCTTCGAAGTCTATGACACATGCTCGAAGCATGTCTTCAAGGGTTTGGATGGTGCGTTCAGATTGACCATCAGTTTGAGGGTGAAAGGCGGTGCTAAGGTCTAAGCGTGTACCCAAAGCAGTTTGTACGGCTCGCCATGTGCGTAAAGTGAAACGGCCATCACGGTCTGAAATGATGCTTAACGGTACACCATGACTGATTACGATCTCGCTGATGTAGATACGAGCTAACTTCTCGTTCTTGAAGTCCTCGCGAATCGGAATGAAGTGAGATGATTTCGTAAGACGATCGATTATTACCCATATGGTGTCATACCCACTGGAGGTGCGAGGTAACCCGGTAATGAAGTCCATGGTTATGTTTTCCCATTTCCATACAGGTATTTCGGGTTGGACTAGAAGTCCTGAAGGTCTTTGATGTTCAGCTTTCACTTTGGAACATGTAAGGCACTTGGAAATAAAAACAACGATATCCTTTTTCATGCCAGGCCACCAGTAGGTGTATCGTAGGTCTTGATACATCTTATCGGCTCCTGGTGTACAGAGTATCGTGTTTTGTGTGCCACATTCATGAGGAAATCACGAAGGTTGTCGCGATCAGGAATCCATATGCGGTTTAAATAGTATAGAATACCGTCGGATTTAGTTTCAATTTTGAGTTCAGCTCCACATGACAGCTCATCGCGTACATCATTTTCCGTCACAGAAACATGTTGAGCTGCCCGGATTCGATCTTTGATGTCGGTTATTATTTGCGAACATAGAAGACGAATAGAGTTCGCATATCCTTTTCGACTAAGCGCATCGGCCACCACGTTTTCCTTGCCAGGATGGTACCGAATTTCACAGTCGTAATAGTTGAGAAGTTCGACCCATCTTCGTTGCCTCATATTCAACTCTTTCGGATTGAAGATATGTTGGAGACTCTTGTGGTCAGTGTATATTTCACACTTGGTACCGTAGAGGTAATGTGTCCATAACTTGAGAGCGAACACGATGGCTCCAAGTTCCAGGTCGTGGGTGGTGTAATTCTTCTCATGAACTTTGAGTTGCCTAGAGGCATAAGCTATCACTTTTCCTCTTTGCATCAACACACAGCCTAATCCTTGCCCTGATGCGTCGCAATAAACCACAAAGTCATCGCAACCCTCAGGGAGTGTAAGGATATGTGCGTCACAAAGCCTTTGCTTTAAAGTTTGGAAGGCCTCCTCTTGCTTAGGTCCCCAAATGAAGGGTTTTCCTTTGTGAGTCAGGGCCATGAGCGGGACGGCGATATGGGAAAAATTGGCAATGAAGCGTCGGTAGTAACCAGCCAAACCAAGAAATGACCTAACTTCGGTAGGGGTACGTGGCGCTTGCCATTCCTGTACTGCCTTGATTTTTGAAGGATTGACATGAATCCCTTTGTCATTGACGACATGACCAAGGAATTGTACTTCTCCTAACCAGAATTCGCACTTTGAGAACTTAGCGTAAAGCTTTTCAGTCCTTAAGAGTGTAAGAATGAGTCGAAGGTGTCGCTCATGATCGGATTTTGACTTGGAGTATGTCGTCGATGAAGACTATGACGAAACGGTCGAGGTAGGGTTTGCATACCCTATTCATTAAATCCATGAAGACAGCGGGGGCGTTGGTTAAACCGAAGGGCATAACCATGAACTCGTAATGACCATAGCGAGTTCGGAAGGCGGTTTTTGGGATATCTTCTTTGCGCACTCTAAGCTGATGATAACCAGAACGAAGGTCGATTTGGAAAAACAGGTGGCGCCTTGAAGTTGGTCTAGAAGGTCATCAATGCGAGGCAGTGGATAGCGATTCTTAACCGTCAACTTGTTGAGTTCTCTATAATCAATGCACATGCGAAACGTTCCATCTTTCTTCTTCACAAAAAGAACAGGCGCACCCCAAGGCGATGAGCTAGGACGTATGAATCCTTTGTCAGTCAACTCTTGCAGTTGACTGGCCAACTCTTGCAGTTGACTGGCCAACTCTTGCATCTCGGATGGGGCTAACCTATAAGGAGATTTTGCGACCGGTGTAGCGCCAGGCACAAGATCGAGTCGAATTCGACTTCTCTCACAGGAGGAAGTCCTGAAACGTCGTCGGGAAAAACTTGCGGGAATTCTTTCACAATTGGAATATCTTCGAGCTTCCTCTCCTTGCCTCCCTTCTTGACGACGTGAGCTAGAAATGTGACGTAGTTCTTGCGAAGATAACTTCGGGCTTGAAGGCAGGACATCAATTTGAGTCCTTTCGAAGGGGTTTCCCCAAAGATACGTAGTGTCTGACCGTCGGCGAGAGGAATACGAATGAATTTTTCGTGGCACACCACTTCAGCGTGATGCTGGCTGAGCCAGTCCATGCCGATGATAACATTAAAAAACTTTCCAATTTCATAGGAATGAGATCAATTGGGAAATCGTGATCATTTAAGGTGAGAGTACAATCGCGTATAATAGAATTTAATGAGGTGGGTTTTCCGTTAGCAACTTCCACCGTCAGAGATTCAACGAGATTTTCACGAGGTTGGTCGAGGATAGATTCGAATTCTAAAGACACAAAGCTCTTATCCGCACCAGTATCGAATAATATGGATGCATAACTACCATTTATGAGAAACGTACCGTTGACCACATTGTTGTCAGCCCTGGCTTGGTTGGCGTTGATATTGAAAGCTCTTCCTCTAGCAGGTGGAGGAGCTTGGTTAGATTGGTTTAATTGGTTTGCTTGAGCTTGGGCATGGATGATGTTCACTAGGCATGGGCAAGTGTTCCTGAAGTGGTTTGGGTCCCCACAATTGAAACAGGCTCGCATGGGTTGCATCATGGGGTAGTTGGGTTGGTAGTAAGGTTGGGCTACGAGTTGAGCAGGCGGTATAAGTAAGGGTTGTTGGGCTTGGCCCACCATTTGATTTTGGGTTTGGGTTGGAGGTTGACTGCGGTTCATTCGCTGAAGAGTACGGCAGGTTTGGATGGTGTGACCCGCACGGCTACAACTTGTGCAATGTTGGCAGGGGTTTTCGGGAGGGTGATGGTATTAACAACGGTTACACTTTGGGTGTGGGCCAGTGTATGGCCTTTTGAATGGCGCGGCTGGAGGGGTAACTTGGGTGATTGGGGCAGCAGTGATGGGAGGGTTGGTTTCGGTGACGGCAAAGTTCTTGCCATTTCGCTTCCTCTTACCAGCAAACTTCGAGGATGAACCTGGGTAGTTTGGAATTGGGGTCTCAATGGGTGTTTTATTCTTCTCATCTTTGAATTTGCCGTTACGAATGCGATTTTCAGTGAGTTCCGTAGCTAACTCCATTACGGCTTCAAGTGTTGCAGGCGAAGTGCTTAAAACCGAATCTTGGATTTTCGAGGGGAGGCCTCGAATGTAGTGTTCGATTAGGCGGTATAATGGGGTGAACAGATTGGGGATCATCTGGTTCAACTCGAGAAATCTCTTATTGTATGAAATGTGGTCTCCTTCCTTCTGTTTCAATGCGTGAAACTCATCCTCTAGCTTTTTGATTTCGCTTCTTGGACAGAAGCGTCTCGTCATGATTTCCCTTAACTCTTCCCATGTTAAAGCCATGGCATCTTCAACACCTCGCTTACCCTTTTCCGTGTTCCACCAGGTAAGGGCTACCCCAAAAACCTTCCAGTCGCGTAACGTACCTTACGGTCCTCGGGACAGTCGCAATTGAGGAAGGTGTTTTCCATCTCCTCAAACCAGTGAAGGAGAGCGGTGACACCTTCAGTCCCTTCATATTTTGGGGGATCACAGGATTTGAAGTGTTTGTAGGTGCATTTGGGGGTTTTGGGAGGAGGGTTGGCGACGCTTTGGTCTTCTTGGTTGGGAGGGTTGATGGGATTAGCGGTGAGGGCTTACTGGACTTGTAGCACGATGTCAGGAAGCACTACGGCCATTTGTTTAGCAATTTGCGTGGCCAAGCGTTCGTTTGACTTTCCTGACCTTCTACCTCCACGTAATTGTCTAGCCGACATCTACAGGAACATATGTAGGAAGATTGTGAGTTCAAGATTTTTCCTAGGTGTCATGTGTCGTAAAAAAAAAGAATGAAAACGACATAACTGAAAATAATTTAACTACATCCATAGGATGTCTTGGGTTTGCTCATGTTTGGGCCTCCAAATGTCCCCCATACCATTGCCTGTGTAGTCATGTGGGCCCCATGACTATTGGGCTTGGTAGGATTCACATTGGTGTCGGCGGGTTAACACTCGAACCACCCGAATTAAAATCGTAAAACATGATTGCGAGATGTATGGTAGGAGGGTGTCCAGGTGTAGACACAATGATAACTCAAAGTGGGATTAGCTCACACGACGTTTAGTATAGCATGCTTTGGCCTAACAGGTCCTTCGTACTCTCATCGTTTGTCCCCAGGTAGGCAAACTGGTCCTTTATTTTGGGATTTATACGAATGCCAAGCCAAGACAGGACGTTCCGACTACCGGTACTCGTACCCTTCCAGTTACTACATGCCCGTCGTGAAAACTCACTTTGATGTGATTTAAAAAATACGAAATCATTGCAAAAATCATGGAATTCGTGAGGTGTGTGCTTTCATAGATATGACATGTTATGAGGATATGAACTATGATGAGCATTGCATATTAACATGTACTTGTGAGAGTGCTTGCATAATATTGGGTGTGAAAATAAACATGAAACATATAAACATCATGAATTTTGCATGTAACACATAAACAATTAAAATTTAATCAACTATAGTATAGGCTCTAAGGGTCTAATAACCTATCCTATATCCCTATAGCCACAAGCTCTGATACCAATCAGTCACACTCCGACCCGCAGCAGAATAAAAGACGGGGCATGATTGGGTTATCACCAAAGCTCATGATATTTACTAAGAGGTTTCATATTTATTAAATTCAAATTACAAATTTAAATATCCAACCTACAAAATTCATACAATACAAAAAAAAAATAATCTAAATGTTTATTACAACGCAATAACTTGTTTATTCTTCTAGGCCATCCTAAGTGTTTCTTTCCTCAACTTGATCACCTGTATCATGTGTGAAACATAGGAGATTTTGGGTCAACAAAAGTTGGCGAGTGAACCTTCATTTTAAATAATTGCTTGTTTTATTTATTAAAGAAGATTCGTGCATAAATTATATGTGAGCAAATATATATATGTAAACAATCACAAACCACATTGAATGAATATATGACATGAATAATGATGTATTTGAGATCAAGGCTCAATCAGACGGAGCTGATCTAATGAGGCACCTGATGCTCAACCCATATCCCACGAGGAACTGATGGGACTAATGAAATGAGTGCACTGAAATGATAAATTTAATCCACATATAAATCACACAACAACCAATACACATTTGATCACAAAATGATATAAGCACAAGTGTTTAGATAAAATAAAGGAATCGTACGACACAAGATACACCCAAAACGTGATTAAAACGGGGAATTTGTAGAGATTCACTCACCTTGGGTGCGTATTCTTGAGTGGTAAAGAGAGCGCACGAGTTGGGAATTTATCCGATGAAGGAGTACTAACCTAGAAATAATAACGTCGTAATTCGGTAAATAAATAAACTATTATTTAAGTTATAATCTTTTGTTTTAGGATTTTTAGATTATTATTGTGGGTTTGAAAACCTTTGGAACATATATATTTAAGTAAAAGTAATAACATAAGGTAGAATAAATAAAATAGAACAATTAATAATAAAAATAGAAATATAAATAAAATAAAAATATTTATAAAAACTGTCAGATCTGACAGGATGATCTGACCGGTTCTTTGTGGGATTGGATTGCGTGTGACCGGGTTCGAACTCGAGACCTCGCGGTTGCGTGCACGCAGCTCTTCCAACTGAGCTACGTGTCTAACCTGTTAGGATTTAGTTTTTAATTATTCTTATACACAGTTTAGGTTCCTTCAGAAAATGGTAAATTTTAAAAAGTTTTAAAATGATCAGGCCGGTGAGTGGGAGCGGACTCGAACCTGGGTCCTTGATGTTATTTTGCACCCAGCCCAACCAATTGGGCTGGATGTCTAATCCGTTAATCTCTTGCTTCCTATTATATTTATATACGGTTTAAATCTTTTCTAGTTTAAGTAAATTAAAAAGGTTTTAAGAATCGATTAAACCGCGTACCAATAGGGTCTCGCACCCATGACCTTAACTGTGATTTGCACCCAGCCCAACCAACTGGGCTGGGTGTCTAACCGAATGAAACTTGATTTTATATTATATTTATTTACATACTGCCAAATGATAAGATTCTTCAAAATAAAAAACCGTCGCATGGTCATGAATCAGTCTCGAACCGGAGACAGGAGTGCTGTGTTTGCACACAGTCCACCGCTGGACTGTGTGTCTAACCCGATTAAGACTTGGGGTTTAAATACATAAAAACACTTAAGCCACTTCGTCTTCTTCATCTAATATTGAAATCCAGAACACGTTCTGGATTTCCAAAAGCTCGATTTAAACTTGCTTGCTATACTTTTGAAGCTACTGAAACATACGAACTGAAATAGAAAGTAAAGAACGGTTACCGGTCGGCGGTGAGTTCTCCGGTGAGTTAATTCCGGCGGCAGGCTGCGGTTTCCGGTGGGACAGAGGGGTTTGAGCAGAGGAAAACTCGAGTGCAAACGAATTGAGATGAGCGATTTAAAATGAGGGAGTGTATTCGGTTTATATAGAGGTAGATTGGGTTTTGATTTAGGAAAGTTAGATCTGGTGATTGGCAATTTGCCGTAAAGATGACAGCTGGTCGAGTTCTAATTTTCCTAAAATATCTCAAGGTCAAACGTAGATGGATTTGAATGGAAAAGGAAGGCGCGTGCAGAGATCTGGGTAGATTGCAGGTTTTCCCGCCTGGTTTGTGGGTGTGAACTTATATTTTGTTATGCGGGTTTAACCTCAAGAAGTGCGTGTGTCCCAGTGGTGCTTGCAGCGTGTGTGTGTGTGTGCCCGGGGGAACCCGGGTTCGACTTCCGGTTCCACCTTTTACTTTATTATTATTATTATTATTATTATTATTATTATTATTATTATTATTATTATTATTATTATTCTTTTAACTTATTTATTTTAATAATCACTCATTCATTATAGTTATTTTATTATTTGATTTATTTTTTATTTTATTAGCTTAACCATTTATATATGTCTATAACTTAAATAAAAAAAAAGAAATCAACTACCATAAATAAATACTCTTAGATTAATAATTTGGGGCGGATTTTCGAAACCCGATATACACGGATGTTACAGTATCCCTTACTTTTAGAAATTTCGTCCCGAAATTTAAGTAGTAGTGGTAACCGGAAAGAGATGCGGGTACTTTTCGCGCATCGAGTCTTCACGTTCCCAAGTAAACTCGGGTCCTCGTTTTGACTCCCAACGCACCCTGACAATTGGAATACGACTTTGCCTTAAACGCTTCTCACCAAAGTCCAATGGATGTATACTGTTATATAGTGTTATGTATTCTGTAATAGGTCTATGATGGATTTATAGTGTTATATATATTTCTGGTAGCAGGTCTATGATGGATGTATAATGTTATATAGTGTTATGTATTATGTAACTGGTCTATGATGGATGTATAGTGTTATAGTGTTATATATTTCTGGTACCAGGTCTATGACGGATGTATAGTGTTATATAGTGTTATAGTGTTATTTCTGGTAGCAGGTCATTATTTGTAATGCTATTGTGTCTTATTTTACGTTCATGGTGTTTTACCGTAAAACACAACGCCTTGAATCACAATACAATTAAAACACCATTGTATGAACATAGAAAAAAACACAATGGACTAAAACATCCAATCGAAACGTAATTTTTTTCTCTACATAAGTATAACAATATGGTACTCATATTAAAGATAAAAAACACTCGTTATTATAGTGTAATTTTTTTTAAAAAAGAGTTACATATAAAAAGTTATTGACGTTTAAAAAAGAAGGGGGAACTTGCATGTGCATTAATGTTAGTTTCTTAATTTAAAAATGTTTAATTTACCTTTATACGCTTAATCTAGAAAATTAATTATTTCAATAGTAAACACTATTTACAAGATTGCCATCAAGATCTCAACCATTAGATTAAAGATCTAAAGGTTTAGATTCTTTCTTACCATTCTCACAAAAAACACATTTTTACAATAACCTCACGCTATATATATATATTGGAATCAAACACGTGGTTTGTGTGGGGTGGAAATTTTGTTAGTTTCGACTTTCGATGTAGTCACTATAAAAACTAAATTAAAAACCCAAAAATAATAGTCATAATACATCCAAAATATGTTTGATTTATTACTTTTAGTTTTTGTATAATAAAAAGAAAAAACCATTTTAAAATTTATTAAAAGTTGTTTAGTGTAATTTAATTTAAATAATAACAAAAAAAAGAAAAGAAAAGAAAAGATAACATATTAAACAAAATGAGAAAACTAAAATTTGAACTCGGAAAACAAAACAAAACAATAAGAGGGAAAAACAGAAAGGGAGAAATGATTCGAAAGTTGAATCAGCCAAAGAAAAAAAAAACATTTTAAAATTTATTAAAAGTTGTTTAGTGTAATTTAATTTAAATAATAACAAAAAAAGTAAAGAAAAGAAAAGATAACATATTAAACTAAATGAGAAAACTAAAATTTGAACTCGGAGAAAAAACAAAACAATAAGAAAAAAGGAAAAAATATGTAGGGAAAAACATAAAGGGAGAAATGATTTGAAAGTTGAATCAGCTAAAAAAAGGCTTTGATGGAATCAAACTCATGACCTGCTATTTCGAAGCTTATCATATTGTGGGACTAAGACCAATAGACCAAGCTTTCGTTTGGTTAACAATTTCGAAGTTTTGTACCATGTTAGCAAATATGAGTGTGTTGTTTACAGATTAACTTTTAAGCAAAAGATAGTAACTAAACGGTTTTGATAATCCAACAAGCATGCCTAATGTTATATGCGTCCTAAACCCTTACAAGCATTATCTTTATGGATACTCATCACAAATGTTTTATGTTTTGAATTTTCTTATTAGGTTCGGGTCTCTTAACCCTCCTTATTTAAGTTTAAATTTTAAAGACGAATCAGATAAGACGTACACATTTAGCTATAAGACCATCCATCGTGTGGTGGCTCCCTAAGCAAACTAACCATTTTAATCTCGCCAAACCAAAACGACATGGGCGCTACCATGTTAACGGGCACGGGGGCTTGGGGTGTGGGGCTACACTTTTCTTCAACCAATCAAACTACACAACTCACATCTTTATATAAAAAGACTAAAAAGTAATTGTGTTTTTAATTAAACCATTACGTCCTTGTGAAGGTTTATTTTAGTTAAAACCCCACTCATGTAGTAAGTTTCGTACTTTTTAATTATATAACTACACAGCCTATTAAAACCGGTAAATATGAGAAAAAAATATTTAATTATCTCTCACAGTTCTTATTTATCTTCACTTTCTCGAATTTAAAAAAATATATGTACAGAAATGTGCCTTGTGTTCGTTCAAATATGCATTCTTTTTAGCATCAATTTCCAAGGATATATAAACCACAGCCTATATTTTGCAGGGTTTAAACTACAAACGTTTTTTTAGAGTGTATCACTTAACCGGATGTCTTCTTAGGAATGCATATGCATATGCATTTAGTCAATATATATAGTAAATAATACAAATTTTAATACGTTTTTCACAATTATGAACATAGTTTTGGTTCGAAATAAAGGTTCCTATTTTATCTATTTCAGTGTGTGACACACACCTCTTTTAGGTATAGTTCTCTATATTAATTTTGGTTATTAATTGAACTCTATCCAATAATATAAGTATAATAACCCAAATTTATTCGTAGAAAATCAATCTTTTATCTCTCTAATCATGATTATTGTTTGTCTTTCGTGTCATGTATTTTGAAATATTTTCTATACAGAAAAAGTTTATATGACCTAATTGCGTATTAAAAAATTGAAATGAAAATTGAAAAGGGGTACACATGTTAAGGAAAAAGTGGTGTCAGTGATATAAGATTCCATATCTAAACAAATGTTATGGTGGGGAAGCATCCGTTTTAGTTAAACAATAACACATATAATTTCAGCCATATCTTCTTCATGTTTTAAAGGCTAAAAGGCTAAATGACCAACTTTGTGTTTAGTCTTTTAAATCTTAATTTGTTAAGCAAGAAAATTTTAATTGGTTCCAACAGGAAAAAGTTTATGCTATGAAAATGTCTCCTTATCTTTAATTCTTTGCTACTAGAAACTTTTTACTGTTAATTATTTTTACACAAATGATTTATAGACCATGAGCAATGGTTTAACTTTCCACTTTAGTAGAAACAAAAACTCTCATACTAGAGCCTCATCAAACGCTACATTGTTATCCACTTTTTTCCAGGCTAGGGACATATTTTCACTTTCACTGCCATGTCATTTTTATTTTTAAATACAAATAATATTTTTATGTTTTAAAAAGTTGTAAATCCAACCAACCGAACCCGGTACAACAATAAATAGCAAAGTTGTTGGCAAGATTTAAAAAAAGTAGGATTTGTCAAGCCTTACTTCTATCTTTAGGAATAAATAGATTGTTTCTAGAGATACCCTCCGCTCCAACATAAACAGATTAAAGATATATAAATAGGCATAATATAATAATAATAATAATAATAATAATAATAATAAGTGAAAGAGTACAATAAAGAAACATAAACAGATAAACCCTCATAAGCAACACATATACAAAAATGGAGGAAGACAACCAATCAAACTTGGTAAATCACAAATACTCGTAAGGTTTCAGGATTGCAAGATGCAAGTAAACATTACCGCTATCCATATAGGTTGTCTCTAGAGAGACCTCTAACTCCAAAACAAACAAAAGATGAACAAGCAAAACTAAATCATAGTTATTATAGACTCGAGGCGCACTCAGTGCGATTTGTTGGGCCCGGGGCTTTATTTGCGTCTAGGCACGCCTGGGCGCTCGCTTTAATAACATTATTGGCATACATGAACTAACCTGAAGACTAAAGGCGCGTCGCACACTCAGAGCGATTTGTTGGGCCCGGAGCTTTATTTGCACCTAGGCGCGCCTGGGCGATTGCTTTAATAACTATGAACTAAATACAAAGAAATAGAAATGTACCACAAACAAAAAGAAAGGTGGAAGAGTAGCCTAGTAAAAAAAGGAATATATACATGATTAAATGACATAGGGATGAGAATTTGATACCGGTTTCCATTTTTGCCATTTTTCGGTATCGGCACCACCTCTCCCCGTTTTTCGGTACCGGTATCGGTTTGGTACCGAACGGATACCATGCTCATCTGTAAAATGACACATAGAAATGAAAACAAGCATACAATTACATGCAAAGTCAACCTAAAATAAAGGAAAATCTAAACTCTTAAGACAAAGCTAAAATACACCTATACCTTTCCCTAAAAGTCTTTAATTTTAATTCTATGTCTCCACAAACTCATATCCTAGATTATGTCCACAGAGAGGTGCAACTTAGCAAATTAAAAACTATAACACGAGCCGTGTAATAAAAAACTCTAACGTGAAATTAAAAAAAAAGTTAAATATCTAGTCCTCATCGTCGTTGGGTATTGAAGTTTTAATATCAAAATGTCCATATCGAAACTTGCCAAAGCCATATATGAGACCAATATACACTTAAATTTGAAACCTACTCAATTTTAAATAAAATTATATCGATATGTCCACAGTGTTTAGATTTTTTTTAAATGTTAGCAAATAAAAGCTACGACCGAAAAATTAGTTGAGGTGCTAGATTAAAATTTTGATCAAACTAAAAGAAGTCCACGTTCCACGTTTTTTTCTAGAGCCAAGGAACGCTCTTTGCAACCCCTCCACGCTTCAACAACATGGTGTACCACGGCGTGAAGAAATGCCACAACGTGTCTTGGTGGTTTCTACGGCGCCATACCCCACGGTCTAGATGGGTGTTAATTGAAGTTCAGACTCACTGATTGAGCATTTGTGACTATTTTGTAGTTCCTAATGTGCCAGAGGGTGAATCTAAGTCCTCGTATCGGTTTAAGGGGTTTAGGGGCGTTCGATGACCAAAGAGACCACAATTCCATATGGTATATTGCATGATTTCGTTTGGCTTTGTTCTTCTTTCTTGCCCACTCACAAAAACCTTTCACAATCAAAATTGAACTTCTTTATCCTCTCTTCTCACTCCCCTCACACCACTTTTATTGTCGTTCTTCACCATGAACTCCTGATCTACAAAATCGAGCTGACCACTGATGAATAACACAAAAAATGCCCACATCATCTTTAAAACTACTAAAAATCCTTAATTGCTAATGGTCTTATTAGGGTGCGAATGTACGAATCTACCAAAATGTTGATGTACGACATGTGAGCAATGGGTGTGTGCGTCAATGCCATAACTATATACAAGGTTAAATAATTAACCAGATATACACACAAGGTTAAATAATTAACCAGACATATAAAACTAACAATTACGCAAGGGGTAAAAGGTGATTTGTCTACCAATGTGACTTTTTTTTCCATCACGTTTTTAAGACGTGAATAACTTTTTTATTCGTTATAATTTTTCAAAAGAATATCTTTAATTTAAATATCGTATTGTTATATTAGAGGAAAAGGTCTTTTAAAAGCATGTTGCACGCATGGAGCGTAAAAACTGTGTCCCGAGATTATTTCAACAGTGCGTCAAAACATTCAACGTTACAACAAGATTTTGTGCCCAACTTTTAAATTTTTTAACGTATTGACCTTATCACTCGAGATATATGATGTTTCTTGATGATTTTCTATGCTTTTCAAACACAAGTAGCTATTTATATACTTCAAAACATGTTTGTTGTGTCCATTTGATGCGAGAAATCATACCTGCTTTTCCGGTCAAAACATCTTTGTTGTGTAGTAGAGAAACTACGAATCTTACTGTGTTTTTTTACAATCATTTATCATATGGAATTACGTAACTCTCTCTCTCTCTTAACTTTTCCTTAAACATATAGGTGTGTTAGTTTTATTCGTATGGCCATTAAATGCGATGCTGAAAGTGAAACATATACATATGCTTTGTCACTTAATTGAGAACACATATCTCCCATTTATTTATGTTGTCTTACGTACATTTATGTACGTATAAAATCATTCATTTAGAACCAACTTGATGTTATTTGGACTATACTTCGACTAATATCGTTTTTAAATGATGTTCAGTTATGTTGCTTAATAAATAATAAAAGACATTCATAAACGAAAATGAACAAGTTTATTTCTTAACAAACACGAAAATAAAGTTCATTTAGGTCTTCGTAAAAGTTAATTAAACAAACCTTGTCCGCGTTCCTCAACTCATTTATAGAACTATTAAGAGTCATATTGGTGCCCAAAGAAGACCCAAGAAAATCTGAATATAAGACCTAAACTATTAAAGCCCATTTAAAACAAACAAGCCCACTTTGGGTATTCAATATTCGGTTCAAATCGATTAAACCAAACCGAATTGCAAACTCAGTTTTCGGTTCCAACCAAGAAAACCGTCGAACCGAATAACCCATACCGATGGAACAGAATAACCTGCAAACCAAACCGATGAACACCCTAAGCCCACTACATAGATCTGGAAATAAAAACTACCAAGACATCCTTACCTGATATGCCAAGCATGATCTTTGGCAATTTCACTATATATAATACCTCTCTTATCTAATTGCAACTCTACTTATAGTTTCAACCCAACTCAGCCCGAAAATGAATAGTGCGAGTTCTGTTTACAACCCAACCCAGCCCAGCCCAGCCCAGCCCGGTACCATCAAATATGAATATATAAACACCATAATGAAACAGTAATAGTCTCTACAGTGCTCAAACATAGGTCAAAAGTACACAACGGACACGAGCGATTTAACTCTTATTCCACAATCATAAACACCACAAAAGAATGCAAGCAATAATTGTTGTTCAAAAGCTGCCAGACAAGCATAAAAATGGAACCAATCTTCATTTTTTTCAGAATAACTACATAACGAGAAATGCAAAGATGCTGTCACTTCTTAATCTGCTCTGGACTGACCCGCTCGGGAAGACAAGATGATACCCACAATAAGACCGTATAAGGCCAAGGCTTCGGCGAAGATGAGGATAAGAATCATGCCCACGAAGAGTTTTGGCTGCTGAGCGTTTGCTCTGGATAACAAATAGGAGAAAGTTTTAGTATATAGAAAGAAAAAAGGAATACTAGTGATTGTATTTGGCTTTTTCACACAATTACAAACAAATATAGTTTTTGAGGAAAGGTCAAACCCATTAACAAATTACAACCCGTTTTGAACATTATAGCATAAGTAATAATAAAATGATGAGTTTGAAACAGTACCTAACACCAGCATCACCAACAATTCCGATAGCCATTCCAGCGGAAAGACCAGCCAGACCACAAGCCAAACCAGAGGAAAGGTGTGCATAGCCATCAAACAGATAATAAGATTTCGCCTTGGGGTTGATTCCGGTACTGATAATAACAGCAATAATCAAACCATAAATACCGAGCACACCAGCCATAACAACCGGAACAATAGATTTCATCACCAGCTCAGGCCTCATAACTCCCATAGATGCCACGCCTACACCACTCTTCGCCGTACCGTATGCAGCCCCCATACCTAACACATAATCCAATCGGAAACACCAGATCCGTAACTATTGCATCAGCAAATAAATGCAGAAACAGGCTATTAAATCATCAAAGAATCCAAAAATCAATGAACTATGACTAGGTGATATAATTTGCAGTCAAACAAGAAAATACTAGACTTCAGATCCGTAACTATTACATCAGTGAAAAACGTAGAAACAAGTGATTAAATCATCACAGAATCCCCCAAAATCACCAAACTGTGAGTAGGTGATATAATTTGCAGTTTAACAAATACTGGATTCCAGATCTGTAACTATTACATTGGCAAATAAAGGTACAAACAAGCGATTAAATTATCACAGAATTCAAAAACCAAAAAATAGGTTGCAGTTTAACACATACTGATCTTCAGATCCATAACTATTACATCAGCAAATAAACGTAGAAACAAGCGATTAAATCATCACAGAATTCAAAAATCAATAAACTATGACTACGTGATATAATTTGCAGTTTAACAAATACTGATTTCAGATCCTTAACTATAACATAGGCATATAAACGTATAAACAAGCGATTAAATCATTACACAATCCAAAAACCTAAAAAATACCATTACGTAACGTAATACGATTTGCAATTTAACAAATCAAAATTACTGGATTTCAGATCCGTAACAATCACACCGGCAAATAAACGCAAAAACAGGCGATTAAATCATGACACAATACAAAAACCTAAAAACTACGACTACGTGATATGATTTGCAGTTTAACAAAACAAAATTAACGAATTTCAGATCTAGATATTGCAATTGAAAGAAGAAATAGTGAAATTAGGGTTGATGATGTACATGAGAAGACGAGTGCAAAAGCGGCACCGAGGAATCCGAAGAAAGGTGCAGTTTCATCACCGCTGAATGTCGAATCGGCCATTGTTGATGGAGATCTTGAGTGAAATTGATGGAACTCGGATCGGAGATGCGAAATTAGGGTTAGATCTCTGTGTTTCTATCCCTAATCAGTAATCTGGATGCTTCGATATTTTTATATGTTTTCTTCCTCTCACCTTCCTACACATGTCGTTTTTGTGTGATCGATTGGATCTATAATCTATGATTTTATTTGGAACCATTTTGTAACATTATCACTATAGAAAATTATTTAAAAAAAAAATATACTCGATTCTCATATTTGATAGTTATGAAAAAAGGTTTAAATAAAATTTTACAGAATTTATAACTTAATTTCACCAACAGATTTAAGTTTATTTTAACAAACTTATATGTATTTAACATATTTTTGTAAGTAAAAATAATGAGTCATTCGGTTCGGTTCAATTTACAAACAAACTATAGATTCACGTAAGCATACTATACTATACGTATATGTTGTTGAGGTGATTGTCCATGTTATTGTTACACTGTTAACTCATTGATAGCTGGTGCTCACGTCGTTTCGCATTTTCTTTACCAACAACACCCATTGTTGAATTCTTTTAATACAATGCAATTGGCAACTCTAAAACTATGAAATTTTCATAAATGTGAAGTTATTTTAAATAAACTGAAAATTTTTGGGTTTTTGCTTAATTGTGAACACAAAGAACATGGAAGCAAAAGAATTGTAAAAGATTCAACATAGTAATGAGTAAAGGAAACTTTTAAAACCATGAGTAAAAGTTTGTAACATCCAAATTATATGTTTTAAATACCCAATAAATCCAAACAACCAAACTGTAGTGATGATGTGGTTTGTTTAGGTTCCAAATTTTAATACTTTAATTTTGATTGCGAGTTTGCGACACTGGTACTCAAGTTTTAACCTAAAGCTTATCGAAATTAGACATTAATCATGGGTACTAATCTACCATACAAAATTAACAAGGTCAATCCTCATATTCAGTTTCATTACCATGTTTGTTTTTATATTTTGGTAGTTAATTTTGCATAAAAATATTATTAATATAAATCAGATGTTTAGTTTTGCGTCTGTCTTAATTAATCTGCTCATCAGACTTTGGTTTCGAGCATGTCACTTTATGCCCAGTAGAAAACACAAGCATACGAATTTAAGAGCTTAAACTACTAAATCTCCTATCATGTTGTTTTCATTTTCTTTTGTCACTACTATAATCCAAAGTAAGATTAAATTTACAGATTTGCAGATAGAAAGATTGATTTAATCATAAAAGCCCATTATGCAGGTTGCATCTTTTTCCTTGATTAGCAAGCTTGATATTTTGCTATACTCTGCAATGTTTTTGTTATTAATGTTTATATTTTATCGATAAGGGGCCATAGATATAAATGGACAAAAGTAAAGCCTTTACGGGTCGTTTTGTAACGCCCTGAAACTTTACTCGTTTTGATCCAAAATTTATTTTGACATGTTACCAACGATGTTGGGTTCGTTTGTTGCCACCAATTCACAAGGCCATTCACTTAAGGTACCAAAAAAGAAGACAGGTAGATGACTTGTTAAGTTTGAATTAGTAACTTATTCAACCACCCACCAACTTATAAAAACAAAAACAAAAACAAAATTCAAGTTCGTGACCTATGCGAACAAGTCTCTCACAAATTTGCTCCAGAACTCTACAGAAACAACTTACTTGCAAAATTGGCTAATAAACAAAAGGGAAAATAGCATATCGATTAGGAGGGTAATCGTCAAATTTATGCAGGTACCACCTTTGTGTTTCGGTTGCTGCAAAAACAAGATTCGCCACCTGCACGGAAGAATTCTTTAAATTTGTGGTTGAATCGACTTTCAGAGTTCAATAATGTCAACAGAGATCGAAAACATACCACGAATGCAAAAAGCAACCACAATGAGAGATCTGCACCACCGCTAGCCACCAGAAGACCACCATAGATGACCTTCATGAACAACATCATAGTGAGATGAATAGATTGGTTAAAAAAACTTATTGATATTTTACCAATTTCATTATAATTTGGATCATGATTTTAGTCATTCCTAGTTTCTAACCAGGAAACTTACAATTTCGGCTGAGTAGTGCGGAGATGATACATATTCAAACCAATCACCATAAGGGATCACATACTCCTCCAGCTTTTCGGTTTTTTCTCGCAAGGAGCCCTAATCATAATTTCAGAAAATACATGTTAGTTAATAGAACACAAAAGAAAACCCTTACCACACAGACGTCAACTTTTCAAACGATGCAAGAAAAAAAAGCATATAATAGTTGAACCATGCTAAAATGAGGGTTTCATACCAATGTAAACTCATTCTAGATCAAACCTACCTTATATAATTACACTTGAAAAGCCGACCTAGAAAGGTAGAGATGGCAATTATGACCTTTAAAATCTCATTAAACAGGTCTGATGGGTCGAAAGTGTATTTAAATGCTTACCTCTTAAAATTCTTTATTAATGAAATTTGATACCTACCTCAATAATTTATTTAATCATGTTTAATAAATTAGCTAGGGTTCATATGAATGGAACATCGCTCAAAACTTAACGGTATTACATGGAGCAGCTGGCGAAGTTCTGTTACTTGATGTTAATGTATCTTTATTTTTTGTTTGCTATACTTTGAGGGTGTGTGTAAACTGTAAACTGCTATTGTAGCTGAGCCCATAAACACCTTGCTTGGGGCTGCAAGTTTTGAGTAATGAGAGTCGTCCCGTTCAAAAAAATAAATTAATTAATCTAGTTATAAAGTTCAAGAAGTGAAGAAAAAAATGTTATGGCTACCCATCCCCACCCGTTTTGACCCGTATCATAGAATTACCCACCACCCATCCCACCCGTTTTGCATCTCTAAGAAGCATACTTCAATACAACCACTAAGTATAAATAAGCATGCATACAAGTTTTCTCAAAAGGAAAACAGAAAAAAAAAAAAACAGTTAAAGAGTGGCAAGGCATGGACTTACAAGAATTTCATGACAACGGTACTGATGTACCCAACCCCAAAAGAATATAACTGCACCTATCCACGCATACCATCGAAGCCTCAAAAAGGGAGTCACAAACATCCATATATTAAACTCTGGCTTCGACATTCGGTCCTTTCCCTTCACAATAAATTCCGCCACCAGATTCTTCACAAAGTCGAACACTTCAGGCGCAAAAGTACAGCATAGTGACAGTGGAGCTGCTGTATAGAAACTGGTTTAACAAACATCATTCAAATCAGCAAAAATCTTCAAAAGCCATGAAACAAGTTCAAATATGACAAAAGGATTTCACATAGCAAGACTTACAATAGGCCGGCAAGATAACCGAAGATGTGCATTCGAGCTGATGGACTGTAGTCGAAAACGTAGATTGTTTCATAGAAACGTCTCAGAACTTGAGCTTCCATTAGCAAAAGTAGAAACACAGACAGCCAAACGTTGTATACGTGTTCTCTCATTGAGAGAGATTTATTCAAGGAGAAGGCATGAGAACCACCAGTCAAGTGACTTGTTATAGTGGAAAAGACGTCTTGTTCAATAAGTGATGGTAGCATCTTGATTGCGTAATACCACACTGCAGCAAGCAAGATAGTTGTCCAGAAGATGGCCACCACGTAAAAGTGAGAGAAGAATCTTTGAGGCACGGTTAATTTCTGAAACGCACAAGCATTAATTGAGCTAAGCATGTTTGCCTGTGAAAGAAACGTTTCGTTTGATTGATAAGAATTACATGTAATGTAAGTGTATATTCAGTATATCAGGCCAACCAGCTAAAAGAAATGTAGCGTAAAGCATGAGCTTGCTTGTACTGATGACCACAAGAAACCGTCCTTTTATTTCTACTTTTTTACATTTGCTAATGAAAATCAGTTAAACTATCAGAAAAGATTGATTCTGTAGAGCACTACAGCTTCTAATGTTTCTGATACAGCTTATAAGGCTAATTACCATATAACATGGTTCTAAAATCCTATTTCCAGACATACCACAGTTAGAGCGGACGTTGTGGGCTAACGAGTGTTTGAGTAGACTGTAACTGATTGGTTATATATTCTGTTACGATGGAGCCATTCTTTTAGCGACGTATATCACTGATCAGTTCTAAGCAAGTCTGTTATTAAATTGTATTATTCTAAAATCAGGCTTATAAAACCAGATACTAATGTCAACTATTGCTCTAGACTGGCAGATTGATGATCTATAAAACTTTTGCCACCCAACTTACTTGTAATTTCACAAATAGTTCTCAGAAGAAACAGAATTTAGGATCACAAACTCACAATGAAACAGATATGCACGTGTGATAATTTTCATTAATAAACTTTGGTAAGACTCACTATCATTCCAGTTCAAACACACCATGCCATGATGTCATCGTTACAAAAAACACACACACACACACACACACATTCAATCATCAATCTATACATAACATATCGGAAAGTTATATTCAACTGTAACAAAGTACTTTTAACGATATTAATTTACCGGAAAGTTATATTCAAAGGTGAACTGTTTTTCATGCCATATTTATACAAACATAAGTAAAACATCACTTACAGTATTGGACTGTAAAATCTTCCCTCTCCTGGCAAAACTCAACAGTGCTCCGCGAAACCAACCGAGCCCGGGCAACGGCAACCATGCAACAAGAATCGGCAACGTAGCAGCGATCCACGCTATCCGTAGCAGCGATACGAGCCCGAGCCCTAGCTCTTCCATCCTTCAAACATATAAAATTGTTTTTAAGCCAATATTATTACTTTAGGACAACAAATTGCAACCAAATATAATAAACAATACTTTAAAATAAGCAACATATTGAACTATGAACAGCAATTCGAAGTGCTAGGCGAGATTCAAGACATAAAAAGTTATAGTTTTGTTGTTTAAAAACGGATCGAGTGAATGACGTTCGAGACTTCGAGATTCTAGAAACCGTAGCACACACATCTGTGCCCTAAAAAAATCCAAAATTAACGTATCTGACGAAATTAAATAGAAAGCTTGAACCTAATTATGATGACTTAAGTGAAATTAGAGAATACCTGAGATACATAATTTCTAAAATTCTCATTGCTGATCGGAACAGTGAAACTTCATGGAGAAACTTCTTCTCGTTTGTGCGTTTGAATCCGAAATTGTTTGGATAATTTAATCTATAATAACGGTTGTCAATAGAGATGAATATTGAAGCAAAATCGTGTTCTAATCGCTGTTGTAACCGGATGATTCTCTGACCAAATTCGAACCGATTGCAGGGATAAGATGTGGAGACCACTCAAGAACGAATTTGATTTTGCATGAGAAGATTGAATCGCGTACCCTTTCTTTTCTGTGAGAACCGTTTCTCTTTTTGTGCGTGATACTGTGCGTCACAACCACCCTAAAATTTTCATCAGTTGGTTTTCCTTGTTTCCCCAAGTTAAAACAAGGGTTTTTTTTTTTCATATTTTCTTTTAAAAATCTTTTTAATTACATATTAACCTAAGCCTGAATTTAAATTGCATATTTCCCTTTCATTAACTAATAAAATTGTAAATTTACCTATTTTGATTTATTTTATTAAAATTAAATTATATAATGATTAATTTACCCTTAGTTTTACTAAACTTAAAAAATTACATATTTACCCATTTTTACTAGATTTTGTGCATTTCTCAATATTTTTTTGTTTTGAATTTTGTTATGTTTTGCTAGTTAGGTTTTCTCGTTTCTTACTTCTTTACTAAGTCTTTTTTTTTTTCATTATTTTCCGTTAAGCGCTAGAGTAACAATCATAAAAATAACCACGTGTCACAATCATCTAAACAAAAATACAAGGGACAATTATAAGAAAAGGTCACCCATGATGTACTGGAATTGATTTGGTTTCAATTTTTGTTTATATGCAATATGTATGACCACAAGCGACATGAAATGCATCATAACGGTGAGAGTTGAACACACTATGAAGGAGCTAGAATAGGTTTTCTTTAGTCATATAGAAGCAATTTCTCATCTTTCACAAAGAATAAGCCTTCAAACTTAAAATACTAGGATGCCATAACCTCCTTAGAACATCAAATCATTGTTTACACTCACGCTTAGAACCAACCACTACCTCTTTCAGCTGCTTCACCACTACCACATTACCATCATCCAACAACGCTTTGTACAATGTTCCTAACCCACCTTTTCCATATATATCCGTTGGACCGGCAACGCTCTCAGCAAATCCTCCGGCTCAAACCTCCTAGTTCCATTATAAAAATACCATTCTAATCTTCTCAAAGGAACTCTCCGTCGAACTAGGATGTGTTAGATATTTTAGTGTAATCGGGATTAACTCGGTGACCAAAGGGAATTATGATGCACATCGAACAAGTGAGGAGGTGCGGGAGTGCACGCTTGTTCGAGTTGTTATAATTCCAAGTATTCGGGCTGAGCCCCGAAAAGAGGGTTCTAAGGGGGTCCGGGGGCAGCGCCCCTAGGAGCAGGGTCCAAGGGGCGGCAGCCCCTGGCTGGATACCTTAGACTAATTATTTTTATAAAATTCGTCACAATTTTGTAGACGAAAATTAAGGCGGCAATTTAATTAAATTTGAAATTTGAAATATAACTGCTAATAACTGCTAAGTAGCAGTTATCTGGGAACTATCCCTAAAAATTCGTGGGTGTGTTTTTTTGGTCAACCTTAGTCCATACGAATTCCATATAAACACATACTATTGTTCCAATTCTCGGAATTGTATCCGATTAAATTGTTCGGTAGAACCACCGAAATAATTTGATCTGAGAGTGAATACACGCCTCTCTGATCATCCGGTTTTTGAAATTCTCCAACAGCTTGCACTGATTTTTCAAACTAATTGACTAAAATAGTGATGTTTGATAAATCACAAGCACGAAAAACGTAATTAACTCTTGAATTTTTGTAAACCTCTAATTTGTATCTATACCTTATAATAAAGCAAAACAATTCATGGTCACTTGTCAGCCTCTTACACTAATTATTGCCACCAGACATCCTTTTAGGCCATTGCTTTTTGTTTTAGGCACTATAACCATTTGCTCCTCCTTCCATCTACTGCTTAAACCACACTACTTCCTAAACCGATCCACCACTCACGCACGAAACCTAATGTTTCCGCTTTTTACTCGACTTGTTTGTTTCTTTCATCAGCTTCACATTCACAAACCTAATGTTTTCAAACACCATTTAGCCTTAACAAAGTCTCCATTTCAGGGTTAGTGGGTTTGTCAATCGGAGCTTTAGAATAAAATCAAAAGAAATTGTAGCAATTTCTCATTCTACAATACTCCCAAACATTCATGGTAAGATTTTTTTTGCTAGAAATCTCTACATTTTCTAGAATCGTTTATGATTTTGTGTCCATTCAAACTTTTATCTCGACATTTTTTTTCTCACACAGGTGTGTTTCTTTTCCATTTTTGCTGAAAAATTGATACTTTTCACTTATTAGAATTGTGACTTTTCTTCAAGCTCGGATACATCTCCACATAATCAACCGATCAATATTCATTTAATCTTTAGGGTCTATGGTTCCTCCTCTCGAATGTTAGTTAGTTTATCTGACTTAACTTCCTATTATTCGAATCCATAAAGTTGTATAATTCAGATTCATGTTATTTTTTATTTACAGTTCCTTCTATTAAGTATATGTACTACTTTATGTTTATTGATCAAGATTCTATTTGACAAAATAAATCGAATCTTTTTAAACTCATAACATAACGGTTTTTATATAGAGGTTGTTTTGGATTGCTTATTGAAACTGATTTATATTTCTACCTTGGTGTTTTTTGAAATAAACAATTTCGAATAAGCAGTTTCAAGCTGCTTGCTATCATTATAACTATATGTCATCTATGCAGAAATGTAGGTTGTTGTGTGGATGTTAATTGTTCTATTCATTATGTGGTTGTATGTAGATGTTAATTGTGTTTTCTTTTGGATTGGAAGATCTAAGATGTAGAGATTGAAATGAAATTGATATGCTTTGATATACTTTTTACTTAGTTGAGTAATTTTTGGTTAATTCATGGATAATTGGATGACTTGTGATTAATGAGTTAAGTGGTTGATTATTGTTTAAGTTAGGGATGGGAAGTTTGATACCGAATGTCGGTACCATACTCTACCATACCGGTACTTACCAAACATTTATTGTACTATATCGATTTTATAATTAGCTTGAAACTTTGGTTCCCACTTTCTTGTGTCGAGTAAGTGCTTATTAGTGTAGCTTTTTTGAATAATCATGTTTCCAATAACTTGCACTCGGATTCAAAAACTAGAATTTGTTGCTACACACCGTGATGATTTCAGATCGGTTAAATGTGTATGATGTGCCAAACATGGTTGATAAATCATTCTCTATTAAGAGATCTGTACCATTTGGTAATATTAAATTTAGCTTTTCTCACTTCTTCTATCAAGTTTGTAGGACTGTATCAACGGTTTCTTTTGTTGGTTTCAACTCATGAAAATATTTCTTAGGTTTAAGTATAGTGTGTGTGGCTCCACTATCCGCTATACATATATCTACATCATTCGTTTGCTTTTGTGCTCAAGTGATATTCATTTTAAACTTGAAAAATATAAAGAGAAATAATAATAAGTGTATAACTAAGACATTATGAATTAATTTAATAAGAAGTTTATTTATTAGTTGAAAACGTTACATGAAAAGAAAGACTACTTAACATAATAAATATAGTTATAATAATGGAGGGTGGGATTCGGCTACACAGTCCATTTTTTCTACAAAGTGTATTAATTCATAAAACACCATAATTTTAGCCATAAAACACACTCAAAACCCACAAATAACATAGTTAAGATCATTAAAACACAATATCCAAACACTAATGGTCTATAAAACTTCAAACACACCATTGTAGAACTACGAATATATAACACAACATGATAATCAACATAAAACACATTAATGTTAGTCATTCGATAATCAAAGCTTATCATCTAAAACACAACACAAAACCCACAAATGTGACGTTTTAGTTATCTTCACTTTGTTATTTGTGGGTTTTAAGTGTGTTTTATGTTTGACATTGTGATGTTTTATGACTTTTTATACCTTGTAGGAAAAATGAACTTTGTAGCCAACTCCCACCCTAATAATGGAAACTACATAATTCTTGCATATAATTATTATGGCTTAGCAACATTTGTTTCAGAGTTCCATGTCATTGGTATAGCCGGCAACATTCGACTCGACCTTGATATCATCAAAGTTATCCACATGGTTCACCTACTTTTCTTTTTCTTTTGAGAGAGGCTTGGTAAAGTTCACATAGATGTGAAGCCGTACGACCAGTCTTTGACCAATGGTTTGCACTTCCACATCTGAAAAAAGAAGTGCCATTGTTTTAGGACCTACCAACTTCATTCCTTTTGTTATACTGGTTGGATTTGGTATTTTGTGGAGTGTGGTAACTGGTGATTCTTTAATTTCCACCAAAACCACGACCGCGACCACAACCACGTCTACGACTATGGGAATTACCTCGGTAATTATTATTCCCCTTGAAAGAATGGTTGCGACCATTAAAATGACTTTTATTTGAATGGCCACGACTTCGTCCCTATTTTCTTCCAAAGTCTTTAGTATCATCATTAATAACAACATTTGCTTCTTGATGGCTAAGGATCCTGTTGGGCGAGCTATCACACCCCGGATTTCCACAATCCAAACACAGGTGGGCCCGGGTGGGGAATATCGTGACGTAAATTGATATCATCATAGACAATTAAACACAGCACAGCGGAAGTCTTAGATTTAAATTACTATAACAAACCGAAACGTTCAAAGTACAAAAATAATATGCAGACGGCTTGTAATGGAATATCCACAGGCAGATCGTAAAATTACATAAATGTATAACAGACTTTGGGCAGATATAAGGATTTGCAAGATCCTCTTATATCACTACCGAGCAGCTCTAGTCTTTTGAAAATACGGCAGCTTTCGCCGGTAAATACACCCAACTGACTCATTTTGAAAATATTTTAAAATGGTTTAAGTGCACATGGCTCAAAATCTATTATAACTTGAGAAAGTTACTTTGTAACTTTGTTAACAGATTCACATGTTTGTCCATACATACAGGGCCCATTGTGAAAACCGAGACATGATTAATGTACACACCACTTACGAACTCACGAAGGAGTTATCCCGAACTTTGTGGGTAAATGCATTTGAGCGTCTGTCAGGTGTATGCCTACACCCCGCGCTAAGGTCGTGGCCATTATCTAATGTAATGAGATGAGAATATCCAGGACACGGTAGTTAACCCCCGATGTTTAAGTTATCAAACAAAATTGATCAAAACGGAATATGCGGATTTACTAGTCACAATCCGGCATTCGATTGATCCCATTTCCGACCAAGCGATAATAGTTTACCGTAACCCAAGCCCGTATAGGGAAAATAAGTCGAGAGTATTTACCTGAGCTAGTCTTGATTAAAAATGCAAGATTTATATCTCAGCCGTATTCAAAACGAACTAAGTGCAGATAGCATTTACCGGAAGGCTCTAGTCTCGATTATGGCATAAGCTAACCAATTAAATATTAACGGTCTTATTTAAGTCATAGACTTAGACCGACTAGCGTACATGATCAAATCGTATAATACGCCAGATTAAGCAATGATCGGATAAAATGTAGTTTAAACCCAACAAGTACTTTGACTTGCTTAATATGGGTAAACCATAAACATTCTGAATTTTGAGACTTAAATGACAAGGTTAAACCCGCTTCGGTTAATTTCCATAAACTAGTTACATATACTTAACCGTACGTATATCAGCGATATCGGGTAACCGGATAAGTCATGGACAAGTTCTATATGCAATTATATTTTAAATAAGTTGTAATATCAATAGGATAACAACTTACATGCCCGTTGAGGTTTTAAAATAAAACTACGCCTTATAAGGCGTTTTGACCTTTGTGTGTCATATAAAAGGAACTTGCATGTATTCTGATGTTATGATCATAAACATTCTTGAAAAATACTTAATTTGAGATATAATATCAGTAAGATAGCACACATAGGTGTGATTTATGGTTTAAGACCAAACTATGCACCGAAAGGGCATTTTGGTCATTTAAAAAGTATAGTTTTCGATATTATACTAAAATCAGTTTATGATCAAAATATTAACATCATAATATGTTAAGTATATTAACATATCAGTAGGTAATTCACTTGTAAGTTCATTGTTGATTAAAAGCTTGTTTTATGTAAAAAGGACATTTTAGTCAAAATAGGCATAATTACGGAACTTGTGCATAAACTTGGTGTCTGATTATGATCATGTAATATAACCTCATAGAGTTATGCTACATTATATTACGATCATAATGCAACCTTAGATCAGTAGCTAACTAATCTAAATCGGGTCAGAATCGAAAGTCAAAGCAGAAGTCAAACTTCGCGACTTTCGGTTGCGAACCGACCTAGAACTGAAATTGATGAGCCGAACATGTTCTCACATGTTCTAATAATTATTACCAACTTGTTTAAGTGTCAAAACATGTTTCATAACACATATAAGATCAAATTATAATTTTTCCAAAAAATGGCCTGTTTGACTTTTTAATATTAAAACTTTGACCCGTTAATTGGTCTAGCAAACGTGATCTTCAGGAGGTGCCCTTTATAGGGATTAACACCTACCTTATTACGATCACTTATTCATGTTCGTTACGAAAAATGGCTGGACCATAATGGTCTTAACCGAAAGTCAAAGCGTTTTCCGTAAAACTCTTGACTTTTGCCTATAAAAGCCTACAAACGAAAATGCAAGAGGAAGGAACACTTACAAGTGACTCCTAGGATGAAATAGGACTAAGTTGGATGTTCCTTTCAGTTAGGAACTTCCAGAGAAGGGAGATTGATTGAGAATGAGAAAGGTGCAAGTTCAAATGGTGAACCTTGGCACCTATTTATAGTTGGAGAGCTTGAAGGAGGTGATGTCAGGTGTTAAGGGGTGTTAGAGGGAGCTTACAAGTGTCCTAAAATGTGACATAGCTGTTTGAAAGTCCATGGTTTTGAAACAATGGTTTTTGGCAACATGTGTGGAGGCCAAGACAAATTTTCTGCAGATACAACCTTCTGGCGGGCCGCGAGAGGACAGGCCTGTGCCTCTCGCGCCCCGCGAGCGCCCCATGGTTACTTTCAAAGTTTGTCACATTTAGCCCCTCAACTTATAAAACCTTCTAAAACACTTTTTAGCATATTTTGCCCTCTGTAGCCAACATTTGGCGTACCCGGAAGTATGCCCGGACATTGTCGAGCTCTCGGTTCGTTAAAAGGTCACTCAGAGGTATAAATTAACATATTTACAGAATTGAACCCTCTCGTCCAACCAGTGGCTCATATGAGAGTTATGACTTCGTAAAGGATCACTCAGATGCTCAGTTAAACATGTTGACTCTGATGTCACTCAAAGGTTGGGCCTGTTGACACAAATGGTCACTCAGAGGCCAAGTTAAGCATGTTGACACTAATGGTCACTCAGAGGCTAAGTTTACGCATGTTGACACTAACGGTCACTCAGAGGCTAAGTTTAAGCATGTTGACACTAACGATCACTCAGAGTCTAAGTTTAAGCATGTTGACACTAATGGTCACTCAAAGGCTTGGTTTATGCATGTTGACATCAGAAGGTCACTCAGAGGTGTCATTTGAGCATGTTGACACCTTTAGTCCTTATTAGTCCTTAATGGACTTATTATAAAAGTAATAACACGTGTCACTATACTATTGGACACGATTTTACAAGTTGTTACACGAGCTTGATGATTTTTCATTAATAGCTCATTATTTTTTTCTGCTACGAGGAGAAATGAATGTAGATTGGAATATCTTTAAGACTTTTGCAACTGATATTGTTGTTGCAAGTTTATATTTGATGCATGAAATGTGGAGAAAGTTTTCTCAAACATATCTTATTCCGTAACAGTTTGCCCCCAGAATCGGAGCATTGCATATTCTGAACAAAGCATAGGTGTACTCATTTACCTTTTTGAAATATTGGAACTCACTCATTCACCTTTTTGAAGTCTTGGAACTCGAGATTGTTCTATTCATCTCTAGTAGTGGAAAGTAAAACTTCTCTTTGATAGTCAAATCTGCTTTTTATTTTTTTCACAAAACGTATGGATCCTCACAATATGAATATTCATTTCCATTATCGTCACCCATTGATTTGAGATATCGCTTAACATGTGCCGTCCATGGCATATAATTTTCGCCGGTGATAATAAGAGTCGGGAATTCAATTTGTGCAATGTTTTCTATTTTATCGCTAAACATGAATAAGATAAATATTAAAAACTTAGATACTCTTTAAAATTAAATAACATACATAGGTAGAGCTACAAACAAATAAATGAATAACTATTAAAAAGATGAAGTGGAAGCTCATACATTAATAAGGTTGGCAAAAATATCAATATTATGCCGACCAATATTAAAACTGGGTGAATCATCTTCTAAAACTTTTCTTGGAAAAATCCTTGAGAATAAAGGTGTTTGTTGTGGAAAAATATGATTGATAATTGGTAATTTATAGTGGTAAGTTATACAACGGTTATATATATATATATATATATATATATATATATATATATATATGGTTAGGGTAAATGAAGATTCATGCGAGTTTGTGAGAACTTAGAGGACTCGACCTTACGAAAGGTTTTTTCAATTCTTTTTACCAAAAATCTTAAAAAAATCAATTTTTTTCAAAAATTTTTTTTTTTCATTTACAGCAGCCGTAAATGCTATAAGGGGCCAAAAAACACTACCTCGAAATTTTTTTCTATTTTTTTGACGACAGTCTTTTCTAACATTTTAATCGAGGGTTGTGAAAAAAATTGGGGCAAAACTCGCACGGAAAGGCCGAGTTCTCTAAGTTCTCACAACTCGAAGGAGTTTTTATTTGATCTTGATCCTATATATACACACATAGATATTTGTATTTGTAAATAAGATAAGAAGTGAGGTACTAAAGAAATGTTATTTTATAAGATATAAAATTAGGATGCATAATAATAAGAACAAAAATATTAGTATACAAAAATAACCGTAAATTCTAAATGAAATGCGAGCGCGTATGGATAAATAAAAGTTAGTTGCAATAAAAGTAAAAGTTGGATGCATAATTAAATGTTAGATGCGTAAATAAGAGTTAGTGACTTTTTTTACCTCTTAATGAGACTCTTAATGGTTCAGACCTCTTACTAGTTCAGCACTTAATAGTTCGGACTGTTTGTTTTGCGAGCAGATGTCTGAATGGTCCAGACATTTACCTCTAAATGGTTAAGCATTATACTAGGTCTGGATTGTTAAGACATCTAATATGAATTGGTCAGACATTTGTCTCTAAACGGTTAAGCATTATACTTGTTCTTAATGATTCAGACATCTTACTGGTTCAGACCTTTTACTGGTTCAACACTTAACCATTTAGAAGTTGACAAACAACCCCTTAGATTGTTGGTATTCCTGTGGTTATGAAATATGTATAAAAAATGTTCTTTTATAATTATTTTTTTTAAGTAAACTATAAAGTTTATAAAGTGCCTATGATGAATATCTTTATAATTAAAGTCTTTCTTGATTAGTATATAAACGACTCGTGCTGATAACGTATTATAATATAACAAGAATTAACACAAAATTAGTACTAAAACTATAAGAACTTTAGAAAGATTATTATAAGAGTAAGATTCAGAGAAATCTATAACTTATGAAAGTGTATACATGAGGTGCATTTTCTTTTCTACTTTGAGCTGGTATTTATATTACAAAAAAATAACTATATGTTAGGCAAGTTTAACTATTTGATGTATAAATAATATGGTACTATCTAAAAGTTTGACAAATGATTCATCCACTTGCTTCATAAATCTAAAGGTAAATCTTGATAAAGTTTAATATAATATTCATAAACAAATAAGAAAAACTTTAGAATTCTAGTTTATTTATAACGATCGGATATTCAAAATTCAAAAAGTTGTTAAACAAAATTCAAACCATACTTCTGTAGCAGAAGAAATCATGAAATCCATTCACCAGTTCATCATCAACAATACAGATAGAGAAACTGCAAACACAAAGTCAAACCTTCGCCGGCCATCCATCTTCGTCAATTCCGTCACCATTTGGCGGACAAACCGCTGCTATCTTGTTCCAATCGGATGACATCTTTTCTTTACACACTTATTCGGTAAACTATTTATACTCAGTTTTTGTTCCCTTAATTACTCACAAAATTGTATCCAATTTGTTGATATTAACGCCTTAGTTGTGCAAATTAGGGTTTGAATTTGATTTATATCGTATCTAGAGTTGGTTTTAGGGTTTCTGGTGTTAGTTTAACATTATTAGGTGTTTCTAGGGTTTCATTTGTGTAAATTCGCTGGTATTTTATCTGTATACATATACAGTTATTAGGTAAACTATTTATAACCTGTTTTGTGCTTAATTATTCATGAATTGTATCTGAGTTGTTGATATTAACGTCTTAGTTGTGTAAATTAGGGTTTTAATGAGGTTTATTTCATATCTAGTGGTGGTTTTAGGATTTAGGTGTGTTTAGGGTTTGTAGTTTAATTTTCTTGATTGATTGTGTAAATTAGGGTTTTAATCTGGTTTATTTCATATCTAGATTTGGTTTCAGGGTTTGCTGTTCATTTAGCATTATTAGGAGCGTCTAGGGTTTGTTCGAGCTTACTGTTCTTGATTGATTGTGTAAGTTAGGGCTATAATCTGGTTTACTTGGTTTAACTAGTGTTAATTAGCATTATTAGGTGTTTGTAGGGTTTGTAGTTTAATGTTCTTGATTTATTGTGTAAATTAGGGTTTTAATCTGGCTTATTTCATATCTAGAGTTACTTTCAGGGGTTGCTAGTGTTGCTTAGCATTGTTAGGTGGTTCCAGGGTTTGTTAGAGCTTAACGATCTTGATCGATTGAGTAGAAGTGTTAGGATTTGGGGAATAACAGACTTAAATCCGTGTAAAGAAATGAGTGAAAATAAGGACATTCAAAGAGTGCAATCTTCATTTGGTGATCCACTAGAATCACATGTTTCTTTTGATAATCTTTGCATACCACAGTCAAACACAGTCCAATTTCGTGCCCAGATTCAACCGTTTGTTTCATATTTTAATGCTGAAAACAGCGGTAAAAGGGTCGGAATTCCTCCAGCTCATCCACAAATCCCTGGCACCCGGAGTCCTCGAAGCAATCAGCAAACTTCATCTCAGCCTTTGTTTTTCTCGGTTGATTCTTTGCCCCCTTTGAGCCCGTCTTCCTATCGGGGCTCCACATCTGATGAAATAGTAGGTGATGTCACTCACAGGCGGTCAAACAGTGATATTCCATTTGGGTTCTCAACTATCTTGCAGTCATCGCCACCTTTGATCCCGTTAAGAGGCTCTAAGGGCTTTGACGTGTCTGCACATTTGAGGAACAACGTCAAACAGGAATCCAATTGGGAGAAAACTTGCGGTGAAAGCAATGCAGAAGGATTGGGGGAACGGAAATCCGAAGGTGAAGTCGTGGATGATCAATTTTCTTCTTATGTAAACCTAAACAATCTTGGTAAATTAAACTCTTTTAGAACTGAAAACGGTGAAGATTTGGATAGCAGAGTTAGTGGTACGAAGGCAAACGGAGGTGACAGCCGTGATAACGAAGCAACAAGTAGCGTAATCGGAAGCAATAACAATATGCAGAGGTTAGGTATCTGTTCAATTTCTGATAAACGGCACTACAGAAGTCTCTCCATGGATAGTGTTATCGGGAACATGAACTTTGTTGATGAATCGCTTAAGTTGCTGGAAGGGCAAACAGGTAAATTGTTGTCAGCTGGTTCAATTGACGTGAATTCAGATACGTTTAGCTTGGATTTTGGAAACGGTGTGATTAATGGAGCCGAGCTCAAGACAATCATGGCGAATGAGAACCTTGCTGAAATGGCTTTAACTGATCCAAAGAGAGTCAAAAGGTGGGTAACTTTCGTAAATTATTAATCATTCTTTATTCTAGTTTAAATTCTTTGACAATTAAAATGTGGTCTTGAAAAATGATTGTGTTTTTCTGAATCAGGATTTTGGCTAATCGACAGTCAGCTGCTCGTTCCAAAGAAAGGAGATTGCGTTATATCGCAGAATTGGAGAATAAGGTTCAAACTTTACAGACAGAAGCAACAACGTTGTCTGCTCAGGTTACCTTATTGCAGGTTCGAGTATGCAAAGTTCTAGGAGACTTTATTGCTCTATAATAAGTCTATTTATATTTATGTTAGTTTTTTATTATTTTGTTTGCTTTTCAGAGAGATTTAACTAGTTTAACAAGTCAAAATAATGAGCTGAAGTTTGGTGTACAAGCAATGGAACAACAATCCCACCTCCGAGATGGTATGACTTTAATGATTCTATATATACGTATATCTATATATATTTGTATGTGTGTCATGGATGGATACGTTCAATACAAAATCATCTTTAAGTAGAGAACCGCATGCGATGGAACCCGACAAGCACATATGTTTATACGGTTCTTGTAGTTCTTTCATAAAATTTGGTTCTGTATTGAACGTGTAATAGCAACAAATTTTTAATAAACGTTTAAATAAAATGAAAATGCAATGAAGAATTATGAAAAAAGGATGTAAACAAATGGCATTCTTAGTCTCTGTTTTTTTTTTGGGACTCTTGGCAGCTCTAACTGATACTTTAACCGCTGAGGTCCAACGTTTGAAGATAATGAGGCTGGAGTTAAGTGCGGATTCTACTAATTTTTCTCATCCATCAATCAATCTGCAAATGTTTCATTTACATCATCAGCACGAGCAGCAGGAACAAAATGGTGGCACAACTACGCACGATTAAAATCAATTGGTCGTTTAAGTCGACTGGCTCGTGATTACAAGTATTCTTATACCAGTAGCTATACGGGTTTACTTCATTCGTTTGTTCTTTGCATCTCTTAAAAAGGAAGACATCAAGGGTGTTGTTATGTTTGTTCATTGCATTTTATTGGAAGAAGAGGTTACTCAGGGTAGTTAGAATCAAAGGTAGCAAAATAAGAGGATTGCTTAAGTCGGGTGGTGAACATGTACTTTTTTGTATTTGTTAAAATGAGTGAACTTGAACTAATATTGAAGAATAAAGTAGATCTTTTTTCATGGATGGTTACAGATTGCGGTTTTAGTCTTTAACTTTTACATCCACGGTCTTCATTGTTCATTCAGTTGTAACACGTTTGGTCTTTGAAATACACACCGTTGCTTACAAAACGAAAAGAAAAATTGAAATCACCTTGTATTTCACTCTCCACCATTAAAGCTCTTCTTGAATTATGATCACATATATAACAATATTTCAATAATAAAGTAAGTTAATTTTTTCGCGTATATTCGATGATTGTTCTTTCTAGCAGTTACAAGAATCATATTTCAGAGATTGATCACGCAAAACTATCACATATATATAAATAAACAATAATAATGAGCACAAAAAATCTCATATACCCCTCCAAAAGAACAAAAAATAGTAAAAAAATAGCAGTTTTTTTATACCAATATATCTATAACTTTCTGCAAGTTTTGATATGGTATTACTGTACACAAGGGGTTCTTCTACCTTTAACTTTGTCACACAAGGATCTGTGATTTAGCAGCCCCACGAGCACACAGCTTCCGGCCAGTTTTGCTTAAAGCGCACACACATATTTCAAGAAGATCATAGTCTTCTTCCCAATACAAAAGAGAAGCTTTTTCAGGGTTTTCTAGAAGCATCTTAGATGTCAAATATCCAGCAATTGTCCATGTTTGGTACATTCTAGATTGCTTCCCTATGAATTTACCGCTTTTGGTGTCGTAATATTCTGGCCAGTGATCGGCATACAATCTTTTTTCAGCAACATCCACAGCCTTTCTTGCTAGTTCTATTCTTCCCATCTTGATGCAAGCTAATGTAAACTAAGATACATCAGAAACATTAAAACCACATGATTTTTTAAAAGATATTTGCAAAATAGGAAAAAAAAATCTCAAAATTACCTGCCATAGCAGCGTTGGCCAAGATCCGCCATTGTGATACGACCATGGTCTGTAATTAGTTCAGAGATTGCTATAGACTTGTAATTTGATATAACATAATACTAAAGGTCAGACGGGTCAAATAACTTGAAAGGGTCAAACGGGTCGAAATCGCCCACAGTGTATTATCTAGTATAAAGCCTCCAACACCATTTTGTTATACATAATGTAAATGTGTAATCATATTGGACATACCAGTTGTTTATAGCAAAATTTATTTATTTTTGACAAAATTATACCCGTTTGACAACAAGCCATTTGACCCGTTACCCGACTTGCTTGATCCGCCCATTTTCCATCTCTACATAATATGCATGATTTGATTATGTTCAACCTTTATCAGGTCAAACGGGTCAGCTAACACGGCCCAAAGTGTAATTTTTGAGTATTAAACCTCCAAAATCCTTTTAGTAAAACCATCAAGATCATTACGTAATATAGTTTTTAATCATATTGGGCACACTAGTTATTTATAACTAAATTTACCTGTTTTGATCCTAACTCATTTGACTTGCTACCCGACTTATCTGACCTGCCCATTTCCACATGCATGGAAAAAAGATAAAACGGAACTCACGTGTTCTTCGGGTCACTACCAGTGATTATACGCCACTCTTCTTTTTCCAAGGCGGGGTAGACGATCTTAAGAGGCATATCGCCAACAAGATCATCCCATTTGGATTCCAACAGATTTAATATTGAATTGTTTTGTTTCGGAGTGCTCAAAGAGGAGACAATTGACCAAATATTGCCAAGTGTAAAGAATCTAAAATCCATATGCGCGGGCTGTAGATTTCCGATCATGTAACCTCCTTCCGCTGGAATCCAATCCATTAACCAAGAAGGAATCTGTTCCGGGTAAATGTTGAATTTGTTTATCGCTTCTGTTGAATACTCTTCGGTTTTATATCGATATATTTCATTGATTTTCTTCATATCTAACCAATAATACTCTCGGATATGAAAAGATAACGCACTAAGTCTATTGTTAACCATCCTCACTAAGTTCTTTGATCCTTCATCTGATGCAAGCATCTCGCGAGCACACCTTAGAGCTGAGTAAAACAACGACTGCGAATTGGAAACAAAAGTCAAAATTCAATAGTCAAAGAAATTAGTCAAACAAGAACTCACTTGGATCTCCAAAGGGTGGCCATGAATACCCATTCGTCTATCGATCATACACGAGCCATCAGTAACTAAAAGCGAAGGGAACATGTCAAACCCATCAGATAAACACAAGTTTAGAATTAGTTTAATGCCCGTTTGAACATCGACCCGTTCTTGCATTGCATAATCACCGGTGATCTTGGTGTAAGCTCTCAACATTATAATCCACCACAATCCTTCATTGAAGTCAATATGCAAACAAATGAACAATAGTTAAAAATTACAAGAATCACAATGCCAACAGGTTATCAGCATAGTTAATGAATGGAAAAGATTTGACTTTTTACCGGAGTCAACTGGGGCGACGCGGCCTATAGCCGATTCACCAAAATCCGGGTCTAAAACTTCTTCAAATTTTGTATCGTCAAGGGGTACGGTTCGAATTTTGAAACTTGCAGGCATTAGTCCCTGTCCAGGACTGTAGCAGTCCACAGTTTTCTCCCAACTCTTACAAAATAACAAACAAGCATTAACGAATTCGGAAATATTTATAGTGTCGATGAATTTATTATTTATAGATAGATTCAAGCTTTAGAGATAGTATTTCATCATGAAACCTACCAAAAAGGGATTCTGATGTCAATTTCAAGTAGGGGTGTGCATGAGTCAGTTTGGGTCGTTTAAACCAAACAAAAACTGAAATTTGGTTGTTCGGTTTTAGTAAAATGTTCGATTTTACGTATGGGTTTGGTTCATTTATGGATTAGTTATTGGTCTTGAATTATTTGTGCCTGAAAAACATTGATCCAAAATAAAATTTTGTGCCTAATTTTTTTGGCCCAAAATAATGAATTTGGATCATAATTCCAATAACAAACATTCAAACAAGTTCGGTTTTCGAGCGAGGCATAACTGACCCGTAATCTTTGGTTTTTAGGAAACAAAATCGAACTATTGGTTATTAGTTTGGGTCGGTTATTTTGGTTTGGTTTAATCCGTTTCACTTCGCTTAACTGGTTTTTGCTCACCCCTAACTTTTCATGTGAAATTACATGCATGCATATGAATGTTTAGCAACTTACAAACAAAACCAGATTAAAATCCCCAAATTACCTGCAATTGCAAAGTATGCAAAAGAAAGTTTCTAACAATCTCTCCTTCTCCCTTTAGCAAAAATGCCAATGCCGAAGGCACAAAATCTCGGATAAAAACTTGATCATAATTCAAGGGCATCTTATCTCCAGGATCACAGGCGGCCAGAGTCCCCACAGGGTTGCCGCAGTAAGTCACAACCGAGTCCCTCAACAAACCGCCACGCTTCCTTCTCCACCTCTGTCTCTGTCCTGCATGCAGGCTCCTCTAAATCACCACCACCACCTTGCATGTAACTGGTTTCAAAATTCTTGTCATTTTCATGGTTTTCTAAAGTTGTTGAATAATCTGAAATGTGATCATTTCTATTACTAGTATTGTTGCTAGAACTACAACATGTGGCTGGAAAAACCCGAGACCTGCCCCATTTTGGATATGAAACAGAATATTGTTTGTGAGTTTGATTGATCGCGCATCGAAGACCCAAAAATCGTGGTAACGAGATGTGGAGGCTGCGATTTGAGTTCGGGGATTTGATGAATCCCAAAACGCTTCGGCTTTGGTTAAAAAGCCTGCAACCGAATATCATTTTGGAAATCTTGATGGCGTTCATAAGAAAGAAAGAAAGAAATAAGAATTCAGATGAATATGTTATAGGATATTAATGATCTTTTTTTGTACATTGGATGCAGGAATTGTGTATATATAATGGGGTTATGATTTAGGAAGATTTTTGTGAATCTAAAGGAACCAAGAATCACATTGGTGTATTGTAGGGAATTACGGAGACAAAATATTGTTTTTGGAAGAATAAACATTGAGAGAAATGGATGCATGCCAAGTAGGAATGTGCTTACCAATTGTTGTTTTAATGAAGTTAATATGTAAATAGTATTACTTCGTTTCTCATTTTTTATACCCTAGCTATCATTAATAAAATACAAGTTACAACTGAACAGAAGAAAAATACAATGAACAAAACGAGTGGATGAGGATTCGTGTTCAACATTTGTCCCTTAAGACAGATTACGGGTCTTAGGTAAGAGAACGCATGCATGTGTCTCCCATGGTACAAACATCGAAGTAGTGTGCTGTGCTGCCAAGAAAACTTGAGCACTTGAAATCACAGCTAAAACTTGTAGCCCGGAAAGTTTCTTGATCGTTGGAATTGTTTCTGCAGCGGTGTAATACATTGAGTTTTCTAGTCATTTGAAAAAACAAAACCGTCGAATTAGTTAACTCCAATAAGCGAAAAATTAATTTATTGAACGTCTTTAATAGTGATTTATATAAGTCTAGGTCGCAAGGCGGTTGAATCTTCTTGGAGGCGTAAAACGAACTCCAAATACTGGGTATTCTCATAAAATGTTACTAGTTTTTCAAAAACTAACAAAGACGTACTCCCCCACCTTCTCTTACCTGGTATCAGTCACACGATGTGCAAATAGCAAATATAACATGATGTAATAGATTCTATGAGTTAAAAATAAATATTGGACAACTTCTAACCGGTTTAAGGTGTTGTTTTTAATTTTTTTTATATGACAAGTCCGTATACCGAAATGACATGCCAAAACTAAAAAAACACTTAAAACAAAAGGTTCAATAAACAAAACACCATTAATTACTTCATTGCACGGTATTTATTCTTTGTTGTGTTTGCTTAAATAGGCTATATTGATGCTTTGCTTTAACATCTCATTAGTTATTTTTGAATGGCAAACACATACACACCTCTAAAATATACTCTTAAAATCCACCCAGTGCCCACTTTGTGGGAGTTGAACTCGGCTTTCCACTAGTTATCCAACACGTCTTTTTTGCTGGTCTAATAAATGCCTATAAAAATAGATAAATTTTTAGCAAACTTGTAACTAGTTAGTAAAGTATTATTTATACAAACTCATACTTTCATTGGTAATAACACGGGGTATAACCATGAAAACCGATGTAGAAAGGAAAAAAAAACTCCTAAATGTTTACCGCTACATTGCAGAAAATTATGGTCAGGTTCTCTTATCAGACTACAATCATGTTAACCGTATATTCTCAACAAGCTCAATAAAACTCTCCTCTTTGCACGGGAATGTGAGACCTCCATTGGATGAGCATAGCCAAACTCCTCTTCTACCAGGTTCAACAAGGTTTGAAATGAAGGATGTTTAAGATACGCTAAAGGAACTACAAATCTCTTGGGGCTGTTTTCACCCACATACACAGAGAAATGACCTTTAGTACATCAATGGCATGTGAAGACGATTGGTATGTTACACCCCAACCCGAAAATAGGCTGGCATGTCACTATTTCAGATATCAATAACCACAAGTTTCAATAAGAGACAGAAATCCACGAACAAAAAGTCTAAAAACAACCAGAAAGCCTAAGTCTTATATTATTTAGTTACTGAAATAAAAGAAATAACGAAAAGCTTTAAAAAACTTGAACTTCACATTCCTCTCACTCATCCCCGTTTCCCCTGAATACCTGTAAACACATAAGACAAAAACCAGAAAGAAACTACGGCTGAGCCAAACAGTTGCTCAGTAATAGAGAAATCAACAGTAAAAGTAAGGCAGGCATACGGAAGCAAAACGGATCGGTACTGACACTAACAAATCCAAAAGATGGAACTGAAACAGATACTTATATCATTTGAATTCCCAAAACTTATACGAAAAAGATAACAAACACTTAACATAATCAGATGTATATAACCTATCAGACATATCATAACAGAGACAAGACATACTGACACCATATAACAAATAAATAAAAAAAACGTCACGTAATATGGAAGCACCCATAAGCCTAAACAGAGGGGTACACAGCTATAGTGTATGCACCGAGACGGTGCGGGTAGGCGTACACACATTATTCCATCTCAACAGGAGTCAGGAGTCGGGAGTTAGGAGTCAGAGCTAAGATCGATCTATTCGCCTCTAGGGGCCAGGTGCTACACAAGCACAAACTAGAGACGCCGTGAACTTTAGTTACGCACTGTCACGATGAGTGCCGTGTCGTTGACGCCCCAACGACAAGTCTAAACATATAATTTCTCGGGTGACAGAGCAGAAAGCTTGTCAGAAATAAAAGTATCTTGACATAAGTCTAAAGGGAACTTGCAATAACGAGCACAAGGTATAAGGTTTATTGCATGCCACAATATATACTAGTCGTATAACAGTACGAAACATAAACTACTGATGAAAACATTCGTACTACAAAGTAACGGATATTCAACAAAAGATACTATGATGTCAAGGAAAGGAATCCGTACCTTATTAGTAAGCACAAAAAGCAAATCAATTAAGCCGATCTTGAAAAAAATATCAAGAACCTATAATCCCGATACAATCCGGATTAGTTTATGAAAGGTATTGATTCATTTGTTAAGAAATGTCCGGAAACCTAACTCAAAATCCTTAATTTGTAAATTTAATTGGCAGGTTATGTTTTTAGCTTATTAATAAAATGTATGAAAATATAAAGTTTAACTTTATTTTTATAAGACTAATTTACTAACATGCTAAACTTACTGATGACAATATTATGTTTGAAAATAATATATTAATATATACATAATATTAGTATTAGTAATGCTTTGCAGAATTCAAGGCACCAGTTGCTTGCTCATTGTAATGACAGAAAAGACCGAATCTTTTCAGACCCTTAATAACTCGAATAACTGGAATCGATTTGTTATTGCAAAACCAAAGAAATCTCAATTCATGTATAGCATATTTTCCCATTTGTGAGTTACCTGAACTGAGGAAACATGTTCTAAGAAACCAAAAGTTTTGATTTTTTGTTTAGTTGATAAAAAAACAATCTAATAACATCATATTTATTACAGAATAACTTATATTTCTAAATCTCAATATTAATTATTAATTGCATGTCATATATTACATTTTTATAAATCTTCATGGTAGAAAGATCATATGGACATCATTTTTCTCCCTCAAAGTCCTGATCAGAACATCACTACTGTAAATAGTGTCGGAACTCTCACCTTAATAGGGAATAAACAAACTCAGATTAGGCTGGTGCTTGCCGCACGTAGTCAGAAACAAGTCAAGGTGTGAAGGTGGTGGCTGTCAAAATCGTCGGAAACAAGCAACCTCCGGGTCAGATGTTTGTCAAAGCGAGATTCGATAGAGTGAAATAGATAAATTAGTTTAATGGTACCTGACGGTACTGACTTGAACAAAATCTGGTTGTGAAGAGCGTCGCGACAGAGTTGTTTTGGCGGTGTGACGGTTCCGCACCAGAGCTGTACTCGCACTAGAGAGGTTCAGAATTCCGAAACGACTGAACCAGTGGCGATGAACAGAGGTGTGGCAGCGATGACCTGAATAACGGTTGTGTATGCTAGAATTTAATTAGCACTATAACAAAACAAGGCGAAGAGGATGATGATAACTTGATACCTGATCGAGGACGGAGACAAGCGACAGGATCGTGGTGGCGAGCGAAGGTATGGCAGCGGAGTTATGAACGGAACACAATATCCAATTCATTATGAAAGGGTTTTAAAAAGGAATAGTGATAAGCATCAAATCCTAAAATTTGGGAGGTTCGGTTAATTTGAACGTGGGTTTGTGGATATGGGGTACAAGGAAAGTGGAGGTGGTTGATCAGAAAAAATATCAACCTTCATTTACTTATTATTTTTTTTATTATCTAAATTTTGAGTATTACATGGTATCTCCGTATAGACAACTTAGTATACATGGTTTTAGGAAATATGTGTATGCCCATGGTCAGTGACAGTGATAGTGAGAGCAGGAGCTAAGAATTTGGAAAGAAGCTCAATGAGTAATTGAGGGTTCATTCAAACTCGACATTGGTATAAACAGATCTCTAATTAACTAAACTATTCCACAACGAGAACATTTCAAGGAAATTGAAGTACACCAAGTGTCAAGTATCTTACACCGTTGGTACTTCCAAAGACAACGTTAAAGCTGTACGACCGAATGATCCAAGGGATCAAGAACCTTACAACTTTGGTCATTCCAAAGACGAAATTAAAGTATATTTTTTCACCAAATGATCCAAGGGATCAAGAATCTTACATCTTTTCCAAAGATCCTTGTGTTTTGTTTGAATAAGAAAAGGATGATGAATGTGAATATATGTGACAACATATATGTTATCTATGAATATTCGTGGCCATTGGGACTATAAAAATATAAAGTCCATACTACACAATAGTCCAACTTATAGAATTAATTCAAGATCTTAGAAATTTAGTGTCAGCTTAGATCATGTAATTATGATTGGTTCAAATGTTTAATTTCTTGGTTTAGTTATGAAGGAATCTGACCACATGGCGGAGACATGGAAGTAATATCTTTGTATGATTATATTGTAAATTAAACTAAACTTATTATTAAGTATATATAAGGGTCTAATGTCATTGTTCTAATTATGTTTAAGGGTCAAGGTTGTATATTGTAAATATGTAGGGGTGTAAGTAAAATTAGTGTCAATTAGTTTGTGTTGCTCTTTACCCAAGCGTTGGAACGTTTGGGAGATACCGGTTCATTTACGTATATATACACAGGTGAATCTTAGTTGGGCCCGGCTCCCGGCCCTCCGGATTTTTCTTAAAAATGTAAATTTTTAAAAAGTTTATATGTATTGAGTCCGCATCTTCATTTAAAAGTTCAAGATCCGCCACTGTCGACCATGAACAACTATTACAAACTTGTATGATCAAAATTATAACCAGAAATCAAGCTGTGTGTTAGTCTCTATTATTGGCATTCATTTTTCGTCTTTGATTACCAACAGATTAATGGCTTATGGCTTTTGCTTTGAAATAGAATTTAGACTTAGAGAAGATCAAACGATGCGCTATTTTAAGCTAGTACACATGTAAGGTTTATTTTGTAATCAAGGGTTAGGTAGGAAAACATTCTGAAGGACATATATGATTTAAACGTAAAGATCATGTAGTTTGTAAAAAGAACATCATTTTGCACACTGATATTCGTTTCTCATATACTATGTTACTAGATAATCATGTTTGGTATGTAGCAACCATGAATTCTTTCCACTTACATCAAATATTTGAAAATTTCACTAAGTTCTATCTGCTTATCATCACATGTGGATTGTTAATAAAGGTATACTAGTTGTATGATGGGGAAACATACAGATCACGTTGCTCGAATCAATAAGTTGTAGTTTCAATTGTAACTAGATTGTTGCCATAGGCCGTGCGTCGCGGTGGCTACGTCTTAGTTGTTTATAGCTGGTAGCATGTTATGTGATGTGTTAATTATAGGTAAATGAATGTTTTGATGAATCTAATCTAAAGCATAGCAATTACAAAAAGAAAGTTACAAAAGAAACGGAATTGAACCCGAGTTGGTTCGTTTAGTATGGGTTCCACCTAACCATTACACCACCTTACCTTTGTTCAAGACTTAGCAGGGACAAAACGTACGATAACTCGAATTTATACCGTTAGAATCATTTCCGGACATAGTTTACGCCAAAACGTAGACCAACAAAAAATGTACACAAAATAAGCATGAAAAAGTATTATATTTGACCATACTCGTTTCCTAAAAATGTTAATTAATACCCTTACGTTGAAACGTGACACGTACATTAAAATGTAAAAAATGTAGGACAACTAAAAATGTACATAAAATAAGCATGAAAATGTATTATATTTGACTTGACTCGTTTCCGAATTTTTTTCATCAAAACGGGTTTTACGCCGCCACATAAATAAAAATAACCATGTGAGAGAAATAGTTTATTATATTAACCTAAAGAATGTATGTACGCGGGAAGGGGTATTTGAAAATTTAGCACTCAAGGGCGCAAAGATGACAATTTATAAAGTTTTTAGAAAATTTCTAAGTTTAAGGGTTGTTTTTGTCAATTTAAAAAGTTTAGGGTCTATTTTTTCGTCAAAGTTTGAGGTCCTTTTTGTCAAATTGTGAGGTCCTTTTTGTCAGTCGTATTGCCACCGACTTTCTTTTAAGGTATAGATAACTTTCACATTACTTTAGCCATAATCTAGAACCCAAAAAAGTCTTGGTCGTACAATAATTATGTTCTGAAATCTGACTCGGATTTCTTTAATGCTAGATCTCAAGGCGCATTTAGTTTCAATCAAGCGCTTTTGTACTTAATGACTTGTGTTAATTAGTTAGTGTAGGGTTTTGGCCTTTGCGGTTGCAAGGTGTTTTGCTTTGGTGGGTATGGTTTCAGGGTTGTTATATATAGGTATTATTTATTTGCTATGTTTGCTTAATTTGATTAGGCCATATTGGTGCTTTGCTTTTGGCTCTCTCTTTCAGCTATTTTTTTTGCAGTTCCAAAAATAAAAAAAGAATCAAGCAAATAATCAATGACCATGAAAGTTAATAATAGTAGAACTTGTAACGAATCAGCATAATATTATTTATATAAACTCATGTTTTCATTGGTAAAAACCCGGGAAGTAACCATAAAACGTTATGCAGAAAGAAAAAAAAACTCCTAAATGTTTACAGTTACATTACAAAAAATTATGGTCATGTTCTCTTATCAGACCACGCTCATGTTAACCTAACTGTATATTAGGAATGAGCTTAATAAAAATCTCCTCTTCGCACGGGAATGTTAGACCTCCCATTGGATGAGCATAGCCAAACTCCTCTTCTACCAGGTTCAGCAAGGTTTGAAATGAAGGATGTTTAAGATACGCTAAAGGAACTATAAATCTCTTGAGGCTGTTTTCACCCACCTACACAGAGAAATGGCCTTTAGGTACATCAATGACATGTGAAGATGATTGGCATCTCCCAATAGCCAGCTTCGTATACATGCTTTTAGGAAATATGTGTAGGCCCATGATCAGTGAAATTGATAACTAGCCAACTAGGTGATCGCAGAAGCTAAGAATTTGCAAAGAAGCTCAATGAGTAGTTGACGGTTCATTCAAACCCGACATTGATTTAAATAGATCTCTAATTAACTAATCCACAAGGAGAAAATTTCAAGGAAATCGTAGTACAGTAATTAGTACCGCCAAGTGATCCAGATTCTTACAACTTCTCCAAAGACAAATATCCTTGTTTTGCTGTAATTAGAAAAAGACAACTTATACGAATATATTTTATACCATATATGTTACGGTTGCATATTCTCGGTGGCCGGCTAGGACTATAAAAATATATAGTTTGTACTACACAGATAGTCCATAATAAACTCAAAATCCTAAGAAATTAATATTATATCCATAGATCATGTACTTATGACTAGTTCAGATGTTATGATTTCTTGGTTGTGCTAAGCTACTATAAATGTTGGGTTTTGTTTTGTAATAAAAAAATTGGTTGGAAAACATTCTTAGTGACGCATATGATTTAAACTCAAATATATCATGTTGTTTGGTAAAAAGAAAATCATATTGCACACCGAAAGATAGACAAATTATGTTTGGTAAGATATCAATTCATTTCTAGTTACCTCAAACTTTTAATATTTAGTAAGTTAAATATATTTATCATCACGCACAGAGTCTTTATAAGTTACTACTTGTTAACGGCGAGGGCAAAACTGATAACAACATAGATCATAGATCATCACTCTTAGTCTAATAATAGATAGTTTCTTTTAATTATTTTGCTTTACATTAACCATTGTTTAGAACCCAAAAAACGTACATGTCGTATTCTACTTCCATTTTGAAGATAGGGCCATTCTGACTCGGATTTGTTTATTACTAGATCTCAAAGTCGCGTCCGAGTTTCAATCAAGTGTTTTACCTTAGCCCATATTTAGAACCGGAAACAGTAATTCTGATATTACTGGATTTCAAAAGAGCATTTAAGTACCAATCAAGCGCTTTTGTACTTTAATGATGTTGGTTCAGGCCCTGATGCCTGATCTATAAGCAGTAAACAAGAAAAATACAGCAGGTTGATCAAAATATGACCATTCTTAAAACCCAACTACTATACTAACAAAACCCAAATAAACATGTGATTAAATTAGAAAGAAACCGTAAGCCTCTGCTGACCCATCTTTGATCTGTGACCCACTAAGCTACTGACCCGTTCCAATTATCCGACCCGTACCTGTTGACCCGTCAAGATTAACCCAACAAATGATATTTTGTGTTATTTAATTAGGCATCTTTGGATAGTAGTGTATGGTTTTGGGGTTGCTAGTTATTTGTTATTTGATGTGATTACTTTAGGCTAAATTGTTCCTTTGCTTTAGGCTTTAGCTTCTCATTCAACAGGTGTTCTTTGGCTGTTCCAAAAATAATTAAGCAAACTAATAAATGACGGTAAAAATAGATAAATTTATCAAGAAACTTGTAGCGAATTAGTATAATTTTATTTATACAGACTCTTAGTTACATTGGTACTAATTCTGGGGATTTCTGTGGAAAGCTATGTCGAAAGAGAAAATCTCCTAAATGTTTTACATTTACATTACAAAAAAAATTGGACATGTTCTCTTATTAGACCACAATCATGTTAACTGTATATTCTCAAAGCTCAATGAAAGTCTGTTCTTTGCATGGGAACGTGAGATCTCCCATCGGATGAGAATAACCAAATTCCTCTTCTGCTAGGTTCAACAAAGTTTGAAATGAAGGATGTTTAAGATATTCTAATGGAACTATAAACCTCTTCAGGTTGTTTTCACCAACATACACACAGAAATGGCCTTTGGGTACATCTGAAGATGATTGATATCTCCCTACTGCCAGCTTAGTATACTTGATTTTCGGAAAATTTTGAAGGCCCATAATCAGTGAAAATGAGATCGAATATGTGAGAGCAGAATAAAATAATTAGGTGAGATACTCAACGAGTAATTGAATGTTCGTTCAAACCCAATATTGGTATATATAGATCTCTATTGAACAAAGCCATTCCATAAGGAGATAATTCCAAGGGAATCGAAGTACATCAAGTCATCAAGTATCTTACACCTTAGGTACTTCCAAGACGATATTGAAGGATCTGTATCACCAATGATCCAAGGGATCAAGTATCTTACCCTTTTGGTTCTTCCAAAGATGAAATTGAAGCATATGTATCACCAAATGATCCAAGTGAACCTTACATCTTTTCCAAAGCCTAAAGATCCTTGTTTCGCTTTAATCATAAATGACAACGAATATAAAATATATATGATATAACATATATGCTATCGATGCATATTCTTGGCTGCCGATTGATATTATAATTGTTGGATCTGAGTGTGTGTAGTGTGTGTTTTCTCATAAAATAATTAAATTAAATTGAAAATTCAATTAAACAGTGATAAATAAACACATTAATCGAACACAACTGGATTTGGGAATGATTGCAATGGTTCATATTGGATTCATATATATAATACAATCACAAGGTACAACTTGTATTCCCCCTTTCCAGGTGAACACTCTCTCACTTAGTTTGTCTCTCACTTTATGCTCTCAGCTCTAAGTGTTGAGTATTACAATGAACTGGCTAAATTATTAAGTGAATTGTTGGTGATGTTACCATGAAAAAGACCCCTAACAACTCATTAAATGAGTGTAACTGCCAACAACTGACTCGACTGCTGGATTGTTACACTGTTACATTAAACTACTGCTCTAAATGTAAAACAAGAAACAACTGGATTCTGTAGAATAACAAGTCTCATCCAGCTCTTCTATAATCCAGGTCTTTGACTTGTTGACCTGATCTTCAGTAGTCAGTCATTTGTAACAGCTCACTTGAGTTGACTGTTGACCAGCTCTTCTTCATTCCAGCACTTTTGTTCTCTATTCTTTGATGGAAACAATTCATCTGTAATAGTAGTTTAGGCAATTGTTCTGGGAAGCTTTCAAAGGGGGGGGGGGGGGATAAACTGCTGGACTAGTGAATGTATCTTGACTTATTTCTTCAAGCAGGGATGATGGTTCCCTTGGGTTTTGGCTTTCATCATAAGCAGATCTTATATAACCCAACAATCTCCCCCTAGATCTGCTGATGCCAAAATCACACTTATTTTGGCCTGTTTTTTATTCTCTTATTCTTTGATGAAGCCTTTTAGTCTTTCCATGATCATGCCTTTGACTCGAATTTCTAATCTTAGAGCTTGATCATCAGCATCCCTTTCCAATTCAAGGTTAAGTATAACCTTGATATCTTCTGGGCTCAGACTTTGGACTGCTTACCCATTCATCTGGGTTCTAGAGCCATCCTCTCTAAAAATCTCCACATCATTCAAGTCCTTCATTGCTTTTGCATCTCACAATCATTGGGTTAGGGAGATTGTGTGGCAAGTCTAAGATTTCAGTGGTAGCCAATGATTAAAGTGTGGTAGATTTTGTGGATCTTCTTTTGGAGATTCCTACTGAAAAAGTGCCAACCCCTTATGGCTTCTTCAGTTTTGAATACATGAGTAGTGTCAGGCATGCAACTTATAAGCAGTTTTTTCTCTTCTGCATCCAAATCTACAATCCATTCTACATAACCATGTTTAGCTTTCATATTGGTCATGTAGTTTTTTATGATCTTTGGATTGTAGTAAAAAATTTCCCGAGGCTTGAATGGAACAGCAACAAATCCTTCTTTTAAGCAAGTTAGATCTCTGTCTTGTCCAAGTTCATCTTAGGTGGAAATTTTTTCTGTCTTCCTTCTTCTTGCAGTGAATACCATGAATTCTTTTGACACAGTTGTGTCCTTCCATCTTACAATTACAATTGATCTTTTGGGCACCCATTCAACATGTAGTAACTCATGTCTCATTTTTAAGATCTTTGTTGCCTCTTTTGGAGTTGGATGTCTTTTACTACCAAGCTTTCAATTTGAAGGAGTTACCTTCATAGATGGATCTGCAAGCATCTTCCTTACTCTAGCCATCTCACTCAATAACCTATGTGCATCCCAATTTTAAAATATGTAAAAGTTCTTCAAAGGGTAAAGGACATTCTTCTTCAGCCACTCTATACTTTCTTGTTTGGTGTTAAGTCTGAGTATACAAAGCTTGTGATTAAACAACAGATAAGTGCAAACAATTTTGTATTGTTCAACTAAAGAGAGATAATCACAAGCGAGAAATCATCATCCACATCTACTTTCAACATATAAGATCTATTTATACTAAGTACGGAATCTCTGTTTGTGATTGGCTGACATCACCCTGATAATAATATCTAACATTCATAACAGAAAAGATTCCACAGGTGTTGCAAACATCTGTGAGAATCAAACAACTGATCTAACTATGCTAAACACTGTTAAAAACCAAATATTGTTACATTGAGAAACAACTGTTAAGCTATCTCTTATTGCTTTGTTCCAAATATCTGTTTGGCCATATAGATGTTTGGTCTTCTTCATGAGACCATTGCTTCAACAGACTTTAGAACTTGAACAGACCTTGTTTCTTCATGAACAACGGTTCTAAGGCTTTAAACAGATGTGTGACAACCGACACTTTCTGGTAATTTTCGTACAATTAAACAATCATTTATATCATATAATTATGTGTTGAACGCCCGGACTGCATGATTACATGACATACATCTAGAAAACTCACTGAATACATTTTTATGATGCATATTATTCATTTTATTGGTCGCATCTCGAAACAGTTAAGCGATACACTGAAACAAACGGTAGACTTACCGGTTAGACTAGCAGTGCTAGCATGGTTTCGGTACTTAGCTAAACGACATATTAGGACCTAGATTTGAGTCCAACACCAACATTATATTAAATCCTAAGTGGGAAAACAAGGATATACATTAATACTTTCCGGATAATACACTAGCTCTAAAAATATCTGAATTGTACCATAACTAACAATTTGTCCGCAAAATTCATTTGATAAATTATACTAGATCCCCAAAAAATGATGTTAAACATCACAAAACCAAAAAAGGTATCGAGAATATCTTTAAGACACAAGAACACATCATGCCATATAATTTACCTAAGTTGGTCATTTAACGATTCAGCTATAAAACTAGCATCAAAAAAGTATCTGAACTACCACTAGTAGTGTATGAGCTAGTTAACACCATTTTGGCATCACAAAACTAGTTAAGGCCATTACACATCTCAAAACACTCACAACCCCTGAATAAAAAGTATAATTTAAATAAACTTAATATATTCATATATTAAAACACCTAACTTAAATTTAACCAAACCACACACCAATTTAACCCCATGGCCGTCCACCATGAGGTGGGGCCCTGTTGGGTTGGTCTTTGGTCAAATTTGATAAACATAACTCAAAGATGCCATTATTTTATCTAGAGGTTGATAAGGGATGATAAAGTGATTATAAAGAGGACCAATGTCCACTAAACCTTATCACTTTCATTCTCAACATTCAAAACACCATATCTTTCCCCCTTCTCCCACCTACGGCCACAGCCACATCCATATTACCTCCATTTTCTTTTCATCTTTCAAACAATCCAAGGGTATACAAAGGTGTCTCAAGGTCATTTAAAGAAAATTCAAGACTTGGTAGCTCAAGGACCACCTCTTGAAGCTTTTATCCATCACCTTATCTCATTTTCAACTTCTTTACTCTTGTGTTTCTTCCCTAACCACTAGTGCTAGTAAGTCCACTAACACCTTGTTCATCTTTTCATTTCATGTTGTTTCTAAAGATACAAGAAAATCATCTTTAAGCTCACTTTAAAAATACATAGTAAACATAACTAACACTAAAAATGTAACTTGTTTACTTGGTTTTTTAAGTTGTTTATGTGTTAGATCATATAAGATGGTTGTTATGGACCATGTGGTCTTGTTAACATTATGTTAAAAATATAGATCTAACATAAAAATGTTAGATCTAGCAAGATCCACTAACTTGATGCTATGAACTTGAAAGTGGTATAAAAATGATTTCTAGAAAGTGTGACAAACAAAAATATATAAAAATCTTGTTAAAAAGCTTGATCTTGAAAAAGTGTATTTTTGAAGTTTAACATAAACTAGTAAACATGTTGTTGGACATAAGAAAGGCATAAATCTAAATGTTGATATGTTTACAAGTTCATACTCACAAGTTGGAAATTTGTTACATAAAAATTCTTGTTAAATGGTTGGATGAACTTGTTGAGTTTTGAATATAAAAATACATGTTTTTAAGCATGGGAAAAGTCCATGTTACAAAAGAAATTATGGCAAAATTTTTGTAGAAACACTTAGAAAAAAATATATTTTTTTGACAAGATCTTACTAGTTAAATATTTAAAAATATTAAACATAACTTTTCCCAATTTTTTATACAAGATATAAGTTAAGAAAATAGAGTTTTTTAAGATGAAAAAATGATATAAATATATATAATTAGGGCAAATTATATATATTTAGTGGCCACCCAAATTGTGTGATTATTTGTATATTATGTGTATTATAGTGTACATGTAGGGCTCCATATTTCACTAAATGCTCGTAAGAATACAAATACAAAAATACACCTCAAAATACATTGAAAAATAATCAAGTATAATATACACATAATTACCTATATATGGGTGTATGGACAAAAACACAAGAATATATGTTTATATCTTCCCTTATAAAATATGAACATTTGGACATTGGACAAGTTTTTATATATATATATATATATATTAAAAATAATTAGTGGAAGATGCATAAAACTGGACAAATGACAAAATATATACATTTAAGGAGTGTGATAAAAATATTTATATTACAAACAAGTCTCAAAAATATACTATTTTTAAGAGATATAATTTCCAAAAAATTTAAAAATTACAAGAAATGATTCTTGTCACTAAATACATAATACATGAGGATTTATACCTAAATATGTGTATATGTACATTTGGTAAAAATGACATGTTATATAAATAACCATACAACTATACACCTACTTTGACTTGGTCAAAGACATCTAAAACAAGAATACTTGAGAATGTATAAGTACGTATTCAAGAATAAGTTAAAAATATATTATTTTTAACTTCCATCGAACTTGGACTTTATATATATTTGTTGGAAAATATATATATACATACACATAGAAAGTGATTAAAATCACATTAAACAATGAAGTATATTTTAAGAATATAAAATATATCCGACATGACATCGTCAAGACAAACGTGTGGGACCCGACTACGAGAAGTCGAGAACACATACATCTTACTCGTGCGAGGCACAAAGTCAAGTGGGCTAGGCCCGTTCATACAACTCATGAGATACAAGAATATATATCGGGTGAAATATATATTGACAACTTATCAATTTATACATCTAAAACACAATTCAAGAAATACAACTCCGTACAAGTATTAATAAACATTCAAGATGGAAGACTTGTACATAAGTCATCACAGAGACTGACGTGTCTAAACGAATCTAGAACGTGATACAAATCAAGGAAACCACACGTGAGTTACACGTAGTTTACGGAACGCACTTCTGTGAGTTCATGTCCCCTTTTCATTTTAAAAGCTTTTCAGTTTATAACTATCGGGGAAATATATGTACTATGGTATGATAAGCTAGGGAATGAAACAACTTAGATCATGTGTGAATAGGGTTGTACTTAAGTACCATTAATCTTGTTTAGACCGTGATACAAAAGGTTAGATCTATCGGGTTTTGGCGAGCCCCACTGTTGGTCATGGACCCACACGAAAGAGTGCATTTGTGTCCCAGTCGAGGGTAATCGACACAAAATTGTCTAGGTTTGGATTGCTTCCTATGTCGGCACACATATTAATGTCTTTGTAAAACATTAATGATCAACGATTTTATTGACGCTTTACATAGGTTTTGATACAAATATATCTCACATTTTAAGGAATTATCTCATATAACTAAAACGCATGAACTCGCCAACTTTTGTTGACTTTCTCAACTTAACATGTATTTCAGGGAATTAGTGGTCCATGCAGGGAATTTCAGTCAAGAAAGCAAGTGTCAAGACTCCATGCCACATTTTGAAGGGTTTGCCCGTTATATGCCGCCTCCTTGCAGTGATATGGGGGTCAAAGCCTTATCATTTTAAAACTTGCATTTTGATGTACAACACTATGACAACTTATTTTCACTTGATGGTTTGTAAACAATATACTTAACTCATGTTGCGGTTTGAAATGATTATGATAATGACAGTTGGAGTTTGTTTTATTCATTTAGTATGTTCGCTTATATTGTATTAGTATGTTTGCTTATATTGTATGCAATTAGAATCAATCAGATCACACCTCACGCTTCCACCTATGAGCGGGTGTGACATGTTGGCTGGTCTTCAATAGATACTCTGATTTAGGTGTTCATGATTTACTATCTTTGGGAAGAATCTGGTTCAAACTTCTTTTTATCTCTTCATCACTTGTTCATGTTTTGGCTTTTGAATATTATATGTTCTTTTGTAAGTACAACAATCTCCCTTGGAACAGATTGTAACATTCGTGTAATTCGGGTTTCGAAACCCGCCCGGTTGAATAGTTGATTATTTTTGTTTTATTATAAGCCTATGGACTTTAGATATATAATCATTGTTATGTGATAATAATAACAATAATAACAATTAAAAAAAATTAAATATTCTTTTTAGAATAAAAGAAAAGAAATTCATGTGATAAAAAAATGTATATAGTGTAAAAAAATGAATATATTAAAAAGGGGTTCAACCGGATTCGAACCCGGGTCACTTGTGACCGCACACACAACCAACTCCACTACACTGCACACACATATGTGTTGAATCAAGGAATCAACTAAACTTATGCGTTAAAACAAGCATCTCCTCCTGAAAGTTCTGCGCATCTAGAACTGTAACTGCTCTGATCTTGTCAAAGCCGTTTCTTTCCATGGCTAACCAATCCGCAACATTGTGCATTAAGGTATTTACCGTTAGCAAATCATTGATGCTTAATTTCAACCCTGAAACCGAAACCCAAATCATAACCATTAAAAATCTTGAAACTGAATGAATTAAAGGTTTAGCCTTATAAATCCTATAAATACCGACTTTAATCGTTCACACAAACTCGCTCTTACCTCACTCTACACCAAAACTTCTGCTCTGTGAAATCGTTGCTGCCGGAGTCGTCGCCGGAATCTTTGATCAATCACCGGAGGAATCAAGCAATCTCGGTACAAACTCCTAATCACTTGTACATAATTATGTAATTGCTTAATTCAAACAGATTTTGGAAGTTAATTGTATCAGTTGGGTTCTTTTATATTTGGGGAAGAAGATGAAATGTGATTAGTATATTTATGTTTTAAAGATCCGGATATAACCGGGTTAGACACCCAGCACAGTTGGTTGGGCTTGGTGCAAACTATATTAAGGGCACGGGTTCAAGTATTGTTATGCTTACCGGTTCGGTTGTTTTAAAACCTTTTTAAAATTCCTAATTTCGGAATAACTTAAGAAGAGTATAAAGATAATTAAAATCCTGTTACTGATGGGTTAGACACGTAGCTCAGTTGGAAGAGTTGCGTGCACGTAAGCGGAAGGTCTAGAGTTCGAGTCCCAACACGCGCACATATAATCCCTATTAAACCGGTCGGATTCCCCCCTTACTATCAGGTCTGACAGTATATTTTTTATTACTATTTTTTATTTTTTTATTATTTTATTTTACTTTCAATTAAATTACTTAAATTACTCATACACCTTTCAACTAAAGGTTAATTAAATAAGTACTTAACATTACAAGCTCAAAAAGTATAAAACTACCAGCAATAACCTAACAAAAAAAATGCTTAAATAAAAATATTAACTCATATATTTATCGAACTTCATCATACTAATATTTTAGGTTAGTATTTGCTCGTCAATCAATCCCTTAATTCATGCGCATTTTTCGCCAATCAAGAAACGCACCCACTGTGAGTAAATCCTTTCAAATTCCCCTTTTTATTTATGTTTTGGGGTGTATCATGCGTGGTTTATACATTTCATTTATTTAAACATTTGTGCTACTACCATTATATGATCTAACGTGTGTTGTAAACGTTATTTGTTGTATTGCGTGTTTACATTTTCGTCAAGTTACGTGCAAATCATTCATTAGGCCCATCAGTTCCTCGTTGGAGACGAGTTGAGCATCATGTGCCTTATTAGATCGGCTCTGTTTGATTGAGCCTTGATCTCATTGTTTATCATTTGATATGTGTGTGTGTGTGCATTAATTGATATTATGTGTTTTGTGGTTAAATTTACATATACGTATACTCATATTTGGTTATGCACATTTTTATTCAAATAATCAATATAACTAACTCGTTCAAATGCTTATATAAGATTCACTCGCCAACTTTTGTTGACCCAAAAACCATTTTTACACATGATACAGGTGAACAGGTTGAAGCAAGGAACACATAGGAATTTGCCTTAAAAGAAAAATAAGGAGTTCATGAATGTTGTGTTTAGTACATGTTGTGCTTATATGTTTGATGTAATTTCTCTTTTAAATTGGAAATAATAAATATGAAACTTTATAGTAAATGTCATGAGCTTTATGAAAACCCAATCATGCCCCGACTACCATTTCCGCTGCGGGTCAGGGTGTGACAGATTGGTATCAGAGCTTTTGACTATAGGGATATAGGATAGGTTATTAGACCCTTAGAGCCTATACTATAGTCAATTAGATTTTAATTGCTTATGTGGTTACATTCAAAACTTATGATGTTTATTTGTTTCATATTTTCTATACACACAAATGAATGCAAGCACTTCCACTTTGTGTGATACTTAATGAGTTATACATATTGTCAAACATAACATGCTTACATATACATTCATCATGCATGTTTCAATTCTCACATATTCAAAACATTCTCATATTTTCTTTATTCAAGATTTTGTAGTGTTTTCGTTTTTCAATCTCATCAAAGTATGTTCTACGACGGGCATGTAGTAACTGGAAGGGTACGAGTACCAGTAGTCGAAACGTCCTGTCTAGGTTGGCAATCGTGTGAGTACGAAGGACCTATTAGGCCAAAGCATGCCACACCAACATCATGTGAACTAACCTCACTTTGAGATGTCACTGTGTCTACACCTGGACACCCTTCGACTTTATACCTTGCAATCATGTTTTACGATTTTCATTCAGGTGGCGTAAATGTTAACAGGCTAACACCAATGTGAACCCACCAGAGCCCAGTAGTCATGGGGGCCCACATGACTACCAAGGCCAAGTATGGGGACATATGGGGGGCACAAACATGAGCAAAGTCTAAGACATCCTATGGATGTAGCAAATTTATTTTTCTACATTTGTTTTTGTGGATATTCATTTTATACGACACATGACACCTATATGTCAAACTCATACTCTCGATATGTATTCCTTGTAGATGTCTTCTAGTCACTCTCGTAGAGGTAGGAGATCAAGAAAATCCTGTGAGCGCATGGCTGCCCATATCGCTCAACAAATGGCCGCCGTAATCCCCAACATCGTAGTTCAAGTTCAACAAGCCCTTACCGCTAATCCCATCAACCCAATCAACCAAGAAGATCAAAACGTTGTCAACCCTCCCCCAAATACCACTAAATGCACCTACAAGCATTTTAAATCCTGCGATCCCCCAAAATACGAAGGAACTGAAGGTGTCACTGCTCTTCTCCATTGGTATGAGGAGATGGAAAACACCTTTCTCAATTGCGACTGCCCCGATGATCGCAAGGTGCGATATGCTACTGGTCGTTTGTTCGGAGTAGCACTTACATGGTGGAATACAGAGAAGGGCAAGCGAGGTGCTGAGGATGCTATGACTTTGACTTGGGAAGATTGAGGGAGATCATGACAAGACGTTTCTGTCCAAGAAGCGAAATTAAAAAATTAAAAGATGAGTTCTACTCTTTGAAACAAAAGGAGGGCGACCACACCACATACAACAAGAGATTTCTTGAGTTGAATCAAATGGTCCCCAACTTGTTCACTCCCCTCAACCGTCTGATTGAACACTACGTTCGGGGTCTTCCTTCAAATATTCAGGATCCTGTAATAAGTACCACCCCTGCAACTTTGGAAGCAACAATGGAGTTAGCTACAGAGCTCACCGAAAACCACATTAGGAATGGAGACTTCAAGGAGGAGAAGAAGGATAAAGCATCAACCGAAACCTCAAACTCAACCCAAACCGAATCCTCTTCTCAACCTACTTCTAAGAGAAAACGAGATGGGCAAAATTTCGCTGTCACTCAAGGCAATCAACCAGCTCCACAAGCCGTACCCTTCCAAGCTATCCCAATCACTCAAGTAGCACGCAACCCTACTTACCCAAATAAGAAACCTTACATTGGACCTCACCCTCAATGCAACACCTGTTTTTATCACCATCCACCTACCATACCTTGTCGACTGTGTGCTAATTGTGGGCGTTATGGTCATTTGATCAAAACTTGTCGTACCCCTCAAAACCAAGCTTCACCCTACCCAAAACATGATTCAACCCTACCAACAACCCCAATACCCCATAGTTCTATATGTTCGAGCTTGCTTTAATTGTGGCGACCCTACCCATTTTAGAAACGCGTGCCCTAGGTTGGTTAACATCATTAACGCCCAAGCTCAAGCAAACCCAGTTAACCAAGCAAATCAAGCAAACCCAGCTCCACCACCAGCGAGAGGAAGAGCTTACAACATCAACCCTAATCCAATTGAAGATAATAACGGCGCAAACGAACAACCTAACTAGTCTTCCATCACCAAGAGTCAAGACTCAGCTCCAACCTTTAGTTCTTAACGTTTTTTTCAATCTTTGTATCCCTGTTTTAATTTGGGAATTTATGTATCCAAGAATTTTAAATGCAAATTGATATTATTGTTCTATTTCGTATCTTTACTCATTGATTTAATTTTCATATCATCATACATCACGGCGTATCTCGTTCTCATCATTTAAAAAAGTTGGGCCGTGTCTCACTTTTTCATAGACTTACCCATTCATCATAACAAACGAGAGAGGTATTGTCGTCATCCAGTCATGTATTCTTTTAGATTTGAGACTCAAGCTTTGGCTGTTGTGTTTGCTTATGTTTTAGAGTCACATAGAACTAATCATGACTTACTGAAAAAGCCAATGAAAATTTGACAAGAATATGGTGGATACGCCGCTGGTACTTCCTATATATAAGTATTCTTGTCAAAGGATCAAAAGCATTGTCATGCGGTTATGAGAAGTTCTGTGTAGGTTTTAATATTGCCATGGTTAAAGTTTTTTTTTCAACGCATCAATCCTCTCAAAACTCTTATGCATGAGAACAAATTCAGTCAATCAACTCTGTTTATCAATGTTACTCATATCTATACTTTAGGCATCAAAAAGCGATTCCTGTAGCAGGGTATTCAACCCTTACTAGGAACGTTACCGCCTCAACCAAAATCCAAAACTTCACACTCCCCTGGTTATAAACGTCAAATCTAAACATCATACCTCTCTTTTCTATTAAGAGATATTCCAGATTTTAGTCAGTGTACGTTGAGTGTAAAATCAAGGACTTGAATTTATTTGAGAACTCAAAGATTCAATGCGTGAGAAATAACCGCATCTTTTTTTTCAGTTACGGCTACTACTTAAATTTCAGGATGAAATTTCTAAAAGTAGGGATACTGTAACATTCATGTAATTCGGGTTTCGAAACCCACCCCGTTGAATAGTTGAATATTTTTGTTTTACTATAAGCCTATGGACTTTAGATATATAATCATTGTTATGTGATAATAATAACAATAATAACAATTAAAAAAAACTTAAATATTCTTTTTAGAATAAAAGAAAAGAAATTCATGTGATAAAAAATATATATAGTGTAAAAAATAAATATATTAAAAAGGGGTTCAACCGGATTCGAACCTGGGTCACTTGTGACCGCACACACAACCAATACCACTACACTGCACACACATATGTGTTGAATCAAGGAATCAACTGAAACTTATGCGTTAAAACAAGCATCTCCTCCTGAAAGTTCTGCGCATCTAGAACTGTAACTGCTCTGATCTTGTCAAAGCCGTTTCTTTCCATGGCTAACCAATCTGCAACATTGTGCATTAAGGTATTTACCGTTAGCAAATCATTGATGCTTAATTTCAACCATGAAACCGAAACCCAAATCATAACCATTAAAAATCTTGAAACTGAATGAATTAAAGGTTTAGCCTTATAAATCCTATAAATACCGAGTTTAATCGTTCACACAAACTCGCTCTTACCTCACTCTACACCAAAACTTCTGTTCTGTGAAATCGTTGCTGCCGGAGTCGTCGTCGAAATCTTTGATCAATCACCGGAGGAATCAAGCAATCTCGGTACAAACTCCTAATCACTTGTACATAATTATGTAATTGCTTAATTCAAACAGATTTTGGAAGTTAATTGTATCAGTTGGGTTCTTTTATATTTGGGGAAGAAGATGAAATGTGATTAGTATATTTATGTTTTAAAGATCCGGATATAACCGGGTTAGACACCCAGCCCAGTTGGTTGGGCTGGGTGCAAACTATATTAAGGGCGCGGATTCGAGTATTGTTATACTTACCGATTCGGTTGTTTTAAAACCTTTTTAAAATTCCTAATTTCTGAATAACTTAAGAAGAGTATAAAGATAATTAAAATCCTGTTACTGATGGGTTAGACACGTAGCTCAGTTGTAAAAGCTGTATACACGTAAACGGAAGGTCTAGAGTTCGAGTCCCAACACGCGCGCATATAATCCCTATTAAACCGGTCGGATTCCCCCCTTACTGTTAGGTCTGACAGTATATTTTTTTTGTTTATTTATTATTTTATTTTACTTTCAATTAAATTATTTAAATTACTCATACACCTTTCAACTAAAGGTTAATTAAATAAGTACTTAACATTACAAGTTCAAAGAGTATATAACTGCCAGCAATATTAACTCATATATTTATCGAACTTCATCATACTAATATTTTAGGTTAGTATTTGCTCGTCAATCAACCCCTTAATTCATGCGCATTTTTCGCCAATCAAGAAACGCACCCACTGTGAGTAAATCCTTTCAAATTCCCCTTTTTATTTATGTTTTGGGGTGTATCATGCGTGGTTTATACATTTCATTTATTTAAACATTTGTGCTACTACCATTATATGATCTAACGTGTGTTGTAAACGTTATTTGTTGTATTGCGTGTTTACATTTTCGTCAAGTTACGTGCAAATCATTCATTAGGCCCATCAGTTCCTCGTTGGAGACGAGTTGAGCATCATGTGCCTTATTAGATCGGCTCTGTTTGATTGAGCCTTGATCTCATTGTTTATCATTTAATATGTGTGTGTGTGTGTGCATTAATTGATATTATGTGTTTTGTGGTTAAATTTACATATACGTATACTCATATTTGGTTATGCACATTTTTATTCAAATAATCAATATAACTAACTCGTTCAAATGCTTATATAAGATTCACTCGCCAACTTTTGTTGACCCAAAAACCATTTTTACACATGATACAGGTGAACAGGTTGAAGCAAGGAACACATAGGAATTTGCCTTGGAAGAAAAATAAGGAGTTCATGAATGTTGTGTTTAGAACATGTTGTGCTTATATGTTTGATGTAATTTCTCTTTTAAATTGGAAATAATAAATATGAAACTTTATAGTAAATGTCATGAGCTTTGATGAAAACCCAATCATGCCCCGACTACCATTTCCGCTGCGAGTCAGGGTGTGACACAGATGATGCCAAAACAAATGTTTATTAGATCAATTTTTATTCCTCTTCAACTTATCTCTGATTAGGGATTTTAAATTACTTCTCAAATCTTTTATAGAGAGAGAGATAGAGTCATCTGCATCCTTTTCGAGTGAAAGATCCAGTAGAACTTGTGGACCTTTAATTTTCAGGCTCATGACACTGTTCATTGAGTCCTTTTCACTCCCCATTGGCCCTAACTATTCTTAATTCATGGCTTGCTCTATTGGAAGACCATTTTATATTTTTTTGAGCTTCATGGATTTACTAGGACCGATTTTATTGGAAGAGGTGAGGGAAATTATTTTCCCAAGACTTTCCCAAACAGCTCTCCTGGTTTGGCATCTTGATGCCCATACATGAGTTCATTTCTAATCCATTCCTTCCTTATCTCATCTTCATACTTTTGTAGATCTGTAGATATCTCCTTTTGCCTAGCTATGTAAAAAAACATGACCTCGGTATGTTGGAAAACAATTTAGCTAAAGAAATACAAAAGTTAAAATGGTTAGTGACCATCCATTGTAAGGGTATAATTACGTATACGTATCGACATTTATATGTGTGAAATTAGTGTGCTTATTGTAGGTTTTCTTTGTCTCTGTTCACCACCACGAGTCCCGACACATATTCATGTGCATACTCAAAATCAATCACATTTGTTCATTCCTAATTAATCACATATTATTGACAATTCTTGATCCTACAAAGTGGTATCAGAGCGCAGATTAAACAAGGGAATGATCGTTACAGTCTAGCATCATCATACGAAGAAAAACGAAAAAAAAAACAAAGCATTGAAGAAATTGTAGATTAGCGATCCTCGTTTCCGATAGAAGGCCAAGGAGAAAACGAAATGAGAGAGAATCATATCAATGTAAGCAAGGCGCCAAGAATCATCCAATAACAGCCCCAAAGCATGAATGATTTTTGAAGAAATTGATTATTTGATTATTAATCAATAGATATTGGATTCTCCGAGAATACATGCAATCAAGCGAAAGTTTCCTTAGTGACAGAAGATGATTTCAGCGACAAGAGAAGGCCATCACAATTTTTTAAGGAAACAAAATTGAAACAGAATTATTATGATTATAGGACCGAAAAAATTGGATTTATGTTCAATTCAGATAGTTGTTAATGATTATGGAGATATCCTTCATAGCAAAGTCAGATAAGTTACAATTCGATGGAGACGATGTTAACCCGCTTCAATCTTGATCGATGGATCTGGAGAGTCAAAGTCAGATACTGAAAATTGAAATTCAATCGAAGAAGGAACAAAAGGACTGCAGATTGGATGAACGAGGAGGATCAATGAAGATTAAGAATTTCTTTGATTTGTTGGAAAAAAATTAATACAAGATATACAAAAGTGATAATTAGAAAAGTCAATCCTTAAAGTTTTCATTTAGTCAGAACGGTTAATAAACGTCAATTGTAAAAGTGTAGATACCCACATGTATCCACATTTATATGCGTGAAATTCGTGTGTTTATTGTGGGTTTTTTTGTCTTTGTTTCACCACGAATCCCACTCAAAATCAATCAAAATTGTTCATTACTAATTAATCATTGATTATTGATCAATCCATGATCCTACACAACAAAGTACAAAACCGATGAATGAAAGTCATATGTATTTTGATATTGCAAAAAGTTACAAATCGGAATGTTATACAATGCATTGCTTATCAAAATGGGTGCTAGCCCACAAACTAAAAACAATATGCTTCTTTTTCAAAAACAATCGGATCTACTTGTAATTCTACATCAATGTTCACCATATGACTCAAATCCTCTAGCTTTTTTTTTTTTTTTTTTTTTGGGGGGGAGGGGGGGGGGGGGGAGGGGTGGGGTGTGGTTGCATAATTTTACACACATGGATACTGCTAGGCCGAAGGCGCATTAGTACTCAAAACGACATCGACCCTTGTACACATTTCTAATTCGGTTGACAAATGACAACTAATTCAATTATATGTATTATTTATCTTAACATTCATGTACCCATTAGGCCATATATATAAGTGTTATTTTTAAGATAAGGCTAGATAAATTAAGTGTGTGTAAGGTAGAAATGTAACAAAAAATACATAAAAATCAAATGGGTGGCAAAAATAAGGATGACTGAAGATGCTACCCTCGGTTCTGCCACAGATCAATTTCAAAACTAATATTCAATTATAAGAGAAGATAATGTGGCACCTAACCAAAGATTAGAAGATTGAGTGCTTGGATGCCTATAGGTCTTTGGTCGTTTCTAATATATTCACTTTGCCGCTAAGTACATAAATAAAATACAAAAAGTTGGCAAGCTCTCACTGTGTTAAAAAATGGTAGTTTCTGAATTGATCGTATGTTTTTGTGTTATAATGACACTTTTATTCAACTCATCACTTATACTGGATGTATAAAAGTTTCTTTAGCTTTGTAAGGGTGGCTGAGATTCCTTGTTATTCCATGTACCAAAAACTAATAGTTAATGTAGAAATTGTGGAGTACAAGAGTGGTATGTACTACATGTGTTTATAATCCCAGCCGGCCAAGAATATATATAACCACTGATGGCATATCTGATATCGCATATATACATATTCTAGTTGTCCTTTCTGTTTGTCAAAACTTTTAGAGAGAAACATTGTCTTCGGAAGACCAAAGGTCTAAGATTCTTTTGATCAGGGGGACATTTCATTTGGAGATACAATGCTTGTAAGATATCGGTTAGAAAACTTTAGAGTGTGACGATTTGTCGTACTTCATTTTTCTTGAAATGTTCACCTTTTGGATTTGTTGAACATTTAGTTAACTGGAGATCTATTTATACCAATAATATTTTGAATGAACCAACTACTTATACAACTTCTCCCCACAGTCTTTGCTTTTCTCACATAGTATATCAGTTTCACTAATAATGGGCCTACGCAAATTTCCCAAAATCATGTATACTAAGTTGGCTGTAGGTAGATACCTATCATCTTCAGCAGTCATTGATGTACCCAAAGGCCATTTCTCTGTTTATGTTGGTGAAAACGACGTGAAGAGGTTTATTGTTCCATTAGCATATCTTCAACATCCTTCTTTTCAAACCTTACTGAGCCTGGCAGAAGAGGAGTTTGGCTACGCTCATCCAATGCGAGGTCTCACGTTTCCATGCAAAGAAGAGACTTTCACCAAACTTATTGACAACATACAGTTAGCTTGATTGTGGTACTGTTGGATATAATCCCGACCACTTGGTTAAGTAAAGTTATGGGTCAAATATGTACATATGTTTAAGTAATAGTTTAGAGTCAATTGTGTATTTGTAACTAGGTTAGGGTATGACTGGCTTGTAAACGTTCAAAGGGTTACGAAACTTTAAAAGGCTAGTAAAAAATCTTAATTTTAGTTTACTATTTTATCGTTGATATTCAAGTTCTTCTAGGAAATAATTGGTATCAGAGCTTGGATTCTCTTGTGCTTGATTTCAATTCCAATAACAAATCCTCGTTCTAGAAAAGCCTTACGTAAAGGTTACAATTGAATTCGCCTCTTGTCCCACTCAAAATCGATTATTGTTGAAACCGAACACAACAAGGTGTTATTAATATTGTTTTTCTGTTTGCGAACCAGAATCTGATAAGCCGACTTTGACCCCAACAATCAAAATCAACAAAATCATATGTGCTTTGATTTTTGGAATTCCATCTTGTTTTGATCACCATGAAACTGAAGAACGAAGTAATTGGAGAACCGAGTTGATCTTGTTGCTATCTCAATTTCATCATAAGTCAGAAACAAAAAATTATTAGTTTACTCCACCTATTTTTTCTAGTCAATTATTAGTTTAAATCAAATAACTATTATGGTAAATTTGACTTATGATTAAACCAGAAGTAAAAAGGGTAAATGCACGGTACCCCTGACCGCGGGAGGGTTCTCCCTCCCCAAACTAGCTTAGCCCCATAGCTGCCTGGCGGTTACTACCCAACAGGATTATTCGGGCCGAGCTGGACTCGAACCCGCGTCCTCCCGTTTGGAATGGGTGAGGCTGGCCACTGGGCTGACACCCCATGGTTAATTAAACCAGAAGTAGAGATAATACAAAACACCAAGACAGCCTAAATCAAACACAATGTGACAAAAATGCCTAGCAACCAAAAAACCAAACACCACTTTACAAAGAGGCCTAACTAAATAAAACAACATGACCTTATTATGTTGGAAACCAATTTAGTCAAAGAAATACAAAAGTCAAAATGGTTAGTGACCGTATGTATGTACCAACATTTATATGTGTGAAATTAGTGTGTTTATTGTAGGTTCTCTTTGCCTCTGTTTCATCACCATGAGTCCCTACACATTCATGTGCGTACTCAAAATCAGCCACAATTGTTCATTTCTAATTAATCTTAAATTATTGATCAATCCCGATCCTACAAAGTGCTATCATAGCGCAGGTTTAACAACGGATTGATCGTCGCAGTCTAGCATCGCCATTACACAAAGAAAAACGAAAAAAGCGGAGCATTGAAGAAATCCTAGAGTAGTGATCCTCGTTTCCCATAGAAGGCCAAGGAGAAAAAGAAACGAGAGATAATCATGTCAATGTAGGCAGGGCGGCAAGAGGCATCGCATAACAGCCCCAAAGCAAGAATGATTTTGAAGAAATTGATTAACTGATTAAGAATCAAAAGATATTGGTTGTCCGAGAACACAGGCAATCAAGTGAAAGTTTTTTTCAGAGACATAAGAAGATTTATGCGACAAGGGAAGGCCATATATCACAATTCTTTAAGGAAACGGAGTTGCATTCGAATAATTATTGATCATAGGACTGAAAGATTGAATTTTTGTTCAATTCGATACCGGTTAAAGATTATCGAGATATCATTCATTGCAAAGGCAGATAAGTTACAATTCGACGGAGACGACGTTAACTTGCTTTAGTCTTGATCAATGGATTGTAGGGTTTTAAGGCTTAATCAAAAACAAGGAACTCACCTAAAGAGGAACTATCTACTGCTTTCAGAAAACCTACTTATAACAAGGTTCCACTAACCCACTAACTAATAATTAGGGCCACTAACCCATTAGCCCACTTACTTAATGTTGCTAAACACTTCAACATAAAAACACATGACTAATTAAAAATACTAGACTGTTGGTATCACAACTTACGGGTTCCTAGGACCATTGTGAACGGGCACGAGAACGTGTATGTTGGCAATCATAAACGTGATCATAACAAACTTCGCACCAACTAGTCTTCATGATAACAACGAATAACAAACAACTACAAACTGATTATGTAGAATCAAACTAACCGAATTAGAAATTGAAACTTGAAACTGAACCGGATATATTTTGAAACTTGGATTACATGAAACTGGAAGTTTGAAACCCTACTTATAGTTTGCGAACAAGTGTGTTGTGAAGGGATGTGTCGATTGAAGGAGGGAGATGTCGATCCCAATATAACCGTTCGTACGGTTATTCCTTCACACACACATTGTTTCAAAACAAGCCCAAACATAATAACCTAATGGACCCTAGATAAAGTATTTGACCCAATAACTAGTGTCCTACGGTCCAATACGAAATAAAACAATAAAGACATAATTGTTTGACCCATTAAACTAATAAACATAAATAACTAGCGGCCCAACTTGAATTTCGGATTTATCTTGATTATTTGATCTTCATAAATCCATTAAAAACCTGCTTTCCCAATTAAAGTAACTATTTCTACTACCTGGACTTGACCCGTCAAGATTAATCCAACATGGATCCGGAGAGTCAAACTCAGAAATTGAAAATTGAAATTCAACAGAAGAAGGAACATAAGGTCTGCAGATTGGATGAACGTGGAGAGTCAATGAAGATTAAGAATTTCTTTCATTTGTAAAAGAAACGCAAAAGTCAAAATTAGAATTGTCAAATCCGTAAGTTAGCGATAATTTAGGAGTTGCTTCATTATTTAGAATGATTAATAGACGTCAATTGTAAGGGTATAAATACCAATATGTATCTACATTTATGTGTGTGAAATAAGTGTGTTTATTGCGAGCTGCACAAATTCATGTGTATACTCGAAATCAATCACAATTGTTCATTCCTAATTAATCAAAGATTATTGATGAATCCACGATCCTACATTGAAAAGTACAAAACCCATGATTGGAACTCATATGTATTTAGATAATGTAAAAAGTTACAAATCGGAATGCTATACAATGCGATGCTTATGAAATTGGATGCTAGCCCACACATTAAATACAATATGTTTCTTTTTCAAAAGTAGTCGAATCTACTCCTAATTCTACATCAATGTCCACACTAGGACTCAAACCCTCGACCTTTTGGGTCGTGTGTGTGGGAGAGGGAGGGGGAGTTGCGTTATTTTACACACGTGGATATTGCTAGGCCAAAGGCGCATCAGTACTCAAAACGACAACGACACTTGTACACATTTCTAAAATTTATTGAAATACAACTAATACGATTAAATGTATTACTTATTTTAACATGCATGTATTCACTAGGCCATATATATAAGTGATTTTTTAAGATAAGGCTAGATAAATTAAGTGTGCGCAAGGTAGAAATTTAACAGAAAACAAATAATAATAAAATGGGAAGCAAAAATAAGGATGATTGAAGATGCTACCCTCATTTCTGCCACAGATCAATTTCAAAACTAATATTCAATTATAGAGCAGATAATTTGGCATCTAACAAACAAATTAGAAGATAAGATTGCTTGGATGCTTATAGGTCTTTGGTAGATTCTAATATATTCACTTTCCCACTAAGTACATAACTAAAATACAAAAGGCTTACAAGCTCTCGCTGTGTTCATCGCATTTATCCCACTAAGTACGATATGTGTTTATAATCCCAGCCGGCCAACAAGAATATATATATTTATCCACTGATGGCATATCTAATATCACATATATACATATTCTAATTGTCTTTTCTGTTTGTAAAAACTTCAAATCAGAAACTTTGTCTTTGGAATGACCAAAGGTCTAAGATTTTGATCAGGGGGATCATTTGGAGATACAGATGCTTGTAAGATATCGATTAGGAAACTTTAAAGAGTGTGACGACATGTCGTACTTTGGTTTTCATGAAATGTTCACCTTTGGGAGTTGTTGAGCATCTAGTTAATTAGAGATCTATTTATACCAATATTGTGTTTGAATGAACCAAAAACTTATACAGCTTCTCCCCAAAGTCTTTGCTTTTTCTCAAAATCATGTATACCAAACTTTAAAAGGCTAGTCAAAAATCTTAATTTTAGTTTACTATTCTATCTCTGATATTCAATTTCTTCTAGGCAATAATTGGTATCAGAGCTTGAATTCTCTTGTGTTTATTTTCAATTCCAATAACAAATCCTCGTTGTTGAAAAAAATCACTTAAAAGTTACAATTGAATTCGCCTCTTGTCCCACTCAAAATCGATTGCTGCTGAAACCGAACTCAATAACGTTTGTTAACATTGTTTTTTGGTTTGCAAGCAAGAATCCGATTAACCGGCTTCGACCACAACGATCAAAACCAACAAAATCATATGTGCTTTAATTCTTGGAAGCAGAGAACAAATTAATTGGAAAACCGAGTTGATGTTGTTGCTATCTCATTTTCACCAAAAGTCAGAGAAACAAAAAAAACATTAATTTAATCCACCTATTTTTTCTAGTCAAACCGTCAATTATTACTTTGAACCGGATAATTGTTATAATAATTATGATTTAATGATTAAACCAGAAGTAGAGATAATACAAAACACCAAGACATCCTAAAGCAAACACAACATGGCAAAAACGCCGAGTAACAAAAAAACCAAACAACGTTTTCCCGTCTGAACCTGTATTGACGCATGCGATTCGTTAAAATGGCGTAAACCATATAAAGAAGTCGTAAATGCTCAAAACCTTTTCAAATCTGAATGTAAGGTTAACAAACCATAATACACGAGACTCCTCCGTCATATAGTTATAACCTACATTCTATCCGGTCAACACTTAATCTAGCGAAACAATGCTTGAATCCACGTTAACCGATCAAGTCTAATGACTTATAAGGGCCCGTAAACACTTAATCTAGCGAAACAATGCTTGAATCCATTCACTCTGGACTATAGAGCCCTCTATTAATTGCATCGTAGGCATAAAGTTTGAGTATGGTTGTACTACACACTTAATACGTTGTGTTCTATGCTAGTACAAGTAAATACTTTTTAACTACTTTTACCAAAACTTGGGATATAGTATATCCCCTTGGTTCGGGTATTGTAAGGGGCTAAATGTCTTCATAATGCAACAATCTGAGCTAATCCGTATTGTTTGATAACAAAAAACGATTGGGGTTAATAGTACCGTATCCGGGTTCACCGATTCATAATTGTAATGGCCATAAGTGCACGATGTAGGCATAGACCTGACAGTAACATAATATGGTGGGTATATTGATTTCCATCCCAGTTCCGAACATGACAAGCATGTAAATCTAGTAACAAGGATACTTGTCCCAATGAAAAATAAATGTTTTAAAATTGAGTCGGTTAACTCTATTTACTAGCGAAAGCTGACGTATTTGTAAAGACTGACTTACAAGTGAGGAACCTAGATAATAGGTTGGATAAGGCTGGGTCTATAGCTTTGGAATTTGCGACTCCAATGGCCAAGGCCTATGATGTCTCAAAGTCCATTTTACTTTGATCCTCCCTTTGGGATACCTTGTATCGAACATTTGATACCTAAAGTTTTAATATAATTTCGGAGTTTTAAATACTTATACTTTACTATTACATAACTCCGTACTTTCGTTGGGCTGTGAAACTGATATACAATCGTCACACTGAAATCTCATATCCGGGCCCACCGGAAACACCGGTTGTGACATAGTCGGCAGCCAAGAATATGCATCGATAGCATATATGTTATATCATATATCCATATTCATTGTCTTTTCTGATAAAAGCAAAACTAGGATATGTGGGCTTTGGAAAAGATGTAAGGTTCACTTGGATCATTTGGTGGTACATATGCTTCAATTTCATCTTTGGAAGGACCAAAAGGGTAAGATACTTGATCACTTGGATCATTGGTGATACAGATCCTTCAGTTTCGTCTTGGAAGAACCAAAGGTGTAAGATACTTGACTTGCCGTACTTCAATTCCCTTGGAATTAATGGCCTAGTTCAACAGAGATCTATTTATACCAATATTGGGTTTGAATGAGCCTATCTCACCTAATTCTTAGCTTCTGCTCTCACATATTCGATATCATTTTAACTGATTATGGGCCTTCAAAAGATTTCCCAAAATCAAGTATACTAAGCTTGCTATAGGGAGATACCAATCATCTTCAGATGTACCCGAAGGCCATTCCTGTGTGTATGTTGGTGAAAACAACATGAAGAAGTTTGTAGTTCCAGTAGAATATCTTAAACATCCTTCAGTTCAAACTTTGTTGGACCTAGCAGAAGAGGAATTTTGCTATTCTCATCCGATGGGAGGTCTCACGCTCTCATGCAAAGAACAAACTTCCATTCAGCTCGTTGAGAGTATACACTTAACATGATTGTGGTCTGATAAGAGAACATGTCCATTTTTTTGCAATGTAACTGTAATACATTTAGGAGATTTTTTCTTTCTACGCAGCTTTTCATAGTAATCCCCAGGATTAGTACCCTTCTAAATATGAGTCTGTATAATATTATACTAAATCTTTACAAGTTTCTGTTATCTATTTTTACTGTCATTTGTAGTTTGCTTAATTATTTTTGGAACAGCAAAAGAACAATTGTTAAATGAGAAGCTAAAGCCTAAAGCAAGGGAACAATATAGCCTAAAGCAAGCACATCAAATAACAAAAAACTAGAAACCCCAAAACCATACACTACTACCGAAAGATGCCTAACTAAATAACGCAACATGTCATTTGTTGGGTTAATCTTGACAGGTCAATGGGTACGGGTTGGATAATTGGAACGGGTCAGTAGCTTAGTGGGTCACGGGTCAAAGATGGGTCAGCAGAGGCTTGCGGTTTCTGTCTAATTTAATCACATGTTTATTTGGGTTTTGTTAGTAAAGTAGTGGGCTTTTAACAATGGTCATATTTTGCTTGTAACTCCCGTTCACGTTTGCGTGGTGGGGGACTAGTAGATTATACTATCTATTACCATTTAATTACCTGAATGGTTTTTCAATTGTAGTCACAGTTTTAGTTTCCTATCAATGAAAAGAGTTGATCAACATGTTGTGTTTTTCTTGTTTACTCATCAGGGCCTGAACCAACATCATTAAAGTACAAAAACGCTTGATGGGAACTTAGATGCTCCATTGAAATCCAGTAACAAAGAATATGCATAGATAACATATAATGTTATAAAATATATTAGTATACGTTGTCTTTTTTAATTACAGCAAAACAAGGATACTTGTCTTTGGAAAAGCTGTAAGATTCTGGATCCCTTGGTGATACCTATGCTTCAAGTTCTTCTTTGCAAGGACCAAATGCATAAGATTCTTGATCTCTTGGATCATTTGATGATACAGATGCTTCATTTTCATCTTTGGAAGTACCAACGGTGTAAGATGCTTGACAACTTGGTGTACTTCAATTTCCTTGAAATTCTCTCCTTGTGGAAGGGTTTAATTCGTTAACTAGAGATCTATTTAAACCAATATCGAGTTTGAATGAACCCTCAATTACTCATTGAGCTTCTTTCCAAATTCTTAGCTCCTGGTCTCACATAGTATCACTTTCACTGGCCATGGGCATACACATATTTCCTAAAACCATGTATACTAAGTTGTCTATACGGAGATACCAATCATCTTCACATGCCATTGATGTACCTAAAGGCCATTTCTCTGTGTATGTGGGTGAAAACAGCCCCAAGAGATTTGTAGTTCCTTTAGCGTATCTTAAACATCCTTCATTTCAAACCTTGTTGAACCTGGTAGAAGAGGAGTTTGGCTATGATCATCCAATGGGGGTCTCACATTCCCGTGCAAAGAGGAGAGTTTCATTGAGCTTGTTGAGAATATACGGTTAACATGATTGTAGTCTGAAAAGAGAACATGACCATAACTTTTTGCAATGTAATTGTAAACATTTAGGAGTTTATTTTTTTCTTTTTCTTTCAGCATAGCTTTTAATGGTTACACCCATGGTTATAACCAATGATAGCATACTGATTCGTTACAAGTTTCTACTATTTCTAACTCACATGGTCATTTATTAATTTGCTTGACTGTTTTCTTTTTGGAACTGCAAAAGAAAAAAAATAAAAAAAATAAAAAAAATAAAATAAAGTACGTGAATTACTAGTGAGAGACAAAAGCAAAGCACCAATATTAATGTACATAGCCTAAGAGCATTTGCATCACTTTCACTATTTTTACTTTATAATTACACTAAAAATAACTATATACTTTGTTTTTCAATTAAGTAATATTTTTGTACATTTCTTGTTACTTTCTCTTCATTCACTCATAACACTTTCAATACATATTAAAAATTACAGAGGATGAACAGTGTCCTCTAAAATATTCTCCTAAAATATAGGGATAAAGAGTAACATTTTTTCTCTCCTTCACTCACAAACACTTATAGAAGATGCCGAAGTAAATAACATAACAAGTCATTAAGTACAAAAGCGCCTGAATGAAATTAGACGCACCTTGAGATCTAGTATTAAATAAACCCAAGTCTGAATTCAGAATGTATTTGTTATACGACCTAGACTAATTTGGGTTCTAAATAATGCTAAGGTAAAGCGAAAATTACAATGGAAACTACAACTTATTGATTCGACCAATGTGATATGTATCCTTAAACCATTTTTCCACACCGACCCCTGTCAACTACTAGCATACCTTTATTAACTCTCCATGGATGATTAGCAGATAGAACTTAGTGAATTTTCAAAGATTTAATGTAACTAGAAAGAATTAATGGTTGGTACACAAGAAACACAATTATCTAGTAATGTAGCATATGAAAAGCGATAGGTGTGCAAAATGATGTTCTTTTTACAAACCACATGATCTTTAAGTTTTCCTACCTAACCCTTGTACATGTATAGTAGCTTAAAATACCGCATCATTTGATCTTCACTAAATCCATTTCAAAGCAACAGCCATAAGACATTAATCTGTATTTTGATCATACAATTTTCTGTAACATTTGTTCATAGTCAATACATGTATCTATACCTAAATGAACCGGTATCTCCAAAACGTTCCAACACTAGGGTAAACACTGACACAGACTAATTAACAATAATTTTACTTACACCTCTACACACTTACAATATACAAGACCCTTATTATAACAATGACATTAGACACTTATATATATTCAATATATAATAAGTTTAGTTTCATCTACACAGACTAATTAACACGAATTTTACTTACACCTCTACACACTTACAATATACAAGACCCTTATTATAACAATGACATTAGACCCTTATATATATTTAATATATTTTTCATCTACAATATAATCATACAAAAATGTTACTTCAATGTCTCAGCCATGTAGTAACATTCCTTCTTAAACCAAGAAATTTATATCATTTGAACCAATCATAATTGCATGATATATCAAAGCTGACACTAATTTCCAAAAATTTCTAGATAATTCTATATGTTGGAGCATTGTGTACGTAGTATGGACTATATGTTTTTATAGTCCCAACCGGCCGCCACGAAATAGAGAACATAAGGCGTATTTTCTTTTGGGGCGGTTGTGAAGAGAAAGATAGGATGAGTTGGATGGCGTGGGAAAAGGTCATCATCTATACCGATTTCGGCGGGGTCGGGATTGGGTCTCTCCAAGACACCAATTTGGCCATGTTAGCAAAATGGTGGTGGCGTTTCAAGACATAACCTAATGTGTTGTGGAGAAAGCTCATTTGGGCAATAAATAGCGGTTCTTGGGATTGGGAGTTTATTCCTCGATTGCTCACTAATGCGGGACCTTGGAAGCAAATTGCAAATGTAAACGTTGACCTTAGTTGGGTAAATATAAACTTGACCCGGTCTATTGTTGGAATTGTGGGAAATGGCGACTCAATTTTATTCTGGTTTGATGTGTGGCTTGGGCCTTGTAGTCTAAGGAATGCGTTCCCTAGTCTCTTTGCTCTCGAAAAACATAAAACTTGTACGGAGGCGGATAGAGTGGAAATGGTGGCTGGAGCGTACAACTACATTTGGAAATGGGCACGAGTCAATTTGTCTAAGCAGGAAAATGTGGATCTTCTGGGCTTGTTGGGCCTCTTGGCTACGGTTCCTCTAACCCAGTATGAGGACCGGTGGCGTTGGGTCCTTAACAACTCAGGGGAGTTCTCGGTTAAATACAAAAAAGTCTTATGGCCGATCACGGGCTAGTGCAACCCCGGTACAAGCTTTTTTGGAACCCTTGGGTGCCTAAAAAAGTCCGTTTTGTGGCTTGGCGTGCTTTGTGGAATCGTCTTCCCACCACGGACGCTCTAAGGAATCGGAATGTGATCATTCAGGATGTGATGTGCAGACTTTGTGGGGACTACACAGAGACTACGGAACATGTTTTTTACAGGCTGTCAATTTAACAAAACTGTCTAGCAAGTGGTGTTCCAGTCGTGGAAGGCTCCTCCCTTCTATGCTTTTCATGTCAGTGACCTTCTGTTGATGCATGAGACGCTAGGAGGCTCTGATAATCGGAAAAAATCACCCAAGCTCTTGTTTAATGTGGTGATGTGGAGTGTTTGGCAGAGCAGAAACGAGGCAGTGTTCAGCTCTAAAGTTCCTTCTGTGTCTAAGGTAGTGGATGAAGTGAAGGCGCTTGGCTTCATATGGATCAGAAACCGGGCTAGAAGAATCGGTCTCAACTGGGACCAGTGGAGCAGTTTTAATGTCTGAGTTTTTATTGTTTTTTTTTTCTGTTCAGCTTGCTTGCTTTTCTTCCTTTGCTCGGGTTTGTTAGCCTCTAGCGTGTATTGTACTTTTATCATCTCTTTGCTGGTTAGCGGGTATTAATATAAGTTTTGTTGATCTTTCAAAAAAAAAAAATTATGTTCATATTCATCATCCATTGCTTATTAAAGTAAAACATTGGGATCTTTGGAGAAGATGTAAGATTCTTGATCCCTTGGATCATTTGGTAATATATATGCTTCAATTTCTTCAATTGAATAATCAAAACGTGTAAGATTCTTGATCCCTTGGATCATTGGGTGGTGCAGATGCTTTAATATTGAAAGTATCAACCGTGTAAGATACTTGATAACTTGGTTTACTTCAATTTCAAGAATTTCCTTGAAATGTTCATCTTGTAGGGGTTTTTTTCTATATTGATGTTGATGTAAAAAGTATCTATTAAAATGGTGTTGATAGAAAATATTTACTGAGAAAGTGTTTTAAATATTTATTTGTTTCACACTCCTAAATTTATTGGACAAATTTGATTCATTAAATAATTGTTGATTTAATTATGTAATGGATCTCTTATACCTAATTTATATTTTTAAGTATCTTACAAAACATGATTTTTTTAAACTTTCTTAAAGAGAACCTATTTTAAAAATCTAAAAGTCTATATTTAATACAAAAACTATTACGTGTGATTCTAACAACTCTAGTTATACCCTTTTAATAATGTATTTAATTAAAAGGACTGAAAATCACACAAATTTATATATATTTATTGTTAAAATTCCTTTCGATTATGTTATTCTATATACATAACGCAGTACAGTTACTTATTTTTCCAAACTTTAGTTTATATTTTTTTAATCACGTACCTATTCCATTGTTAGCTTTTTTTCTTTTGTTTTTTCTTTTTAAATCAAGTTCTCATGCTTTGAGTTATGCAGTTTTTATTCCTTCCATTAGTAAATTTATAGTTTTACCAGTAAATGAAAAAGCTTTATGTTATTATTATTATTTTTTTACATAAAAGATGTTTGTGGATTTAACTACAACAGGTAACATTTAAAATCTAAATCATGTTTTTAGTAAAAATCTTTGTAAGAATAACCTACACAAAAATTATGTATTTCGTGTGAGGACAAATGAGTTTGAAGGTTCGAATGTAATCTTTACCCCATTCTCAAAGTGTCCTACATTAACTAATGCATTTAGTTTTAGAAAAGAAAAAACTATATCATGTTATTTATGTATTAAAAAAACATTAGCTGACCGAATTATTTATTTTAACATGCATGTATTCACTAGGCCATATATAAGTAATATTTTTAAGATAAGGCTAGATAAATTAAGTGCGCGCAAGGTAGAAATTTAACAGAAAACAAATAATAATAAAACGGGAAGCAAAAGTAAGGATGACCGAAGATGCTACCCTCATTTCTGCCACAGATCAATTTCAAAACTAATATTCAATTATAGAGTAGATAATTTGGCATCTAACAAACAAATTAGAAGATTGAGGCTTGGATGCTTATAGGTCTTTGGCAGATTCTAATATATTCACTTTCCCACTAAGTACATAACTAAAATACAAAAGGCTTACAAGCTCTCGCTGTGTTCATCGCATTTATCCCACTAAGTAGATATGTGTTTATAATCCCAGCCGGCCAACAAGAATATATATTTATCCACTGATGGCATATATGACATCACATATATACATATTCTAATTGTCTTTTCTATTTGTAAAAACTTCAAAACAGAAACTTTGTCTTCGGAAGGACCAAAGGTCTAAGATTCTTTTGATCAGGGAGATCATTTGGAGGTACAAATGCTTGTAAGATATCGACTAGGAAACTTTATAGAGTGTGACGACTTGTCATACTTCGGTTTTCTTGAAATATTCACATCTTGGACTTGTTGATCATCTTGTTAATTAGAGATCTATTTATACCAATATTGTGTTTGAATGAACCAACAACTTATACAGCTTCTCCTCAAATTCTTTGCTTTTTCTCAAAATCATGTATACCAAACTTTAAAAGGCTAGTCAAAAATCTTAATTTTAGTTTACTATTTATTCTCTGATAATCAAGTTCTTCTAGGCAATAATTGGTATCAGAGCTTGGATTCTCTTGTGTTTATTTTCAATTCCAATACAAATCCTCGTTGTTGAAAAAATTCTCTTAAACGTTACAATTGAATTAGCCTCTTGTCCCACTCAAAATCGATTGCTGCTGAAACCGAACACAATAACGTGTTGTTAATATTGTTTTCTGGTTTGCAAACAAGAATCCGATTAGCCAGCTTCGACCACAACGATCAAAATCAACAAAATCATATGTGCTTTAATTCTTGGAAGCAGAAACGAGGCAGTGTTCAGCTCTAAAGTTCCTTCTGTGTCTAAGTTACTGGATGAAGTGAAGGCACTTGGCTTCGTATGGATCAAAACCGGGATAGAAGAATCAGTCTCAACTGGGACCAGTGGAGCAGTTTTAATGTCTGAGTTTGTATTGTTTTTTTTTCCTGTTCAGCTTGCTTGCTTTTCTGCCTTTGCTCGGGTTTGTTAGCCTCTAGCGTGTACTGTACTTTTACCATCTCCTTGCTGGTTAGCGGGTATTAATACAAGTTTTGTTGGTCGTTCAAAAAAAAATTATATTCACATATCTTCATATTCATCATCCTTTACTTATTAAAGTAAAACACTAGGATCTTTGGAGAAGATGTAAGATTCATGATCCCTTGGATCATTTGGTAATAAATATGCTTCAGTTTCTTCAATTGAATAATCAAAACGTGTAAGATTCTTGATCCCTTGGATCATTGAGTGGTGCAGATGCCTTAATATTGGAAGTACCAACCGCGTAAGATACTTGATAACTCGGTATACTTCAATTTCCTTGAAATGTTCACCTTGTAGGAGTTTTTTTTTTCTTATAGTGGTGTTGGTGGAAAAGGTATTTACTAAAATGATGTTGATAGAAAAATATTTATTAAAATAACGTTTATAATTATTTATTTGTTTCTCACTCCTAACCTTATTGGACAAATTCAATTCATTAAGTAATTGTTGATTTAGTTATGTATTGGATCTCTTATACCTAATTTATATTTTAAGAATCTTACAAAACATGATTTTTTTTAAAGTTACATAAAGCAAACCTATTTTAAAAATCAAAAAGTCTTATTTAATACAAAAAAACTATTACGTGTGATTCTAACAACTCTAGGATCCTACCTTTGGGATACCTTGTATCATTCGATACCTAAAGTTTTAATATAATTTTGGAGTTTAAATACTTATACTTTACTATTACATAACTCTGTACTTTTGCTGTGCTATGAAACTGATATACATTCGTCACACTAAAACCTCACATCCAGGCCCACTGGAAACACCGGTTGTGACATAGTCGGCAGCCAAGAATATGCGTCGATAGCATATATGCTATATCATATATTCATATTCATTGTATTTTCTTATTAAAGCAAAACTAGGATGTATGGGCTTTGGAAAAGATGTAAGGTTCACTTGGATCATTTGGTGGTACATATGCTTCAATTTCATCTTTGGAAGGTCCAAAAGGGTAAGATACTTGATCACTTGGATCATTGGTGATACAGATCCTTCAGTTTCATCTTGGAAGAACCAAAGGTGTAAGATACTTGACTTGCCGTACTTCAATTCCCCTGGAATTAATGGCCTAGTTCAACAGAGATCTATTTATACCAATATTGGGTTTGAATGAGCCTATCTCACCTGATTCTTAGCTTCTGCTCTCACATATTCAATATCATTTTAACTGATTATGAGCCTTCAAAAAATTTCCTAAAATCAAGTATACTAAGCTGGCTATAGGGAGATACCAATCATCTTCAGATGTACCGGAAGGCCATTTCTGTGTGTATGTTGGTGAAAACAACATGAAGAGGTTGGTAGTTCCATTAGAATATCTTAAACATCCTTCAGTTCAAACTTTGTTGAACCTATCAGAAGAGGAATTTTGCTATTCTCATCCGATGGGAGGTCTCACGCTCTCATGCAAAGAACAAACTTCCATTCAGCTCGTTGAGAGTATACACTTAACATGATTGTGGTCTGATAAGACTACATGTCCATTTTTTTTGCAATGTAACTGTAAAACATTTAGGAGATTTTTTCTTTCTATGCAGCTTTTCATAGTAATCCCCAGAATTAGTACCCTTGTAAATATGAGTCTGTATAAATAATATTATACTAATTCGTTACAAGTTTCTGTTATCTATTTTTACTGTCATTTGTTAGTGTGCTTAATTATTTTTGGAACAGCAAAAGAACAATTGTTGAATGAGAAGCTAAAGCCTAAAGCAAGGGAACAATATAGCCTAAAGCAATCACATCAAATAACATAAAACTAGAAACCCCAAAACATACACTGCTACAGAAAGATGCCTAACTAAATAACGCAACATGTCATTTGTTGGGTTAATCTTGACAGGTTAAAGGGTACGGGTTGGATAATTGGAACGGGTCAGTAGCTTAGTGGGTCACGGGTCAAAAATGGGTCAGCAGAGGCTTGCGGTTTCTGTCTAATTTAATCACATGTTTATTTGGGTTTTGTTAGTGAAGTAGTGGGCTTTTAACAATGGTCATATTTTGCTTGTAACCCCGTTCACGTTTGCGTGGTGGGGGACTAGTAGATTATACTATCTATTACCATTTAATTACCTGAATGGTTTTTCAATTGTAGTCACAGTTTTAGTTTCCTATCAATGAAAAGAGTTGATCAACATGTTGTGTTTTTCTTGTTTACTCATCAGGGCCTGAACCAACATCATTAAAGTACAAAAACGCTTGATGGGAACTTAGATGCTCCATTGAAATCCAGTAACAAAGAATTTCATGTCTGAATGCAAAGGTATAATCGGAGTGGAATTATTGTACAACCTTGACTATTTCTAGTTCATAATAATGGCTAAGTAAAGCGCTTGATTGAAACTCGGACACGCCTTTGAGATCTAGTAATAAACAAAACCAAGTCGGAACGCCCATATCATGAAAATGGAATTATAACACGACCTGTACTTTTTATGGGTCCTAAATAATGGCTAAAGTGAAGTGAATATTTCAAAAGAAACTAAATATTATTTTGAATTTTCTTTTGCAGACCACCTTTTACTACACAAGGCGTATGTTGTGACGCACAAAAGGGAGTTACTTTAGGGGATTAATCTAACCGCTTGTTCTCGAATCAAGGAACGAGTTGGTTAGTTCATCTAAGAAAAGGAGCGTTGCTAGAGTTTTTGAAGACATCAAATCTTTCTGCGATGTAATTTCTGACCTTTTTAGTGTAACATATTGGATTTTTAAGAGTTCGGCCTATTTTGAGAGTCCGACCCCACAACTGAGGTTCGTCAAGCTCCACCACTGCAAAGATTTAGTTTGGTTGGATTGCATTGAAACCCCTTGTAATTTGGTTTTGTTCTTTGGTTGTTGGTTTGTTTTCTAGCTTCTTGCTTTGTTTTAATGAAATTTTCCACTCCAAAAAAAGACTATAATTTATTGATTCAAGGTGGTGATCTATATTCTTATCAAATTTGCCCCTTTTAACAAGTGGTACCTTATTATTAAGACTGCACGCTTGATGATAATCGTATTTAAGTTACTAAATTTTTAAAAATATCAAGTAACTAGAAATAGTTTCAAAATCGTACCAAACATAATTTATCTAGTAATGTTGTATAAGAGAAGCAATCTTTTGGTGTACTGCAATATGAATTTTTTTTTACCAAACAACATGATATATTTGAGTTTAAATCATATACGTCCTTGAGAATGTTTTTCAACCTAGCTAACCCTTGATTACAAAACAAAACCCAACATTTATAGTAGCTTAAATAACTGCATATCATTTGATCTTCTCTAAATCCATAACACAAGCGAGAAACCATAACATCTGAACTAGTCATACTTACATGATCTATGGATATAATATTAATTTCTTAATATTTTGAGTTTATTATGTGTTGGACTATCTGTGTAGTACAAACGGTATATGTTTATAGTCCCAACCGGCCACAAAGAATATGGATAGATAACATATGTGTTATAAAATATATTAGTATACGTTGTATTTTTAATTACAGCAAAACAAGAATACTTGTCTTTGGAAAAGCTGTAAGATTCTGGATCCCTTGGTGATACATATGCTTCAAGTTCGTCTTTGCAAGAACCAAAGGCATAAGATTCTTGATCTCTTGGATCATTTGATGATGCAGATGCTTCAATTTCATCTTTGGAAGTACCAACGGTGTAAGATGCTTGACAACTTGGTGTACTTCAACTTCCTTGAAATTCTCTCCTTGTGGAATGGTTTAATTCGTTAACTAGAGATCTATTTAAACCAATGTCGAGTTTGAATGAACCCTCAATTACTCATTGAGCTTCTTTCCAAATTCTTAGCTCCTGCTCTCACATAGTATCACTTTCACTGACCATGGGCATACACATATTTCCTAAAACCATGTATACTAATTTGTCTATAAGGAGATACCAATCATCTTCACATGCCATTGATGTACCTAAAGGTCATTTCTCTGTGTACGTGGGTGAAAACAGCCCCAAGAGATTTGTAGTTCCTTTAGCGTATCTTAAACATCCTTCATTTCAATCCTTGTGGAACCTGGTAGAAGAGGAGTTTGGCTATGATCATCCAATGGGAGGTCTCACATTCCCGTGCAAAGAGGAGAGTTTTATTGAGCTTGTTGAGAATACACGGTTAACCGACTAAGAGTCTGATAAGAGAACATGACCATAACTTTTTGCAATGTAATTGTAAACATTTAGGAGTTTTTTTTTCTTTTTCTTTCTGCATAGCTTTTCATGGTTACACCCATGGTTATAACCAATGATAGCATACTGATTCGTTACAAGTTTCTACTATTTTCTAACTCTCATGGTCATTTATTAATTTGCTTGACTCTTTTCTTTTCGGAACTGAAAATAAAATAAAAAATAAAAAGTTACCTGAATTACTAGTGACAAGCAAAAGCAAAGCACCAATATTGATATATATGGCCTAAGAGCATTCGCATCCCTTTCACTCATAAACACTTTCAATATATATAAAAAAATTTCAGAGGATGAACTATGTCCTCTAAAATATTTCCCTAAAATATAGGGATGAAAAGTAATATTTCTTCTCTCCTCCACTCACAACCACTTATAGAAGATGCCCAAGTAAATAACACAACAAGTCATCAAGTACAAAAGCGCCTGAATGAAATTAGACGCACCTTGAGATCTAGTATTAAATAAACCCAAGTCAGAATTCAGAATGTAATTATTATACGACCTAGACTAATTTGGGTTCTAAATAATGCTAAGGTAAAGCGAAAATTACAATGGAAACTACAACTTATTGATTCGAGCAATGTGATATGTATCCTTAAACCATTTTTCCACACCGTCAACTACTAGCATACCTTTATTAACTCTCCATGGATGATTAGCAGATAGAACTTAGTGAATTTTCAAAGATTTAATGTAACTAGAAAGAGTTAATGGTTGGTACATAAGAAACACAATCTAGTAATGTAGCATATGAAAAGCGATAGGTGTGCAAAATGATGTTCTTTTTACAAACCACATGATCTTTAAGTTTTCCTACCTAACCCTTGTACATGTATAGTAGCTTAAAATACCGCAACATTTGATCTTCACTAAATCCATTTCTAAGCAACAGCCATAAGACATTAATCTGTATTTTGATCATACAATTTTTGTAACATTTGTTCATAGTCAATACATGTATCTATACCTAAATGAACCGGTATCTCCAAAACGTTCCAACACTAGGGTAAACAATGACCCAGGCTAATTAACACGAATTTTACTTACACCTCTACACACTTACAGTATACAAGACCCTTATTATAACAATGACATTAGACCCTTATATATATATATTTAATATCTAATAAGTTTAGTTTCATCTACATAATCATACAAAAATGTTACTTCAATGTCTCAGCCATGTAGCAACGTTCCTTCTTAAACCAAAAAATTTATATCATTTGAACCAATCATAATTGCATGATATATCAAAGCTGACACTAATTTCCAAAAATTTCTAGATAATTCTATATGTTGGAGTATTGTGTACATAGTATGGACTATATATTTTTATAGTCCCAACCAGCCGCCACGAAATAGAGAGCATAAGGCGTATTTTCTTTTGGGGCGATAGTGAAGAGAAAGATAAGATGACTTGGATGGTGTGGGAAAAGGTGATCATATCTACCGGAAATCGGGGTCGGGATTGGGTCTCTCCAAGAAACCAATTTGGCCATGTTAGCAAAATGGTGGTGGTGTTTCAAGACGGAACCTAATGTGTTGTGGAGAAAGGTCATTTGGGTGATACATAGCGGTTCTTGGGATTGGGAGTTTATTCCTCGAGTGCTCACTAATGCGGGACCTTGGAAGCAAATTGCGAATGTAATCGTTGACCTTAGTCGGGTAAATATAAACTTGACCCGGTCTATTGTTTGTGGCAAATGGCGACTCGATTTTATTCTGGTTTGATGTGTGGCTTGGGCCTTGTAGTCTGAGGAATGCGTTCCCCAGTCTCTTTGCTCTAGAAAAACATAAAACTTGTACGGTGGCGAATAGAGTGCAAATGGTGGCTGGAGCGTACAGCTACATTTGGAAATGGGCGCAGGTCAATTTGTCTCAGCAGGAAAATGTGGATCTTCTGGGCTTGTTGGGCCTCTTGGCTACAGTTTCTCTAACCCAGTATGAGGACCGGTGGCGTTGGGTCCTTAACAACTCAGGGGAGTTCTCGGTTAAATGCATAAAAAGTCTTATGGCCGATCACGGACTAGTGCAACCTCGGTACAAGCTTTTTTGGAACCCTTGGGTGCCTAAAAAAGTTTGTTTTGTGGCATAGCGTGCTTTGTGGAATCGCCTTCCCACCACGGACGCTCTAAGGAATTGGAATGTGATCGTTCAGGATGTGATGTGCAGACTTTGTGGGGACTACACGGAGACTACGGAACATGTTTTTACAGGCTGTCAATTTAACAAAACTGTCTAGCAAGTGGTGTTCCAGTGGTGGAAGGCTCCTCCCTTCTATGCTTTTCATGTCAGTGACCTTCTGTCGATGCATGAGACGCTAGGAGGCTCTGATAATCGGAAAAAAATCACCCAAGCTCTTGTTTAATGTGGTGATGTGGAGTGTTTGGCAGAGCAGAAACAAGGCAGTGTTCAGCTCTAAAGTTCCTTCTGTGTCTAAGATAGTGGATGAAGTGAAGGCGCTTGGCTTCATATGGATCAGAAACCGGGCCAGAAGAATCGGTCTCAACTGGGACCAGTGGAGCAGTTTTAATGTCTGAGTTTGTATTGTTTTTTTTTCTGTTCAGCTTGCTTGCTTTTCTGCCTTTGCTCAGGTTTGTTAGCCTTTAGAGTGTATTGTACTTTTACCATCTCCTTGCTGGTTAGCAGGTATTAATATAAGTTTTGTTGGTGGTTAAAAAAAATTATCTTCACATATATTCATATTCATCATCATTTACTTATTAAAGTAAAACACTAGGATTTTTGTAGAAGATGTAAGGTTCTTGATCCTTGGATCATTTGGTAATAAATATGCTTCAGTTTCTTCATTGGAATGATCAAAACGTGTAAGATTCTTGATCCCTTGGATCATTGGGTGGTGCAGATGCTTTAATATTGGAAGTACCATCCCTGTAAGCTACTTGATAACTTGGTCTACTTCAATTTCCTTGAAATGTTCATCTTGTAGAAGTTTTTTCTTTTATTGCTGTTGATGAAAAATGTATTTACTAAAATGGTGTTTATAGAAAAATATTTATCAAAATAGTATTTATTAATATTTATTTATTTCTCACTCCTAACCTTATTAGACAAATTCAATTCATTAAATAATTGTTGATTTAATTATGTATTGGATCTCTTATACTTAATTTATATTTTAAGTATTTTTCAGAAAGGATTGACGGCGCAGCTTGTTGCCCGGCTACCTTCTGTTTTGATGTAACTTGTCAAGTTTTCTGAATTTAAAATAAAACAAAATAGGATGGAAAAAAAAAATGAATTTACTTAAAGAGAACCTATTTTAAAAATCTAAAAGTCTATATTTAATACAAAAACTAGTACGTGTGATTCTTACAACTCTAGTTATACCCTTTTAATAATGTATTTAATTAAAAGGACTGAAAATCACACAAATTTATATACATTTACTGTTAAAATTCCTTTCGATTATGTTATTCTATATACATAACACAGTACACTAAATTATTTTTCTAAACTTTAGTTCATATTTTTTTAATCACGTTCCTATTCCACTATTAGCTTTTTTCTTTTGTTTTTTTTTTTAAATCAAGTTCTCATGCTTTGAGTTAGGCAGTTTTTATTCCTTCCATTGGTAAATTTATAGCTTTACCGGTAAATGAAAAAGTTTTTTGTTATCATTATTTTTTTATATAAAAAATGTTTGTGGATTTAACTACAACAGGTAAATCTAAATCATGTTTTTAGTAAAATATTTTGTAAGAATAACCTACACAAAAATTATGTATTTCGTGTGAGGACAAATGAATGAGTTTGTAGGTTCGAATGCAATCTTTACCCCATTCTCAAAGTGTCCAACATTAACTAATGCATTTAGTTTAAGAAAAAAAAAACTATATCGTGTTATTTATGTATTAAAAACATTAGATAACGGAATTATAACAATGGACGCATATTATTTAAGTGAATTTTAAATTTAGTATAGTTTCAGTTTTTTTATTATATACTTAATATGAGGGTATAATGAAAGTCATTCGAATCACACGAAGGTTTTTTTCTTATTAACTACAGAAATTTTGAATTTTAAAACAAGTTTTAAGTAGATTTTATTTAAAATAGTTTTTATTAAGATTCTTAGAAAAATTAGTTATGTGAAATACCCAATACTAGGATTAAATTAATATTTATTTAATGAATTTAATTTATCCAATGAGGTTAAGGGTGAGAAACACATAAATATTTAAAAACATCATTTTGGTAAATATTTTTCCAACAATACTATTTTGGTAAATACTTTTGCCACCAACACCAATATGAGAAAAAACTCCACCTTGTGATATAATTTAGTTAATTAGAGATCTATTTAAACCAATGTTGAGTTTGAATGAATCCTCAATTACTCATTGAGCTTCTGTCCCATTAAGTTCTTAGTCCTTGCTCTCACATAGTATCAATTTTACTGATCATGGGTATACACAAATTTCCTAAAATCATGTATAATAAGCTGGATATAGGGAGATGCCAATCGTCTTCACATGTCATACCTAAAGGCCATTTTTCTGTGTTTGTGGGTGAAAACAGCCTCCTCAAGAGGTTTATAGTTCCTTTAGCATATCTTAAACATCCTTCATTTCAAACTTTGTTGAACATCGCGGAAGAGGAGTTTGGCTATGCTCATCCCATGGGAGGTCTCACGTTCCCTTGCAAAGAAGAGACTTTCATTGAGCTTTTTGAGAATATACGTTAATTAACATGATGTCTTATAAGAAAACATGACCATTTTTTGCATTGTAACTGTAAACATTTAGGAGTTTTTTTTTCTTTCAACGTCGCTTTTCATGGTTATACTCGTGGTTATTACCAAAGAAGGTATATGAGTTTGTATAAATAATACTTTACTAATTTCTTATATATTTATATAGTTTTATAGGCAATTAGATCAGCAAAAGAAAAGGAAAGAATAAAAATAAAAGCGTGTTGGATAACTAATGGGAAGCAAAAATAAGGATGATTGAAGATGCTACCCTCATTTCTGCCACAGATCAATTTCAAAACTAATATTCAATTATAGAATAGATAATTTGGCATCTAACAAACAAATTAGAAGATAAGAGTGCTTTGATGCTTATAGGTCTTTGGTAGATTCTAATATATTCACTTTCCCACCAAGTACATAACTAAAATACAAAAGGCTTACAAGCTCTCGCTGTGTTCATCGCATTTCTCCCACTAAGTACGATATGTGTTTATAATCTCAGCCGGCCAACAAGAATATATATTTATCCACTGATGGCATATCTGGTATCACATATATACATATTCTAATTGTCTGTTCTGTTTGTAAAAACTTCAAAACAGAAGCTTTGTCTTCGGAAGGACCAAAGGTCTAAGATTCTTTTGATCAGGGAGATCATTTGGAGGTACAAATGCTTGTAAGATATCGACTAGGAAACTTTATAGAGGTGTGACGACTTGTCGTACTTCGGTTTTCTCGAAATATTCACATTTAGGATTTGTTGATCATCTTGTTAATTAGAGATCTATTTATACTAATATTGTGTTTGAATGAACCAACAACTTATACAGCTTCTCCCCAAATTCTTTGCTTTTTCTCACATAGTATCAGTTTCGCTAATTATGGGCCTAAACAAACTTCTAAAAATCATGTTTACTAAGTTCGTTGTAGGTAGACACCTATTCTCTTCAGCAGTCATTGATGTACCCAAAGGCCATTTCTCTGTTTATGTTGGTGAAAACAACATGAAGAGGTTTATTGTTCCATTAGCATATCTTCAACATCCTTCATTTCAAACCTTACTTAGCCTGGCAGAAGAGGAGTTTGGCTGCGCTCATCCAATGGGAGGTCTCACGTTTCCATGCAAAGAAGATACTTTCATTAAACTCATTGACAATATACAATTAGCATGATTGTGGTATCTGTTGGATATGTACATAAGAGTCAATTAAGTAACTGTAAATAGGTTAATGTACGACTGGCTTGTAAACATTCAAAGGGTTACGAAACTCTAAAACGCTAGTCAACAATCTTAATTTTAGTTTACTATTTTATCCTTGATATTCAAGTTCATCTAGGCAATAATTGGTATTAGAGCTTGGATTCTCTTATGTTTAATTTCAATTCCAATAACAAATCCGCGTTCTTGAAACACCTCACATAGAACTTACCATTGAATTCGCTTCTTGTCCCTATCAAATCGATTGTTGTTGAAACCGGACATAACAAGTTGTTGTTAATATTGTTTTTTTGTTTGTGAACTAGAATCCGATTAGCCACGTCGACCACAACGATTAGAATCAACAAAAATCATATGTGCTGTTGACTTTTGGAATTCCATCTTGTTTTGATTACCATGAAACCAAAGAATGAATTAATGGAGAACCGAGTTGATATTGTTGCAGTCTCAATTTCGTCCGAAGTTAAATAAACAAAAAAAGAATTATTAGTTTAAACCAACAATTTTTTCTAGTCAAACAGTCAATTATTAGTTTGAATCGAATAATTATTACGGTAAGTATGGTTTTATGATTAAACTAGAAGTAGAGATAATACAAAACACGAAGACAGCCTAAAGCAAACATAACGTGACAAAAACGCCTAGCATCAAATACCCATACACCGCTCTACCAAGAGGCCTAACTAAATAAAACAACATTGCCTCAATATGTTGGAAACGAATTTAGTAAAAAAAAAAAAAAAGAAGTCAAAACGCTTAGTGACCAATTATAAGGGTATAAATACCTGTATGTGTGTATCGACTTTTTAGGTGTAGGGCTAATAGCACAATGGCGGTGCTCCTAGGCTTTGTGGGTTCGAATGCCAGTTTGAGATAACTAGCTAGGCAAGGGAAATAAGGAATTCTTCCTACGGAGGGGATGAAGCGGCCCAGTTTAATAAGGGAGGAGGAATTCAATAGTCCTATCTTCCTGATGAATTCAATAGTCCTCTCTTCCTAGGGATTCATCACTGGCTAGGGCTTTCGAATCAAAGCTTGGGCATCTGCAACTAAGAGGGAGCAGTAGATCGACGATGGAAGAGCCATGTCAGGAGATATTAGTGTGTTTATTGTAGGTTTTCTTTGTCTCTGTTTCATCAGCATGAGTCCCTACAATATTCATGTGCATACCGATGATCAATCATAATTGTGCATTCTTGATTGATCACAGGTTATTGACCAATCTGTTAGATATTTTAGTGTAATCGGGAATAACTTGGTGACCAAAGAGAATTATGATGTATATCGAACAAGTTAGGAGGTGCGGGAGAACACACTTGCTCGAGTTGTTATAATTCCAAGGGGGCAACGCCCCCGGGAGCAGGGTCCCAGGGGCGGCAGCCCTGGCTGGGGTCGAGCTGACCTGGATAAAAAATTATTTTAATTAAATTGCTTTACCCCTTAGAAAAATAATTTTTATAAAATTCGTCACAATTTTGTAGATAAAAATTAAGGCGGTAATTTAATTAAATTCAAATTTTGAACTATAACCGCCCATAACTGCCCATAACTGCCAAGTGGCGGTTATTGGGAAGGCTCTCCAAAAATTCGTGATTCTGGTTTTTGGTTACACAGGGTTCATACGAATTCACACACAAAACGCACACAGTTGTTCATTTTCTCCAAAATCAGAGTTGTATCCGATTGGATTATTCGATAGAACCGCCGAAAGAATTTGATCTAAGAGTGACTACACGCATCTCCGATCATCCGGATTCTGTAAATTCCCTAACACAATCTCAATCCTACAAAGTGGTAACAGAGCCCAATTTGAACAAAGGATTAATCCTCGCGGTCTAGTATCGCCATCAGCCATCATACCTAGAAACACGAAAAAAAAACAGAGCATTGAGGAAATCCCAGAGTAGCAGCGATACTCCTTTCCGATAGAAGGACAAGGAGAAAATGAAATGAGAGTGAATCATATCGTCGTAGGCAGGGCACCAAGAATCATCAATAACACCCCCAAAGCAAGAAAGAATTTTGAAGTAATTGATTAAGAATCAATAGATATTGGATTGTCCGAGAACACATGCAATCAAGTGAAAGGTGTTTTAGTGACAGGGGAAGATTTCAGCGACAAGAGAAGGCCATCACAATTCATTAAGGAAACCAAATTGAAAGCCAATAATTATTGATCATAGGACCAAAAGATCGGACTTTTGTTCAGTTTGTTGGTTCAGGCCCAAGAACACTTAAAGAAGACTCACTTAACTTTCTGTATATTGATTTCAAAAGGATAATCTACAACTAAATGGTAAATAACTCTTAAATAAAGAAACAAAATAACAAACAAACTAACTCCAAGAAACTCTTGCTTCACTCCAATGCTCTCCACATAATATTCCAATTAATATTCCCATGTTTTCTCAAGCCACTCGGTCAAACACTTGACCAAATCAGATTTAACAACCACATTCTGATTGACCCCCTAACTTGCCTTGACCCGAACCGGACCGTCAAGATTATCCAACATTCACCCATGTAACCTTGACCCGTTTCTTCCTTCTTTCTTGCTGAAAAGTAACTTTCATTCTATCTTCTTCTCTTGCTTGATCAGTTTACAACCTGACTCAAAATTTCCTCTTGCTTCTCCCTTTTATGGTTCTCTTGATTACCCGTTTTTGGCAGCTCAATACTACCATCACTCGGTTCTGTTTTGTCACCTAAACACCCCCCGAAACTACTTGTACATGCTGTCCCGTATGTAGCCTGTTATGAAATCCATGATCTCCACTACTCGGTATAATCTGACCACCAGTGTTTTTAAAATCGGATCGGATAATGAACCGGAAGCCTCACTAGTTCACTGGTCGGACCGGTTAGATCGATCGAACCGGGTAACGTCATAAATAAATATTTATATTACTCGTATTTATTAATTTTATTTCATATATACAACTAAACTATGGAACCTCCTAGTGATATAATATACTCGATAAAGCCCAAACCCACATCAAAGGCCAAATAAATTATTGAGTGTTGACTTGTTGGCCAATTACCTAGATATTAGGTATAAACCTATCGAAATACAAATAAGATATGTATGTTTCTACTGCCACCTCCTTCCTTGTCACACCTCGGATTTTCAACCCAAATCCATATACCGGTGAGCCCGGGTGGGGAGTATCGTAACGTCAATTGATAACATAATTGTCAATTAAACACGACACAGTGGAAGTCTTGGAGTAAAATTACTATTACAAACCAAATGTTCGAAAATACAAAATAATATACAGGCTCGTAATAGAAGATCCACAGGCGGATTATAAATTGTACATGGAATATAAAACAGACTTTGGGCAGATCTAGGATTTGCAAGATCCTTTATCACTACCGAGCACTTCCAGCCTATTTTCGTATTGTACCTGCAAGCTTAGTCTTTTGAAAATACGTCAGCTTTCGCTAGTAAATACACCCAACTGACTCATTTTGAAATCATTTCAAAAAATGTTTTAAGTGCGTATCAGCACAAAATCTTTTTATAACTTGGGAAAGTTGACCGTCCAACCTTGTTAACAGATTTACATGTTTGTCCATACATACAGAGCCCGGTACAGAGACCGAGACATGATTAACGTACACCACTTTGGACTCACGAAGGAGTCAAATCTTCCCAACCTTGTGGGAATGCATTTTGAGCGTCTATCGGGTGTATGCCTACACCCGCGCTAAGATCGTGGCCATTTCTATTGTAATGAGCTGAGGATATCCAGGACACGGTAGTTAACCCACGATGTTTAAGTTATCAAACAAAACTGATTAAAACAGAATATGTGGATTTACTAGCCACAATCCGGCATTCGGTTGATCCCATTTCCGACCAACCGGTAATAATTTACCGTAACCCAAGCCCGTATAGGGGAAATAAGTCGAGAGTATTTACCTGAGCTAGTCTTTTTTTAATTTATATAACTCAGCCGTACACAAAAGTACTAAGTGCAGATAGCATTTACCGGCAAGTCTCTAGTCTGGATTATTGCATAAACTAACCAATTAAATACTAACCGTCTTATTTAAGTCATAGACTTAGACCGTGTAGTATACAGGATCAAGACGTATAACGCTTGATTAAACGGTAATTAGATAGAATGTAGTTTAATCCCAACAAGTACCTTGACTTGTGTAATATGGATAAACTACAAACATTCTGGATTTTGAGATTTAAATAACAAGGTTAAACCCGTTTCGGTTAATCTCCGTAAACTAGTTACATATACTTAACCGTACGCATATCAACGATATCGGGTAACCGGATAAGTCATGGACAAGTTCTATATACCACTATATTTTAAATAAGTTGTAATATCAGTAGGATATCAACTTTCATGCCTGTTAAGGTTTTAAATGAAACTATGCCTCATAAGGGCATTTCGGTAATTTCATACCGTATACAAGGAACTTGAATATAATTAAATGTTGTAATTATAAGTATTCTGGAAAAATATTTTATTTATGATATAATATCAGTAGGATATCAATTATATGTGTAATTTATCTTTTATGACCAAAATATGCACCGAAGGGGCATTTTGGTCATTTTACACATAGTTTATAAATTATTTGGGATTCTGAGTTCATATCTTATACCTACTGTAAATATATTTAAAATAAGTTTTAAAATCAGTAGGTAACAAGTCTTGGTCAAATAATTTGGTTTAAAACCATACTTTGCGCTGAAACGACGCTTATGTCGTAAAATGACGTTTTATGCGATGTTTAATGAAAAATGGTGTTAAGGTCAGATTAAAATATCTTAGACATGTTATTTAATATAACATATCAGTAGGTAAAAGATTTACCTTGAAAAAGATTTGATTAAAATCATTTTATGAGCCACAAGGGCTTTATCGTCATTTATCGACATAATACAAGGACCTGCTTGTAAACTCAGTTTACAATCTGATTTGACTTCCCAAATAATCCTACTTATAATACTACATCAGCAGGAAACGTATTTTCAAGCTCATTACCATTTAACATTGTTTTATACAAAAATGGCATTTTAGTCAAAAATGGCATAATTATGGAATTTGCGCATAAACTCAGGTTCTAATTATGATCATGTAATATAACCTCAGAGGGTTATGCTACTTTATATTACGACCATAATGCAACTTTAGATCAGTGGGTAACTAATCTAAATCGGGTCAGAATCGAAAGTCAAAACAGAAGTCAAACTTTGCGACTTTCGGTTGCGAACCGACCTTAGAACTGAAATTGATGAGCCGAACATGTTCTTACATGTTCTAATAATTATTACCAACTTGTTTAAGTGTCAAAACAGGTTTCATAACATATATAAGATCAATTTATGATTTTTCCGAAAGATGGTCTGTTTGACTTTTTAATATCATAACTTTGACCCGTCAATTGGTCTAGCAAACGTGATCTTCAGGTGGTGCCCTTTATAGGGACTAACACCTACCTTATTACGATCACTTAGCCATGTTCATTACGAACAATGGCTGGACCATAATAGTCTTAAACGAAAGTCAAAGCATTTTCCGTAAAACGCTTAACTTTTGGCTATAAAAGCCTATAAACGAAAATGCAAGAGCAAGGAACACTTACAAGAGGTTCCTAAAATGCAAGAGAACTAAGTTGGATGCTCTTTTCAGTTAGGAACTTCCAGAGGAGGCAGAAGAGTTGAAAATGAGAAAGGTGCAAGTTCAAGGGTTGAACCTTTGCACCTATTTATAGTTGGAGAGCTTAAAGGAGGTGATGTCAGGTGTTAAGGGGTGAAGAGGGAGCTTACAAGTGTCCTAAAACGTGGCATAGCTGTTTAAAAGTCCCTAGTTTCAATTTTATGGTTTTTTGGCACCTTTGTGTGGTGGCCAAGTTAATTTTCTGCAGATACAGGCATCTCGCGCCCTGCGACAGGCCAAGGTCTTACCTCTCGCGCCCCGCGAGCGCCTCATGTCAGTTTTCAAAATTTGCCACATTTAGCTCCTCAACTTATAAAACACCCTAAAAACCTTCTAAAACACCTTTTTAGCATATTTAGCCCTCCTTATCCAATATTTGACATACCCAGGATTATGCCCGGACATTGTCGAGCTCTCAGTTCATTAAAAGGTCACTCAGAGGTATAAATTAACAAGTTGGCACTTTTAATCCCTCCATTATCCAATTTTCACATTTTTACAGAATTGAACTCTCTCGTCCAACAAATGGCACGTATGAGAGTTAGGACTTTGCAAAGGATCACTCAGAGGCCCACTATAAGCATGTTGACTCCGATGTCACTCAAAGGTTGGGCATGTTGACATATCAGTCACTTAGAGACCAAGTTTAAGCATGTTGACATAGCAGTCACTCAGAGGTTGTTATTTATGCATGTTGACATCGGACAGTCACTCAGAGGCTTAGTTTGAGCATGTTGACACCCTTAGTCCTTGTTAGTCTTTAATAGACTAAATTTAAAATACAATGCGTGTCACTATACTATTGAACACGATTTTACAAGGTATTACATTCCTCATCAAACCTAATATCTAAACATCTCACTTCTTCATCACTTTTATGTGTTGCACTAAATGGTTTTCTTTTCTTCTTCCATCTTCCATTAGTACACTTTTCTTTTCTCTTTCAAGCACCAAACAAGGGTGGAGCATCAGACGAGAGACGAATGTGTAACGGCGACAGAAAATGGGTGACAGAATAGCATTAGACGAGAGGGAAAATGGAAAAGATCGGAAAAGATTATTGTATTTTTGGTAATCTTTAAATGTTCCATTGGAATGTTAAGAAATTCTAGATTGACATAAACTGAAGTTGAATTACTATGATTGAAGGAAAAGATTGTCCTTTTCATTTAAATGTCAATCATACTATTTTATTTGATGAACCAAAAACAACTATGATTAAAGGAAATGTGTTTTATAATTTTCATTCAAATGTCATCAGATAATTATGCAATTTGATGAAACAAAAGTATTTTCTTGTGAGGGCCTTCAAGGAGTGTCGTGCGGGTTGATATTTGGCAATTAAGCGTTTTGTGAGATAAATTTATATATTATCATGCATATATGTTAGAAACAACATGTTAATTCTTTACTAAATTGTAAAAAGTTAAAACAAAATCTTTTATTTCACTAAATTGTATAAAGTTAATACAAAATCTTTTATTTTATATTATTCTCCAACTACATGGAAAAAAATAATTATATACTGGAAAAAAATATTTTGAATTATTTTATATATTACTTAAGTTATCTAATTCATTATACAAATGTTTGACCAAAACAAGCGTCACATCTAGGGATAGCAAAAATACCCGAGCCCGATGGATATATGCGAAACCCGATACAAATGGAACGGGTATACCCGATGGTCGGGTATGAGATTAGTTTTAAAAATTTTCGCTGGTCGGGTACAGGATTATGTGATACCCGACCCGATTACCCGAAATAACATACCCGTTTACCCGAACTATATACCCAATTTTTTAATTTATATTTTATTTTTCGTTAACCCTTGTCTATTTGTGATTTCTTTTTGTATATTTATAATGTGAAAAAGTAAATTTTCTTTTAGTATATATATTTGATAATAATATTTATATTTTGTATGTTGTGAAGTATATAAGTTATAAGTTGGATCTACATTGGATCTCACCTTAATCGCCCCATCTATCCTCCTGAGGAGAAGTTTGGTTTCAAACCCCTGTTCGAACAGGAGGAGTATGCCATGCTAATCTGCCTTGATTGATCCACATCTCAGGGTCAGGCACCGATGAGCACATTAAACTATCCATGTGGCTGAGAGCTCTCACAACCCAGGCACAACGACGCATTTATCAGGGGCGTGCTCTACCACCAAGCTAATAGCCCGTCGTGCGAGTCCCTCACCGAGGGCCCACTATGCCAAAAGCGAGAGAAACTCCATTCCTCTCTTTCCTTTTTCGGCTCCATGTCACCACACAGGTGGCATAGGGACGTAAAAGGGGGAATCCTATCAACTTGTTCCGACCTGAGATAATAAACTCATGAGCTGGGTCTTACTTCACTGTCGAGAAACGAAAGAAGAGTTCCATCTCCAAGTTTAACTAAGACGTAAATCCCTTCTTTTTTGTGTGAAGCAGTGTCAAACCAAAATACCTAACAAGCATTAGCTCTCCCTGAAAAAGGAGGTGATCCAGCCGCACCTTCCAGTACGGCTATTATAAAGTTATTATTAATTCATGACAAAACTTATATGTATGTAATGTACGTTTTTAATTTATAGTAGTTGTTTTATATATATAAAATTGTATTATAATTATAATAGTAAAAAATGGATATGTATATCTTTTAACAAACTAATGAGTATACCCGATATCCGACGGGTAATTCTCCTACAAATATCCAACGGATATTGGGTCGGGTATGGGACATGATTTTATCACCGGGCATGGGTATGTGATTACTAATACCCGACCCATTGCCAACCCTAGCCACATCAACTTTTTCCAGCTTCCTCTCAGATTTCCTCAGAATTATGTGATATGATCTCAGATTTCCCCAAAACTAAACTACTTTAATTTAATTTAAACTTTAAAATATTTTCTTATTGTTTTAAATTAATATAATATAAAATAAAAGATATATAAGCCAAAAATTAACCAAATTTCAATATATTTTAGTTATAGTAGTTTAAGGTATTTTAAAATTACAACAAACTCTTAAGCTTTATTAAAAACTAAAATCAAATTATAAGAGTTTTAAAGGAAAAACATTTACAAATTTATGGGTATTTTTAAAAGAAAAGAAAAATATATTAAAGGTTTATTTAACAAATTTATGGGTTGTGGAAAATAATTAAAAGAAAAGACAAAACACAAACAAAATACATACACATTGAAAATAATTAAAAAAAATAAAACCCCCAGCAATCTTCCCCAAAAATCGGTGTAGAGTCCCCTAAATCCCGGTGAAAAAAAACTCTACAAAACCGGTGGGTGGTGTTCTCACTAGGGGCCGGACTCAGGGGCGAACTTAGGTGATGGGTTGGGTGGGACGGACAGGTGCACCACTTAGAAAAAAAATTAGTTTATTTTACAGGAAAAAATCATGGTCAATTAATATGGTTTAAAACCATACTATGTGCCTAACGGCGCTTATGTCGTAAAATGGCGTCTTTATGCAATTTTTACGAAAACTGATGTTAAGGTCAGATTAAAATGTTTTAGATGTGTTATTTAATATAACATATCAGTAGCTAAAAGTTTTACCTTGAAAAGATTTGATTAAAACTAGTTTATGAGCCACAAGGGCTAAAATCGCCATTTATCGACATAGTTTAAGGACTTGCTTGAAAACTCAGTTTATAACTTAGTTTATCATCCCGAATAATTCTACTTATAATATTACATTAATAGGAAACTCATTTTCAAGTTCATTATCATTTAAAACCTTGTTTTATGCAAAAATGGCATTTTAGTAAAAAAAATGGCACAATTATAGAACTTGCGCATAAACTTAGATTCTGATTATGATCATGTAATATAACCTCAGAGGGTTATGCTACATTATATTATGATCATAATGCAACTTTAGATCAGTAGGTAACTAATCTAAATCGGGTCAGAATCGAAAGTCAAAGCAGAAGTCAAACTTCACGACTTTCGGTTGCGAACCGACCATAGAACTGAAATTGACGAGCCGAACATGTTCTCACATGTTCTAATAATTATTACCAACTTGTTTAAGTGTCAAAACAGGTTTCATAACATATCTAAGATTAATTTATGATTTTCCAAAAATGGCCTGTTTGACTTTTTAATATCATAACTTTGACCCGTCAATTGGTCTAGCAAACGTGATCTTCAGGAGGTGCCCTTTATAGGGACTAACACCTACCTTATTACGATCACTTAGCCATGTTCATTTCGTACAATGGCTGGACCATAATGGTCTTAACCGAAAGTTAAAGCGTTTTTCGTAACACGCTTGACTTTTGGCTATAAAAGCCTATAAACGAAAATGCAAGAGCAAGGAACACTTACAAGAGGTTCCTAGAATGCAAGAGAACTAAGTTGGATGCTCCTTTCAGCTAGGAACTTCCAGAGGAGGGAGAAGAGTGTATGAATGAGAAAGGTGCAAGTTGAAATGGTGAACTTAAGCACCTATTTATAGTTGGAGAACTCCAAGGAGGTGATGGCAGGTGTTTAGGGGTGTAAGAGGGAGCTTACAAGTGTCCCAAAATGTGGCATAGCAGTTTGGGAAGCCATAGTTTCGATTAAATGGTTTTTGGAGTTTTGTTTGGCAGCCAAGCAAAACTTTCTGCAACAGAGCCTCTCTTGCGCCCCGCGAGAGACCCAGGCCTGGTCTCTCGCGGCCTACGATCGCCCCTTGGCAAGTTTCAAGTTTTGACACTTTTAGCCCCTTAACTTTATAAAGCTTCTAAAAACCTTCTAAAACACCTTTTTGGCATTTTAGCCCTCTTTAGCCAATACTTGGCATACCCGGGATTATGCCCGGACATTGTCGAGCTCTTGGTTCGTTAAAAGGTCACTCAGAGGTATAAATTAATATGTTGACACTTTTAATCCCTCCATTATCCAACTTTCACATATTTACAAAATTGAACCCTCTCGTCCAAGAATTGGCACGTATGAGAGTTAGGACTTTGCAAAGGATCACCCAGAGGCTTATTATAAGCATGTTGATTCCGATGTCACTCAGAGCTGGACCTATTGACAGATTAGTCACCCAGAGGCCAAATTTGAAGCATGTTGACATATCAGTCACTCAGAGGCTAATGATTTAAGCATGTTGACGTCGGACCGTCACTCAGAGGCTCAGTTGAGCATGTTGATGCCTTTAGTCCTTATTGGTCTTTAATAGACTATATTTAAAATACAACACGTGTCACTATACTATTGGATACGATTTTACAGGGTGTTACATTAGCATGGCATACTCCTCCTGTTCGAGCAGGGGTTGAAACCAAACTTCTCCTCAGGAGGATAGATGGGGCGATTCAGGTGAGATCCAATGTAGATCCAACTTATAACTTATATGTATATACTTCACAACATATAAAATATAAATATTATTATCAAATATATATACTAAAAGAAGATTTACTTTTTTCACATTATAAATATACTAAAATAAATCACAAATAGACAAGGGTTAACGAAAAATAAAAATATAAATTAAAAAAATTGAGTATATAGTTCGGGTAAACGGGCATGTTATTTCAGGTAATCGGGTCGGGTATCACATAATCCTGTACCCGACCCATATCTGCGAAAATTTTTAAAATTAATCTCATACTCGACCATCGGGTATACCCGTTCATTTGTGTCGGGTTTCAGGTATATCCATCGGGCTTGAGTATTTTTGCCATCCCTAGATGTTACGCTTGTTTGGTCAAACATTTGTATAATGAATTAGATAACTAAAGTAAGAAAGTGAGGTTAGTTGCTTAAAAATGTTATATTTTATATCCAAGATCCTGAGTTTACTGTTAGGATCCTCAATTTTGAAAATGAGTTACTTGATGATTTAACTTGACAAAACCTTAGATTTATTACAAACAGGTGTGTAAATAATGAACAACAACTAACACAAACGATATGTTACGGGGAAAAAGCTCTTGATCTTTTTGGTGAAGATGATCTCCAGCATAAAAAACCCTAAGAGCTGGAAACTACATAGCTCCACTAATATTAAAACCAAAATGAGTATAGAGAATGAGGCTTGATCGATCGAATCTAGGTGTTACAGCAGATAATTTCGTATGTATGTGTGAGTGTATAAGTGTTTGAAGTGAGTGTCTTATGTGTCTTAGCTGGTCTGATCAAGCCAATCAATAGTACAAGTAAAAACATATCCAAACTACAACTCCGAGATTTCCGGGATCCTGAAAGAGTTAGTCTTCAACCGTTGCTAGCTTCCAACGTTACTTTTACATGTTTTTTCAACAAACTCCTCGACAATTCAGGTGCAAGCTCCCTAATAGCCGTTATGAAAGAATATTCCTGTAAAATATTCCTTCAATCATAGAAGCAACTGATTAGTGACAAATATACTCAGGATCCTAAGTCTTCAAAGAATCTGCGTTCTTCGTCGTCCCGAAGTTCACAGATAAAAAGATTTTAACATCTTCTTCGGAAGAGTTGTGCTCTTTTGATGACCACCAAATCAGTCACTTGGTAGTTTCACAAATCTTTCCTGACAATGTCGTAGTCAGGCCATTTGATGTCACAACCAAGGCTGATCTCAGCTACGAGAAGTTGACTTGCTTTACTTTTTATCCCTTCTCGATCGGCTTCACCTACCCATTTCCCCCCATAGTGGAGAAACTCTTTACTGTTACTAAACTAGCCCATTCCCAAATCATTCCACTTGTGTGGAGAGTGTTGTACGTTCTTCACAACATTAACCAAACTCATTATCTTAACCTCACCATGGCTGAGCTAGCTTGCGTTTATGGACTCAGGACTCACGAAACTTGTCGCTTTACCCTTCTAATTAAACCTGGCCAATACCCCTTGTTTTCAAAAATCAATCACAATGAGAAAGATTGGAAAACTAGGTTTTTCTTCGTCCGCCAGGATTCAATCCCCAATGAAGAACTCCTGCCTCTTTACTGGATACGAGATGGTATAACCAGCTAGGATCCTTAAAATTGTAACTAAAATTTTTTAATCCCTTCTACTTTGCTTATGCAGCTTTCAATCTTGAAACTCTAGTACCTGCAAGTGAAGAGACGGACAACAAGATAGCAAAAGTGTTAGCCTTGCCTGAACCTGCCAGAGCCTTTTATCAGACATGGTTTGAAGATCAAACAATTTACCCCTTCTATGCTTGTTCTGTTTTGTTCATATTTATGGGGAGCCTTTGCTTTTTACAAAGGATTCCTCCTATATTTTGGTCGGCTAGGATCCTCGAATGTTATAATGTTTTTAACACTTGAGCAAGTAAGATTTGATTATAAATGTTATATTGATTTTTAACAAGGGTTCCCTCTTATAAAATTTCAATGAATTTGCTAACACTGATCTTTGTCTTTGTTTATACACTCAATTTTTTGTAGATGATCTGATTTAAAAATTATGGACATTGTGCATAAACTTCTGAAAGTGTAATTGAAGTCTTGTTTATTGAGTTGGAATTAGACTAAACATACACTTATCTGAAAAAAAGGAATGAGGGTATCAATCTCTGTGCCAATGTAAGCTGGTTGGAGTGGGACCTACCAAGGTTTGGTTTAGAACAAGTTCGGCCCCAAACCAGACCATGAACTAGATACATATTTCATTTTGTTTCAAATTTTGCAATACAAGCCTTACACAATGCCGATAGTCCGGTTGTGTTGAACATTCAAAATATTAGAAACGTGAACTTAACATAAAATATCGGTTTTAGTATGGTTTTCTTTAGGGGTGCAAACGAGCCGAGCCTGGGCTCGGCGTCAAGCTAGGCTTGGTTCGAGTTATGTTTCTAAAGCTCGAGCTAAGCTTGTCGGTAGTTTTTTCATACTCAAGCTTAGCTCGTTATTTTATTAAGCAGTTTAGATTAATTATAATTATTATTTTATATAATCAGGTCGTGGGTAGGTTTCTTTCACCCGCAAATCACTTCTTTTATTCATTTCTTCAAGAGGTTTTAGAAATAACAAACGTGATGATTATGATTACAATTACCATTGTAAATTTGTAATCTAATTTTCAAGTTTGCTTGCATACATGGCTAGCAATGATGTTATAATGAAACTTTATACCATTGCATTTAATTTGTTTCCAAATAATGAAATGGAGACATTATTGCTATTTTTTTATTAGACTCGGATTCATGTTTCATTTTCAAAGTAGTTATGTTAATATGATGTTGGCATGGTAGAAATATATGTTAATCAATCATATGCATAATATTAACCATTATTTAAAAAAAAGCATTAAGTAAGTAAATTTTATTAAATGGGTCAAAAGTGTAATTTAAATTGAACGCCACAACAGTAGAAACTATCAATAACAAAAATAAAAAATGAGTAATTTCTATTGAACAGGTCAAAGTGGCTTGATCTGTCACAACTATGTTATTACTAAATCTTTTAAGTACTCACCGCCTAACAAAAAGCAGAAACAATTAATCAACAAAAAGAAAATGAATATAACATAATGAATTGTTGACTCCCTCGCAACATAATTTTAAAATACACATCTTGGGTAGGTAGAGAAATATCTTTTAGCGTACTTTGAATCTACGATGACGGTAGTCAGCGCACCATGTTGACTGAAACCGCTGGCCGCTCAATCTTACTCCAAAACAAATTAATATTAAAAAATGAATTAATCAACACTTCTCACGCCAAACACGAATATACTCTTTTCCTTATCAGAACAATCCCTATCAAATTCATCTTCCAATAATATAATAATCATTGAGAAAAGGGTGTAAGCTACCGCAATCGTGTTCTAAGAGCTCTGCTTTTTGCTGAGTGAGTGATTCTTTTTCTGGGTCTGTTTTGTTTTTATATATTTGATGTTAAAGTTTTAGTCTTTCGCTTTTCTTTTTGAGATTGTTATGATTTGTTGTTGATGAAGTGGTTTTAGTAGTTTCATCTAGTTTTTAATATGATTGTTGTGTATTTTTTTGTGTTTGATTCAGTTATGCATCGGAAGTTATATTGGGTTGTTGTGAATTACTTTTAGGTTTTGGTACATGAAATTAAGATTGGTAGCTTGAATTTGTGCTCATTTAGCTTTAATTTGAAGTGGGTTTCAGTGGAAAGGTGTTAAATTTTTCTCAGAAACTGTAGTAATTGCAGCAGGTTTGTCTTTTTAAAGATGAACTGAGTTAGGTAGGGGTGTTCAAAACACGTTAAAACAGAGTAAAAATGGTTGGTTTGGCCGGTGTAGGACCAATAGGGTTAGGTTCACGGTTCGAAATACTGATCTAAACGGTCCGCCTCCATGGTGTGTGGCTTGGTTTATTTATTTTTTTTCCAACCTGGACGGTTTGGTTTGTCTCTTTCCGAAACCGTAGTTAGCGGTTCGGTCCAAAATCTTCGTCAAAACCGGCTGAACTGGACCATGAACACCTCTTGAGTTAGTATGTAAGAGAATTGAATTTGTTGATTTTCGGTTTGAAATTAAGCTCATTTTGTTAATTTGCATTGAGATTGGCTCTTATTTCATCATCCATGAATTGAATTTTAGGCCATGAGTTAGGTTTTTCTTGGAAACTATTGAACTGGCTCAGATTCTGCTTTTGAACCATGGAATCCGAGTCCCGAAGCTTAAGCAGTTCTAGTTTAGTTTGTGTTATTATGTGGGTGGGTAATGATTTTTTTTAAAAAGATAAAAAAATGTTCTTTTGTAGAAGATGGAATGTGAGGCTTGTAACAAGAAACAAACAACGTACCTAGTAGAATCTCACTCATAGTAAAGCTATTTAGTCCAATTTAGAACAAGTTTTGCTCTTGTTCTTCTGGTCTGTTGAACCATGAAATTGAATTTCTTGTATGTTGGTATGGTATTATTAATGGGATTACATGGAATTCAATGATTTTGTGTACTCATGCAACATTTTGAAACTATTTACTGATTGTATGTGTTTCGGACATTTAGGAAGCAGATAAATCATAGATCTTAGTTAATATGTCAAACATAGACATTGAGGGAATCTTGAAAGACCTTCCACACGATGGGCGTATTCCAAAAACAAAGATCGTATGCACCCTAGGCCCGGCTTCTCAGTCTGTCGTGATGTGTGAGAAGCTACTGCGGGCAGGGATGAACGTTGCCCGTTTCAACTTCTCTCACGGGACCCACGAGTATCATCAGGAGACGCTGAATAATCTTCGCATCGCTATGCAAAATACTCAGATCTTGTGTGCAGTCATGCTTGATACCAAGGTAAGAATTTTATTTTACAGTCGTTATGCGTTTAGGATTAAGATTCTCTTTGTGCAAAAATGGGGCCGATCAGGTTGGTTGTGCGTTTTACTTGTTGAACCGAATTCCACTGTCATTATCAAGTTGAGCTTAAATTTAGTAGTTTTGTAGTATGACAATTAATGAAAAAAAATTGTTTTTTTAGTAAAGAAATCTAAATCAACGCCTTATATATTAAGTTGACCACGATAACAAGCTTCACCTGTGTCCAAAATTTGGTAAAAAGCTTCATATATTCTTTGGGGTGTTAAACGGGTTGTGTTCGTAAGTCGGCGGGTTCAACCCGACCTGAACCCAAAAATTTTAGACGAACCCGAACCTGAAAATCGTGTCATACATATGAACCCGAAAACGACTCGAATATTTGCAGGTTGACCTGAACACCCATTCAACCCAATTTTTTATGTTTTTTTCCACAAATTAATATATTAAAATTAAAATTTTCTAAAAAACACAAATTTATATAATATAGTTACATTTAAATTATAAAATCTTATGTTAGTTTCTCTTTTTAAGTTATAATTATGGCATAAAATAGACAACCAAATTAATTTATGACATATAACATATAATAAAAAATACGATATAATATAAATATAAATCAATTATATACCAAAGTAACAAATTACAAACAAGTGGCAGGTAAACGGGCAACAAGCTGCGCCGCAACCCCCTTTTGAATTGCAAAACCAATCCTACTAAAGACGAAACGGCCCTTAAAGGTTGAAAGATTACTATTCACAACCTGTTGGACCCTGTTTAGAAATTCCACAGCCTCTGGGGCTAGGGACCCAAATGTATCAAAAGCGAATGGGATAAACACGTGTTGATTCTCTAAACAAGCCTTCTCGTGTTTAGCGACCTTGCCTGATTCCGCCTTTAACGCAGCCTGGCCAGCAACAAACCCATTATCCTTGAGTCCAACAAGAGGGGACACTCCTGTAAGGTCCACACAAGCGTGTTTTCCCCTAGCCCACCCAAACACAAGAATATCAGCTGGCCGAAGAGTAGACCTCCCGTCGAGCGGATCCGTCAGAAAGTTCACCGGAGCCTCCTTTTTCGCCGAAATCCCTGCCCGCTTTAGAACATCATAGAGAATATCCCTTACCAAATCATGTCGGTATTTAAAACCAGGTAACTCCTTACAATGGACCACATGTTCGCCGAAAGTATCTAAACAAGCCTTGCGACAAACTGGGCAGGGCTCATCAACCGGAAACAGAGGGATCATTAGCCGGTACTTAAGAATTGCACGGTATTCCACTACTGACATGTGTTGGCCTAGTCCTTCAATGGGGATAACTGTCAGAAAATCCTGAGAATGAGGTGCCCGGAGACAATCAAACACAGCTTTCTGACGAGGGGATAGACTAAACTTCTCTCCCAAACACTGGACAGTTCTACTAAATAGGGCACTCGCCAAAGCATTTGGGTTGACCCGAACCTGACCTGTTTAGCTAAATGGGTTCGCGGATTCAATCTGAAACTGATCCGAGCCCGTTTAGACTAAACCCAAACCCATAAATTTGGTGTTAGGTTCGTGTCGTGTTAGAAAGTCACATCCCTATATATTCTGCAACACAAAGTAGTCCATTTGACTTCAAAAGTCAACACCTTTTTCTTCTTGCAGGGTCCTGAGATTCGAACTGGATTTTTGAAAAACGAGAAACCGATTCAACTCAAGGAAGGCCATGAGATCACAATAAGCACCGATTATACTATCAAAGGGGATGAAGAGACCATATCTATGAGCTACAAGAAACTGCCCGTTGACTTAAAGTCGGGCAACACCATCTTGTGTGCAGATGGCACCATCACGTTAACGGTCTTGTCGTGTGATCCAGCATCTGGGACCGTTAGATGTCGCTGTGAGAACACAGCCATGTTAGGTGAGCGGAAAAATGTGAATCTTCCTGGTGTAGTTGTTGATCTTCCTACACTTACGGAGAAGGATGTTGAAGATATTCTTCAATGGGGTGTTCCTAACAACATTGATATGATTGCGCTCTCGTTTGTTCGTAAAGGGTCTGATCTTGTGAATGTTCGCAAGGTTCTGGGCCCACATGCCAAGAATATTCAGTTGATGTCCAAGGTATGTGTTCTTTCATTGCATTTTAGTGTAGGGCGGGTGTTTGGATGCGCGATTAGTTCGTGACAGTCGCATAAACTTGATGCAAGTGAAACTGGTGTAAAGGAGCCTAGCCGAAGCTAAGCCCAAGCTTGTTTATTTATTAATTACTTTATTAGTTATAAATTATATGCGCGTATAATTATCTTTAACTATATATTTATAATAATATTTTTTAATATATAACATTCTTATGAAACTTAAAATACAAAGTCGGTGGTATTTACTGTCACACCCTGACCCGCAGCGGAATAAGAGTCGGAGCATAATTGGGTTATCACCAAAGCTCATGATATTTACTAATATGTTTCATATTTATTGAAGTCAAAATTACATTCTCAATAATCCAAACATGTCCATACAAATACAAAGAAAATAAACAACTAAATAATCCCAAGCTCTAAATCATTTTATTCTTCTAGGCCCATCCTATGTGTTCTTGCTGCAACTGGTTCACCTGTATCATATGTAAAAATGGGGGGTTTTTGGGTCAACATAAGTTGGCGAGTGAACCTTGTTAGATAAACATTTATTATTGATTTTCTTGTTGGTTTATCAATGAAAAATTGTGCATAATCATAAGTGAGCAAATGTAAATAATCAAACAGTAGCAATAGCAATCACAACTATAACATACAATAACATATGATAACATACATTAACATACCAACATCATACAATAAATAACATGAATGAAACTGTGCGATCAAGGCTCAATCAAGCGGAGCCGATCGTATTGCATGTACTGAAAATGATAAATGTCTGTGCGATCAAGGCTCAATCAAACGGAGCCGATCGTATGTTGGCACGCCAGGTTCACGCTCATAATGTAATGGGGAACATGCTCAACGCTCATAATGTAATGGGGAGCGGCGGCCTATGAAATTGCATGTACTGAAAATAATAAAATTTAATCTAACAATAACCACTCAAACAGTTGAAACAAACTGAATGCACATTTGTTCATGATATAATGTATACACAATGATTTAAATATATTAAATAGCAAGACACATGATACACCCCAAAACGTGATTAAAACGGGGAATTTGTAAAGATTCACTCACATTGGGTGCGTTTGATTGGAGATGGTGAGATGCGCACGAGTTGGAAGAGCGGAACAACGAGAATTAACTAACCTAAATAATAACGGAAAGTATAGTAAATGAGTGGATTTTATTAAGGATTTTAATAGAATTTTTAGATATATTTTTACGAGTTTAAGGCTATTTCCTATCTTTAAAAACATTATTTTAAGTATTTTTAATTGATTTTTAAATTAAATTAAATAATTAAAAATATAAAAATATGTTGACTTTTTGGGTTGACCGTTGACTTTTTGACTTTGACTGTTTGACCGGTTTATTGTGTGATTGAAATGCGCTGGGTGAGGCTCGAACCCGAGACCTCCCGTTCGCGTGCACGTAGCTCTACCAACTGAGCTACGTGTCTAACCTGAAATAATTCTGTTTTTAATTATACTTATATACTAATTTAGTTTATTCAAAATTCTTTTATTTTCAAAAACATTTTAAATCCTCGAACCGGTGTCACTAACAGGTCTCGAACCCGGGACCTGTGCTTTAACGTGACACACAGTCCACCGCTGGACTGTGTGTCTAACTTGGTTAATATACAAATTTTTATTATACTTAACAACTAACGTGAATTAACCCGGTTCAGTTAGAAAAATAAAACGTTTTTATTACATAGAGGGTGCGTGTATCAGGGATCGAACTCGCGGCGTGTGCGTATTATTTGCACACAGTCCACCGCTGGACTGTGTGTCTAACCCGTTTAAAATACCAATTTTAATTATCTTTATAATGTTAGTATAGTTCATCTTCCCCGTTAGTTTTTACAGACAGCCGATTACACCATTATATCTTGTTTAATTCGATTGATAAACATTGTACAGACTAATATGAAATGGCAGAGACGATATTTAGAAGTAAACATACCGGTGAACGATTTATTTCAGAATTCCGGCAAGGCGTCGGCTCTGTTTTTATGAACTTCAACTGAGCAAGCAGATTAACTGTTTTGATTAGCTAATCGTGGAATTGAAGTGATAAACAAACGTTAACAGAGTGTTTGAATGTCCTTACCGTTTCACAGATGAAAATAAGGATTTCCAGAAGTTTTCCGGCGAACTGGAATTATCCGATAACAGCGTCTGAATTTGATTTCAATTGAAAGGTCTGAGTTAGAAATAGCTTAATAATTGTTAGACCACGACGGTATTGAAAGACTTACCGTTTTGATGAAGAATACGGTTTTCCGGCGACCTGCAGAAACTTTCCGTCGAGTTCAAAAAGCTTCTCCGGTGGACTGAAAAGTGTGCGGAAATGTAATTGGAGGTCTTGCAGAGTATTTTGAGTCGCGAGAGAGAACAAAGATTGAAGTAATCCAAGAATTGAAAGTTTTCGGTTATTAAACCGATTCACTCCCGAATTCAAGTTTCATTCAAAGCAAAATTGATTGGAATTGTCGGTGTATCGGTTAAACTCAGTGAACCGCGAGTAATCAAACGTCTTTGGACGTTTGGTGACCGATTTCAGTTACGGGTGGCGTAACCGGTTGATTTATGGTTGACTATAAGATTTATTTGTTTCCCATAGATGACAGAAAACAAACAAGTGGCGGAGTGGTTATGTGTGTGTGTGTTAAGTCTTTGGAAGTTCATAACCTGGCTGACCCGGGTTCGAGTCCCGGCAGCCCCATTTTTTTTTTAATTACTTTATTTATACTTTTTATCAATTATAACTTTTATAGTTTAGTTTGTTTATTAATTATGTATCATTAAAAATCAAAATAAACATAAATAGGCAACAACACATTTATAACTTGATATTCGATTACAAACGGAGCGGGTTTGGTAAAACCCGTTTTCGACAAATGTTACAGTATCCCCTACTTTTAGGAATTTCGTCCCGAAATTTAAGTAGTAGAAGTAGTAGGAAAAAGATGCGGGTATTTTTCACGGATTGAGTCTTCACGTTCCCAAGTAAACTCAGGTCCCCGTTTCGACTCCACAGCGTACCCTAACAATTGGAATGCGACTTCGTCGTAGACGTTTTTCTCCGAAATCCATGATCGCTACTGGTCTTTCAATAAAATGCATAGATTCATCAATCTGAATATCTTCCAGAGGAATGTGGAGGTTTTCATCAGCGAGGCACTTCTTCAAGTTTGATACGTGGAATGTGGGATGAATCCTGTTGAGTTCTTCTGGTAGATCAAGCTTGTATGCTACAGGTCCTACTCTTTCGAGTATCTTGAAAGGTCCTACGTAGCGTGGTGCTAGCTTGCCTTTTTGACCAAAACGAACTACTCCCTTCCACGGTGATACTTTTAAAAGTACATGATCACCAATGTTAAACTCTAAAGGCTTCCGTCGTTTATCTGCATAACTCTTTTGACGACTTTGAGCCGCTAGAAGATTGTTTCGAATTTGATGGATCTTGTCTGTGGTTTCTTGAATCGATTCTGGACCAGTGATTTGAGCTTCCCAATTTGGTGCCAACATACTGGAGATCGACACTTACGACCATATAAGGCTTCAAAAGGTGCCATGCCGATGCTTGAATGATAGCTGTCGTTGTACGAAAATTCAACTAATGGTAGATGAGCGTCCCAATTTCCCTTGAAGTCTATGACACATGCTCGAAGCATATCTTCAAGAGTTTGAATGGTGCGTTCAGATTGACCATCAGTTTGAGGATGATAGGCGGTACTGAGATCTAATCGCGTACCCAAAGCGGATTGTACTGCTTGCCATGTTCGTGAAGTGAAACGACCATCACGATCAGAAATAATGCTTAACGGTACCCCATGTCGGCTTACGATTTCGCTGATATAAATACGAGCTAGCTTTTCGTTCTTGAAATCTTCGCGGATAGGAATAAAGTGAGCTGATTTGTAAGTCGGTCAATTATTACCCATATAGTGTCATACCCACCAGAAGTGCGAGGTAACCCGGTAATGAAGTCCATGGTTATATTTTCCCACTTCCATACAGGTATTTCAGGTTGGACCAGAAGTCCTGAGGGTCTTTGGTGTTCAGCTTTCACTTTGGAACATGTAAGGCATTTAGAAACAAAAACAGCAATATCCTTTTTCATTCCAGGCCACCAATAGGTATATCGTAGGTCTTGATACATCTTATCGGCTCCTGGGTGTATAGAGTATCGCATTTTGTGAGCTTCATTCATAAGAATTTCACGAAGATTGTTGTGGTCAGGAATCCATATACGATCTAGATAATACAGAATACCGTCAGATTTAGTTTCAATTTTAAGTTCAGCTCCACAGGACAGCTCCTTTCGTACATCATCTTCCGTTACTGAAACATGTTGGGCTTCTCGAATTTGATCTTTAATGTCAGTTATGATTTGCGAACATAGAAGACGAATGGAGTTCGCATAACCCTTTCGACTAAGTGCATCAGCCACCACATTTGCTTTGCCAGGGTGGTACCGAATTTCACAGTCGTAGTCATTTAGAAGTTCAACCCATCGTCGTTGCCTCATGTTTAACTCCTTTTGATTGAAGATATGTTGAATACTCTTGTGGTCAGTGTATATTTCACACTTAGTACCATAGAGATAAGTCTCCATATCTTAAGAGCGAACACAACGGCTCCAAGTTCTAGGTCATGGGTGGTGTAGTTCTTCTCATGAGTCTTGAGTTGTCTCGAAGCATAAGCTATAACCTTTCCTCTTTGCATTAGAACACAGCCTAATCCTTGCCCTGATGCGTCGCAATAGACCACGAAGTCATCACAACCTTCAGGAAGAGTGAGGATTGGTGCATCACAGAGTTTTTGTTTAAGGGTTTGGAAGGCTTCTTCTTGCTTGGGTCCCCATATGAAAGGTTTTCCCTTATGAGTTAAAGTCGTGAGTGGTACAGCAATGCGAGAGAAGTTTGAAATGAAACGACGATAATAACCAGCCAAACCAAGAAAAGATCTTACTTCAGTTGGTGTACGTGGCGCTTGCCATTCTTGTACCGCTTTGATCTTTGAGGGGTCGACATGTATTCCCTTGTCATTGACTACATGTCCGAGGAATTGCACCTCTTTTAAACAGAATTCGCATTTGGACAATTTGGCGTAAAGCTTTTCATTCTCTAGAAGTGTAAGGATGAGTCGAAGATGACGCTCATGATCAGACTTAGACTTTGAATAAATAAGAATGTCGTCGATGAAGACTATAACAAATCGATCAAGATAAGGTTTGCAGACTCTGTTCATTAGGTCCATGAAGACTGCTGGAGCGTTGGTTAAACCAAATGGCATGACCATAAGTTCATAATGACCATAACGAGTTCGGAAAGCGGTCTTTGGGACGTCTTCTTCATGTACTCTAAGTTGATGATAGCCAGATCGAAGGTCGATTTTTGAAAAGCAGCTGGCACCTTGAAGTTGGTCAAGAAGATCATCAATGCGAGGTAATGGATAGCGATTCTTGATTGTTAATTTGTTGAGTTCTCTGTAGTCGATGCACATGCGAAACGATCCATCTTTCTTCTTTACAAAAAGGACAGGTGCACCCCAAGGCGAGGAGCTAGGACGTATGAATCCCTTGTCAGTCAACTCTTGTAATTAACTGGCTAGCTCTTGCATTTCAGAGGGGGCTAACCTATAAGGAGACTTTGCAACTGGTGTAGCATCAGGTATAAGATCAATACGGAATTTGACTTCTCTAACGTGAGGAAGTCCTGAAATGTCGTCAGGAAAAACTTGCGGGAAATCTTTTACTACTGGAATGTCTTCAAGTTTCTTCTCCATGGTTCCCTTTTTGATGATATGAGCTAAAAACGCGACATAATTCTTGCGAAGATATTTTTGAGCTTGAAGACAAGACATTAAGCTGAGCCCTTTCCACGAGGTTTCTCCAAAGATTCGAAGAGTCTGACCGTTTGAAAGAGGAATACGTATAAACTTTTCGCGACATACAACTTTTGCCTGATGTTGACTGAGCCAGTCCATACCAATTATGATATCAAAACTTCCCAGCTTCATAGGAATAAGGTCAACTGAAAAGTCGTGGTCGTTTAAGGTGAGTGTACAGTTGCGTATAATAGAGTTTAATGAGACCGGTTTCCCGTCTGCAACTTCTACTGTTATGGATTCCATGAGCTTATCACGGTTTTGGTTTAAGATAGGTTCAAACTCTAAGGACACAAAACTTTTATCCGCGCCAGTATCAAACAACATGGATGCATATCTACCATTTATAAGGAACGTACCGTTAACCACATTGCCGTCAGCTCTAGCCTGATTAGCGTTGATGTTGAAAGCTCTTCCTCTTGCAGGTGGAGGAGCTTGGTTCGCTTGATTCACTGGATTGACTTGGGCCTGAGCATGAATAATGTTTACCAGCCTTGGACAAGTGTTTCTAAAATGGCTTGGGTCTCCACAATTGTAGCAAGCCCGCATAGGTTGTACCATAGGATAGTTGGGTTGGTAATATGTTTGGGCTAAATGTTGGGTGGGTGGTAATAGTAGGGGTTGTTGGGCTTGACCCATTATTTGCTGGTGGGTTTGGGTTGAAAGCTGGTGGCGGTTCGTTCGTTGAGGCATGCGACAGGTTTGAACAGTATGACCCGCGCGACCACAGCCAGTGCAATATTGGCAAGGATGATCAGGAGAATGGTGGTATTGGCAACGGTTGCATTTTGGTAACGTGCCAGAGTATGGTCTTTTGTATGGTGCAGGTGAAGGGGCGACTTGGGTAATGGGTGCAGCAGGAATAGGGAAATTGGTTTAAGTGACAACGAAGTTTCTGGTGTTGCGCTTCCTCTTGTTAGCAAACTTAGAGGAGGAGATGGAATGGTTTGAAGTTTGACCCTCAACAGGGGCTTTCTTTTTCTCTTCTTTAAACTTACCGTTGCGAATTCGATTCTCGGTCAGTTCAGTGGCTAGTTCCATAGCAGCTTCAAGTGTTGCTGGTGAAGTGCTGAGAACTGAATCTTGAATTTTCGAGGGAAGTCCTCGAATATAAAGCTCGATCAAACGATAAGCTGAGGTAAACAAATTAGGAACCATTTGGTTCAACTCTAAGAACCTCTTGTTATAGGTGGTATGATCACCCTCCTTTTGCTTTAAAGAATGAAATTCGTCCTCCAACTTTTTAATTTCACTCCTAGAACATAAACGCCTAGTCATGATTTCCCTTAACTCCTCTCATGTTAAGGCCATTGCATCATCAATTCCCCTCTTCCCCTTTTCAGTATTCCACCAGGTGAGAGCTACCCCAAATAGTCTCCCGGTGGCGTATCGAACCTTGCGATCCTCAGGACAATTGCAGTTGAGGAAGGTGTTTTCCATTTCCTCAAACCAATGGAGGAGAGCAGTGACACATTCGGTCCCTTCAAATTTAGGAGGATCGCAAGACTTAAAATGTTTGTATGAGCACTTGCTGGTAGGAGGGTTGCCGATGTTCTGGTCATGTTGTTGGGGAGGATTAGTGGGATTTGTGGCGAGAGCTTGTTGCACTTGAACCACAATGTCAGGAAGCACCGCGGCCATTTGTTTCGCGATTTGTGTGGCCAAGCGTTCGTGAGACCTTCCTGATCTTTTACCCCCTCGTTGTTGTCTAGCCGACATCTACAGGAACATACATAAGAAGATTGTGAGTTTATGGAGTCTTTTTAGGTGTCGTGTGTCTTTAAGAAAATGAAAATAACATAAATATCAATATGCGACTACATCCATAGGATGTCTTGGGTTTGCTCATGTTGGGCCTTAAATGTCCCCCATACCTTCACCTGTATAGTCATGTGGGCCCCCATGACTATTAGCTTGGTAGGATTCACATTAGTATTGGCGATTTAACACTCGCATCACCGAATGCAAACCACAAAATATGTTTACGAGATGTATGGTCGAAATGTGTCCAGGTGTAGACACAATGACAACTCAAAGTGGGGTTAGCTCACACGACGTTTGGTATAGCATGCTTTGGCCTAATAGGTACTTCGTACTCTCATCGTTAGTCCCCAGGTAGGCAAACTGGTCCTTTATTTTGGATTTATACGAATGCCAGCCTTGACAGGACGTTCCGACTACCGGTACTGGTACCCTTCCAGTTACTACATGCCCGTCATGAGAACTCACTTTGATGAGATTTGAAAACACAAAAATCATTGTAAAAGCAATCATGAAAATGATGTGGTGTGTGCTTTCATGAATATGATATGTTATGAGAATATGATTCATGATAGGCATTATATGATAATATATACTTTATGAACATGCTTGCATAACATTGAATGTAACATTTAACTTAAAACATATAAACATCATGAAATTTGGCATGTAACACACAAAAAACTTAAAAATTTCTAATCAACTATAGTATAGGCTCTAAGGGTCTAATAACCTATCCTATATCCCTATAGTCATGGCTCTGATACCAATCTGTCACACCCCGACCCGCAGCGGAATAAGAGTCGGAGCATAATTGGGTTATCACCAAAGCTCATGATATTTACTAATATGTTTCATATTTATTAAAGTCAAAATTACATTCCCAATAATCCAAACATGTCCATACAAATACAAAGAAAATAAACAACTAAATAATCCCAAGCTCTAAATCATTTTATTCTTCTAGGCCCATCCTATGTGTTTCTTGCTGTAACTGGTTCACCTGTATCATATGTAAAAATGGGGGGTTTTTGGGTCAACATAAGTTGGCGAGTGAACCTTGTTAGATAAACATTTATTATTGATTTTCTTGTTGGTTTATCAATGAAAAATTGTGCATAATCATAAGTGAGCAAATGTAAATAATCAAACAGTAGCAATAGCAATCACAACTATAACATACAATAACATATGATAACATACATTAACATACCAACATCATACAATAAATAACATGAATGAAACTGTGCGATCAAGGCTCAATCAAGCGGAGCCGATCGTATTGCATGTACTGAAAATGATAAATGTCTGTGCGATCAAGGCTCAATCAAACGGAGCCGATCGTATGTTGGCACGCCAGGTTCACGCTCATAATGTAATGGGGAGCGGCGGCCTATGAAATTGCATGTACTGAAAATAATAAAATTTAATCTAACAATAACCACTCAAACAGTTGAAACAAACTGAATACACATTTGTTCATGATATAATGTATACACAATGATTTAAATATATTAAATAGCAAGACACATGATACACCCCAAAACGTGATTAAAACGGGGAATTTGTAAAGATTCACTCACATTGGGTGCGTTTGATTGGAGATGGTGAGATGCGCACGAGTTGGAAGAGCGGAACAACGAGAATTAACTAACCTAAATAATAACGGAAAGTATAGTAAATGAGTGGATTTTATTAAGGATTTTAATAGAATTTTTAGATATATTTTTACGAGTTTAAGGCTATTTCCTATCTTTAAAAACATTATTTTAAGTATTTTTAATTGATTTTTAAATTAAATTAAATAATTAAAAATATAAAAATATGTTGACTTTTTGGGTTGACCGTTGACTTTTTGACTTTGACTGTTTGACCGGTTTATTGTGTGATTGAAATGCGCTGGGTGAGGCTCGAACCCGAGACCTCCCGTTCGCGTGCACGTAGCTCTACCAACTGAGCTACGTGTCTAACCTGAAATAATTCTGTTTTTAATTATACTTATATACTAATTTAGTTTATTCAAAATTCTTTTATTTTCAAAAACATTTTAAATCCTCGAACCGGTGTCACTAACAGGTCTCGAACCCGGGACCTGTGCTTTAACGTGACACACAGTCCACCGCTGGACTGTGTGTCTAACTTGGTTAATATACAAATTTTTATTATACTTAACAACTAACGTGAATTAACCCGGTTCAGTTAGAAAAATAAAACGTTTTTATTACATAGAGGGTGCGTGTATCAGGGATCGAACTCGCGGCGTGTGCGTATTATTTGCACACAGTCCACCGCTGGACTGTGTGTCTAACCCGTTTAAAATACCAATTTTAATTATCTTTATAATGTTAGTATAGTTCATCTTCCCCGTTAGTTTTTACAGACAGCCGATTACACCATTATATCTTGTTTAATTCGATTGATAAACATTGTACAGACTAATATGAAATGGCAGAGACGATATTTAGAAGTAAACATACCGGTGAACGATTTATTTCAGAATTCCGGCAAGGCGTCGGCTCTGTTTTTATGAACTTCAACTGAGCAAGCAGATTAACTGTTTTGATTAGCTAATCGTGGAATTGAAGTGATAAACAAACGTTAACAGAGTGTTTGAATGTCCTTACCGTTTCACAGATGAAAATAAGGATTTCCAGAAGTTTTCCGGCGAACTGGAATTATCCGATAACAGCGTCTGAATTTGATTTCAATTGAAAGGTCTGAGTTAGAAATAGCTTAACAATTGTTAGACCACGACGGTATTGAAAGACTTACCGTTTTGATGAAGAATACGGTTTTCCGGCGACCTGCAGAAACTTTCCGTCGAGTTCAAAAAGCTTCTCCGGTGGACTGAAAAGTGTGCGGAAATGTAATTGGAGGTCTTGCAGAGTATTTTGAGTCGCGAGAGAGAACAAAGATTGAAGTAATCCAAGAATTGAAAGTTTTCGGTTATTAAACCGATTCACTCCCGAATTCAAGTTTCATTCAAAGCAAAATTGATTGGAATTGTCGGTGTATCGGTTAAACTCAGTGAACCGCGAGTAATCAAACGTCTTTGGACGTTTGGTGACCGATTTCAGTTACGGGTGGCGTAACCGTTGATTTATGGTTGACTATAAGATTTATTTGTTTCCCATAGATGACAGAAAACAAACAAGTGGCGGAGTGGTTATGTGTGTGTGTGTTAAGTCTTTGGAAGTTCATAACCTGGCTGACCCGGGTTCGAGTCCCGGCAGCCCCATTTTATTTTTAATTACTTTATTTATACTTTTTATCAATTATAACTTTTATAGTTTAGTTTGTTTATTAATTATGTATCATTAAAAATCAAAATAAACATAAATAGGCAACAACACATTTATAACTTGATATTCGATTACAAACGGAGCGGGTTTGGTAAAACCCGTTTTCGACAAATGTTACATTTACCACCGACACCCTTCATTTTTAAAACTTTTAATTTTAACCCCTGTATTATTACTTTGTATTTATACCCTTCAACTTTTGAAAATAGCAATTTTAACCCTTAAGACAATTACTCCATTTTATATATTTATAACAACTTCTAAAATTTGCATTTTTAACCCATGCACTATTACTTCATTTTACACCACCTCAACCTTTGAAGTTTGCCATTTTAACCCTCAAGCTTGAATTCCTCCACTACCCCTCAACTTTTAAACTTTGCGTTTTTACCCCTTACTCCATTTTTAACGCCACCACCCCCTCAAGTTTTAAACTTAGCGTTTTTGCTTCTTGCCCTATTATCCCTCAAGTTCTAAACTTTGCTCTTTTACCCCCCTGCACTATTACTCCACGTTTACTCCACCACCCCCTCAAGTTGTAAACTTCACTTTTTTACTTGTTGTACCATTACTGAATTTTTACACCTCAACTTTGAAAATTTCATATGGTATGCATCACATAACATTTGGACTAATCCATTCGATGTTTGCAATGTACCCGTGCCGCTACACGTGCGGGTCTAATTGCTAGTTTTTAACATTACATATATTATTTATTTACTTTTGTCATAATTATATTAAATTAAAGTTGTATCAATAATGGGCTTGTTGTGCTCGGGCTCATTTAAGATCTGCCCGATCCGGCTTTTAGCGAGCCGATCTCGATTAGCTCACGCCTGGCATGGCTTGTTTACACCCCTAACAAGTGATAAGTGTTTGGTGGTGCTTGCGTTGTCAAAAAGGTTAATAATAAATGACTAAAACAGACATTTTTTTATAAAGGTTGAGAACCAGGAAGGAGTTGTAAACTTTGACGAGATCTTGCGTGAGACCGACTCGTTCATGGTTGCTCGAGGCGATCTAGGAATGGAGATTCCCGTTGAAAAAATCTTCTTGGCACAAAAATGATGATCTACAAATGTAATCTTGCTGGCAAGCCGGTGGTAACCGCAACACAAATGCTCGAGTCAATGATAAAGTCACCCCGACCCACCTGTGCTGAGGCCACCGATGTGGCAAACGCAGTTCTCGATGGCACAGATTGTGTCATGCTTAGTGGAGAAAGTGCAGCCGGTGCATACCCCGAAATCGCGGTCAAGACCATGGCTCGTATCTGCATTGAAGCCGAGTCGTCACTCGACTATGGAGTCATCTTCAAAGAGATGATAAGGTCAACCCCGTTGCCAATGAGCCCATTGGAATCACTTGCATCATCTGCCGTTCGAACCGCCAACAAGGCTCGAGCCAAACTCATCGTGGTTCTAACCAAGGGTGGAAGCACAGCGAAGCTAGTGGCGAAGTACCGACCCGCTGTCCCGATTTTGTCGGTGGTGGTCCCTGTTTTGTCGACCTACTCGTTTGACTGGACCTGTAGTGACGAGGCGCCAGCTAGGCAGAGTCTTGTGTACAGGGGATTGGTTCCTCTTCTCGCTGAGGGCTCGGCTAAAGCTATTGATGCTGAATCTACTGAGGTGATTTTGGAAGCGGCTTTAAAGTCGGCAACTGCGAGAGGGCTGTGCAAGGAAGGGGACGCTGTGGTGGCGCTCCACCGTATCGGTGCTGCATCTGTTATCAAGATCTGCGTAGTCAAGTAAGATGGTCAACGTTAGCTTGATCTTTGACTCTGGTTGTTAAATCAGTTTGTATTGTATAAGTTTCTTGAAGCATGTTATGAGTTAATGATACTGATCCATGTGCTGGTTTAAATAAAAAGATACCGATCTGCTTTTGTAGTTGAATCGTATAGGTTTGAATAACCGGGGTCTGGGCACAAAGGGGCTATGTATAGGTGCCCAAATCAGGTTTTTGGCTCAAATTGGTTCAGGTTGAAACTGGGTCGAGTTGGGTCAAAAAAGTCAAGCCCGGTTTTGGTGAAACCGGTTCGGGTTCCAGCTTGGTTTTTAGGGGAAAGGGATCCGGTTTGAACTGGTCAGGGTCAGGTAATGGGTTCATAGGGCTGCATTTAACTATTTAAAAAATTTAACGGATTGTTGTATTTATGTCCAGAGATAGTTGACACTATTTAATAAAATAAAAAAAGAACACCCTGACAAGTTAATATGTGGTGGTGTATATATTTTTTTGTTAGAATTGAGAGTTCATATGACTTAAAATGAATAGGTTATGGCTATACAATTTTCTTATAGCAGTTTAGAGTACGAGTAATTTAGAAATGGAAATGAGTTGAAAATGTAAAAGTGTTGCTTATATACAGGAATGAGATCGGTACCGTATCCGTACCAGTACTGAAAATATAGACACCGAATTTTAGGAAAAGTAGATACCGAATACCGTATTGTATCTATCGGCAGGTACAAAATGCTCATTGCTTTATGGTATTGGTATGATACCGGAAATACCAATGTTTAGTTTCCGGAAAAGTGGATATTGAATACCGTACTGAATCGGTATCCAGAACCAAACACTCATCCCTAGTGCTTAATGTATTCAAATCTATAAGACCAAGTGTTGTGGGGCAACACCCACTAACGCCCCACCTCCACATCAGATATAGCGCCCACCGTTAGACCCAAAATCATTATCCCTTTAACGAGTTGCACATGAAAAAGTTGGCGGGGTCCACTCCACTTCCATAATAAATCACAACGCGGTCCACTCCACTTCCATAATAAATCACAACGCGGTCCACTCCACTTCCATAATAAATCACAACGCCCAATCTAATTAATAGTTCAATATTTGTAATCCCTTTTAGATTCGTAGACCCGGCCAACTGATCCGTTTTAAATTTAAAAGATTTCGATAAGTCCTTTTACTAGAGTTATGTATCACTTCTTTTATAAAAAAGCAATACGTTGATTGTGTATCAATAAGTTGGTCTATATAATGTATATTTAGTTGATTTGTAATATATGAAAGAAATTGGAGTTCATTACAATGAAAATTTGGTTTCTTTTATAAAAAGGCAAAATGTTGATTATGTATAAAAAAGTTGTAGTTAATGTATGTTTAGGTGATTTCTATATCTGTGAAAGAAATTGGAGTTACAATGAAATTTTGGTTGTAAATTTTTAAATGGGAAGTGAATTGTTGACGATCCCTCAAGAAAGTATTTTCACAGAAACTGGACATGGGAGTCAAATGGGGACTGAAGCCAAAGCTAAGAACATAGTCAATTGAAGTTCATGTACACCTGGTAGTGGGTCGATTCAATTTTAAAGATGTGATCTCAAAGTCGTTCTAGCTTCTAGTTGGTTCACTCCTCTAGCTTAGTTTCATCTCGTCTTGGTCCTGTTATAAACGACGTGGGAAGATATAGAGGGGTGGGAAGAAAAGATTACTATATATTTGGTAATCTTTAAATATTATGTTGGAATGTTAAGAATTTCTTAGCTGACATAAAGTGAACTTGAATTACTATGAATGAAGGAAATAATTTAGTCATTTTCATTCAAATGTCACCAGATAATTTGATGAACTAAAAACAACTATGACTGAAGGAAATCATTTAATGTTGAAACACATTTATTTTTAATGCAGTTTTGTAGTTTTTCGAGAGGTTAATGTTAATGTAAAAGTTGTCAAAACCAAACATTACAAATTTTAATACTCATGTAATATCTATGTTTAAAACCATCACGAAACGCGGGCATTTATTGCTAGTTATTTCTAATTTCAGGGAATTTGCCTAATCAAACGAGACCTAATGGCGTTTCTTTCATGAGTACCAGAATAGAAATAAGGAGTTATTTTCTTTTATAATAGCGGTTTTGTTTAGATGTGAGCTTTAGAAAACCTATTGACTTTTTAATCAATATTGATTTTTATTATTTTTTAAATTAGGCACACGTCATAGAATAATAACATTTTTTTTTATCTTGGATACATCTTAATATTTGTTCTTACTTTAAATATATATTTAATTTAACCTATATTTTTTTGTTACATAAGTTCTGTTTACATTCTAACAAATTGAATCCGTTCTTACTAAATATATTTCTTTAGTTTATAATGACAATGATATTTTTGAATTAAATATTGTCATATTTATCTTAGATTTATAATGATAATGATATATTTGAATTATGTTATAAAAAAATAGAAGTTGTTTAAAGTACGAAACATTTATTTAAATTCAAACATCATTTTCTTATATAAAATTTACCCACACCTAATTGTTTTTACATACACTCATCTCGAAAATCTTTATTCCCAACTGCTACTGTTTTGGATTTGCTATCTTCCCTTCTACACTGACCCAGTTTGGTTAATTTGCAACATTACAAAAGGTTTAAACGACTTCTGTGTATATTCAAGGTAACAGTTTACATTTATGTTAAACCATATTAACTACATAAATTGAATCGACATGTAATTTAAAGCCTTAGTATTATAGTCAATGAAAATCAAGTTGCTATTATATTTTTGTAACCTTCATTATTAAGAGTTCTCATCTTATACAAATACAAGTGATGTTGTTGGATAATTGTTATTTTAACTTTTATGTATGGAAGACATATGTAATTCATTAGAGTTGAAATATCACAATGTATGTTTATTTTTTGCCTTGTTGAATGTGTTCTATGTGATGAATGCATGTGTTATCGTGTCACGTTTGGACTTTTACATTGATATGACTTTATTGATTGTATATCTGCCTTGACACATATTTGTATTGTTGAAATTTTCATTACTTCATTGTCTAATAATATAAAAAGAATTAAAAAAAAAATCTTAAAGATTTAAAATACTTTTTAAACAATTAGAAGCTGTTTGGTTATTGATTTACTGTGAGAAAGAAATTGTAAACTTATGAAATGATCAATAATTACATATGTTTGTCTTATTGTACTTTGAAAACAAACAATGTTCACTATTCAAATTGTGTAATAGACCGGACTAAAAATAACCTAGTAAATATAATATATTACTTATGAATTATGATTTAGACAAAATTTATTACAATTATCTTTATTGTAACTTTCAAATACGATATTATTTTTTAAATTACTATTATTATACTCGTATGAATTGTTAAATTGATAATAGATAAGTTACCATTTTTTATGTCTTTTTTCCCTACAAATAAAAAAAACTAGTGTTTAAGATTTATACAAATTCTAGTTTCATCGTGTCATTAAAAAAAATTCTATTTAAAATCTATACAAATTCTAGATTCATCGTGTGTTAAAATAAAAAAAAAAAATCTATTTGCAATCCATACAAGGTAAGAATATATAACTGGTTGAGACTGGATCATGGGAAAATCAGAACTTCACGTGAATACAACCGTTGCACAATCTTTGAGGCTTCAATCTTTGACCTTTTCGAAGATCGGTTGCCTGCTAACTTGTAGGATGCCAACCCCCGTGTAAAGGACAGGTATTAGTTAATTATAAAAACATGTCTCGGTATTGAAAACTCGTAGAAAATTTGTTATCATTTTACCTGTCAGGTTTCTGGGTACGTCACCATTGACACACGGACGGTCGGGATCTTCACCCAGCATGACGGCATATTAGGGTTACTTTAGGGTTGAGTAACGCATTGTTGTAAAGATATTGTAACTATGGAGTCTATAGTAATCGAATTTGTTCCACACCATATAGTTTCATTATGACACGTATCCACAACGTGTAAAATGTGATAGACGTAACGTGTAAAGTGTGATATATTATATTAAAAAAGTGTACAATTAGTGATGGATTCAGAAGAAAAGTTTAGAAGTAATACGGGCTAAATTGTTTCTGTATAGGATCGAGTAGCCAATACATAAAAGAAAGAAGAAAAAAATGCATTAAAAATGTACTTTGCCGAGAAAGTTGAAGGGTATTGCGGGATACCGCTCAACTTATGCTAGATCCGCAACCATATACAACTAACCAGGAGCCAGGAACAAAGCAAGCACCAAAACATTAAACAAAAGTAAAAGAACAATCTGACGACTCCATAGATCGTAGCTTGTGTAAGACTTGGTACAATACCAACATAAATGACCTGAACGGTTAATGTGGAAAGTATAAAGAGGGTTCGGTGTTGGTCTCATAGGGTGACTTGGAGGAGATCAAGAATAATATTAATTAATATTATTATTAGTTATCTAGTGTTTAGATAAGGTTAAAAGGTCATATAAATTTGTTCATAATTCATATAGGTTATAGGTGTACTTAAATCAAGTTATAAGGATTAGTCTATCAGATTTATTTATTTTTTTCTAAATTTGTTATTAATTTCTTTTGGTATTAAATAGGAAAACATATTATGGTAGAGTTGGGAAGCCTTGTAATGTCGTTGTTTTGTTGTATGGCAACTAGGTTTAAATATAAATGTGTTATGTCTTTGTTTTGATCGTATTAGTATTTCTTTTTTCAAGAAGTAATAAGAAGTTTATTTTCTTTTGGTGCATTCTGCTTACGTCAAACATATAATATTAGTTTGTTTGTCAAGTGAACTTGAGCAAGATCTGTTAAAAATGTAGTTGTGTGTTTTTTATTTGCTTGTTTAAACGATCCCTGGTTTATCAAGCGATATCAAAGCCTAGCGATCTAGGCTCGTTTCTGCTACAGTCTTCCCATTTGTTTTCAATTCCTAGTGTTACTGATCGAATGTGTCCAGGTTCTGATAACAGTAAGTTTCCTTTCACAGGCGTACATGTTCCAATCGTAGGAAGTAACTGATTGACGAAAAGTTCTTAGAAACCGATCATAGCGAGGAGAAACGAAACAATGGCAGAGTTTCAGGTTGTAGGAGGAACCAAGAAACTGAATCAAGGCAACTACAAACAATGGTCGATGTGCATCAAATCGTATCTTCAAGGTCGAGGTCTTTGGTAGGTAACGAACGGTATGGAGACAAGACAACCCACAAACGATATCAGCGGTGCTATCGTGAAGTGGCAGGTGAAAGCGAGCCGGGCAATGTTCATCATTAAGACAACACTTGATGATGATGTCCTTGATCACAGTTAAGATCTTGAATACTCGACTGCAACTAGTTAAAGGAAAACTTTCGACGGTGTTCCAAGGTGATTTTCCTATTTCAAAGTGTTTCTGAAAAATAAAAAATGTATGTCGTGAAATTGGAGAACTTGATCCACAGTCTCGGGTTAGCGATGCTCATATGAAGCAGATACTCATCCACGATTGAAGGCCAGAGTATTGCAAATTTGTTACCACTATCGAAGGTTGGGCGACCCTACCAAGTATAACCGAGTTCGAAAATATTCTTACTAGGTAAGAAGTCTTCGAAAAAACAGTTTTCCGGGATGTTAGTTAAAACCAAGACTGGAACCGTCTTATATGTTAGGAGAAAGGAGAAGAATTGGTTCACCAAAAAGTGAAGCTATAATGATGAGAAAGGTAAGGATAAGCACCTGAGAAAAGTGAGTGGCCCAAAAGGCAAGAATGAAATAGAAAGGGTCTAGACAAGCAAAGAGAAACTTCTGAAGAAGATTCATTGAACTAAGAAAACCAAGAAAAAGAATCAAAGTATTAATCAAAACGATTTCCTTATAAGTGTCATAATTGTGGATGCAAAGGGCATATGGCGAAAGATTGTCGGCAACCTAAGGAGGAAGGAAATAAGACCGTTGTTAAAGAAGAAGAACCATGGGATGTGGAGGCGTACATGGCTGAGTTTCCAGAAGATTATGCTTTTCAGACATCACCGAATCCAAACCAAAACCAAAACCAAATTTGTGAGATGAATGGTCTTTTTGATTGACTAGTCAGGAGGTAGTGTCCGAGTCAGATCAAATTATTATTATTATTATATTATTATTATTATTATTATTATTATTATTATTATTATTATTATTATTATTATTATTATTATTATTATTATTATTATTATTATTATTATTATTATTATTATTATTATTATTATTATTATTATTATTATTATTATTATCCAGTGTTTCGATAAGGTTAAAAGGTGTTCATTTTAATTGGTTCATACTTCATATAGGTTATAGGCCTACGTAAGTCAAGATATAAGGATTAGTCTGTTAGTTTTTTTTCTAAATTTGTTTCCGTTTTAAATATGAAAACGTATTATGGTAGAATAGAGAAGCCTTGTATGACAAGTAGATTTAAATATAAATAGGGTCTTATGTCTTTGTTTTGTTCTGTTCGTATCAGTAGTTCTCTTTTTCAAGAAGTAATAAAATTTTTGTTCTCTTGTGGTGCATTATGTTTACGCCGAACATATAATAGTAGTCTGTTTGTTAAGTGAACTTGAGCAAGAGTTGTTAATTGTTGTTATGTGTTCTTGATTCGCTTGTTTAAATGACCCCAGGTTTAACAAGTGGTATCCGGACAATCTAGGCTTGTTTCCGTTTTAGTATTCCCATTTGTTTCCGGTTTGTAGTGTTACTGACCGAGTCCAGGCTCCGATCACAGTAAGTTCCCATTCGCTGGCGTACATGTTCGGTTTGCAGGAAGTAATTGACCGGAGGAAAGTTCTTAGAAAACCGATTGTAGCGAAGAGTTGGTCAAGAAACCGAAACAATAGCAGAGTTACAGGTCGTAGGAGGAACCAAGAAACCAAATCAAATCAACTACAAACAATGGTCGATGTGCATCAAATCGTATCTTATAGGTCAAGATCTTTGGTAGACAACTACAAAAAATGGTCGACGTGCAACTACAAACATGTTCTCCTTTTAATAGGTCATACGCACATAGCAGGCATGTCACTAAATTAACCAAGTTGTTTCTTCTTTGAAGCTTAACTCTAGTGGGTAGCTTGCCAAATTCAGGTCTCCAACCAAAAATGTTAACCTTCAATAGGAGTCACCTATTCTAGTCAATGGGAAACGCTGGAATTGATGTTCCATAAGTGGTAAGAAACATTTAATTGATCTAACCGAAAAACTTCCATCTGGATTATGCCAACCGTCTCTGATTATCCTTTACATCTGAAATATGAGGGTGCTCCAAAAGCTAAGAACAAAGTTCTGATTTCTAAACTTCGTTAGGCAGCAAAGGCTGCCACTACAAACACCAAAACTAATTCATAATTGGACACATCTTCTTGATTCTAGCCGACACTATGAAACTTTTGAGAGACTCAACTTTGAATAAAGTAGAAAAACAATCTTGAGAGGACCCCGACCCAACCCTGTTATATATCTAGCCATAATCGGATATTAGAGCCATTATCAAGATCCCCTTAAACAATTGAATTAGGTGGATATTCGATTTTGTGAACATATATACACCCTCCACTTCATATATATTGTTTCTAAGCTTAGAGAATTGAAGCCTACATAGATCGAGATTGACGTCCAACAATATCATATCATGTGTAAATGAGGTTAGATAGAACAGGCTAGTTGTTTGATGTAACAAGACCACAAAGAATACCCAGAGAACAAGCACTATGGACAAAGCTAGTGAAAGCTTCCATAATTAAAATAAAAATGAAAGGAAGGATGGGTCACCTTGCCTTAACCCCCCTCCACCTACTGCTATGGAATTCTGCAGTAAGTGATCCATAAACTAGAATTCAGGATCTTGAGCATACCAAAATGCCCTGCACACATATTCTCCACTTCCCTAAAAGTTCATCTAGGAGATTACATAATCAATGAAACTCCAATTGAGACTATCAAAAGCCTTCTCAAAATTAGTTTTAAATAAAAGTTCTCTAGATTAAGTTCGTTTGATCGATGAGATAGTTTCATTGAGAATCATAGGCCCATCCATAATGTTTCGATTGGATATGAAAAAGTCGATTGTTCATCTGAGACCACCGACCCAATAACCAATTTAAGATGGTTCATGAAAACCTTTGAGGTCACTTTCCGATACACCTTACTAAATTAATGGGTTGGATAGCATTTAAAATATTAGGGTTATTAACCTTGGGGATGAGAGAAATAAAGGAAGACCAATACCTCTGCTGATAAAGTCATATAGTAGAATTTGGTGAGCATTTTGAAAGAAAAATCAAGTTTGGATAACCCCCAAAAGTTCTCTAGATTAAGTTCGTTTGATCGATGAGATAGTTTCATTGAGAATCATAGGCCCATCCATAATGTTTCGATTGGATATGAAAAAGTCGATTGTTCATCTGAGACCACCGACCCAATAACCAATTTAAGATGGTTCATGAAAACCTTTGAGGTCACTTTCCGATACACCTTACTAAATTAATGGGTTGGATAGCATTTAAAATATTAGGGTTATTAACCTTGGGGATGAGAGAAATAAAGGAAGACCAATACCTCTGCTGATAAAGTCATATAGTAGAATTTGGTGAGCATTTTGAAAGAAAAATCAAGTTTGGATAACCCCCAAAAGTGTTTTAAACCCTCCCCCCCCCCCCCCCCCCCCCCCCTTCCTCAAACTGCTTGCTTCACTTCATTGAGATAAATACGAGGGATATATAAGCATGTTGCAGTCGGCATTATTAAGTTGTTTCATCTTGGAATCTTACCTAATTGAAATCACCCAAAATGATCCATATCCCCTCCCGATTGCCCTAGATATTACGTTTCGTAGCTCACTCCCGAGTGTCGTAAATATTCATAACATGAGATTCTTCTGAATAGCCTTCAACTGTGCCACTAACCAGGCAAAAATTTTGACTTTTGATACAGTATTGTGTATAGAAAATTCCAGGATCTCAAAGACAATCTAACCCATCAGAGTGACCATTAGCATCCACTCAATGATACTTAACAACCCCTAAACCCCAAATATTTATATATAGAATTTTTGGTGCCCACTACTAACATCTTCTCTTGAATTCAGATAATTTACCCAAAGATTAATAGCCAAACCATGATCATTGTTTAATATATTTAACACTATCTCCCACAACTACCCCGCAAACCCTCCAGATGGATCCCAACACACATTGCACGTTATCATATACATATGTTATGTTATTGTTTATATAAGTTGTGCAATTTTATTTATAAATATTTATATACTACGTAATGTATGCGTAATTATGGTACGAATTTGTACATTGACGAATATACATTTCGCAACTCGTGCCACATTTCTATCTTACACTTTTTTAAGTTAGAGCATCCATATCAATAAACTTTCACAAACTGTCACCAAATTAGAATTCAAATTTTCTTCAACCCTGCCCCTCATTTTTTGTAGGTCGTAAACCTCCACCTCACACTCTATGTCATAACCTACTTTTACATTTAATTTAATATAAATTAAATTACTTTATAATAAATTATTCAATAACATTATGTTTATGTTATAATTAAATTAAAATACTAAAATAAAAGTAAAAAACATAAAACATACATTAAATAAAAATAAGGAATACATAAAATAATAAAACATAGTCATAACTCATAATAAAAAGAAACGTTACACAAATAAGTAATGAACATCACATAAACAAAAATAAATAAATAAAAACTAGGTAAGATAATCTTTATTCAAGCACAAGTGCTCAACTAAATTGTGTTAAAATGTATGATAAGCTTCTCTACTACGTAAATCTTTGAACCTTTGAAAATGCTTGGTAAAATCATATGTCGGTCCATAAGCTTGTTGGAGTACATCATCATCCTCGTCATCAGACCACTCGGTTATAATGTATCCTTTGTCTTCAAAGAACAGGTAATATAATTTATGCATACGTTGTATCATATGTTATTATTATTATTATTATTATTATTATTATTATTATTATTATTATATCCTTGTTGGGCCTTGTATAATGTGGAGGACACCAAATGCCTTCTTGACATGTTTTATTGTTGATTTATGATTTTTTTTAGTTCTTTCATCTTGAAGTTTTGTGGATACGAGGAGCTTTTTACAAAACTGGCCAATTTAAGATAAACTCCATCTGCAAAATAGTATCCTTTTGTAACCGGTGCCGTCCATTGTAACATTGCATAATGGTGGAAAACCGTTTAACATGTCATTGGATATTCGTGACTGATTTAGATAGTGATGTCATTATTCAACATGGCTACTCCAAAAAAAAGCATGCCAAATCCAAAGGTCATCAATTCTCTCGACCATTAAGATGGGATTCGTTGGTAGGGGTAGACCCACAAAGATTGAGTTGGAGGCCCTAGACCCCAATGTTTTCAAAAAAAATTAGTAGATACGGTATACTAAATTTCCTAAGGACCACATAAAAATTAATTAAATCGACACCACAGCAAGAACAGGAAAGCCGGTGTAGCGGTAAACCCCTTTGTTTACTAACAAAAAGTCACATGTTCAATCTTTACATGACCCGTTTTTTATGTTTTTAGGGTTTTTTAACCTAATTTAAAACTAGGGTTTCTTAAGCAAACAACAAAAAAGGCAAACATATACAAAGCACAAAACTGAAGCAAAAAAGAAAGCACGCACCCAGCCACCAACACAAGCTTCTGTTGCGCTCTTTGAATGCCCGCCTCCCTCCGAGGCCCTCTTTGCCTTCGTCCGCTGCCCCACCCTCGCCCTCCCCCCTCGAACCACTACCCCCTTCGTTGAGCGACTGCTCATTTCTTACATGTAAACCTATTTTTTTTATAGTTTTGTGACTTGAATTTTGTTACTTGTCTAGTTGTTTAAAGATTTGTTACTATGAATATGAAGTTTGAGAATTTGAATAACATGTAACTCTTTGTATCATTATATGCTATGAATTTGAATTTAAAATTTGTGACTTAGGTGTTAAAACTTGAAATGTTGGGCTAATGATGTCAGGATCATTGAAAACTTGTACGCTATGAATTTGAACATTAAAAATTGCAATGCTTTTTCTTCGTTCTAAATCACATCATTTTTTTGTTGTGTGTTTTTAATGAGTAATGATTATATATTATTGTTATATGTTTCTCACCCCAACCTGAACGCGACCCTAAAAATTGCAATGCTTTGTTTCTCATGTTTTGTTGTAAATATTTTGAAAACCGAAAAAATGGACTCCATTAAAAAAAATCTAAGATCTGCCACTGATCATTGGTCACCTTTCGTATAATGCCGTTTCCATGTAACATGATATATTTTTCATGACAAATATATACAATCATTGCTACGCTAACATTCTAGGAAAAACTTCGATAATTGAATGAGTCTCAAGTATCCATTGGATATCACTTTGGTTAAGCCTTCTAGGATATTCAATAGAATAAATTTCGATAACATACCTACAAAAAATCACAGACACTAGTTGGACATACTTTAACCAATGCGTACGGATTCATCGGTTGCGTCACCTCCAAAACCGTATGCTAACTTATGTATGGTGGATACGCATTTGTGGATGGGGGAAAGATCCTTTCTACCCGCCGCATCCAAGGAAAAAATCGCTACTCATACGGAATCGACGTATTAATTAGTTTATCGGGAACACCGGTTCTGAATAAAACTGTACATAGTTCCACAAACGGCCATCATTCCTGTTTATTCTTTGCATTTCCTTTTTAAAGTTGTAGAACTTTTTCCTATCTTCGGCTTGATGTTGTTTTAACTGTCAAATACATATTCTCAACGTCGCCGGATATCAATTCCTCATACTTATTAGCGATTATTTGCATGAATGCCATATCAGCATGATTAGGAGGCATAAAAGGAAGTGTAGGTGCAGAATACAGGGTTTCTTCGTCACTAGAACTCGTTGTGGTTGTTAAAAATTATCGTGATATTTTTTAGATAGGTTGGGGTGAGTTTGGAGTGAGTAAATGTGTTAATTAATAGTGGGAACTTTCGAATTTTTATTTTATTTTATAACTGTTGGGGATGAGTTTGAAATATAATTAAGAAATCAATTCTTTTATAGTCGTTGGAGGCCTACAATCTCGTCCGAAATGAGGTCCCGAAAACAAGACCAATGTAGATGGATATTTGTTTTACTATCCGAATTCGTAGAAGGTATCCGAAATTTCGGATACGGATTCGGATGGTAAAACAGATATCCAAAATTCTTAAAACTATTTTTTACCAAAATGAGTTATGAATTCCATATGCCAATCAAAACTAAATCTCGATATCACATTCAAATTCAAACAAACAGCTTTTACAATATACCACACATCCATGAAAATTTGATTAAAAAAATAGGAAAAAACACTAGATAAGATTGGAGATTTGATAATTCTATAACAAATTAATTCCTTGGCTCAAATTAGTGGAACAATGAGACTACTAAAATCGTGAAAGAACCAGACCAAAGAGACCTGCAGTAGAACTAAAAAGAAATCATTAATCATGTACTAAAAATGAAATTAAAACATAACTGATTTATGTGGCTTGGTTCTGATTGGATAGATGCGGCTTAGTTCTCATTATACATGCATGCATGTGTGTACGGTATCCCTGTTGTAACCTGTCGATGCCTTAGATGCGACTTAGTTCTCATTGGAGAATGGAACTATTAAATTACCGTCAGACTATCATCGAAGCAATAGAAGATAATTTTATCTTTTTAATTCGAAGCTTTAAAAATAACAAAACGTAGATGCGGAGTATCGACCAAGTGTACGCTGTAACACTATGTCCATTTTAACCAAAATATTGTATATAGTCATAAACAGAAGATGGATGTACACTAGGGGCAACCTTTTTTTAGTGAATCTTCTTTATTAATTTTTTATCTTTTAATATTAATGCTTTCGACCCTTTAATTTTTTACACACTTTATAATCGAGTTTTACATTGAATTATGTTTCGGCGAAACTTTCTTTTGAAAATCAGCCAGGTCAAATATAATATTTTTTTTTCATACCATTCTTTGACCTTTCAACATTATAAATTAAAATGAGTCATTTCAAATATAATACGTTTTCATTATACGGTACAAATTCAAATTATATTACGTTTCAACGTCGTCGCAACTTGCCTGCTGTTCTTTAACTTAATAAAACTTTATATTCTTATATGCTTATTTTATGCACGTGTCTATATAGATTCAGGTTGGTTAAGGTCAGATATGATATATTTTTGTACTTACTTTTATATACGTTTTCAGTTTTCTACGTTTTAACGTAACCTTTGTTCGAAAACAGGTCGGGTCAAACATAATACGTTTTTATTAGACGGTATAAATTTTAGTTACTTTACTTTTTTAAACACCGCCGCAATGCATGGCAGTAACTTTAAGTGGGCCAATTTTTTTTGTCTTTTAGTAGGTTTTTGTTTTTTTACCTTTACCTTTCAACATTTAGTATTGACATTACAACCCTTTAACTTTTTAAAAATTTTATAATCATTTTTGCTTGCTTATTTTTGTACGTAATTGTATAAATTCAAGTTGATTATGTTTATTTGAAAATAGGTAACAATATTGAGTCAGTATGGATACAGTCCCAAAAGGCCGAAATATTGAAAGATAATTAAGTAAGCTATTAATTCAAAATGTAGCATGTCCCTCTTTTGGAGGCAATGCTACCATCGGCCATATTGGTCTCAGTCAGCATAATACAGTCCGCAAGACCGGTTTAAAGTTTTAATAGTAGTGTATTTTTAAGGGATTCAAGTCGTTCTTACTTCCCCGATTTGATGTTATCTGCCTCAAAGGAAATCCTAATAAACTTGAATCAAGTCCTCGCAGGATCTATACATTGAAAGAGACAAGAACTTTACCCACACCATCCTTCTAACCCCCTTCCAGGCAGTTAACGCGCTTTATATAGACCATAAAGACACGAATGAGTGAATCAACAAAACATGAAGAGATGATAGAATAAAGTTCACTTTCAACATAAAAACTAGTTATTACAAGTTATTAATACATATCCAATTAAAAAGTTAACCGAAGCTTGGAAATCAAAAGTAATACATAAATAACTTGTCTTCACCAAGCGTAAGAGACTAGCCAAGCATGGTCTTTTTTTGACAAAAGCTATTACGATCAATCTTGAATCCTGAGACTACTACACACACTCTAAAGATGAATGATGGATGAATGTGGTGGATGATGGTGGTAGTGGTGACAGGTGTGAGAGAAGTGGTTTGCCAAGGGATGAGTTTGAATGGAACCAAGCATCCATATTTATAGCTGAAAACAGAAGCATCACACGGCTCCGTGCCTGGTGGGCACACCCTCGTGTCTTTTACCTTCTCTGTCTTCATTTAATGAGCTTATGAGTTCAGATGTTTACATGGCCCCGCGTGTCAACGGAACGGCCTCATGGCCATTGTACTTGATGTACTATCTAAGATTTGCGAATCTGGAAGTTGACCACGTCCCGTGTCAATGAGACACGGCCCCGTGTCTCTTGTCTGCTTCTGTTTGTCTTCTTCTTTCTGGAATCTTGAAGGGGCACGACCCCATGCGGGCGGGCACGGCCCCGTGCTTGACTTCTGATTCGTTGTTTTTGATATTGGGGTGAAGCTCGGAAGGTCGGTATAGGGTGTCATCTTTCCTTCTTTTGTACTTATGTTGGTTTTTGTCGTTAATTTGTTTCTTTTATACATTTAAGCTCTTTTTATCCTGAAAATCAAAAGTATACAAAGAAACACACTTTTTACAACATTAGTATTAAAAATGGTTGATTTTATACCTTATTTGATATAATATATATGTTGCTTTTGGCGCATATCACAGAGTCGGCTCAGCCTCAGTGAGTGCCTAAAACAGATTCCAAAATTGAGACCCGTAAATAATTTTATTAGAAAATATAGGATTAGAATGAGTCGAATTATAAACAACCCTTGAAATGTTGAGCTCCAAATAAACTTCAACCCTAAAAGTTAAGGTTCCTTTAAATACGAGTCCCAAAGCTTGAGCTTTTATTTTATAGTCAAGTCGTCCCCGGTTTCAGTTACCCATGGTAGTTGATCAGTCTTGCATGTATTTGTGACTTGCAGCCCATACGTGTATAAGTGTATGATAAGGATTCAGAGAATAAAATCACTGACACTGGCCCCGCTCTATGGGAATGGGCATTGGCAGTGCAAAGTGTCAAAGAAATTTAATAGCAAGAATTGGCATCTTTATATCAGGAAAAGTTGTTTAAGGTGAAACAGTGGGCTATCTATTCTCACCAAATATCAGGAAATTAATGTACCATTCAAAGTACTGACTGTAAGGGCCATCACCACTCTGCATGCAACCGCTAGCCATCTTTCAAACAGCTGTACACGTACGAAATTCGTTGTTTCTAGCACCATTTGTTGTGATCTACATTAAATTTGTGTATGGGGATCTTTGTTTTATGCAACTCGAATTCAAATAAATGAAGTTGAATTGGCTTTTTGGTTCTCAAAGAGGTTTTGAACCCAAATCATATTTGCATGTTAGTTTTTGAATAGGTTAATGCTTTACTTTAGATCGCAATAAAAAAAGTTCATAAACAGTACCACTAGTACAATTGTGAAAAGCAATGGACTTTTAACACGGAGTTGATTCAAAAGTTTACACAAGACTCCTACGTTGTTTAGCTAGACGGGAAAACAGGACATAAATGTTCCAAAAATAAAAAAAAAGTTTAAACCTTGGGCTACGAGTGAGAGCTACGAGTCCCATAAGCAGTGGGCGGAAATGTCTTAACTAGGGGATCATATGCCAAACAACCAAATTAAGAACCTTTGCCCAACTGTCGGATCTGACTTCAATCATCAGTATTAACTAGATTGTTCGAAGATTTGGCGATATGTGCCACACTTAGAATTCTCTTAATAAATGTGTATGATTTAATAATTAGTCATTAAATAATAGACTACTTTTCTTTTAGAATTCATTTTGTTATCTTTTGTGTGTTCGCTCTAGATCAATTTGATCCAGCCATGAATTTACTCAGCCAACCGAAGCAATAAACAATCAGCACACACTTGCATTTTTCCATCAAACCATAAATTTGGCTCATCAATTTGGTTTTATCGTGGAAGGTGAAGGATTCAAATCCTTTTTAGGTTGCCATTCTTTAAGAAATCTTTATCCTATTTTCTGATCATGATTTCCTGGAGAACAAGTTGGCCATTAATTTTTTATGTGGATGGGTGAAATGTGTGGATATAATAAGCTTTATTTGTGATGTAATAAATTGAGTGAACCATGTGAAGCACCACATGATCACTTAGGCCCGTTATACAAATTAAAATCATCCTCCATTCCTACATTATTAGATTTCCCATTTGCTTTGGCTAGTTGCAAGTACAAGGCACTATAAATAAAACCTTCATACTCCCCATGCTGACATCAAATCCAATCATCATATTCAACTCCTCACTTCCAAAAACTATTCCTTCCTTAATTCTCTAAACAAGTGTCTTTCTCAGCAAAACAACATGGGTATTTGCCGAATGAATTCGTTGGTTGCTAACTTGAAACAAATGATCAAACTAAACAACAAACACCAACCAGATGTTCCCAAAGGACATCTGGCGGTGTACGTTGGAGAAATCCAAAAGAAGCGGTTTGTTGTGCCTTTATCTTACTTGGACCAACCATTGTTCCAAGATTTGCTACGTAGGTCTGAAGAAGAATATGATTTCAATTATCCGATGGGAGGACTTACCATTCCCTGCCAAGAAGAAGCTTTCATCAAACTTACTGCTCGTTTGCCCATTTCGTAATTCACTACTAAACAATTGAGAAATCTAATAGTTCCTAGAATGTGTGGCACCACGATTTTGTTGTCTTTTAGTCATTTTTTGATTGATTAGAGTATGGCATTGCATGCTCTAAACCATGTAAAAAGGGGCATATGTCCGATTCCAGTTGTTGTATATGAGTAGGTAGTTATGTTCCCATTTGGAATAGATCTGGTTCTTAATGCAGTTTGATAAGTTCCTAAATGATCCTCATACCAGTTAACATACATATGATTTGGTTTCATAGGAAGTTAATATAAACAGGTAAATTCGTCATGCTTCAATCTATTTGTAAATGGACAGAATACACAGTAATTTATGTTTTCCATCTTTAGTGAGTTGCATGCATCATTCATGTAATCATATGTAATCCATGCTGACCACAAAAGATAATAACTGATAAGAGAAAAGCATATATATCATATGTTTAGACATTGATCGACTAAAGAGTGAATCTATAACACAACCTGCATTGTAGCTGATAGGCTCCTAAAGTGCACACCGAGCGAAATCATGAAACTAATGGCTAGTTATTCACATAAGGTATCATATCACACCACCACATTGTAGCCGAAAAGCTCCTAAAATTCAAACCGGAGCAAAATCCTTGAAACTAAAGGGGATTTTGGTTCGTAGAATGTTTGTAAGGGATTGTAATATCACAGTATGAAGGAATCGGAACTAATTTCATAATGTGTTTGGGTATGTAAATTTCTTACAGGAATTGGAGTTATTAGTTCCATGATTTGGAGTTCAGATGTCCAATTATCTACTACTTCGAATCCAGTGGATCTAAATGTGCCATCACACTTGTTCAACTTAGAAGACCACTAGGATCTTCTGTGGTTCTCAGGCTTCATCGACTTGTGCTTTTCTGGATTCAATTTGTTCCTCTTTGAATTTGAGTTTGGACCACATTGACTTGTTCTGGACCACAGTTTTATTCTTCATTTTATTCTTTGGCTTCCTTGAGGTACATACATAAAATTCCAAAGTCCAAACAATCCATTACAATATGACTTTTCTATCCAAATATTGAAGGAATCTTTAAATCCTTTGACTGATGATTTGCGGGGTTATTTTCCAAATCATGATCCAGTGCCATCTTAAAACCAGCCAAATGCATTTTGTAAAAGAATATTTTCCGTTGAGATACATGTAGAATGAGGCTTAATATTGGTAAGTAAAGAAGTATGAAACCACTGCAGTATGATGACTGATACTCATGTATGAAATTGTTCCTTAAAAAGATACAATCTCTCTTGTCATAGCTTAACCATTAGAGTAGTTTTTTACTTCAAGAGTGGAACAAAACTTTCCCAAATTGTTGAATTTTGTCCCAAACAACATTACAATACTGGCGTGTTTTGTGTTTTTGTGTATATATATCTACAGTGTCATGTTCAAATAAGAGCTAATTATCAGATAATTGAGAGGTGTTGCTAGATAATGAACCTACCTAGTTGAATTAATTCCTATAATAAGATCTCAATTGTATATATTGTATATTAATTTATCGATTCATGCCTAAAGGAAAACCATACACCTAATGAAGTTTACCAATTACAAAAATAATTGATAAAATATAAATGTAGATCTTGCTTAGGCAAGCTCAAACTTCAATTCCAAAAGCTTTTACAGAATGAAACCATGGGCCACATCAATAGTGACCGAAGTTGGGTACGTGGCTGATATATTCTTGAAACAGACAAGACATGGAAATCAAGTTGCCACATGCATTTGCAACAGATGCAAATAAAAATATTTTTAAAAATTATAAACAAAATCATTCCAATTGGCAATTAGTCATATTTTTTGAGGTAGCTGGTCAATTGCTTACCAGTAAAGATTTGAATCGATGCATTGGAAGCTATACTGATTTTGTCATTTGAGCTCCAAAAATTAAAAAAAATTAAAAAAAAAAACACATTTTCCTATATCTTGAATAAAAGTCTTAGTTGTAGGTGATGGTTATTCTAAAATGTTATGTATAGTAATGTATTACTTCAATAGTCTATGTTAAAAGAATACCAGAGTGGTTTTATTAATTCTTTGAATTTTAAAAAATTATAAAACCACAAAATCATTGAAGGAAACATTTTAGATAGAAAATAAGTTGGAATTGAACAAGTCCTTGACAGTTGACACTGATCTCCACAACACATGTACTCCTGAGCATTCAAACACCTGTGATGATTAATTGACAGAAACAAGCAGGCCAATCTCTAATATTGTGTCTTAGAGGGATAAGAAGATTATTTAATACACTAAGCGCATTCATGTGATTATGTCACTTGAAGAGTCAAGTGGGCCCTTGTAGAATTTAACCATTATCTACATTAAATATCCCATTTGCGTGTCCGGCCGTTTGCTAGTACAAACACTATAAATAAAAGTACAATGGTTTCATCCACAATCTGCAAATTGTCACCTCAACGCCAAATATGCGAACTCCACAAAGTGTCAACTCAACACCATATCATATTTACAAACTTCCGTCAAAAATCCTCACCTTTTCCACAATTTATAAACCTCCACATACCCACTAAAAACATTTTGTATATATGCATATTAATGTATGTGTATGTGACTGGGGACCCACACAAGAGGTCCATTGGAGGTCCGCACTTGCACACTTAGACGAACCGGACGTGTGCCATAATGTGGTTGGAAGAGTGATGAAGACTATTCGGATGCCATGCTAAAATGGACGAGTAAAAAACACCATATTGTGAGTGCTCTTATAATCGAATTCTGACTTCTTAGAACTACTATGATCGCATTCTTTTGAAATCAGTCATTTCCCTCCGAAGGCGTGCAGCAGTGCTTAATAATTTGTTTTTTTTAACAACAAGGAATCTCACATGTAAAGACATCCTACTCAGGGCTATGTCTAAGGTCAACTCCTCGACCGTCATGAGACCATGCCCCCTAATGTGCGGGAACCGAAAAATCCATAAACCCTCGCCCTCATCAGGTTCTAACCCGCGGGATTAAAGCCCTAATTCGTCTTTTCACTAGATGTTCATCGAAAATGACCCAAGCCAGAATCGAACATACGTCTTCACTAGAAATAGCAGGCCAATTAACCACTGAACAGTATGAGTCCAATGTCACGCCATATCATTCTCACTTACTCACTCTCTCAAACTATGTTATGGTTTCACTCACCCACTCACCTAAGCCAAAATTATATATAAAATAAAAATTCATTGTAAATTTCTAGTTCTAGACGTCTTTTTATGAAGCTCGTAAATATGTGCAACAAAATCCGACGGAAGGCCATGATGCATGAATTTCTCGGATTAGCTATTTTTTTATTGGTCATCATTTTCTTTAATAGACAGTTGGATATCGTCTACTACAGTTGGATATCGTTTAATAGACATGGTAGTGACAAATTGTCAAACCTTCATCTTTAAAAATCATATTATGTCTCTATAATCAGGGAGAAAAGTTTTTTAAGTATCAATGATCAGAAAATGGTTAGGGTTATTATGAAAAATAATAAGATTAAGCTGGTATTTATAACTTCAAAAGTTGATTTTTACTCAAAAACATATTTTGTGCTTATTCCCAATTTGATTTTTGCATTGCTCACAGGCATGGGCCCACACACCCGACGCTATGTGCCTCACTCACCCGTCACATCACTTCCCATAGGCCAAATGGGCCAAATAACGGAAGCAGGTGGCTTCTATATATAAGGGGATAACAAATATGGGCGTTGTCGTACAAACCGTATGAAAGGCATGAAAAGATAAAAAAAACGCAATGACATTCCCGTACTTATTTTACTCGTAATTATCCTACAGGATCAAAATTATCCTATAAGATCATTTGTAGACTAATTATGATGCTCTACAAAATTACACTATAAGATCAAAATGACCCTACAATATCACTTGTAGAGTAATTGAGGCTCTATAAAATTACCCTACAAGAAAAAAATTACCCTACAAAATCATTTATAAGGTAAATAATTACGAAAATGTTATCGTATTTTTTACCTTTCATGTCTTTCGTACGTTTTGTACGATAAGGCTATTTGTATTTCATCTTTTGCCGAACAAATATATCATGAGGGAATTCGTGAAATCAGTTTTAAGTATGAGACTGAAGTGCATCTCCAATACACATATTGTAAATAATTCTTTGATGTATGTGAAAACTTGTTTTTGTAAAACCCAAAATATTTTGGCATTTAACATATGTAAGTCTATCATGAGTACCCACGTTCTAATGAAGTAGGATGGAGTTTAATTCAGATGGCACTTTTGCTATGGCGACGGGCTATAGCGACCACATACGCGATATAAAGCTTCCACGTTTAAAATTATTTATTTTTGAGGTTTCTCCGCTACAAAAAATCCTAACAAATGTATCAAAATTAAACGACCTGTTTGAGCAAATTAAACCAAACTGAAAACAAAAGTGAAAAACGTTAAAAAAAATTAAATGAAAGTATGGGTAATACAAATTAAATAAAATAGTTAATTATCTTTGCAATTACTATTTCATTTATTTCTTTCAAACTTTTTTTTTCACATTTGTCCCACTCTTTTGTCAAAGTCTCACATATACATATACACATACAGTAACACAAACACAGTGGCGGACCGACACTATGCCGTGGGTGAGCGGACATACCCCTTGACATGCGTGCAAATCCCGACCGCTCCCCATAGAATTTTGTAATCATCCCCCCCCCCCTTGAACTTTCGAAACCAAAACCAACCTCAATTAAATTTAGAAATCGACCTCCAGCAACCCTTTGACGACCAAGTTTGCCATCATCGTTAGTGGTCATTAGCTCAATCTTGTTTTGTACCTTGACCGTCTCTAAATTCTCACCGTTTCACCTTTGGTTGATTTCTCGGGCCAAAAGCAATCGAGGGTGGCGGTGATTACTTCGATAGACTGGGTGTAAATAGTAAATAAAATAACATTATTCTAAACGCACTATACTAGCATGAATAAAAGCAAAAGATAACATATAAGAATTTTTTTTTTAGAAGACTGGTTTCACTAAAAAAATGAATAGAAGAATTTAAAAGTTTAGAAAACAGGAAATGTTTATTTTCTAACATTCATTTTCAAAAGTAAATGTACTATATTGTATTTACTATACTGCTTTTGGCTCATTATTTTCTAAAATTCATTTTCAAAATTTATTTTCGATGTGGTAGAGTATGGTGTAAATAAAAAAAACATTGTTCCAAATACACCATACTTTATTTACTAGTTACACCCTACTTTATGAAATTAATTAAACTTAAGTAACTGATACAATAAAATTTGATTCTCTTTCATATTAATATAAGTTTTCATGAAATTCCCTGTTAACAAAAAAATATATTTAAATTTTCATTCTCTCACTACTAGAAAACTAGGTAATTGCGACAAAAACACTGCGACCAACACAAGACAGTCGCAAATTTAGCTACCAGTTTGCAACCAAAATCAAATAGTAGTAAGATTAATGACCAACCCAGATTCGGAAACTTATATACTTTGAAAATATGAACATTATTAGCAGGTTTAAAATAGAAAATAGCTGAAAAAACCAAAAAGAAAAAGAAAAAACTTTTTTGCGACAGTAAAGTGATTGCAAATTTGTAAAACACAAGCAGTTGCAAAACGGTTGCAGGCTTGTAAAAGTTTAAGCGGTTGCAAAAAAGCTAGCCAGTTTGTAAAAAGTCACAAAACCAAAAATAGTCGCAAAATTTGGTTGCAAAAATATAGTAGCGCTCGTCGCAATAGGGCATTTGCGACATGTGTTTTCCAACCTCACTTGTGGTCGCAAACAAGTCGCAACAGGGTAATTGCGACCGCTTTGCGATTGTAAAGGCAGTCGCAAAACTCATTTTTCTGGTAATGTCTGTCATTCTTAACATGAATTATTAATCCTTTGGAAACTTATATTTATCTTAAAAAATTAGCTTGAATATTCAATAAAGTTATTGTGTTGTTGTAATAAATTATTATATCATTAATTTAGATTTTATTCAATAAGATTATAAGAAGACAAACAACCAACTACTTATCAAAAAATATTTTATACTTTTACTGTTATCGTTTTTCTTTTTTTTTAGTTTTTCATTCAGATCGATCATTTTCTTGAATTTTTCTTCTAATGTTATTGTTGAATACAAGAACAGCATTTTATTAAGTTGTTCAGTTTTGATAAAAAAAAAGACGTTTACTTTTGGAAACGAATTTTTAGAAAATTAACATTTACTGTTTTCTAAACTTGAAAATTCTTCTTTTTCATTTTTAGTGAAATCAGTCTTCTAAAAAATATATTTATAAGTTATCTCTTGAGCTATCTCTTGGGTAGGAAACGAGATCTAAATTTTCTACGCATTTCAGCATTTGCAAGAATTCTATTTTTTTGTAAAACAGTAGCTAAATAAGTTTTAGGAAGTTTGTCACAAATTTGTAGGAATTTGCGACACATACGATTTCGTCGCTTGTGTTCTGGTTCAAACTCACAGGGTTGGTTGAGTTGGATAGACTATCCATAACGGTTAGTTTGACACATGGCTGGTTTGAACTGAGTTTTTTTAACTAATAATTTAAAATCATTAATTATATTCTAAAAAATAATTAACATGTTTACGTATGCATCATTGCATATCTCGAAAATTAAAAGAAACAAAAAATAAAAGGAAACATGTGTTTGGTTTACAAGGAGGTTCCAAGTCCAAAGCTTGAACCAAACAGTTAAATTGGTTTTTTTAAAGTGTGAAACAAACCGTTAGCGTATATAAATCACAAACCAAGCACTTTGCTTCGGTTTTTTAGTGTTTCGTATTAAATGGTATAAGCCGATTTCTTCAATCAAGCAAACACACTTTGCAATCACGTAAACGTTAAATGGAAACTTGTATTAGTTCTTTAAAGTTAGAATTATAGAAGACTCAAAACTACATCTACTTATATAGGAGACTAAACTAAACTCACAAGAAATAACAATTACTAGAATTCAAACCACTTATCGTTTAACATTCGATTTATTATTTATAGATAAGAAGTTTAAAACTAACGTAAACTTCTTGTACTTGAACTTTTGATCTCCTTTAAACCGTCCCTTTGAGATCTACTTCAATAACTAGTGGCACATATTTAGCAGTGTCCAAAAATCTAGGATCTGAAATGAATCTATCTCTTGATTGATAACGTACATTTTCACCAACTTCAACACATATCTATTTTTCATTTCTTACTGAAACATGTACATGTGCTACTTGGAGGTGGTTTTCCATTTTTATTCTATCGGTACTGTTGAATCTTAGGTCCTTGGAACTACCATTCCAACATGTACGTAAGAATAAATAAACAAAAGTGGCCCATCCCTCAGGAGGTATGGACAGGCAGTCAATTGACACGTTTTTTAATTTATATATATATATATAACTTGTAAGATCACTCGTGCTATGTTGCGTGGTTTCAGTCGATATCTATTTTTGGTTCAGTATAGCAACCAAAAGAAATACGCTTAAAAGAATATCTACACATGTTTAACATCCATCGAAATCATAAAAATAAATTTGAATTGGACAGCGGTACGGGCTAATTTTAAATTACTTGTAAATGGAAACGTAAATGCCATTTTAAATATAACTTTTATGAAAATTAACGTCTAAATATAAACCAACTTTGATTTATACTCACATGTGCATAAAAATAAACAGGTAAAAAATATTGTTTTTTAGTTAAAGAATGGTACGGCGTGTTGCGGCGGCGTCGAAACGTAAAGTGACTTGGATTTATACTGTCTAATGAAAACTTATTATATTTGACTCGGTCGTTTCCAAAACAAAATTTATGTCAAAACGCATAACAATTGAAAACGTACATAGAAATAAGCACGAAAACGTATTATATTTGACCCGAGTCATTTTTGGAAAAAATAATAAAATTTACGTTAAAACGTAGAACAACTGAAAACGTACACAATAATAAGTATAAGAACATATTATATTTGACCAAACTTATTTCTAGAAAAAAATTATGTCGAAACGTAAATCAATTTGAATTTGTACCGACACGTGCATAAATATAAACACGTAAAACTCAATTACAAAAGCTTTAGAAAGTTAAGAGATTATAAGTGTTAATGCTAAATTTAAGGGGTAAAAGTATAAAAAAACTAAAAAAGGAAAAACGGACAAAATAAAAAGTAAAAAAAAAATAGAAAACTATTTATAAAATTTGCTAATTGTATTCTTCTTAACTACAGTATTAGAAATACCATCCTTCTAAAAGGTGGTGAAAATGAAACAATGAGCTATAAATATCTAAAAAATCCTCATTCCAAGTTGGGCACCTCTTAATATCATAATTCAAAAAGGCTCAGCTATTATATGTATAATTATATGTTGAAGGATAAGAAAAATAATAGTTTCTAAGTCTGCTAAACTGAGCAAAGCCATGTGAAGTAGTCAAGTAGGCCCTTAAAACGATATGAATTATGATTTTTCCCAATTGGGCCATTGGGTGGCTAGCTGCAAGTTTTAACAATATAAATATATGGCTGATACTCTAGACATCCATCAAACTACAACTTCCAATTGAATTCCACACTTCTGCAAATTAACTTGTTGCCTCACTTCAATTCATACTCTCAAAAACAATCTTATTTGAGCTAAAAGATATGGGTGTTTTTCGGTTGCAATCATTAGTTGCTAATGCAAAACAACTAATCAAACTAAACAACAAACACCAGAAAGATGTTCCCAAAGGATACTTGGCTGTGTATGTAGGGGAAATTCAAAGAAAAAGGTTTGTGGTTCCTTTATCTTACTTGGATCAACCGTTATTCCAAGATTTGTTACGTAGGTCCGAGGAAGAATTCGGGTTCAACCATCCAATGGGAGGACTTACCATTCCTTGCTGTGAAGAAGCTTTCAATCATCTCACTACCCAATTACATAATTAATAGTTTGAGGACTAAATTTCTTCATCATCAAAAGATTTTGGATGCATTGTTTCTTTACTGTTTCTAGATCACAGTATGATGGGTGAAGTTGTAAAAAGGAGCATTCCAAATTCCTTTTTTTTGAGGAAATTGGTGCTTTCATGTATATGAGTATATCTGTTCCAATTACTATAGGTGTTTTTGAAGTTAAAGAATTTGTCAGTCTATATAGCCTTATATTAGGTATTAGCCCCAATACCCATTTCGGTTTTAAAAATAAAGATGTTAACAATGTGTTGGAAAAAATTAGTTTATATTATCTATTTTGTTAAGGCCTAAAAGACACGTTTTTCCGAATTCGAACAGGATACCTCAATTCTCATGACTCGCCCGAACTTAGGTTCACCAATTCAAACTTTTCAAATTGCCCCTACGTTATATTTAAGTTTGTTTGGCTATATACTTATCATTAATAGGTTGGATGAGTATAAAATTCAAAATTATTGCAAAAAGAATGGGTGTACTTTTCGGTCATGCATGTGCAGCTTATGGCCTATGGGACTCGTATGACGTATCATGTATATATACGATCTCGGGCATAGTAAATGGTATATTGCATAAACTGAACATAAAAACTATTATGCAGATAAGGCACGCAAAACAACAAGCTATGGACCTTATCATATTCAAAATGAAAACGTGTCAAAACTATCAACTTAAAAAATCATCTGTTTTCCTTGCCATTTATTTGCAAAAAATTCGAAAGTATCATGACAATAACAAATAACAAAGGGGCAACATATTCGCACACCCATCTGCCTATGTTCACACTTTCAAGACGTGTCGTCTAGCTCTAGACGGGGCGTCTAGGGTTGTTTTCTCCGATCACATTCCTGACCTCGTACAATGTCAAATCAGTTACATCAGACGGGGCATCTAGGCCTAGATGGAGCCCCTTAGACGACCGACCCAACACGGGTCGTCTAGGCCTAAATGGGCGTCTTGAGGTTGATTTTGACTTTGGTGGTCTGCATGCATGTGAGGATGAGTGGCAACTCAAGGTAATTACCATTTTATCCCTGAATGAGGCCTAGACGGGTTGCAACTCAGGGGTAAAATGGTCTTTTACCATTTCTCTTAGACGGGTCGTCTGGATTTAGACGTCCCGTCTATACATCGTATATGACTGGACTGTCTAGACGACTAGCTGCATACGACCAAATACAAACACACAAACAAACACATACACATACGTATAAACCTAGACGTTCTGCGTATTTTGACCGTATTTTTTCAAAATCAAGCAGCTCTGGTATGTATTCTAACCTATACTTCACGATTCTTTAATGTCTTATACATTTAGACCGTAGATTGTATGTGTATTTGATGAATTTGAAAGTTTAAGGTGTGTGTTTTCTTGAGAAGATGAGTTTCTGGTCTAACAGGACGGGGCGTCTAACCCTAAACGACCATAATTTTTATTTTTATTTTTCTTGTTATTTATTTTATTTAACAAATTTGACTGTATGTTTTATTTTTAAGTGTTATTATTATTGTTATTAATATTGTTAATTGTTATTATTTGTGTTATATTGTTAATTGTTAGTATTATTGTACGTATACAGTATTTCTTGCAGTTTGATTATGGACGAGATTGAAGATCAGATACACGGGGCTCCACATCCACATGGTTCGCGACGGGCTCCACCAGCGTCGGCGGATCCACTACACGGCCACCCATATCTAGAGTTTCAGTCCGACACCGAGGCCGTCCGTTTTTGCGGGAAGGTTAGGCGGATGCACGTCGGATCGCATGCCGCGGTCGACTGGGATGCGATCGAGGCGATTGGTGAGACGTCGAGACTGCATTATATCATACCCGTTGAACCGTGGCATCGTCTGTTTGACTTGGCTGGCGCGGTGAGCTATAGGGAGATGCTGATCGAGTTCTTGACGACGTTCACATTTCACCCTCCACGAGTCGACCAGCCGCCTCACTAGCCACAGGCTCCTCCCCATCCGCTTGAGGTTTCCTTTAGGCTTGCTAGTGTTTGGCGTTCGATAACGCTTGCTGAGTATGTCGTTCATAGCGGATTATACCTACATGAGGAGATCGCTACAGATGCTTATACGTAGGGGCTAGTGGTGGTGGATAGACCCACTCTTTTGGGATTTTGTGAGGTGGTCGCGGGGCATGACACTTGGGAGCATGTGAGGGAGAAGGGGAGGATTTCACATGTTGACGATCCATTGTACATGTACGTACGTTTATTACAATAATTATTGTGATTATTACTGTTATAAATTAATTTCCGTATTTCGCTAACAATATCTGCAGGTATCTACATCGGATGCTCGCTACTTCTATTACCGCTTGCGGCCACCGCCTTGAGTGGTGTACGAGCACCGACCTATTTTTCTACTATTGCTTACTGTACAGGAGGCCATGCGCACTTGCACACGGTCTCGCCCAGTACTTCGCCTCTGCCAATCACCGGCAGGAGCGCGGATTTTTGTATGGCGGCGCGTACGTGACCGTCATTGCCCGTTCGTTGGGTCATCTGCCGGAGACAGACCCACACTTGCGGCTGGCCATACCGTCAACGCGGATGGGTTTTCAGACGTTGCGGGGGATGAAGCTTGTTAAGAGGTTCGACGTCCTCGGTGAGCGGTTTAAAACCCGCACGAAGGAGCTATGGATTCCGGAGGCCCTGCCGGAGCACTTCGATACGGCCTATTCGCCGGCAGATGAGGCAGCAGTCATTCAGGACCCCCTGGTGGATTTAGACGGACCAGCGCCGCCACAGCCACCACCACCTCCCGGGGCGCCCCAGTTTCCTCAGCACGTTATTCCAGGTCATGCCCCAGGAGGTGCAGCATATACATAGTTACGAGCCGACGTTGACAGGCTTTTGGATCTGATGGGCTGGGTGGTTCGGGAGTTACAGGATAGCCGAGAGAGAGAGGGGGGTTACCTCCCACCACCTCGAGCACCCCATCAGCAGCAACAGCCGCAGCAGCCAGGTCCAGATTCCGACTTCGACTCGTATGCATAGACGTTTTGTATTTAGTATTCAGTTGTACAAATATACATTGTTATGGATGTACAAAGTTACGTTATATATGTTATACTTAACTTTGTTTTCAGCTATTCGATTACTAGATGATTGTTTGTGTTAAATCGACATTGAAATGTAATATTGACACAACATAATTTTCAAAATGTTAAGTAATATTTACACGATATAATATTTGCATTCTTTTTAAAATGTTGAAAACAATATTAAATTTAAATAGTATAATTTTTTTAAAAAATAAAATGTAAAAACAATGAAATATTTAAACGATCGAAAACGATAAGTTATTTTTATATAAAAAATAAATTTTTTTAAAATTTAAAATCTCAAATTACACCACCAAAAAAATCACCCTCCAACAACAACCAATTTACCCCACCAAAACACCATTTTTTTCAACTTAAAAAAACACCATGGTCCTAGACGGGTCGTATAGGTCTAGACAGTCTGTCTACTCCCCTTAACTTCTATGCCCAAACATTCTCTTGTTGCCTCCTTAAAATCAGTGCCTAGACGACCCGTCTAACTCTAGACAACCCGTCTAGGACACCAAATGTATCTAAATAGGCAGCATGAGTGTGTGAATATCTAGAGCCATAACAAAATAAACTTTACTTTTTTAAATTAAGAAAACGATGACTTTTTTAATTTCAATAATTTTCACCAATCACGTGATGACACATGACATTCCCTAAAATATATCCATGTTACAACAATGTATGATATTTACACATTGTAGTTTTTATATTAGTTTTTTTTTTCTTCTTTTTAAACGTAAATTATTTACTTTTGTCACATATGACTTGAACTAATACATCTCTCTTTCGAGGTGTTTAAAAACTTTGTTTTTGCCAACGACCGTCACACCTTGATAATTAGTTCTTTTGTTCTACAAATAATTTTATATTAATTACTTTCATAATTTAAAAATACATTTTAATTTAAAAATACGTTTTAATATTTATTATATTTATAATAAAACAATATGTTATGTATTATTTAAATTGAAATTATAAATCACATTTTTATATTAAGTATACTTGAATTATAGTTAGTATTTTTAATTCTATTTTTAAATGGAGTTTTTTATTCCATGAATTTGAATAGCTACGGCTTGCATATCCGTTGTGCCATGTTGAATATTCTACACCAGATAGATCTAATTTATTTCGTAACGTTGAATTTGTTGCGTCAAATACACGCGTCGCAGAAGCTTGTTGGTAGTTTCAAAAGATCAATACTGTTTTGCCAGATGAAACACCTCGCTCCAAATGACACATGTTGCACCCTTCTTGTTTTTTTTTTCTGTTTGGTTGTTAATTCGTCAGTAATCACCAATGAGTGATTATGTTTTGTTGCTACAGTCAATTTTCTAGTGGTGACAACTTAGAAAGAAAATGCTACCCAATATTTGCGCCTTTGATTTTCCAACCAACTTAGAAGAGACGATAGGTGGACAAGAAAATAGGTGAGACTAAATAAAAAAAGGATAACTAAAAGCAGAGACTTCAACACATCATATTGAGAAAAAAGATCAAAATGAAAGATGGATTATTAATACCAGAGATTTCAAGTATGATACGAATCTTACATAAAATTTATGGGTTTGAGTTTAGTGTAAACAGGCTTGGATTAGTTTCAGGTTGAATCCACGAACCTGTTTAGCCAAGCAGGTTGGGTTAATGTCAAGCGGGGCAAGTTGGCGAGTTGACACGTGCTATATTATATTATATTTTTTACAATATATTTATGTTATAAATTAAATTGATTATGTATTTTATGTTATAATTATGTATTAAAAGAGAAAGTAACATAAGATTTTATAATTAAAGTATACTTTTTTATACATTTGTGTTATTTTAGTAAATTTTAAATTTAATATATTAATTAATAAAATACAAATTAAAAAAAAAATTAAATTAAACAGGTCGTGTTCAAGTCAATACGTTAATATTCAGTTGGTGTTCATATATATAGCATGATGTTTTAGTTCAAGTCGTGTTTGAATTTATATATAGAATTTACAGGTGTAGATCGGGTTGGACTTATCATCCATAGACACGACCCATTAAATTGGAACACTTAACTTTCCTTGCAAAAGTGAAAGAAAGCATAAAGAAATTCATATTCGGTAAATTATATATGCACCATTTATAGAAATAACGAAAAGCATTTAGCTGTTATATATTATCAGCAGGGATCTCTTTTAAATACACTTAACGTGTGAAATGTGAAGAATTAAAGTAATTATGTTACTGAAAATTGAATTAGAATAATTATTATATATTATAAAAATAATATAATTCGGTTTGGATTTAAATTATACTGATATATGCAAAACCAAAAGACATTTCATATCATTCGGAGCCTAATCTTAATCATTTTCTTCAGAAGTATAGTAAATAAGTTATTTGTATGATTACTTTGATTTTCATATACAATCGGGCTACAAAATAATGAAGACAACTTTTGGTGCCTAAAATCAACCTTTTCTAGAAATCAGACCAAGAACAAGCCCAAACCCATTGTGCCTTGCTAGACATGCCCTAGTGTCCTAGCTATTTCAGAAAAGACAAATCTGAACACAAGGCACAAGGTCGTGCTCCATGAAGCACAACCCCGTATCACACCCTTGGAAAAAACAAAGAAGACACCAAGACATGGGACTGCGCCTGATCAAACACGATCTCGTGGCTAAAACCCCTAGTGAAGACAAAACTTAGGTAGACCCCACAAGAGTTTACCACAGACATGTCTCACCTAGACATGTGGTCATGATCCATACAAAATGTCAACTTTACAGCAGGCTCAAAAAGGCAAACGACAAATATCAATGTCATGGGGTCATGCCTCACTAGGCACAAGGTCGTGCCCCATGACCTGAACAACCTATAAATAGAAGCTCTTGCCTTGCAGTTGAATACATTCGTGCATAATCCATTACACCTCTCAATATCCATAGCCCCAATACTATTCTCACCATTTCACCGCCACCCATTTCACCCACAACCCACTTCCATACCATTACTTCCACCTACCACACTTCCACCTTGTTGTAATTTTCAGTTTGAATTAGTCAAAGATTGTAAGAGCTTGTCTTTTAAGAATCAATTCGTGTATGTCTTTCATTAAGAAATCAAATCAAGTTTGATGATATTTACTTTTATAGCAATAATTGGCTAAGTTCTTTCATCACTTGGGGGAAATGATCGCTTAATGGATTTTTAACCTCTAAAGTGTTGGATAGCCTTAAGGTGTGTAACGATACTACTACCGAGAAGATTAAGAGATTAACATGGACCATTGTGAAACCTAGGCAAATCCAACATCAGTCGTTGCCAAGAGAGATTCATGGTTCATAAGACATTCCTCGCCTCTTAAATCACCAACGCGTTCTAGGCTTAGTTGGTTGTTGAGTATATAAAACTCCACAATTAAGCGTGCTCAGGTGGGAGCAGTACTAGGATGGGTGACATTCTGGGAAGTCTCCACCGGAGTGACAAAAAACAAAGCTGTGAGTTCCTGGATAGGCAACCTATCGGGGGCAAAGCGGACAATATTGATGGTGCGAGTGGCCGGATGTTACAAGGTATGTATTAAAGACTTTAAGTAACTAATCATTATGTTGAAAGTGAAATTTATCAAACCGTTAGAAACAAATCATTTACCTTGTATTTGCCGAGTCAAGCATTCACGCTTTCTATGTCTACATAGTTAATAACGTGTTAATCACTTGGAAGATAGTTAGAGGTTTTGGGTTTGGTTATTCTTTCCTCAACGTGGTGGAAAATCTAACCGCTGAGAACTTAGTCTAGTTCATCTCCATTACTCTCGCATCGGGTAAACTAAGCAAAAGGTCTATAATAGTTTGTGGGCTAAGATCCCATACAAGTGGTTTTTATCTAATACTTAAACCCCAAGGATGGGTAGTTGTTTCATCAAAGGTTTTTCTGTGATTCGTATTTCCATTGTTGTGGGTTTGATTTTGAAATTGCGGATGGTCGCCTTGTTGTTGTTTTTTCAATATTGTTTGGGAAAATGTGACCTACAAAATGGGTGCCTTCCACCCTATGGCATTAACAAACACATATTTGTTTTCTTTGTTTAGGTGGTTGTCACATGACGAGTAATCGTGTCAACTTTCTAAAGAGGCGTATAATTTGATAACCAGACCAGCAGTCATTTCTATTTTCGTATAATGATCATTTGAAAATCCATATGTAAACGGGGATTAATCTTGTCATTAAGTTGGAATTAAACCAAAATTATGTTTTTTAAGAATAATTTCATGTCTTTTATTATCTTTATTTTATGTTTTCTAAGCTTAAGACTTTAAGAATGAATCTCTACTTTTGTTGACTAGACGTTAACTACATTCTAGTACTAAAAGGCCTTATCGGTATCTTACCATCGCTATATTACGCTAACGATGGATGCACTTGCCTTAGCATGTCGTAGTGAGTAATCGGATTTTATAAATTTGAAGCTTGAAATTATGTCAAAAATATCTCATTTTATATGCTCACAGTCACAAAAATTTCACCGTATGTATTTTTCTTTTTCCTTCGTCCAATTTTCACCATAAAATTTATTTGCATTTGATCCTAAACTATATAATATTAAACTATATATAGAGATTCAATAATAATTATAACGAAAACTTTATCAAATCATACTCCTAATTATAAGGATAATTGCAAAAATACCTTAATAATTGATATGTTCTATCTAATGCTCCCCACAACTAGGAAATCAAACGCTTATATTGAAGTTAAAAACAATGAAGGTAAAAGAAAGTAGCATACAATCTTGAAAAAAAAACTAATGGTTTTAAGTTTATAGTTGTGGCAAACAGTGGCGATTGTTCTAAGGTTATAGTGGCGGTGACAATAGGCACAACAATAAAGTTATTGCTACGACTAAGACAACGGTGATAAGAGACACGACGACAGAGCTATGGTGACATGAGTTACGATTACGGTGACATGAGCTACATACATCGTCACACAACCACGACAAGAGCATATAAATAAAACCCAAATCAATATATTTGTACAATGTGTCCCCGAGACATGACGATTGTGAGGAGAAGAAACACTACGAAATAGTATCTAGAGGCAGAGAGAGGTGTGAAGTATATAAAAGATTAAGTCAAAAACCTAAGGCTTTGATACCATCTAAAATATGAAAACGCCAAAGGTAATATGTATTATTAATTAATCATGAGGTGATGAGGAAAGCTACAAAGAAACCTAAATTCAGTAAGGATAATTACAAAATAAACCTATTAAATCATGCATGTTAATTATGAAAGAGATAATTCCAATAAACACTATCTAATACATTATTTCTAACAAACAAAATACTCTTTAACTTACTTCAAGTCTAATAATCGATAAACAAGAACACGATTGCAATGGGATAACTCTCCAATATTATATTTGAAAAAATAACTCAAAACTCAAATTGTAGACTCTTAAAACTCCTCACCATCAAGTTCACCAACCTGTAACTTGATTACTTTGTCACCATTTCACCAAATCAGGAATTACCGCCAACATTACTTGACCTTGCATGTGACCAAATACCACACAATTTTCATGGTGTATCTAATATTTACATCCATTTACAATTATCTATAATCAAATTTATCTTACAACTCATCATATGTGGTAAATTGCATGATAATAATCGAAGTATGCAAAACGAGTTTTAAAGAGCACCAAAACTACTGCCCCTTTAGGGGTTGTTTGCTTAGCTCTTAACGGGGCTCTTAATGGTTCAAATCTCTTACTGATTCAATACTTAATGGTTCAGACTGTTTGTTTCGCGAGCAGATGTCTGAATGGTTCAAACATTTGCTTCTGAATTGTTAAGCATTATACTAAGTCTGAATGGTTAAGACCTCTAATCTGAATTGGTCAGACATATGCCTCTGAACAGTTAAGAATTATACTGTCACTTAATAGTTCAGATCTCTTACTAGTTCAGCACTAAACTGTTCTGAAGTTGCCAAACAACCCCTTAGAGCATGATTACCTCATATGAATATGATACTATATTACACTTTACCTGCATTGTACTTGCCATCCCTTTACAGAACGACCTCATGACGCTCTTACTTTTCAACTAACCACCCCATAATTATATTACTATGTACAAAGAAAACCATAACGTCCCTTCTTTACTATTACTTTAAGCATTTTCATTCAAGATAGTGCGACAATTGTGTCTATATAAACCTGTTGCCATTAATTTTACATCTCATCTTCTTTCCTACACAAGATCTATCATTTATTTGTGCGAAAAGAATGTTTCGTAAACAGATCTTGATGAAGAATGGTGTGGGGAAAGCTAACATCTTGGCTCTTGGCAAAGCATTCCCTCACCAGCTTGTCATGCAGGATCTGCTTGTTGATGGGTATTTTAAAGACACTAATTGTGATGATCCAGAACTCAAGCGAAAGCTCACTCGCCTATGTAAACATCGGTCTTTCACCTTTTTGTATCCTCGTTTTTTAGGGTTTATACTGGCCCGTTTTGTCAATTACTAGGGTTGTAAACAAGCCAAGCCAGGCTCTGGCTCGAAGTTAGGCCTCCACTCGTTTATTAACGAGTTAAAATATTGAGCTTGAGCTCAGCTCGTTTATGTTTTTAATTTATTTTTTATTTTTTTATACATATTGATATATATATTTAAACAAAATGTTTTAACATACAGATAATACATAAACGTTGAATTTACAAACCACCAAATTTATAATTTATACATTAAAATTTGAGTTATAATTTATATGTATTACAAGTTGGGCTATAAAGCCAGCTCACAAGCCAACTGATCTTGGCTTAGGCTCGCCCATTTACAAACAAGCCAATTTCGAGCGGTCCTTGAGTTGGAACTTTTTGAACGGCCCTAGGTTAAATGGGCCATCGTTTCATAAAAAATAAATACTATTTCTGATTTTGTTTCTTTATGGATTTCTTATAACATAACAGGCAAAACCACTACAGTGAAAACAAGGTATGTGGTTATGTCACAAGAGATACTCAATAAATACCCTGAGTTAGCACTTGAGGGCCTGCCAACAGTAAAGCAAAGACTTGACATATGCAACAAGGCTGTTACACAAATGGCCATTGAAGCATCAGAATCTTGCATCAAGAAATGGGGCCGGCCCGTATCCGATATCACACACTTAGTCTACGTTTCATCTAGCGAAGCCCGACTCCCAGGGGGTGATATCTACTTAGCCAAAGGAATTGGGCTAAGCCCAGACACTAACCGTGTCATGCTTTACTTCTCGGGCTGCTCAGGTGGGGTAGCCGGGCTCCGTGTCGCAAAAGATATAGCTGAGAACAATCCAGGAAGCCGAGTCTTGTTAGCAACCTCAGAAACCACTATTATCGGATACAAACCGCCAAGTGTTAAACGGCCTTACGATCTAGTAGGGGTTGCACTCTTTGGAGATGGTGCTGGTGCCATGATAATCGGGTCGGAGCCCACTCGGTCTGAAAGCCCATTATTTGAGTTACATACCGCAATACAAAATTTCTTGCCCGACACCGAAAAGGTCATTGATGGGAGGCTAACTGAAGAAGGGATTAGCTTCAAACTAGACAGAGAGCTTCCTGAAATCATTGAGGACAATGTAAAGGGGTTTTGTGACAAGTTATTGGGCCAGTTTGGGCGTGATGGTATAGCTGATATTGACTACAATGATCTATTTTGGGCCGTGCATCCTGGTGGGCCTGCCATATTGAATAGAATAGAGAAAAAGTTCGACTTAGGACCCAAAAAACTGAGTGCAAGTAGAAGGGCCCTAGCAGATTATGGAAATGCAAGTAGTAATACAATTGTGTATGTGTTGGAGTACTTGATAGAAGAGTGTTTGAAGAAGAAAAATGAAGGAAAAGACGGTGGGCCTGATTTAGGCCTGATTTTAGCTTTTGGGCCTGGGGTTACTTTTGAAGGAATTCTTACGAAGAACTTAATCATGTAATAACGTTGAGGTCGGTCTTTCTTTGGTATCTGAAACAATTTGAGTTCGATTGAATAAAAGATATAAAGTATTGTCTTAAAGCCCAATGATATTAACACTTCAAATATTGCATAGAGTCTAGGTCTTTTGTCTTAATGTTAATTAAAATTACAAGTGATGTCACGTTTATAACTAGCGAATCTTCTATTTTTCTTTAGATGATCGTTGATCGGTCTTGAAATAACTTTAAAAGATCTTAAACTTTAGATTTTATTGATGCACCTTCGATTTTGTTGTGTTAGCATAAACTCTCTTAGCCTTATGTAATACTGTCATGTGAGAACAATGGATATGTATTACATCGATAATTGCTCAAAAAGTTGTTTTAAGCCTCATGAATTTCTGAAGATTATATATAAAAGCTGAAAACTCACGAATGTATAGAAATAATAATTGAGTTTCTGTTTTTAAAAAAATGATAGATTGATAAGCAATGAAAATTTGGAGAGTAAAATATCCATTTCTGGAAAATATTAGTAAATGTTCCTAATGGGTATAATGTGGTGGAGGATTCAAATCTTGCAAGGTATGAGTTAGGAGTATTTAAAAGTAAGTTAGTTTGCGATTAAAAAAACATCGTAAAGTACTCAAACTTTGATAGTTTGATATATTATAATTTAACAAATAAAATAGAAAGATTAAATAAGTTTTATCTAAACGTTAAAGTAGGTGACACAGATAAGTTGTTTTACAAGACTCAAGAATACATGCCATATACTAGTAACTTAGAACCAATTACCAAACCTGAAAATACTTACTAAATGTAATATGTTATATTTCTTATTTTGTACAAAAAAAGAGAAGATGTTATGTGTCCAAAATCAAATGACTTGGGTCATATACTACCAGGGTGTCAATGGTGTAGGCAAAGATCCGGCACTGAACTCTATCCGCAGGGTTCGAAGGAGGAGAGGGTGGACATCAGGCTTGATCTCATCAAGGTACTCCAATATGGCAAGAGACTCGGTAATGGGCTGTTCATTTGCATGAAAAAGAACTGGAACTCTTTGAAAAACGGGATTTGATACAACTCATGTAAGTAGGAGCTCACTCTTGTTACACAAGTCTTCCTCAATGTACTCATACTGTTGGACTTGAGTTTAAGCACGAACTTAACCCGGGTCACCAATGGACTCCCAGCAGCCCCAATTTAATGGGATAGACTAAATCTCTTTTAAAATTTTAAAATTTTTCAATCTTTTCAAATTTTAAAAGATTTTCCAGTTACCTCTTTAACACCTTTTCACAAATCAATTATGCAACATATGAAGAATTTCTTGAAAACTCTTCTGATGAATTTGATGACTCAAACAAGTAATACATAAGTTCCACTTAAGATTTTTCAACATATAACGTAACATTTATAAAATAAAAAACACAAAGCGAGTTAATTCTCCTAGGTTCACTTGATCTTAACATCTTCATTCATAACTTTAAACCAGTTTACTGCAAATCTTCCTCCCACCCCCAAGGCATATCATCAGCTGCTTTCCTCAACAATATATGCTTTAGAGAGTTGCCAATATTGTAAACATCTCCAACACAACGCTTTGCTTCATCTCCAACTTTACGAGCTCTTTCCTGGCCTTCTTCCCATTCTCCGTTCCAACATCGGGCGCACGTACCCCCCCCCCCCCACCCTAGCCTGATCTGATACTTTCTAGCCACAAATTCCATGTCACAAATACCAACTATCTCATACTCCTGTGTAGCATTAGTTTTTTCCAGCAATTCTACTGCCGTCACATTCTCACCACGGGCCCGTGCATTGTAACGCTCACTCACATCGAATAGTATATCTTGGGGTAAAAGACAGAAATCCTTAACCTCAACAGAGACAATGAAGACCACCCCGTCTGTTACTCTTGTCCCTTTAACAGGAAATGTCGACAATCGAAACGCCGGACCATCCTGTGGAGCTAAATCAACATCTTCCTCAAACCGTAAAGCTTCATCATACAGCCAGGATGTGTCTCACACCCGGTAATATCGAGGAAGCCAGTAAAAGTACAAGAAGCCATTCAAATCCTCAGAAAGAAGACCACATCTTTTGTGGACTTCCTTTAGGGTGGTGTATACAAGCTTGTTGAGGATCCGTTGGTTTTGATTCCTTCCATGCCTTGGACAGCTCCTTGTACCAGTGGATCTGACCATATGGCGGTGTATATGCATGCCAGTCCAGTAATGCAGGAACCTCGGAGTGTTTTTCGAATATGTTGATGTCCTTTTCGAGGCCGCGACACCATCGGAGTCGACGCCAGACATCATCTGGGAAGCAGAACCGACGTGATCATCATCGTCGTCGCCTGTGTTGGAAAGCACAATTCGGTTCTCCATTATTTTGAGTTTTAGGGTTTCTATCGCTGCCTTGAAGAATAATAATTTAATTTGTATATATTCTGTCTCGTGAATATCTTATATCCCAAAAGAATAGATAGTTATCCAAGATTCCCTAATGCTTCTGGATCTTTTTCAATCGTGTGCCATAGTGTACCCAATATACATCACACATAATTATTGTTAATTATTATTAAATACATAGCTAAAACTTATAATTTATGTAACTTGGACTACAAATAATTTAAAATGGATAGCTATATATGAAGAATCTACTAATACTGTTATTTATACGATAAAGTTATCGATTTTGTTTCTTTGGTTTTTTTTCTTTCAGTTGTTATACCTATATCGACTGTCGGTACCATAACAAACCAAACAAATACCGATGAATGTTGAATCCTCCCATATCACGTAAGGGATTTCAACAGTTTTTATTTTAAATTATATATGTGTTATTATTAATAACTAAAACAAATCAAATTCATCCTATTTATTTATCACAGCAATCAAATATAAACTTAATAAGCTATGTAAATACTTTCTACAATAATGAGAAATAACTTTATTATTATTATTATTGATCTTAAAGCACAACCATTAATTAAAAAATAATTTGGTAATTATATGAAAATTAATTTAAATTTATAAGTGTTTGTTTGTTAAATCTCTTATCTTCAGTATCTATAAGTGAAAGCTATCAAAAGTATATAACTTTGTTTAAAAAACTAAACAGTTAAATCTCTTAAATTCCATATTTTATCTCCATCGATTTCGCTACTTAAATCAATTTGTATCATTTAAGAACCTTCGAGTTTCTAATACATTGTTTTTTTTTCTTTTTCTCACAAAGAATTGTCTTCCCTTACATCATACATCGGAATCTATAATAAACCAACAAATTGCAACAATAAATTTTTCCATTATTTTTCGTTTATAATTGAATAGCCCGTAATTAAATTGTAGAGAACACATAACTGTATAAAAAAAACTAAACAAATATAGGAGTTCCGTTAAAATTTAATTTAAAAAAGTTGATATTAACAATATTTATATTAATCTAATTTTGTATTAATTAAATATCAATATAGGAGTTCCGCTAAGATTTAATTAAAAAATTGGATATTAATAACAGTATTGTATATTAATAATATTTATATTAATCAATGATAAAATAATAACTCAAAGGACAGAATGTCACACGACATTAATTGGAATTTTTTATATACTAACTAATAAAAAGGTTGTAAATTTAAAAAGACCATCTATTGCACTAGTTGAACAAACACGTGTATCGTACTAGTTGAATAATTATAATGTAATTGGTTAACACATACAGTCGTTAAGATATGTTTTTTTAAATAATATTTGATGTATACTTATTATTACACGAGTTATAACATTTTACTTTTTTTTACTTTATATATTATTTGGTTAGATACTTTGTGTATCACACATGGTTGGATTAATGTCATATGAAATAATTATCAATAAGCAGAAAAATAAAAGAAATCGTTAAGGAATGAAGTATTTAATAAATAAGAGATAAGTGGAAAATTATAATTTAATAATATTATTTAATATGAGGGATGATTTAACATTATCAAAGATGATTGTTATTAATTTTTAAATTATTCTAGGTTAATAAGGGTAAAGATATGTTTTGTTACTCATTTATCTATAATCTAAAAGTCAATTGCTAATAAACATACATCATCAATTGCAATATACTTTAAAATCAATTTGTATATAGTATTTTTGTAACATTTATGTAAAACGGTTTCAAACACCCGTATTTGTTTAATAATCAATACTCATTTAAGTGTTCATCGTGTATTTATCAGCGTTGGTAATTTTATAATGTATTTTTCCCTAAAAAAATGTCGTATAATGATAGCTAATTAATAATAAATAATAATAATAACAATAGTAAAATAATAAGTAAAGAAACAAAATAAAAAAATGAAGAGAAAAGGGTTCAACCGGAGTCGAACCCGGGTCTCCCACGAATACACACACACCAAGCACCATTGTGATACACACACTTGTTGTGTAATGTTTGAAAACAAATAAAAGTTATATAAAACTCGAAAGTCACCTGTAAGGCTAGAATCAGTAACCGCCGAAACTGATTCTAGTTAATGCTTGGAATTCAACGGCTGAAACTGCAATCATGTGAATGTAACTGATGATTAATGTAAAAATGTAACCTCAAATCAAGTTTTCGCGAATTTTAACGGCTGCAAATCATGGATCATAACTCTCGACTCGAAACCGAAATTCAACTCGGATGAACGCTCACACTCGCAAAACTTTCACTCTCATCTCTCTGCTCAAATCTCTCTGTTCGTCGGAAAAGTTTTCTGTATCGCCGGGGCTAGTTACAGGAAATCGGAATTATGTTTTCTAGTGGGTATAAATCTCTAAACTCCTTCATACTTCTTGTTTAATCTTTTAGATTGCATTAGTTCGAGTATTGTATAAACCCATGTTGTTTAACCAAAAACCGGTTTCTTTTTAAATTGAATACGCTATCATCAGGCAGTTGTTAAATATAATATAAATCCTATTATAAACGGGTTAGACACCCAGCCTACTTGGATGAGCTGGGTGCAAATCAACTTAAGGTCGCGGGTTCGAGACTCAGAATGCACACCGGTTTCAAGGATTTTAAATCCTTTTTAAATTAAATGATTTCTAAAATAATCTAATAAGAGTAATAATCTAATTAAAAACAGAATCCTTTCGGGTTAGACACGTAGCTTAGTTGGAAGAGTTGTGTGCACGTAAAGGAGAGGTCACGAGTTCGAGCCTCACCACACGCAGTCAAACAGTCAACGAGCCGGTAAGACCCCTCCTTGTCAGGTCTGACAAGGTTTTTAATTATTTTTTATTATTATTTATTATTTATTTTATTTAATATTTTATATTATTTCTTTAGTTTTAAACCACTTAAAAACACTTAAAAATACAATCTAGTAGGTTTAAAAATCCCAATAAATACTACAAAAACAACCTAAAATCTAACAAGAAGTATTAAATCAAAATATTAATTTTTACATATATTTATCGAATTATTACGTTATTATTAGGTTAGTCTCCTTCGTCAGTTAAATCCTCAATTCGTGTGCACCCTTCATCGATCAAGGAAACGCACCCACGGTGAGTGAATCCTTACAAAATTCCCTTTTTAATCATATTTTGGTGTGTATCATGTGTCGTACATTTTTATTTATTTAACACTTGTGCTAACACCATTATGTGATCTAATGTGTATATTTGGTTGTGTGGTTATGCTTGGTTACATTTTATCATTTCAGTGCAAATCATTCATTTAAGGCCCATCAGTTCCTCGTGGAATACGAGTTGAGCATCAGGTGCCTCATTAGATCGGCTCCGTTTGATTGAGCATTGATCTCAAGTTCATCATTTATCATGTTCATATGTTCATTGTGGATATTATGTGGTTTGTGATTGTTTATATATACACATATGCTCACTTAAGATTCATGCACAATTTAAATACCTAATATAACAATTGTTTAAATGTTTTTCTTAGATTCATTCGCCAACTTTTGTTGACCCTAACTTTTGTTTTATGCATGATACAGGTGGACAGGTTGAGGAGAGGAACACATAGGAATGGCCTTAGAAGATAAATGAAATACAACTTGTTTAGAACAATGTTTTTCTTGTGCTTACATGTTTCTTTTTGTTTGGATATTTGAATTTAAATTTTAATCTAATAAATATGAAACCTATTGCTAGTAAATGTCATGAGCTTTGATGATAACCCAATTATGCACCAACTTTTATTTCTGCTGCGGGCCGGGGTGTGACAAGTTTAACCAGGAATCAAATGATAGCAAATATGTTATTTATTATTAACTTTATTGATAATATTAGTTATGTATGTCAATAATATATTTTAGTTAATATATAAAAGTAAGTTACTAAATAGTAGATATATAAATTAATGAAACGTTTATAAGTGTATGTATGTTATTGGAATTTATATAAAATCTATGGGGTTTATATATTAATTAAGAAATAATAAACTAAAGGAGAGAGTAAGCTTTTTATTAGAATTTAGATTTTTTTATTATAATTCATAAGATAAATGATATTATATATTAATTAATTATTAAAAAAACTAAAAATAAAATATAAGTTAAAAAGTTTAGATTAAAAGAGAGAATGGCATATAGAAATAATTGAAATCTTTTATTAGTATCAGATGATTAGATGATAGATGATTTCAAAGTTTGGATGAATAGTATTTCAAATTTTTAGTAATATTTTATATGTTATTTATTTTGAGTTTTAGTAATAAACATTAATTCATAATTTTAGGTTTTTTTTACTAATAGTATTTTATTTATTATTAAAGTTGATATTTTAGTACTAACTTGCGTTCGTTAACTTTAAAAAAATAAATTTAAAATTCGCATCTATTTTTTTTAGCATTCCATTGATACGGTTCGTTGAAGTTACGGTACAATAATAACTTATGTTTATTAATTTTAAAAAATCTAAATCCTCGTCTTTGTTTGTTTATTTTTTTAACATATCAAATCATTTGATCGGTATCGATTCGATTCTTTACAGCAGCGGTACAATACATGCACTAGGTATAGAAATCAGCACGTGTTTTATATCAGCTAAAAATGTTAAAAACGAAACACGGTAGAGTCACATTGATGTTGTTCTGAAACGCTCGTCCTTGAATTGGTCAAAAGCAAGTATTTAAACAAAAAAAATTTCGACTAAATTTGACACTTTTATACCATACAAAAAGGACTTGACTTAACTACGAATCAACCATTTGTCTAGTTATAAAATATTCAACATTTACAAAAGTTATAAAAACACAAATCTTGGATACTTAAGCAACTAAACTTTCATAACATAACAACCAAAATGTTTTGACTTGTTTGCATAAATTAAATACGGAAGTGTGTTGAGAGTGACTTGGAGTGTGTTCGTTCCGAGCGTCGCATGTCGTTTAAAGATCGACTTTACCAATACCACAACCATAAAAATCAATATTAAATTACTTATAACTTCATACTACTAACTTCCAACAATCATGATATGCATTCATTATGAAATTTTCCATTTATTGACCCATTTGCAACGGATCACATTCATAACCATACTTTTTAATTCAACATTCTACTTCGTTGACCCGTTTATAACACATTAAACTCAATGATTACACTTCTACTTAATAGACAATTTATGACATTTTGAATTTACAACTCTAACTTATTATAAACATAACAAAACATTATAAATTACCATTACTTGTAAGTGTAAGAAATTACCTTTGTCCTGTTTTGTTTGTGATCCGGAATGGCTTGCATCTTCTTCTTTTACTCCTAAAATTTCAAAAGTTAACATGCTTTAAATCTTATGTTTTTAATTCATTCTTTTCTTGACATAACATATTAATAATTCCTCACATTCTTGACATAAATCATTTAGCATCATAATCACATTTGATCATTGAAATCATATAAAAACCTCTATTCTAAGCATTTCATCAAACACTTGGTATGCTTACCAAGATCAAAGCATAAGGTACAAGTATTCTATGTATATTCTTCCTATTTCGCAACATGAACCATCATAATCAATCAAATTCATACAATCATCATCTTGCACCAAATTATCTAACTAATGCTCTACTACATACAAATTTTACATCAACATTATATGAACTTGCACCAACATGATCATCATACTTCACCATATTTCTATTATAAGTGGGTTTCATCATGAATCATCAAGATAATCAAAATTCAAGCATATTTCATCTTCTATAAAATGATTCTATCAATTATTCGTACTAAATTTCATTCAATTTCATGGATTATTCATAACCCACTTATGAAAGTTCATCAAATCATAAAATTCAACTTACCTCTTGTTAGGCTAGTTTAGATGACCGAGATTAAGTGTTCATGTAGAGAATTTGACCTTGATTTCCTTTCTGATTTCCTGATTTTGTGAAGATGAGGGTTTTTCCCTCCTTCTTTTTGTTCCAGGCGACACTCACACACACATCTGATGTGTGTGTGGTGTGCTTTTTCTTTGTTTTATAAAACTAAACTTTCATTTATTCCCTTTTTTGGCCCCTCAAGTATGAACACTTATTTTTTATATGGCTAAATACTTATTCTTTTAAGTTAAAGTTCTAATTTACATCCTAACAAAGTTCATACTCCTAGTTACTACTTGTAGTATACTCTAATAATACATATAACTATGCATAATTAAATTTTGGGGTATTACAAGTCCACCCTCCTTATGGAGGTTTCGTCCCCGAAACCTGAATACATACCAAATAAAGTCGGGTAGAACTTTCGCATTTCATCATCCGGTTCCCAAGTAAGATCCGACCCCTTCCTGTGTTGCCATTGAACTAATATTTGCTTAATTTCTTTGTTACTAAGGGTCTTTGCTTTAGAGTCGTTGATAGCTATCGGCTTCTCTATATAATTCATCCTTTCGTCCACCATAATATCCTCCATTGGTATATGAGTCGTTTCATCCGCGAGGCACTTCCATAATTGTGACATATGAAAGGTGTTGTGAATGCCATCTAATGCTTGTGGCAAATCCAATTGATATGCCACTTTTCCTACATGAGCTAGAATTTTAAACGGTCCAATATATCGAGGACCTAACTTTCCTCACTTACAGAATCGATTTACACCTTTTCATGGGGAGACCTTCATCAGTACTCGGTCCCCCACTTGGAATTCAATGGGACACCTTCTTTTGTCCGCATATGACTTTTGTCGATCTTGTGTCGCCTTTATCCGAGCCCGTACAAGATAAATCTTTTCATTGGTTTTTGCCACTGCATCATTGGGAGCGAGCTCCCTTTGTCCCACTTCTCCCCAACATACAGAGGTTCTACATTTTCTTCCATACAACATTTCTTAGGGCGCCATCTGAATACTACTTTGATAGCTATTGTTGTACGAGAACACTATTACACTTCCCGAACCTGCTTTATCCCAAATGTCGGTTAAGGGTGGAGGATGTTAACCATGTTTTAGTTTCTTATCCCTTTGCAAATGAGGTTTGGACGCAATTTTTTTTTACTTGAACTCGCCTCCTGATCTCGTCTTTAGGTGATAGAGTTAATGATACCCTTAAAGAGGTGAACAATTGGAGCGCAAACCAGAAGACTAGGAAGTTGTTGAGATCGGTGATGTATGCAACTTTGTGGAGAATTTGGCATAATCGAAATGATTAATAGTTTATTATTTATACACGTTCATGTGGTGGCGTTGATAGTCGAAAGACAAGGGAGTACATACACTAATTGGCCTTTGGCTTAATTTCCGAGTGTTATGTACCTTATGTCCAAGGCTTGATGCAAAACTACTATCGAGCGAGGGGTCTCACTAGAAGCAGCCTCTCTATTCGTATGGGGTAGAGATAAGGCTGTCTACATCTTACCCTCCTTAGACCCTACCTTAGCTTTGCTATTGTTAGGATTTACTGACTATAATGATGATGATGATGATGACACGTTCATATATGTAAATTACACATTGTGCATATATGTAATCATTTGGTTTGTTTAACCATAACCCTCCACATCAGCGTCATGTCACCCCTTTTTAATCCATAACACAAAACCACTACCTTAAAGGTGTGCTCATGATCCAAACCACTATTATCTTATTTTAGTTTATTTTTGTGAAAAGAAAACGGAAATATTGAAAAAGGAAAGGAGGCCCATAGTTGTTATGGTTTAATCCATGCGAACCATGGTGGATGATGCAAAGAGGTGGTGTAGCAATCCATTAATGGTCCTATGTAATGATTATTACCTAAGCCATACCCCACACACCCTTTAGCCTCATACTTAATTACATGTGTAGTTTAATAAAATAGTTATAACTGCATATGCCATATATGTAACTGGTATACATTTATACTTAAAAATTATGTTCCATGCATTTTGAATAATAAAAAAGTTTCTATTTGCAAATATATACATGTTTTATTATTTGAATATTTTGTACTTAAAGCATATGTGTATTTGTACGATTTTTGGTTTGCTAAAATATTTACAAATTTAAAAAAAAATACAAACTAAAAAAAAAAGAAAAATTTACAGATTTAAAAAATGTTACATATATAGAATATATCAGTTTACGTACATGTAACACATCAATCTACATATATGAGTATATCAATTGGTCGTCAAATTGTTTTTCTCTTTCCATATTTTCATTTAGATTCCTTCAACATACACAAAAGTAGTGATCGAAACCCATGTGTTGTGAGCGGGATGTTAAACCTTATAAGGTTTGGTTTCATTGACTATAAAAAAGGTTTATTTACAATTTTTTATTACACAAAAAGGTGTATGATGTAAGTAATAAAATGAAATCGTGTTCTACATCGATCGAAACCATAAAAACGAATACTAATACCAGTTTAGATGTCACCAATATGATACCAATGTTGTTTTGTCAGTACCGGCTCAGTTCATCATTGTACCGCTATTTCGAATACAACTCGGTTTTAAAAAAAATATTCTTTCTTGAGCTAGGAAGTTTTATCATCTTTCTTCATGGTGACTTCATGACCTTTAAGGTTGCCAATAAGTTCATCCATTTGCAAGGTGTCAACATCTTTCGACTTTTCAATAGTATTCACTTTGGCTTTTCACCTTTGATGTGATGTTCTCAATAACTTACTTACATATTGGTTGTTTGGATATGTTGGACCTAAAGCTTTAACACTTAAATATGGTTATATCCGGCATATCTCACATCAATCTACTTATTTTCACTGATATTGAATTGTTCATATGGTTGTACAATCAATTCAATCATGTAGTCCATAACATAACATAACATAATCTTGATGAGTTACAACAAGAGTTATTCATACATCATCATTTTGTGGTTTTACACATAATAACTTTTTCAAACTCTTTTCTAGGCATTATAAAGTATATAACCTTTGCCTAACAGTTTTGAAATAATTTATTTTCATGAAAATCATCATATTCAATAATATTCCAAATATCTTAATCTTTAACTTTAACATTGTTTCAGAACTTGGTTTCCAAAAACAAAAATATTCTTCTTCAAACATAGGTGATCCAGACATAGAAATCCCTCTAAATTTTTTAGTTTAATCCATAGATCTAACATAATGTTTTAAAATATGATTTTATTCTAAAAACTTAGGCCAACTTGCTCTACTAGTTTTCTTAAAAACTTATTGCTTAATTTAGTTTAAAACCCTGTATTGAATATCATTTGTCGTTGTATGTAACATAAATAAACAAGTATGTAAAGAATTTAGGGAAAGACATACACAATCGGTTTATAGATATTCATGTAGATGTTAACTAATTCACTCTACGTCCTCTCTCTTAGTCTCCACTCGAGAGTTTCCCCACTAATAACTTCCTAAAAATTGTAAGGATCACCAATATATCGTCTCTGTAATCAAAAGTTGAGATCATCTTCTTGACTAACCAACCCAAAAAAAATACATTTTTTATAAAATACTAGAAAAAAATAAAATAAAATAAGATGAACTTTAGAGGTGTTTCATTGATTAAAATAGGGTTTTCAAGTACGTTAGAAATAAACGGGACAACAAGTACATGGTTTGGAATATATAGGTTGTTACAATCTCCCCTACTTTTGAGAATCTTGTTCCAATATTTAATTAGAAAAAACCGTTGGGTATGGTTGTGATGACTTTGAACGTTTTTTTTCGATCAAACTATAAACCAAATTGTTAATTACGGTTTTTGGTAATCAAAACCAAAACCGAACCAGTGAAAATTTAAACCAAATTATACTGAACTGTTACTAACAGTTTGATTTCACGATTTGAACAATATTGAACCTTTATGTATAAAAGCATTAAACATAATAACATTTTGAACTAATCAATTTACACATATAATAACATTTAGGAACAAAAACAATTAACTTTTTAGTAACCCTTAAGTTTAATTCTTTTAACTTATTTCAACACATGTGCTTCTTCACAATCAACATAATCACAATTAATAAAAAAAAATACATAACTTATAAGTCTGATATAACGATAGTTCTATTTTAATTAAACATAATATAAATATAGATATTTAAATACATGTAACATAAAATATATAATTAAAGCTAAAATATATTATCAAATCTTACGGTCCGATATAATATGGTTGGTTTTTGGTATTAAATTGTAAACTAAATCGTTCACTATAATTTGAAAATTTTGAAACTAATTGACTAAAAAAATACTAACCGTAAAACCAAATTAATGACAAATTTAAACGGTTTCACGGTTTGAACATCCGCACTATATCAACTATATGGAGTTTGAGGTAAATTTGTTAATGAAAAAAGTGTCTGGATAGTTTCTGTGGTTTGCTTCGATTTCACTTTTAGTCCCTATATTCTCAAAATTATAGCTATAGTACTCAACTTTGGCAAATTTATTCTCGAATAATCTCTGACATGAATAGGGGTTATGTTTCTTAGTTAAATGAATGTGAAATTACTAAAATAGCCTTCATTTTAAAATAACATATAAATAAAACATATAAGAACCTGATTAAGAAAAGTGAGCCCCATCGTTATATTTAAATATAAAAAAAAAACCTATCCCACTACCCCACCCCCAATCTTATCCTGTTCTTCTTCCTTGAATAACAGTCGACCAACCCATTCTTCTTCATTACTAAATCACTACCTTTTCTGATAGTGCTTCTCCATCTTGCACCATTTTTTTCTTAATCACTTTCACCATCTTGCAAAACCCTTTCGCAACGACACTTTAGCCAACGGTAAAACGAGTTCCCAACCATCATCAAACAACCAGCAACTCATCTAAAATCGGATTTCTAGGACCATCAAGTTCAACGAACACCGTTGCACAATATAGGTTGATGACGTGAGACAATTTCATTAATTAGAGTTCCTCTTAACAAAGAAGATAATGAATATGATGCGAGTGATACCAGATGTGTAATATGGTCTTGTAGTGAAGAACCAGTGTAGGTAGCGATTTTGGGGGTGGAGGTGGGTCAGGGTGCCGATGGTGTGGCAGTGCCGCCCTGATAGTGCTAATCTTGAGGATCGATTGCGGTGGTGACGGGTGGTTGCGGGTGTCAGCGGGTGTGACGGGTGGTTGCAGGTAGATATGTACAAAAAAAACCGGTTTTAAAACTGAAACCGGAAAAAAAAAACCGAAACCGGTTTTTTTTAATCGGTTTTTCTATAACCGGTTTTATAACCGAATCGAACCGGCGGTTGTAAACCGGTTAGAGATCTTGAGCTTCGAAACCGGTTTTAAAACTGAAACCGGTTATAAAAAACCGGTTTTTTTGGAATAAACCGGTTAAAAACCGGTTCTAACCGGTTGGGCAGGTTATTGTTTTGAGTTGAAAAAACCGGTTAGTAACCGGAACCGGTTATAAAAGAAACCGGTTTTTTTTGAAGAAAAAAACCGGTTCGGTTAAAAACCGAAACCGGTTTTTGAAAAAAACCGATTTGTACACCTCTAGTTGCAGGTGGGTGGGTTTTGAAGGGTGGTTGTAGGTCTTGCCGGTGTTCCTTGGGTGTCGTCGAACTTTTGGTGGTGACCTGCGATATGGTTGATAGTGGTGAGTGGTTGTTTCAAAGAAGGGGTGGGAAGGTGGGGTTGGTCGACCGAAGATTATTAAAGTGGCCCCCGGCTAAGAATAAAACGAAAACCTACTTAAGTTGAAAAAATTCAAGAAAAAACTTTATAAAAACCCTTTGTAACATTTTTATTTTTTTTCCTAAAAAATTAGAAAATGTAACATATATATATCTGAACATTTTTATAAAATAAACAAAAAAACGCCGAGTAGTTTATTTTTTAAAAAACATTAAAAATTTTATGTTACATAATATATATGTCCAAAAATATATAACATACAAATTTTGAACACTTAAAAAAAACAAGTAGATTTTTTTACATTTTTTTATAAAAATGTTCAAGTACATTAATGTTACATTCGCCTATTTTTTAGAAAAAATAAAATGGTACATAGGGTTTTTCTTAAGTTTTCTAAACTCAAATGAGTTTTCTTTTATTTTTCACCTCTATTATAACTACTATTTACGGTAGTTCGTAAACAATATACAAAATAATATATAATGTTATATAAAATTATTAAAAATAATATATTAATATAATAAAATATTAAAAAAGCTATACAACATTTTAAATTTAAAATTACTATTCATGATATATATTTTAAAATTACTTTTTACGGTAGTTCGTGTATATATATATTTAATTTGTTTTATTATTAAGGATATTTTAATAATTTCATAGTCACTTAAGGAAGAAAGCTAACTACATTCATGTTAGGGATTATTTGAAAATGAATTTGTCAAATTTGAAGACTATAACTGCAATTTAAAAAATATACGGACTAAAAAATGAAATCGAAGTAAATCACGTCCGATCATTTTCTCTTTGTTAATTATACATATTAAAATAAAAAAAAACACGATAATATTGAGATTCAAACCATATCATTCCCAAAGCCAAACCTACAAACCCTCGCTTCCGTCTCACGATTTTCCGGCAAACACCATACAGCGGCGGCGACGTGTTGAAACCTAGAAGCAAAGATGTCTGGTATGGGGGACGGGTACGTCGGCACCGCCCAAGACGCCGTCAGGATCCGAAGGCTTGAGAAACAACGAGAAGCAGAACGGAAGAAGATCCAAGAGCTCAAAAGTAAAAACGCCAAAGGCCAATCTGGTCTTCTTCAATTCGGATCCGGAACCTCTGAAGTAAGCCTTGTTATTCGTATATCTGCATCTATTTCTGATCGTTATCGTTAATTGATTGTATATACACAATTAATTATGTTATGCTGTGACCTAATGTTACGTAATTCACTTTAGCATGTAAATTTGACGTATAATTGTGCTTGTTATTGTCAATTGATTGTAACTCTGAAGTATGATTGTGTCTGTTATCGTCAATTGATTGTACACTCACTATTATTCTTGTCATTCTGTGCCCTAATTTTTACGGATTCTACTTTAGCCCATTAATTTGACGTATATTTGTGCCTGTTATCGTCAATTGATTGTACGTTTACTATTATTTTTGTCATTCTGTGCCCTATTTTTATCGGTTTGCACTTTAGCCTGTTAATTTTACTTATAATTGAGCCTGTTATTATCAATTGATTGTATATTCACCATTGTTTCTGCCATCTTATGCCCTAATTTTACTGATTGCATTTAAGCCTGTAAGTTTAAAGGATTATTTTGCCTGTTGTCATTTGATTGTATATAGTATACACAGTTATTTTTGTCATTCTGTGACCTAATTTTACGGATTCTATGTTGGTCGGTAAAAACTGACATAATTGTGCATGTTATCGTCAATTGATTGTATATCTGGTTTAAAAAAGCGCGCCTAGGCGCGAGGCGACCCAAGGCGCAAACCTTTGCACGCTGTGTGACATAAAGCACGCAGTGTACAAAAGGCACAGGTGAGGCACGCGCCTTTTGTACTTGGCTTGTTTTTGTGCAGCTGAGTGTTGTACAACAGGCTTTTTATGCTGGAAATTTATGTTTTTTTTCGTTTTAAAACATACGTAAAGCTTAATTATAGCTAAATCATAGGTAGGGGATGCTAAAAACCGATGGGATATATAGAGTAAATTATATAATCATTTTGCGCTTTGCATACGAAAAGCTCACCCCTTTTGCACTTTGCACCACGGTTTTAGACCTCGTCGCTTTTGTGTGCTTTACACTTTTTAAAAACAAGAATTGTTTTCCTCATTCCGTGCCCTAATTTTATAAATTGCACTTTAGCCTGTAAATTTGACATACATGATTACCGATTAATGCATTGCTGCATTGATCAGGTCCTTGATTATATCTTTGTTTTAGTTCTACAGATTACACTTTAGCCTGTAAATTTGACGAACATGATTCAGATTTACGTAATTCTTCATTGATCATTTGATCATGCACTTTGAAATGTGTTGATCAGATCCTTGATTATTTCTGCGCCTTAATTTTACGGATTATACTTTAGCTTGTAATTTTGACATACATGATTACAGATTAATGTAGTGTTCTATCGATCATGCACTGATTTACTTTTGAAATATGTTTATCAGATCCTTGAGACTGCCTTCAAGAAGGAAACAGTTGGGTTAGTTACAAGGGAGCAGTATGTTGAGAAGGTGAATTAATGATTTGAATACTGTTATTGGTTTGATTCTGCTTGCTAATTGCTATAGTTTATGTTTGAATTACTTGTGTGTAGAGAGTTAACATTAGAACCAAGATTGAAGAAGAAGAGAAAGAGAAACTTCAAAAGCTACAACAAGAGTGAGTAACATGACATCTGGGTATTTTACTTGTTTGCAGTTATATTTATTTGTTTTATGTTGATTATTTTTTTTCTCTATCTGATGGTTTTTAGGGAGGAGGAGCTTCAGTTACAAAAACTTAAAAAGAGGAAAATCAAGGCTAACCCTAGGCTATCCTTTTCTGAAGATTTTGAAAATGGGGAAGAAGAAGATGAGGATGATAGTAATTGTAGTTAATATCCTCTTCCATTAACCGTATGATGTAAAAATAACATCTGGTTATTTGTTTGTCATCTTGTTTATGCAGAAACTACAGAACCGAGCATGTTTGGGCGAAGAGGCTTTGGCAAAGATCCCACAGTAGAAACTAGCTTTCTTCCAGACAGGTGTGGCGTCTCTCTGCTCCTTTTACAAGTTACACCCACCCCCCCACCCCAACCCCCCCAACACACACCAAGTAGATAAAAGGATCGCTTTTTATGTTTAAGCTGATTAAATGTCACCATGGTGGTGTGAAGCATACTCCTTCAGTGAGAGAGAGGCAGCGGAGCAAGCTGAGCGTGAAAGGTTGCGAAAACAGTGGCTTCGTGAGCAAGAACAGATTAAAAGTAATTTATAATATCCGAACTTAATGTCGTATATAATTATTAAAAATGGTATCTTTTAGTCATATTTTAATTCCATTGCAGATGAGGCGCTTGAAATCACTTACAGTTACTGGGATGGAGCAGGCCATCGGCGAGTGATGCAGGTATTTTGTTATGTCTAAATTATCGCTATCTTTGTATCCATGTTGAATATAACTATATATTGTCACCAACCATGGACCGTTTTTTACGGGTTTGACTTTAAAGGTTCGAAAAGGCGATACAGTTGGCGAGTTTCTACGTGCTGTCCAGCAGCAACTTGCACCCGAGTTTCGAGAAATACGTACAACTTCGGTTGAAAACCTTTTATATGTGAAAGAAGATCTCATCATTCCACATGTAAGAAGTCTGTACTTTATATATTTATTACTTTGCGGTCAACTCTGACCATTCATTTCTCGCATCTCATAATCGTTGTCCATTTTCAGCAACACAGTTTCTATGAGCTGATTGTGAACAAAGCCAGGGGAAAAAGTGGACCGGTATGTTTATTTATTTATTTTTTTTATCAGCAGTTGCAGCTTCTTTCAGTATGAAATTGTACTAATTTCATCGATCACATGAACACTGTTCTGCGCTAGTAAAATCTAATAATTTAAAATTTCAAACATAGGTGTCAACTGTTGACAACTTCTAGAAACATATGAAACATAAGCTATTTACATTTCTTGTATTGGCAGCTTTTCCACTTCGACGTGCATGAGGATGTGCGAACAATTGCAGATGCAACCATAGAGAAGGATGAGGTAACAATGTTCAATTTTTTATGGTTACTCAGTACTATATTTTCTTTTCAAGTGTATGATAAATTTATATTGTCGTCGATTAACAGTCACATGCTGGTAAAGTTGTTGAGAGGCACTGGTACGAGAAGAACAAACACATATTTCCTGCTTCAAGATGGGAGGTAACATCCCAACCGTCAGCTTTTTCCCCTTTTTCTGTTATGTTTGTTGTATATATTTTGAGCAAAGAGGAGTGCTTATCAAATCGTGATTAACGATTGCAGATATATGACCCGACAAAGAAGTGGGAGAGGTACACTATCCACGGGGACTGATAAACTAAAACACAAGAAAAGTTCTATATTAACTAAGGTTATTGTCAAATGTTTTTAGATGTTACATGTTTCTAGTTGCTTTTGAATTTTATACTGTCTGTACTCGGTGCAATATGCTTTGCTTTGATATCTAGTTGCTTTTGAATTTTATACTGTCTGTACTGTCTGTCATATGGTAGAACCTTATTTTCTTGTTGGGATATCATTTCTGGTGTTAAAGATGTCAAATCAGTTGTCAAGTGGCATATATATTTGAATTTTGGTTCAAAGACAATCTTAAAATATTAAAACAATGTAATTATTAGAAGGTTTTTCTTTGTGTTCATCGGTTTGAGACCGCATACATTCAAAGTATACCCAAGGAATTGAAGTCGTATACATTCATATTATTTTGGCTTTAACCTGAAAAACTGATTTTTGAGACCAACTTTACATGTGGCATGTAACATTCAAACAATTTGGAACCCTCGAAAAGTTCATTTTTATACTTCTTACTATACAACATTTTAATCATAATTCGAACTTATAATTTACGAGTTTTTTAATTAAACACTAAAAGGTGAGTTTTAGATAGGAGTGTGGTGATGGCAAATACAACCTTTAAACACTTGGATTTGTGATAAAAAAACACACCCACTATTCTATAGATATCTTTAAACCTGAATATACACCATATTTATTCAATAAAAATTCATAATATTAAGGCAACTTAAATTTCAATAATAAAAACCATGACAAGTTCGACCAATTTGTCGATAATAATCCGCATCACCCTTTTAACCACCGATAATAATAATTTTCAATTTTGTTGCAAATGATAATCCCATTCTCAAAGTACGTATTTCTGCTCTACCTTTCATTTGTGTTGTTTCAAAACAATTTACAATATTAAGTTTGTATGTAGTTGAGCTGTGGAGTTGTTGACTGACCAGATGTAAACACCATCAATTGAGGGCAATCATCGATCAACACATTATCTAATGAGGGCCATCTGAAGTCATTCATCCCCAAGAAGAAACCCTTGAGCTTTGGTAGATAATCAAGTTCAAGTATCTCAAGACGAGGTAACGCCATAACTTTTGATGACGTTTCCTTTTCTTCTTTTACAATCACTTGCATTTAGTTACTTTTAGCTCTTTGAGTTGCTTGAGGCTTTCAAGAGTGGAGAATGTGAATATATATGATAAAAGGTCACATTCTGTGATATGCACAGTTTTTAAGTTGGAGAGTTGAGGGAGACCACCAACAACACGTGCAGCCCCTTCATCAACATTATTACTACTAGATTCACTTTCAAACACCTCTGTCATCCTACTGCAATCCATAATTATGGATATCTTTGTGGGTATTGGCACAACGACCAACAAGCACCGATTACTTGACCACTCTGCAATAATTATAATTTTGATTTTTAGGAATTTATAAGTTCCGTTAAACCAAAGCATTAAGGTTATATATATGGAAATGTCAAATAATCCTAATTTTGAAAGACACCATCGTCAATGCGTAGGTCAACACATCCAGTCAAATCTAGTAACTTCAGTTTTTTCAACATTCCTATCTTCCATGGCAACCTTCTTATTCCACAATCAACAAGGCTCAATGCTTCCAAGTTGCTAAGACTTCCAAGGAAAGATATATCATCAATCAACGAGCATGAACGAAGGCATAGTGTTCGAAGTTTGGTAGAGTGTTCAAACACCACCGGAAGCAACGGAATACCTATTTTCTCATAACAGACAACCTCAAGTTTTTCTGAATTTTCATAAATATCTTGAGGAAACTTGAGTAGCTTACCCCCATTCATTACAATCAAGAGTGAGAGGTTTGGGCAATAGGCAAACCCCCACATTTATTCACAATATCTTCTCCTATCTTTTGGAGTTCGTCATCATCACCATCCGAAAGAGTTGGTCCCACAATCTCAAAAAACAATGTTTTTGCCTCTGCTTCATTTAAAACACGTACTCTAAATATTGATTTTCGTTCATTTGTCCAACTGATAACAGACGCTCGTTCTTTGAGAGCTTTTATCTGTTGGAGAATAATACAAGATTGTTTTCCTGCTTTGTATCTCTTTGCCACGTTGAAGCACTCAATTCCAGCTGTTGGAATACTTTCTACCTTCTCCTTCATCTTTTGAACATCTTCCAACCACGGCGACACAAGGCGAGGTACCACATTATAGTTCGCATCAGCTGTCGTTTTTTTTCTCTTGAATATCTTGTTCAGTGATATTCAACTGATCCATTTCCTCCTTCATGGCTGTAACATGCTTTGTGGATGAAACTAAGAAACCCAAATGTTTCTTAACAGGGACCATCAAAGATTCGATGTAACAATTGAATTTATAATAGCATCCATATTTTAACTGCAATTCGATACAAACAATAAAACACAATTAATAAGAAAGTGCAGGAATTGTAATTACCAAAGCAGTTATGCATATATTTTTTAATTTACAAAACTATTATTTTTTTTCACTATCTAGTAAAAAAATAGATGTTTGTTGTTTAAAGTTTTGCCTCACAGTCAAATTTTAATGCTAACATGACAAAATATTATCTAATAAGTCCATATTACCTTCTAATGTGGATACACTCCAGAATCCATATATATGACTCTTGAGTTTGATTAGTAGATAACACACTTACAACTAGTGGCGGACCTATGAATTATTTACTGGAATACGGATAAGTGGTTCAAGCATATTTTCAAGGGGTGCGGTCGGGTGTTTTGTCTAAAAACTACACTATTTTTTTCCAAAGGGTGCGTCTGATGTGACTGATTTAACGTTGTACGGGGCAGGAATGTGGTCGGAGAAAAAGAAACCTAGACGCCTCGTCTAGGTCTAGACGACCCGTCTAAAGGGTGTCTAAATAGGCAAGTGGGTGTATGAATATATATACCCTTTTATTAATTGAAGAACATGATTACATGATCAAGTGGATGTTTAATCATATTTTAAACTATTTAACATGATTACATGAGTAGCGGATGTTTAATTATCTTTCAAACTATTTAACCAATAGCCCAATGCTTTTCCTTTCTTTTCTTTTTATTTTTCTTTTTTCTTTTGTTGTCATATGCCCCGTCTAGGCCTAGACGAAGCGTATCACTTTACTACTTCACTGACATGCATGCAGAGCACAACCTTCAAGACGCTTGTCTAGCCCTAGACGCCCCGTCTTGGGCTGGTCGTCTACAACATTCGTCTATTGCTAGACGCCCCGTCTAATATGACTGATTTAACGTTGTACGAGGGCCGGAATATGGTCGGAGAAAAAGAAACCTAGACGCCCCGTCTAGGTCTAGACGACCCGTCTAAAGGGTGTCTAAATAGGCAAGTGGGTGTATGAACATATATACCCTTTTATTAATTAAAGAACATGATTACATGATCAAGTGGATGTTTAATCATATTTTAAACTATTTAACATGATTACATGAGTAGTGGATGTTTAATTATCTTTCAAACTATTTAACCAATAGCCCAATGCTTTTCCTTTCTTTTCTTTTTATTTTTCTTTTTTCTTTTGTTGTCATATGCCCGTCTAGGCCTAGACGAGGCGTATCACTTTACTACTTCATTGACATGCATGCAGAGCACAACCTTCAAGACGGCTTGTCTAGCCCTAGACGCCCCGTCTTGGGCTGGTCGTCTACAACATTCGTCTATTGCTAGACGCCCCGTCTGATGTGACTGATTTAACGTTGTACGGGGCCAGAATATGGTCGGAGAAAAAGAAACCTAGACGCCCCGGCTAGGTCTAGACGACCCGTCTAAAGGGTGTCTAAATAAGCAAGTGGGTGTATGAAGATATATACCCTTTTATTAATTAAAGAACATGATTACATGATCAAGTGGATGTTTAATCATATTTTAAACTATTTAACATGATTACATGAGTAGTGGATGTTTAATTATCTTTCAAACTATTTAACCAATAGCCCATTCCTTTTTATTTTTCTTTTTTCTTTTGTTGTCATGACCCTGCAGAAAATTGAACGAAATAAATTGAGATTTAGAAGCGTATATAACATAAAAAATATTTAAGTATATTTTTGTTTTCAATTTCATGTTATCAACACGCTATTAAATTCGAAATAAGGTCAAGAAGACAGCGGTCCGATCCATTATTTTGACCGCGTGTTGGTGCCTTTGGAAAGCTCGTAACGATTTGGTGTTCTCTAACAGTCCGATTAAGGTGGAAAAGATTATTGGAGAGGTGATTTCCTTTAGTTACTTGTGGCTTTGTAACAGGGTTAAAAATTTGACTGTTGATTGGCTTTCTTGGAAAGCCTTTGTGTTGTAATTTGCCAGTTTGGTTGTTTTGTTGCCCTGCTCCTTTTGCTTCTTGCTAAAGGTGTAGTTGGTCCGTTACTTGCCCCAAGCCCGTGGAAGTTCTTAAAAGTAGTCTCACACTCAAATAGGAGTCCCAAATGTGTTGAGCTTTTCAGCAGGTTCGGGTTCTTTTTACATCATAAGTGCAATTTTAGAGTCTTGATTCTTAAGCCCTTAGCTATATCAGGAATTCTCAGAATTAATATCAGGTCAAATATTTCAACTCGGGAGTTTGAGAATTTGCAAGTTCATTCGAATAGAAACTGCATATACTCCGCTCTCTACAGTCTCCAAGAAAAAAAAAACACAAATGTTCAAAACCTAACCAACAAAGTCAGAAATAACTAGTATCAAAATGTGCAACCGCCAACCGCTTGATAAATCGTACTCCATTTTTGGTTCAGAAACTTCAAGCATAACAAAACACCTATTTGATCGACAGGTCCACAACTTTGTGGTCGCTGAAAGCATATCAGAAAGAAAGCAGGTGTAATATAATATGTTTTTAAATCATACAAAAAAATCAATCAGTAATTACGAAGTTGTATTCAAGATAACTGAATCTACCCATGACACTTTAGGAGAACAAGATATGATAAATTCATAAGAGATAACTTTTTCCTAGTTGATTTTTATTCAACTCGAGTCACAAAATAAAAAATTACAAGCCTTTCTATATTAAAAAAAAATATAAAATAAAAAACCCATAGTGTTTCGTTGGCATTTTGACAAAAAAAAGGATGGTCACAGGAATCTTAAACAGTTGATTCAAACCGCTAATACGATAGAACTATTAAGAATTCTATAAGCTTACATATGCATGCCATGAATCCATGATTAAACTCCTATTTAAAACATTCAAGAAAGAAAGAGTACTTCCAACTCAAGTAAAATGTGACCAGAACATATAGTTGGAGACAAGGAAAAGAAACTGGCTTTAAGAAGCACTTGATAGAGTTAGAAAAAAAGATCTTAATACAAGCTCTAATGAACTAGTTTTATTGAGTGTCATCATAAAAAATACTCCTTGAATCAAAGCGTACTCAAAGGCGCACAAAGCGCTCACCTGGGCGTAAGGGTGCAGCCCTACCGCCTTGATCTAAAACATCCAGGAAATGGCCTGGAACCACCATAAAAAAGCCTGAACTAACTCTAAGCCAGCATAAACATGTCTAAAACTCTTAAAATGGTCTATTTATACTATGCACCTTGCTTGAAAAGCCCTCGCTTTTTAAGCTCCTTGAGTACGCCTAGCACCTTCAACTACCTAGCATAGAATGCCGGTGCGGAAGAGTATATTGTATGCTAACCATCTAAATCCCTCACAATTCCTCAAACAAAATGAGACTTTGGAAGGATTCTTAATATCATGATGGAATCCCTCTTGTTTAAAATTAACATATTCGAGTTAATTGAACCATAACAGTCTGAATTTCGTTTCATCTGATACCGTACTTGCCCCAAACCCGTAAAAAAATTAAAAAGTAGCCTCACACCCAAATAGCTGTCCCGGATGAATTGAGCTTTTCCGCCATGTTCAGGTTCTTTTAACGTCGAAAGTGCAATTTTGAAGTCGTTTAAGCACTTTGCTAGATCAAGAATTTTCAGAATTAACATCATGTCAAATATTTCAACTCGAGTTCGAGAATTTGCAAGTTCATACAAACAGAAGCTGCTTATACACCTACAGTTTCAAAAACCTAATGGTTAAAGGTTTCTAGACAGGAAGTCCAATTTCGACAAAGCAACCAAAAACTATAGTAATCAAAATGTGCAGCTGTTTGATAAACCATACTCCATTTTTTGTTAAGAAACTTCAAGCATAACAAAAACGCCTATTTGATCGACAACTTTGTAGTCTCTGAAAGCATAAAGGGAACAGCGATCATATCAGAAAAATAGAAGTTGTGATATCAATATTTTTAATCACACAAAAAAAATTAACCAATAGTAACAGAACTTTATGCAAAATAACTGAATTCTTACCATGACTATTTGTATCTCAAATGCTATAAGAGAGTAAAATAATAAAAAGCCCAATAAACCGCAAGTTAATTAAAAGTTACTCAGAACCTTAACCGAGTTTTAATAAGTTTTAGCACTTTACACAGCCAAGAACTTGATAAGAACAAGATGTTATGAAAAACTCCTAAGAAAAAACAACACTTTTTCCTACCACAGCTGATTTTATTCAACTCGATCACAATGTGACTCACTTTTGAAACGATAACATGCTTTGCATGTCACTGCAACCATCAAACAACCAAAATGTCAAGTATCGCTTCTCATTCACGATTCAAAATGTTGTTCAAGATCTCTTGGACTGCAAACTATATGGCTAACTTGCACTCCTTTAATTAAATTGCGAATTAAATATCACCCAAGAATCAACCTTTTAAAAACAGATGTCTCAGGGCACCTATTTGATAGAACTATTCAATATTCTGAAAGTTAAGATATGCATACCATGAATCTAAGCTTAGGCTCCTATTTTATATATTCGAGAAAGAAAGAGTTCTTCCAACTTAAGTGAAATATGACAAGTACATTTAGTAAGAGACAAAGAAAAGAAAAAAGCTTCATAAAGCATGTGACAAGAGTTACAAAAAGGATCTTAATATAAGCTCTCACAACTGGCTTTTATGCAGATTTCATCATCAAGAACATCCATAAATACAGGTGAGGGAAAGCATATTTTACGGTCTGGATTTCGAAAACTAAACCATTTTCTTGCATAAATTACCAAAAAAAAAACGCTTTATTTTGCATGAACGAGACATTTCTTTTATGAACAATAGAAACTCTTCAAATACAAAATCATATCCTCTTTCAAACCATAATGTCGTATTCATAATTTTCGCAAGATTACTAGGCGCCAATGCAAAGAAAAGTTCAAAATGCGAGTAACTAACTCATCACACACCTATGCGTTCAACTCTCACAAACAACATAAAGAATATCTAGCTCTCCACATTCCACAGCTCACAAGTAAATCTAAAATCCAATAACCAAACTAAACATTCACAAAAAAGTTCAATTCCATTAACATATCAAAAACCGAATAAACATAAACAACGAAACCATACCAAACTCGCCAATCTGAATCTTCAAAACTGCCTATCCGCAGCATCACCAACAAACGGCAACTTCGGCGTCCGTCCCAGCACCGAATACCCAAACGTATAAACAAAACAAACAGCAACACCAACAAAGATCACACTATGACTCAACATAACAACCTTCCCACCAATCCCATGGGGCCCAGGATTAAATATCCGCTGCACCAACATAGGCAAAACCAACAACACATCAAGCACAACAGCCTGCATAGCATTAAATCTCGCATACCGACTAACACTCATATTCCTAACAACACCAATGTATAATAACAGAAACGCTAGGTAGCTAGAGTACGGAACAGACCGGTAGAATGAGAGTAACGGTAGTAACGGTTCGAGGATGAGACCTAGGGTTTTGGGGTATTGGGCGAAGAGGAAACGGCCGTATTGCAGGCCGTTGAAAAAGGGGAAGAAGTATGCGGCGGCGGAGATGAGGCGGTCGGTGACTGGGGTTGTGTTGTAGGAGGCGGAGATTGGGGGTTTTGTACGTGGTTTGACGGGAATTGAACGGAGTTGTGGGGGTTTTGGTAGGGGGGTTGAGAAGGTGTGTGGTTTGAGAGGGTGGAAGATGATGGTTGACCGAGAGGTTATTTGTGGAGGTGGTGGTGATAAGGATAGACGGAGCAGAGGTATGGCTGCCATCTTTAGCGGCGGTGGCGGCGGCGGTGACTAGCGGTTCGTCGGAGATATGGTGTAAGGGGGCTAGGGATTTCAGAAAAAGGAAAAGATAAGTAGGAATGTTTATTGAAAAACGAAGAAATAGGAAGTTGAGTCCCTATAGTTTATATGAATTTACAACTTGAGTTTTTAACATTTATTTTTGGCATTTTGAGTTCTCGTGGTTAGTTCTTCCTTTAGAATTCACCATGAATATTCGTTCAACTGCATCCATCTAGTCACTGATCATCCATCATATGTGTTCAACTGCATCACCATCACTGCTATCTTAGCATCATCTCTGGTCACCCATGTCTTCCTTATATGTAAACGCCATTGTTGGCACGCAATGTGTCAGAGGTAAGTGTTCTATCTCGCCTATATCGTGTAAGTATCCAATTTTTTATCAACATTTTGACCTTGAACTTGAAATTGTGTAGCTGGAACAGAATGCAACCCTAAGCCACCTCATCGTGCATTTGACGGCCGTTCCAGGGTTTTTGAACAATGCGACATTCGACAACATATTTGATGCTTAACTATATAGTTTCTCACTAAGGAGATCAGGTTTTTGTAATGATGAATTGTACCCGGGTTTTTGTAATGAAATTAATGGATGATGAATCAGAATTTTATGTATAAGTTAATCAATGAATTTTTATGGATGATGAATCTGAACTTTATGTATGATGAATCAGTGTTTTGGTTAGTGTAATTGTTGTTGAATTCATTTTGTAAGTGTTTTAGTAAGTGCAATGTTGCGTTTTGGTTGGTTCAATTGTTGCAGGATTCATTTGGTAAGTGTTTTGTTGCAGATTGGACTTGTTTATTTGTTGTAGATTCCTTGTTTGTTACTAATTGAACTTGTTTGTTTGTTACAGAATTCATTTGAATTTTAAATATTTATAGAATTCATTTGAATGTTTAATGTTCGCATAATCCATTCCCTCGTCCATTTCAATTTTCACTATCCCATACCAAACACATCGTGTTATTATAAATCTGAATTAAAGGCCCATGTGTAAACAACGTAAATACCCAGTTTCAAAAACACAATAAATTGATAAATTTATGGTGTTTTTATCACATCTTTTTTTTGTTTTTACATTTGTTCAAAAACACGAGTAATTTTCCCAGATAATATTCTATAAAACACCATGAAGCAAACTTAAACACCATGAATTATAAAAAATCCCATGTAACACGTAATTTTTTTTATTTTTATATATTAATAATGTATTCATATAAAAGATTAAAAAACTTTCATTTTGTAACAACAAATAAAAAAAGTTACAAACGTTTAAAAAAGGCGGAGGAAATGGCATGTGAGTTGCATGTATTTTTTTTTTTGCATGTGCATGGTTTTTTAACGTTTTTTCCCTTCCCCATTTCCCCCTCCTTGGACACATGATTTACTTTGAAAATGTTTGATATTTCAAAAAGATTAAAGTGTAACTTGTGTCTTTGTGGTTTGATGGCAGTATCAACATGAGACCCCGGTTTTATTTTATTTTTTGTTCTCTGTGTACTCGTGGTTTCAAAATCTAACACTTTGTGTCTCTACCATCAACTATCTGTTAAAACACCGTTAAATGGGATGGTGCAATTACCAGTTTACCCCCCCTTTTCTCACTTCCCACATCTCTCTATATCCCCCCCCCCCCTCTCTCTCTCTCTCTAGACAACCACCACCCACTATTGCCATCACCTTCGACCACACTAAATAATAATAGATCTACAACTAAATTTTATAAATAATAACAATTAACATTCAACATCCCATGATATCCCAAAGACCCAAACCACCCATTCCAATATCCAACACCAACCATGTCAGGCGGCGTAGCACCAACCCCGCTACCAGCTGAACCACCATCCTTCACCCTATGTCAAACCTTCTTTTTGGATCTTTTTGGTTTTTGTTGCCATTTATATGATGATGATGAAAAGTTGAAGGATAAAGATACATAAGATGCATATGTGGTGTGATGATGAGGGGGAACTTGTAAATTTATATATGACTTGGGGATAAATATGTAACTTCATAGGGTGAGTTAATAACTAAATGACGGGAGGGATGGAGAGTATTAGATTTTGAAACAACAAATACACAAGGAGTAAAAACAAAGTAGGGGTTTTATGTTGATCTCGTCACCAAACCACATAAACGTAAATTGCACTTTACTCTTTCAAAAATGATATTATATTAGCATTAGAGTAAAAAGAGATTAAACACATCGTATAAAAATATATATGTATGAATGGTAAACAACTATGATTGAAAATTCAAAAGGAGTTAAAACTTAAAACGTGATTCAGTAACTTGCTTGTGTTAGTAGCTTTAATAGCTTCTATAACTCAATACACATGGAGAAGTCTGAAATCGCAAAACCATGGTCTCACGAACTTCTAATGTTGCAAGGTTGGTTCGATTAGTTGTCCAGGGTTGTTGTTCCTGGGATGGGCCTGGTTCGGCGTGCATGATGAGTCCTCAATGGATAGTTACATTTTATAGAAAAAACGACTCCAACAGCTATTAAACAAAATAAATAATAATAATAATAATAACAATAATTTTAAAGTTACAGATTCTTAGTTATATACTAGCTTACAAACCCGTGAATACACGGTTGAATATCCACAAAAAATGTAAATGTAAATAATAAATTTGTATATAATCATTATCAGTGAAAATGTCCAACAGAGAGAAAAGTCAAATTTTTAGCTATTCAAATATATTTTCTTACGTTTTTATTCATCTTTTAAGTCATTATAATCCATCTTATTATATAGGGTTGTACAACAGTAACACTAAAAAAGTAAAAATAATAACAATAAGATTGTAAGTGTTTTTAAAAATAAATTGTAAATTATGAAGTCGTGGCAAATTAATTGTAATTTAATTCTACTATGTATGATTCTAAAAAATGACATGTGTCATCATATTAATTCACAATTTTTCAAATTATTATGATATATTTTAAATTTCTTTTATAACTATTTCTCATTATGATAATTTTTTAATATGATATATTATATTAGTTATAACTATTAGTTATCTATGTCTATGTCTAAATAATAAAAGAAAATCATGGGGACACATATTAACACATGATGTCATCATATTTTTTGTTTTATTGTCTCTCTGTCATATTTAATTATAAATACTTATTCTTTAATTATTAATAGTTATTATATCATTAACCAAATAAAATTAATTATGAATTTCCAAGTAAATTTATTTTCATTACTTAAAAGCTTTTGTTTATGTATCAAAATATCACTAAGTTCAAAATTACATATGTTCGTTAACATATATATTTAACTGATGTACAACTATCTTATTAAAGTTTATTTTTTGAGAATATATCTTGACGATTGTACATGTCATAAGATTACGTTATTTGTTATTTAGCATGTGCAATACACGAGTTTTAAAAGATAATTTTATTTATTACTAAGTATATAAAATCAAATTTATTTAACCCATACAATACACCAAATTCTACCCTACTATGATGTATATTAAATTTATTTTTTAAACACCTACTCTTTCATTTTTTTGAGGTTTAACGAAAGTAGATAAAGCATGACAAAATGGACATCGTGAAAGAAAGGATATAATTAAAATTTATAATATTATATCACTTATTTGGTTAACATAATGATAAGTTATTTAAGATGACTAAAATTAAGTGATAATCATTGAGTTATTAGAATAAAGATAAATGAATTTTTGTATTAATTTAAAAAGAAATTAAAATAAAATATAAGTAAATTTCTTGAGGTTAAAGAATAAAATATCACGTAAGTTAATTATACTATAAGTTAGATTAGAATATTAGATTAGATTGTTGTATGCTAAACGTTGATGACATTGTGGTTTTTTTATTCCAATTCCCAATTACTCTTGTAATTTAAACTCTATAAATTAACTCTTGTTCATTATTTTAGTTTTATAAAGCCTTTTATATTTGTCGCATATCAACACTAATTTTACATTTATAATTCATATTTGATGTGGTGTATAATGGAAATTGTTATATAGCTTGAAGATTAGCCTTTATATTTAATTTTATACATACTATTATAATTTGTTTGCTTGCATAATGATAAGAGTTAATTAAGATAGATTAAAAGTAAGTGATACTGATAAAGTTATTAGAATAAGAATAAGTGATATATATGTATTAATTTAAAATAAAAAAACATAAGAAAAGTTTTTGAGGTTAAAGAAGAGAATAACATATGACATTAAATAGAGTCTTTGTTTTTTAGGTTAAAGGAGAGAATAACATGTGACATTAAATAGAGTCTTTTATTAATATTTAGATCCACACTTCTCCGTACATATATCTCATAACCTATCACTCAAAACACTCTCAAATCTCAATTTTACATTTTATAAAATCACAATAAGCTCGAGTGACAAAAAAACTCACAATCTCCACCTCACACTCCTATATTCATCCTAATTATTTGATAATTATTTCATACAATTGGCAATCTAGCAGTACTAGATTTGATATTCGATGACGTTGATAACATGTACTTGGAACTGATGCAACAATACATCGAAGAAGGTTTCAGTTATAGATGTGTAACGAGGAAGCACATACAAAGAAACAAATAGAGGTCCTGTAGAGGCAGACGTGCGGCTATGGCATGCCTACTTTGCTCCGGAAGTGTAATTCCTCGATAACTACTTTATGTGTTGGTTTCGGATGCGTCGCTAAACTTTCTTAAGAATCGTAAATATTGGTCCGACAATTATACATGTTTTACACAATGAACAAATGGGATCGTACGAAGATTCTTTTTCCCATTTAAAATGCATAAATTCTTCTTCCACTTAGCCGAGTAATCATTTATCATGAATGTTAGATAAGCATGATCAGGAGTTAACATTCATTTAGCTTTAAATCAAGAAAAGTAGCAGAGAAATACCACCGTTGAATCATCATTCAACTCAGGACCCTCATTAGTCATACTACAGCCTCAATTTAAACCCTAACAGTTATGATCAAAATACGCAAATAAGTCCTTTAGCGTTTGATTTGTATTTATATTTGTCTATATGTCATTATACCGGCATAACATATATTAGAGACATACAAAATCAAACTGAAGAAATTTTATTAATTAAAACATAAGTAAGTACAATATGTTATTAAATAAGGTCTTTATTAAATCCCATATTCGAAACATATTCTTCGAAAACTTTAGGTAGGAGACCTTTAGTCATCGGATCCGCAAGCATATTCTTAGTACTAATATACTCAATACAAATATTATTTTCCTCAACTCGTTCACGTACGAACAAGTATTTTGTATCGAGATATAAACCAGCTCCAGTCGAACTATTACTGTTCGAAAAACTAATGACAGCTGTTATCATAGTAAAGCTTCAATGGTCTAGAAAGGAATTAACAATTTTGAATCTAATGATCAGATTCCTAAGCAACATTCAATGACAGGTTGTGTTATACACAGCAATGTATTCTACTATCATCTTTGCACTTGGAAAAGTCAGAATCAGAATAGCCTACCACTTCTAAATGACCACTTCTTCTATAAGTCAGTTTATAGTCTTTCGTCCCTTGCAGATATCGAAGTACTTTCTTAGCTACTTTCCAGTGATCTAGACCAGGATTAGTCTGATAACGTCCTAGCATTCCAGCAATATAAGTGATATCCGGGCGAGTACAGACTTGAGCATACATCAGGCTCCCGACTACTAACGCGTAAGGAATCTGGCTCATTTGCTCCTTTTAACCTCTGTTGTCGGACATTGGAATTAACCGAAAACATCTCCCTTAACTACTAGAGCGACTGAGGGTTTGCATTGTTGCATGTTATAACATGTAAGGACACGATCTATGTAAGCCTTTTGAGACAATCATAAGATCCCTTTGTATCTGTCTCGGTGAATGTCGATGCCAATGACGTAAGAAGCATCTCCGAGATCCTTCATGTCGAAGTTATGCGAGAATAACCGCTTCGACTCATGCAACATGTCTAAACTATTACTTGCCAATAGAATATCATCTACGTAAAGGACAAGTATAGTAAAGTTGCTCCCACTCATCTTGAGGTAGGTGCATTGATCCACTTGATTCTTTGCAAAACCTTGTTTCTTCATGACTTCATTAAACTTAAGATACCATTGACGTAATGCTTGTTTTAACCTGTAAATGGATTTGTTCAACTTACAGACTAAATGCTCCTGACCTTCAGGTTTAAAGCCTTCAGGTTGTTTCTTGTAAACATCTTCGTCTAAGTCCCCGTTAAGGAAAGCGGTTTTAACGTCTATCTAATGCAGCTCTAAATCAAAATGAGCTACTAGGGCCATTATGATCCTTAATGAATCTTTACGAGAGACAGGTGAAAGGTCTCTTGATAATCAATTCCCTTTTTCTCAGTGTAGCCCTTTGCAACCCATCTCGCTTTGTAGCGATCAACGTTCCCATTCGGATCTCGTTTTGTTTTAAATACCCATTTACATCCTACGGGTTTGACATCATTAGGTAATTCTACCAAATCCCAAACGTTATTTTTCTTCATGGATTCAAGCTCATCAATCATTGCTTTATTGCATTTAGAAGACTGATCACTACTAATGGCTTCATTAAAAGAGATAGGATCATTGAGGTTTTTGGCATCCATTTCAGTCAGGTAGGTAACATAATCATCCCAATTATTAGGCCTTCTTTGCCTAGATGACCTCCTGAGTTGATTAGCGAGTTCAGCGTTGCCTTAGTTTTAAGCATTTGATGTGCCTTTGTTATGAGGTATAATGGGTTCTGATTGAGGAGGTAATTTGGAGTTGGTGCAGTAGCTTCAGGTGTAGTTGTTGCATTGGGTACAAGAGGAGTAAACAGAGTAATGGTAAGCGACGAGTCCCCCCCCCCCCCCGCGTCTTGTACTTCTTGCAATTCTTCGTAAGGGTTGGTACTGCCCCACTGAACTTGAAATCCTCTAGGAATGCAACACACTTGGTTTCAACAATAGGGTGACATGTGAAGGACAGTAGAAACGATAACCCTTTTAGTGATCAGGATACCCGATAAAGAAGCAGCTAACTGTTTTAGGGTCAAGTTTCCTTAGGAAAGGATTGTAAAGTTTTGCTTCAGCAATGCAGCCCCATACTTTTATATATTTAAGACTCGGTTTCCTTCCTGTCCAAAGTTCATAAGGAGTTTTAGGGAAAGACTTAGAAGGAACTCTATTAAGTGTATGAACAACTACTTTTAACGCTTCAGTCCAAAGAAATAATGGTAAATTAGTGTTGGCTAACATACCGCGCACCATGTTCATAAGGGTACGGTTTCTTCGTTCAACAACACCGTTCTACTGAGGTGTACCTGGCATGGTGTATTGGTTCACAATTCCATGGCCCTTACAAAACTCAGGAACTTGACCCCCATCAGTATGTCTACCATAATATTCATCGCCTCTATGTGATCTCACAACTTTAATTTGACGATCTAGTTGTTTTTCAACTTCAACTTTATAATCTTTAAAAGTTGTAAGAGATTCAGATTTTTCCTTAATGAGATACAAGTACATGTAACGAGAATAATCATTAATGAAAGTGTAAATGAAGTATGTCCAGTTATGCTAGCGATTTGATAAAGACCACTAATGTCAGTATAAATGAGTTCTAATAAATTAGAGCTCCTAGTGGCACCTTTATTATACGCTAATGTCATTTTACCTTTAAGACATTTGACACATGTTCCAAAATCGGTAAAATCGAGAGGAGGTACGACTTCATCCTTTACGAGTAGATTTAATCGTTCTCTTGAGATGTGGCCTAAACGTTGATACCACAACATGGAGGAAGTCTCTAAGTCCGATTTTGTTTCATCTTTGTGAGTGATTCATTAATATTATATGACAACAAAGATTTGGAAAAATCATCATCTAGTTCTAATCTATAGAGACCACCATCCAGAATGCCAGTACCATGAACAACATAATCATAGAGAATAGAGAGTTTGTAATGACCATGGGAAACAACAAAACCATCTATGTCTAACTTTGGTCCTGATACAAGGTTCCGAGTTACCTCAGAAACATATAAGGTATCATAAAGTTTTATGCATAAACCAGTTTTCATAAATAATTGTAATGTTCCTATGGCCTTCACTTCTAATTCCTGATCATCCCCAACTTTAAGTCTTCTTTAGTTTCTTCCCAGCCTCCAGATTGAAAGGAATCCCTAAGTAGAATTAGTTACATGAACCATAGAACCAGAATCAAACCACCAAGAATTAGCAGGAACATTTAAATTATAGGACTCAAGTATTATGAAAAAATCGTTACCTTTCTTAGCCAGCCACTCCTTAAAGTCAGGGCATTCCTTCTGCTTATGTCTTGTCTTTTTACAAAACTTGCAGTAGGGTTTGCCAAAGGAGTTTTTAGAGCTGGAAGGTGCACTTGTATTAGATTTAGGCTTTTGGACCTTATAAGCATCCTTCCTTGAGTGATTGTTCTTCCTCTTCTTAGAACTGGAGGTAGTGAAATTTGCAACATTCGATAGTTTTATCCATCTTCATAACTCCTCAACCTGCATGCACATGGCGACCAGCTCACTCATCATCCATTTTTCTTTCTAAGTGTTGTAATTGATCTTGAATGCTTCATAGGACGAAGGAAACGAAGTCATGATGAAGTGAACAAGAAAACAATCACTAATCGCCATGTCTAATCCCTTCAGCTTATGGGCCATGTCATTCATCATCATGATGTGTTCACGGATGTCGCTCCTCCCATCATACTTAGTAGTCACCAGCTTGAGGATTAGAGTACTAGCGTGTGCTTTAGAGTTCCCTTGAACAGCTCATCCGCAGAAGCCAGGTAGGTTTTAGCATCTTCAGAATCAGGAATGGCTCCTCTAATTGCATTGCTTATGGATTGCTTCATAAACATGAGAGACATGCGGTTACACCTAGTCCATTTTTCATGAGTAAACTGCTCAGCAGCGGTACTCCGAGGAGTGAGGTCTGCAGGTTTATTATCTCTTAAAGCGTAATCGAAATCCAACAAAGCAAGAGTAAGCCTGAGAGAGTCTTTCCATGCAGCAAAGTTATCACTAGTCAATTGTGGAATCCCACAGTTAGGTGCTGGGAGTGGAAATGAAATGAGCGAATTATGATACTAAGAATGAAGTCTTAATGTGATCTAAGGGCAATTTAAACTAAGGCAGACATAAGTAATGACCATTTTAATTATAAAGCTTTGATATTGTCTATTACTAACATCAAAATAATAGACTTAGTTAAAATTCTACTTAAATGAAGACAAATCAGCTTTGGCCAGAAGTGTAATCATCTAAGTATGTGTGTAAAGTAATTGTGACAAATCAGTTTTGGCTAGAAATGAGACAATCACCTTAGTTATGCACTTGTTAAGTATGCTAGACATGAATGAATTGAATCAGCTTTGGCCAGAGATAAGACATTCATGTTTATTTAGGCATAATTAACATAGCTTTTGTATACTTGAACAATAAATAGATGTATCAAATCACCTTAGGGCAGAAGTGATACATCAGAAGCTCATTCAAGTTAAATTATTTTGGTTTTGTGAAAAGTTATCTGATTCTGATTAATTAAGTGTTTACAAAACCAATTATTTAATAGCAAATCCCCTGTTAGCACTGAAATTTAGTTCATAATTATAGCCTAATGTAGTAATGAGATTTCGGAAAATCTTGAATTTTTTTTGAGACGTAAGTTAGATATCCGCATATATCCGAAATGTCTTATTTTGAATGGATTTCAGATGAGACTCGAATTAGTCTGAAATGGTGATCTCGAATGGATTTCGGATGAGACTCGAGTTAGTCCAAAATGTTCATCTCGAATAAGTTTCGGATGAGACTCGAATTAGTCCGAAATGTTCATCTTGAATGAGTTTCGGATGAGACTCGAATTAGTCCGAAATGGTGAGTTCGAGTTAGATTAGGATCCATCCGAAACGTGTTCTCCAAGATTCGAATTCTCTAAACATGGCAGTTGGTTGTGATAAGTTTGAAAATTTAAAATTTTGGGGATCATGGGTCAGTTTTCCTGTTTTAATGTTGATCTAATTATATCAAAATATTTCGAAAATATTATCGTTTATCTCATAACAGATTTCGAAAACTTTAATTAAATAAAATAGATCAAAACCGGGAAAACACTCAATAATCCGAATTTAACTCCAAAATATATGAACTTTTCGAATTTTCATAAGAACATAATGATGAATCCTAAAAAATATAAAACCAAGTTCTGGAATCCAAAATCTGTATATTTTAGCATATTAATATGGATTTCGAAACAATGGTTATCTCAGATGTGATTAAACATCCATTAAGCAGAAAGTCTGGATTTTATTCACAATTTATGTGATTTCGAAACAGTGATTTCGAATTATTATTATTATTGGGTTTTCAAAAAATTGTGTTTTCCAAATTCTTATTCCAGAATAATTGATACAAACAGAACTGATTTATCAATATATGCTCTGATACCATATTTTGATAGTTCGGTTTAAACATAATGGAAAACATAAGAAATACCTGTAACAGCAGATAGGCAAGCAGGAAATCCAGTCAGAGATGCAGCCATTGAGTTCTACATGATTGTCAGGATGAGCTGGTTCCCCTTAGGGTGTAAGATTATGATGGTAATACCGAATTAAGGATGAATTTGGTTGTGAGTTATGAAGATAGGTGGACGATTTTGATGATGCTATGATTAGTTAGGTTGTGTAACCCTTAACCTCTCTAATAATCTCTTTATATATACACCTAAGAGAAAACCTAATTAGTTAATAAGGATAATATGATTCATCAACAATTACCAACTAATATATAATAGGTTTAATATATTTTAATCTAATATAATATATATGATTTTAATAATTATATAATTAAATATTATAAATATAATATATTTAATCTTACACATAAATAACAAGTGATTTCTTAAAAAGGTTCAAGAACTTACGTTACCGTAAAGCTTATCGTATCTTTCCATACAATTTACTCAAGGACCTAGGTTGATTAAAGAAAATGTTTTTTATATTTGATTTTATGTGTTTTTTTATTAATATTTCGTGTATATTTTTAGTTCTATTCTACGTATGTTCTTAATTCAATGTTTATTTTGAATTTCTTTTTTTTAATTTAATTTTATAATAACATTCTATTATTTAAACTTAAATATATACAAAATATAAAACAATAGTATAAAAGTACTTTGTTTTATATTAAATAAATGTAAAAGCATGTGATGATATGGATGGTAAGGTGGAGATTTTATAGGTTTGTTGTTGTGGAAAAAGTTAGGGTTTTTAATAGAGATGTGAAACCTAGTGTGGCATACTGAGGTAAAAGTTTGTAAGCTTAAATGTTGTTGTAGAAACTCTAATTCATTATCTTCTTTCTTCATAAAGATTGAACTTTCTCTCTCTCACGAATAACCAACTATTCAACAGTTATGAACCGAGGACCAACCGAGTTACAACGTAACAGGCGGGTTTTGGTTTTTATTCGGTCCAAATTTCGGGTAAACACCTAAGATTAGTAATACTTAAGATTACTGTATGTCTCTAGATGTTTTATACGCTTAAGATTAGTAATACTTAAGATCCCGATTATGAACCAAATAATGAATGCAGTAATGAGCATATGAGCATGACTATGAACATACATATAAATATAAATGAGAACATGCACCAAGACTAGTAGTGTACATGAAGATCAATCACACTAAGGTGCTTGCTCAGATTCAATGGCACATTGCTTATGCGTATACTTTGTGTTTGTGTACTGCTTCTATGTTGGTTAATTTGCTTTTGTGTTCGTTGATTAAACGTCAACCATAACGAGCTTGTGTAAATTTCAAGCCAAAACGATTGTCTCGTATAATTTTCAAGGTATTGATAGATCACTAAATACATACACGACAAACAAATGGTCAAAAAAATTAAACCCCTTTTCTATTATATTCCAATCTTTCACAATTACAGTTTATTATCATAGATGCTCAATCAAAAATCTAAACCATTTTAATGTAAACAACTTTATCAAGATGCTCCACCCATCAAGAGTAGAATTTAGTACCTTTCTAGTAATATCAAACCTCCTCCATTCAAACAACATTCCAAAGCTATCTTCTCCCATCATAATTCAAATAATGAGGTAGGAACCTTTACCATTAATGATTAATTTAAAAAATCAACTCAATATTCTCACGTATAAATCCAATTAATTGGAATCAACGGTTCCAACACCCAAAATCTTCCAAGATACTAGATGAATGAACAGAGGTGATTGTGTAACACTTTTTTTATATATTACATAAGTTTTTACCTTCTTTAACCAAAATAATAAATAAGGACTTTATATGATTTTAAGCAAGTCTTGAGTCAAAAATATTGTACAAAATTTTAATGCATAAAAACACTCATGGTACAAAAAGCGTGCGCCTTGGTTTAAAATTTTGATTTTGATTTTCATGTGCTTCCTTGCACAAGCCTCCGCGCCTTAATTCGCCTCACCAAAAATAAACCCAAAAATAGTTCTTTAACCCTCCATACAGATCGATAGAAACACCATTTTTGCTAAGAAAGCGCTTGCAATTTACAATCGAAATATTATCAACGAACCCATAAAATTAATCTAAAAGTAAAAAAAAAACTTTTTGCAAAAGCTCTTTAATGCACAAGTAGACAATCGAAAAAAAAAATGGATGGACACAAATCTCGAACCCCAAAAGACCCTTTTGTTACAGTTTGTGCAGACAACAGTAATAAGAAACAAACCATAAAGCTTTATCAGCCATTTGTGCAAACTGCACAAAGAGTGCCCACATTTGACCACATGACATATGACAATTCATTCAATAACCAAACAATCAGAAAGATCTTCATCTTTATTCTTTAAAGTATTCATTAATTTCATATTTCATTAATTGTTCATGGATTCTCATTCAATCCATATGGTTAATAGTTGCATAAATAAACCCTAAATTTGTCTACTAGAAATAACTTCAACTTGAATTAGAAGATCACAACTCTTAATTCATAAAACCTAAATTAACATCATATCATTCATAACTAAAGCATCAAAAACCCAACAATAAAAACCTCATAATAAAACCAACCATAGTCTTGTTTCATCAACAAAGAAAACCAAAATAAAAAAAAGCTAGAAGCAAATGTGAAAAGACACATTTACCCTTAATCATCCACCACCGACTTAAACAGATCTAACGGTTGCTATTATTAGGGCACTCTCTAGAGAAATGCCCTTCTTCACCACAGTTGTAGCAACCGCCGCCGCCGCCACCACCTCGGCTCCCACCGTAACCACCGCCACGGCCGCCACCGCCACCGTACCTACCACCACCTCCTCCACCGTTCTCAGTACAATCCCTAGCCATATGCCCGCTCTCACCACACTTATAGCAACCATTTCCACCGCCGCCACGTCCTCCACGGCTACCACCGTTATAACCGCCACCTCCACCGTAACGATCACCACCGCCTCCACCGTAACGATCACCACCGCCTCCACCGTAACGATCTCCACCACCTCCGTAACGATCACCACCGCCTCCACCGTAACGATCTCCACCACCTCCGTAACGATCACCACCGCCTCCACCGTAACGATCTCCACCACCTCCGTAACGATCACCACCGCCGCCACGCGTACTGCCTTGAACCGGACCTTCATTCGGACCTGTGACGTCAGCAGCCTTAGTACGGCCGTCGGAGCCTTGCTCAATCAGATACTCCACGGCCTCGCCATCGCCGAGACTGCGGAAACCGTCGGTCCTGATCGACGACTGGTGAACGAAAAGCTCTTCACCGCCGTCTTCAGGAGTGATGAAACCGAAGCCTTTGGTGTCGTTGAACCATTTCACGGTGCCGGATTTCCTACCGCCGTCAACCTCCATTTTTTTTTATCGGAAACCCTAGAGAATGAAAACCCTAATTTGTTTCTCTCTCTAGATTGGTGGTTTTTTGTTGTGAGATCATGGGCGGTTATATAGAGGAATTGGTTGCGTAGGGGTAAGATTGGAAATATGAAATGTTAATGGGAGAAAAGGTATGGAAGATATTTTCGTAGGGGAATATGATCTTGGGCTTTTTGTGATTTTTTTAGATCAACGGGATTCATTCGTATTGAAATTATTCGTTCATATCTTATAATTTAAAAAATTGTAATTATACGAATATTAAATTGGGATATCTAAATTAAAATTTCGTTTTTTATATATTTAGATTATGGAGTTTAGTCGATGGCCCTAACTAGACTCGACTCAATAGATTATGCCGAACCCATATATATCAACAAAGATTTTAGTCCGTCAATTAAATATACTCACTTGAGCATCAAATGGTGATTTAGAGACTCTCGCTCAAACCTTTTTAAACGAGCTTCTTCGTTGTGTTTGATAGATATGATCCAAGAGGGAAGAAACAAAAGGAGGTGGTTCATTTCATTCACTGTTGTGGTGATGATCTATGTAGCCCACTCGGTAGATTATTGTAGCGGTAATGTTATTTTAGATCTTAAAACCTCTTATGTGATTTACACATAAAAACATAATCATGTATTCAAATCTCACTTATCAGAATAATTATAAATTATATAAATAGTAATCATTTTAACTAAACTATTGCTATGATTATTAGAATTATAACTTTTTAGAATTATTATTATTATTATTATTATTATTATTTTGAATGGTAGTAGATCAATTTGTTGAGCATTTGCACTAACATTTAGTTACCAACAAGGAGACATGAGTTCTAAACCGCAATACATCTATTTAGAGTACCATCCTTCTGGGCCTTCAATCCACCTGACATAACACTGAACATCATTAGGCTCAGAAGTTAAACGCACGCCCATCCTAAAAGGAAACCACACAACGAGTGGCAATGTAAACCCCCTGACCTTACCTTTTTGTGCCAAATGGGGTTTGAAACTGGGTCTTCCAAGAAGAACCCAAGCCTCTTCGCCACATGATCTAAGGATCATTGACTCTTAGTTATTATTATTGACATCTTTTCAAACATGATAACTCCTGAATCCTTTATCATTTGATTTATAATTCAACCACTGCTAACAATCGTAATCACCATAACGAACCTTAGTCCAAACTTTGTTCGTGAACACATATTTAACCATCATATATAAAACCCTAGTTTACTTCTACACACATCCTTAAAACAAAACCTATAGTAAACTTGACAAACAAAGTATATATTTGCAAGAATATAAATAAATACGATTTGTTCGTATCAAACCCCTAATTTTAAAACTCATATCTTAAACAAAGTTAAAAAAATGCATGAAGATGAGTTAAAATGGATTTGTTACAAAGAGGGAGCCTCAAATGCGTCGATAGTCATGTCGAGATGCAAATGTGGTTTTCAACGAAGAGGTTGTTAGATTAATAATTGCTCATAATCATATTTAAAACACCATTGACCATAGTTAACATCTACTCGTATGTTCCTTACAACATAACCATCGTCTTCTTCGGTTACGTGTTTGGTGTAATCGATATTAGTTTCTTGTTGATATATCATTTGATGCAAGATGATAATAAACAAGTTAAAGTAAAAGAAATATCAACCGAGAAATACACAAATATTTATAGTGGTTTGATAGATGTTAACTAATACACTCTATTTCCACTATTTGGTATTCACCAAGAGTTTGTTTTTACTAAGAGGTCTCTAGGAATGTAGTGACACCAATCTCATTATATTCACCTCTTCCTGCCTTAACAAACTTTGATACAAACACCAATCTGGCATCACTATTCTAATGATGTGATCACCTATCTCATTATTAATAGTTGTGACCATGCTCAATAGTAATGAAGTATCACCTTTTTTACAAATATCACAAGATTGATTAGGATGACCACTTATAGGTCAAAACACAAGTGATAAAAATATCACATCGGTTGGAAATTTAGTGAAAATAGCATTTTTCATAAATATAGGAAATGAGCATTTCCTAATTTTGGACGATAAATAAATATCATAAACTGAGCTTTATATAGACATTTATTTCTGGGTTTGTGTTCTATGTTGGAAGAGCTTCGCAACGAACTAAACCACGTCCAAAATGGAGCTAAGATGAATGAGATATCGATGCTCAAAGTTAACATTAAATGCTGAAATAAATGGGAAAGTAGCATCTTGTCCCACATAGGAGGAGTGATGAAACTTAAATGGGTATTTAAGTGGGAACACTCCTTCCATATTGTTTCATGGAGGCACACACTAAGTGTACGCACCCTAACTCGCAATCGCGCGCGCGTGGCGTGGGCGCAATGTGACGCTTTGATGGCGCACTTTGCGTATGGAGGCGCGCGCGCACCAAAGTGAACCAGTATGGCGCGACTGTGTGGCGTGACCAGATGGGTTCCTTGGTGACGTGGCGTGCGCGCGCAAGGATGTGAGCCATACTTGCGCACGCGCAATAGGACTGTGGAGCAAGGATGCTCGCGCAAGGGGTTGCGCACCAGTAAGCTCGCGCAGGGTTGTGAGGCACACTGGCGCGCACACCAGCAGGCTGGCGTATGGAGGCGCGCGCGCGCGACCTGCTGCTTCCAGAGTTAATGACAGATCAGTTACAGTTCAGCAGTTGAAACAGACGAGTCAAGGGTCTTGACCAGGAATGTAACTGACGAATTAATGTGCATTAAAGACGTTTAATGCAATTTAATTCGTTAAGTTAATTCCTTTTGACTGTTTCAACCCAGATGCAGTATAAATACAACATCACCTCAACACTAGAAGATCCACCGAAACACCAACGAATGCTCTACAGAAAATTCATCTTCTTCTCTTTTCTTGCAGCAAGGTACACCTTCGGGTTGTTGTCATCTCCGGCAGTGCAACTGCTTGGGCTGTTGTATCCTGGAAACAAACGAGTTCTCCTAGGAGACTCGCAATTTGTTTTAAGGGACCCGTGTCTAACACGATCCTCAGCCAAGAACTTCTTTTCTGTTTGAATTTTGTTCTTGTATTTCAGTTGTAAAAGTATTGTAATTTACAGCTTTATTTATTTCCGTATTGTAATTCGAATTTATAAAAGTTTTTATTTATTTTATGCGAACGGATTCCTACGATCTTAAAACAAATTTTAAAACACCGTTCGTGTAGAATCAAAACCACTCCGTTTGTGATTCAAACAAGTTTTGTTTCACTCGGTTTGTGTTTTAAAAACAATTTTTTTTCCGTTTTCATCTTCAAAGGAGCGACTTTGGTTGAAAACGATTTCGGGTTACCTTCTCTTCGTTCTTATAAACTGTAATAAAAACTTTCTGTTTTGGTCTTCAAAGTTGGACTTAGAAGCCAAACAGTAAGTGTGCGCTAAAAATTATAAGAATTTTATGTTTTTGGTCTTCAAAGTTGGACTTAGAAGCCAAACATTAAATTCGTGGTAGTTAAAAAAAATTTGGAGTTTACTCTGGTTTTAGTTGGTTAAAACATAATTTCGGACTAAAACTTATTTTTTTAATTTCCAGAATGTCGACTGAAAACAATACCAACGTGAACACGAATGTTAACAACCTTGTCGTTGGAACACCTGCCAACACTGTGGGAGCGACCACAGTGGCAAACCATGCTGAATGACCTGAGAAGTTCTCGGGTCTCTACTTCAAGAGGTGGCAACAGAAGATGTTCTTCTATTTGACCACCATGAACCTTGCGAGGTTCTTGACTGAAACCGCTCCCCAACCTGCGGAAGGGGAGACCGACGCTCAAGCTTAGTGCGCGGTTGATGCTTGGAAGCATACGGATTTCATATGTCGAGGCTATGTGCTTAATGGCCTTTGGGATGCATTGTATAATGTGTACTACAATATCAAGACTTCCAAAGAATTATGGGATCTCTTGGACAAAAAGTACAAAACGGAGGATGCGGGAACAAAGAAATTTGTTGTCGCCCGTTTCTTGGACTATAAAATGGTCGATAACAAGACTGTGATGAACCAAGTCCAAGAGTTGCAGATTATACTTCATGACATCCACGCTGAGGGCATGGTTCTTAGCGAGACATTTCAAGTGGCAGCAATAATTGAAAAATTGCCTCCTTCGTGGATAGAATTCAAAAACTACCTAAAGCATAAGCGAAAGGAAATGATGGTGGAGGAACTTGTGGTCCGTCTCGAATCGAAGAGGACAACAAGGTCGCCCTAAAAGGCACCATTGCGCAACCTGCGGCTAAAGCAAACATGGTGGAAGTTGGTGAATCTTCCAAACGCAAAAGGGGCAAACCAATGAAAAAGGACAAGGGTAAAGCAAAAGTTAACAACCTTGGACCAAGAAAGGGGGCTGTGAAAAAGAAGTATGCGCATTTCCAAGGTACTTGTTACAATTGTAACGAGACGGGGCATCGTGCTAACGAATGCAAGAAACCCAAGCGTGAACGTGCGCATATGGTTGATGAGGATGGTATGCTTCTAATTGCAATGATAACCGAGGAAGCGGCTATGATTGAAGAAGTCAACGTGGTGGGCGCCAACCCACCAGTATGGTTCGTTGACACGGGTGCAACCCGCCATGTTTGTGGAGATAAGGCTCTTTCTCAACATTCAAGGAAGCAACGGGTGAAGAAAAACTTTATATGGGAAATAAAGCTACCGCCGACATCAAGGGTGAAGGCACAGTGATATTTAAGATGACTTCTGGAAAGGAGCTCACGTTGAGCAAAGTCCTCTATGTCCCGGATATACGGAAGAATCTCGCATCGGGTTGGATGCTCAACAAGTTTGGTTTTCGTCTAGTGTTTGAATCGGACAAATTTGTTTTATCTAGACGTGGAATGTATGTTGGAAAGGGCTATGCCTATAATGGTATGTTCAAAATGAATGTAACGGTGGTTAACACCAAGAAAAACATGAATGAAATTTCTACTTCTACTTACATGATTGATTCTTCAAATGTTTGGCATGGTAGACTAGGACATGTAAATTTTAATTCATTACGACGTTTAATTAAATTAAATATGATACCAACATTCCATATTGATTCCGATTACAAATGCGAAACATGTGTAGAATCCAAACTTACAAGATCATCGTTTAAATCGGTTGAAAGAATAACCGAACCCCTTGATTTAATTCATACCGATGTGTGTGATTTAAAAGCGGTTCTCACACGTGGAGGAAATAAGTTCTTTATCACGTTTATTGATGATTGTACTAAATATTGTTGTGTATATTTACTTAAAATTAAAGATGAAGCAATAGAAAAATTTATCTTGTACAAAAACGAAGTTGAGAATCAACTTAAAAAGAAGATAAAAGCGGTTAGAAGCGACCAATGAGGTGAATATGTCGCACCTTTTGCGGATTTATGCGCAAAAAGTGGCATTGAACATGAGTGTACACCTCCTTATTCTCCACAATCAAATGGCGTTGCAGAACGTAAGAACCGTACATTAAAAGAAATGATAAACGCCATGTTGATCAATTCGGGTGTGAACCGAGAAATGTGGGGGTACGCGATTCTCTCAGCGAATTATCTTTTGAACAAGATACCACTTAAAAATAGGGACGAAACTCCATATGAATTATGGAGAAAAAGGAAGCCTTCATACAAATACTTGAAAGTGTGGGGGTGCCTAGCAAAGGTGATTGTACCACCTCTAAGACTCTTAGGATAGGACCCAAAACTGTTGATTGTGTATTAGGATATACACATCAAAGTAGTGCACATCGTTTCTTGTACATGAGTCCAAGAATCCCGATGTCCACGTAAACACTATCATGAAGGCAAATCCTAACATCGTCTCATACTTTGAAAATGTGTTTCCTATGCTAGGAGAACCACATGAAACCTCACCAACAATGGTTGATGAAGCAGGTCCAAGTTCATCTACCTGGTTAGATGAAACACATGATCGACCAGAGGTCAACCAAGGTGACCTCAGACGAAGTAAACGGCCAAGGATTGCAAAATCATTTGGGCCAGACTTCATGAGCTATATGGTTGAGGGTGAGCCCAATACCTATCGCGAAGCGGTTTCTTCCGCGGAAGGACCTCAATAGAAAGAAGCAATTAAGAATGAAATTGATTCTATATTGCAAAATCATACTTGGGGTTAGTAGATCTTCCACCTGGTTGTAAACCACTTGGATATCGTTGGATATTCAAAAGGAAGATGAAAGCTGATGGAAGTATTGATAAATACAAGGCCAGGCTAGTAATAAAAGGGTTTAGACAAAAACAAGGTCTAGATTATTTTGATACTTACTCACCTGTGACACGAATAACCTCTATAAGATTGGTTCTTGCAATTGCGGCTTTAAGAAATTTGGAAGTTCACCAAATGGATGTAAAAACCGCATTTCTAAACGGCGATTTAGAAGAAGAGATTTACATGGAACAACCCGAGGGTTTTTCCGCCCAAGGAAAAGAGGGCAAAGTATGTAAATTGGTCAAGTCTTTGTACGGCTTGAAGCAAGCTCCAAAACAATGGCACCAAAAGTTTGATCATGTCATGATTGACAATGGTTTCAAAATAAATGAGTGCGACAAATGTGTTTACTATAGAGACACACCAAGAGGTTATATGATTTTATGTCTTTATGTAGATGACATGCTTATCATTGGGAGTAACGATCATATGATCAACTCAACTAAAGACATGTTGAAAGCGAGGTTTGACATGAAAGACATGGGGTTAGCGGATGTGATTCTTGGTGTAAAAATCACTAGAACGCAAGATGGTCTTATCTTAAGTCAAACTCACTATGTGGACAAGATCCTTGGGAAATTCAATTTGGAAGATACGAGTATAGCTCGAACTCCGATTGATAATACTCAACGTCTAAGGAAAAATAGAGGCGAAGGAGTTGCTTAGTTAGAGTACTCAAGGATCATTGGTAGTCTCATGTATCTAATGACATGTATTAGACCCGACTTAGCATATGCAGTAAGCAGGCTAAGTAGATACACTAGTAATCCAAATGATGATCATTGGAAAGCTATCACACGGGTGCTGAGATACATAAGATACACGAGAGATTACGGATATATTATACCCGTCATCCAGCAGTGATCGAAGGATACACTGATGCGAACTGGATTTCGGATATAAAGGATCATAGATCGACAAGTGGATATGTGTTTACACTTGCGGGAGCAGCTATAGCTTGGAAGTCGTCCAAGCAAATAGTTATAGCTAGATCCACGATGGAATCCGAATTCGTCGCTTTAGATAAAAGCGGTGAAGAGGCGGAGTGGCTACGTCAATTTGTGGAAGATATTCCAAGATGGCCAAAGCCATTGACGGCGATTTGCATACATTGTGACAATACATCAGCGCTTGTGAGAGCACAAAGCTCTATGTACAATGGCAGATCAAGGCACATTCGACGTAGGCACAACACAGTACGTCAACTAATCTCAACGGGTATTATCTCGGTTGACTATGTGAAGTCAAAAGAGAATATTGCAGACCCGTTAACGAAAGGCTTAAGCAAAGATTTAGTTTATACGATGTTAAGAGGAATGGGACTAAAGCCCATGGATGAAGGGAATATGAGGGAAACCTAACCTAGTTGACTGGAGATCCCAAGATCTAGGTTCAATAGGCAAACTTAATCATAAACCCAAAAGGAGTCATTGTGGGAGTGCCCCAAAAGATTCATAAAGGTTATATATTTCCTAGTCCATTCCAATCAGTGACATGAAGTAAGGTTAAGCATGTTGAGGTTAAGGATTTGAGGAAATCAAATTAACCATGTTGCTTTTAATGATTCGAAGAATCACCTATGTTAGAGAAAAGTGGGGTTCGAATGGATTTGTGGGGAGGCGCAAATCCTAGAGCTCTCACAGAACCAGGAAAGTGTTCCATGACCATGAACGGACACAACCATGAGGAGATGACAAAACTAGGGAGAGTATTGTGTGAATGTATATTGTCGCCTACATAAATGGAGATTGTTCAAAGACACCGCGTCTACAAGACCCTAGGAGGCTAAGTATGCTTCACAAAAGAGGGTTAAAGGTTACGCCTACATATCTTGCAATACCTGACTGTTGAAATTGTATCGTTGAAACTTGAAAGGGGAAAGATCGATTTCCATTCATGTGGGGGATTGTTGGAAATTTAGTGAAAATAGCATTTTTCACAAATATAGGAAATGGGTATTTCCTAATTTTGGACGATAAATAAATATTATAAACTGAGTTTTATATAGATATTTATTTCCGGGTTTGTGTTCTATTTTGGAAGAGCTTCGCAACGAACTAAACCACGTCCAAAACGGAGTTAAGATGAATGAGATATCGATGCTCAAAGTTTGGTGTTTGAAACATTAAATGCTGAAATAAATGGGAAAGTAGCATCTTGTCCCACATAGGAGGAGTGATGAAACTTAAATGGGTATTTAAGTGGGAACACTCCTTCCATATTGTTTCATGGAAGCACACACTAAGTGTACTCGCGAAGGATGTGGAGCACCCTAACTCGCACTCGCACTCGCACACGCGCGCGCGCGTGGCGCGGGCGATGGGCGCAATGTGGTGCTTGAGAGCCGCCTTTGTATTTTTTACCGCGCACGCGTGGCTTAGCAAAGGCTGCAAGGACCAGGTGGCGCATACCCTATAAGGAAATGTGGCAAGGGGCGCGCAGGTATACAGATAGTGGCGCATGGTGTAGGCAGTCCAGGTTGCGCAACAGATACCTGACGTGCGCGCGCGCAGCACACCAAAGTGAACCAGTATGGCGCGACTGTGTGGGATGGGTTCCTTGGTGACGTGGCTTGCGCATCAGTAGGCTCGCGCAAGGATGTGAGCCATACTGGCGCACGCACAATAGGACTGTGGAGCAAGGATGCGCGCGCAATGTGAGCCATACTTGCGCACGCGCAATAGGACTGTGGAGCAAGGATGCTCGCGCAAGGGGTTGCGCACCAGTAAGCCCGCGCAGGGTTGTGAGGCACACTGGCGCGCGCACCAGCAGGCTGACGTATGGAGGCGCGCGCGCGACCTGCTGCTTCCAGAGTTAATGACAGATCAGTTACACTTCAGCAGTTGAAACAGACGAGTCAAGGGTCTTGACCAGGAATGTAACTGACGAATTAAAGTGCATTAAAGACGTTTAATGCAATTTAATTCGTTAAGTTAATTCCTTTTGACTGTTTCAACCCAGATGCAGTATAAATACAACATCACCTCAACACCAGAAGATACACCGAAACACCAACGAATTCTATACAGAAAATTCATCTTCTTCTCTTTCTTGTAGCAAGGTACACCTTCGGGTTCTGGCAGTGCAACTGCTTGGGCTGTTGTATCCTGGATACAAACGAGTTCTCCTGGGAGACTCGAAATTTGTTTTAAGGGACCCGTGTCTAACACGATCCTCAGCCAAGAACTTCTTTTCTGTTTGAATTTTGTTCTTGTATTTCGATTATTTCAGTTGCAAAAATATTGTAATTTACAGCTTTATTTATTTCCGTATTGTAATTCGAATTTATAAGAACATTTGACACTTCTTTCTTTCTTTTTCTAATATATGATCTCTCTTCTAATATGAAAAATGTTATGAAAGTTAAAAGATTACCTAGTTTTAGTGTGAAATATGTTCGGTTAAACTTGAGAAGAATGTTTACTTTAATAACACGAAAAAACAAGTTTTCATCTCATAGATCAATTGTTGTTTCCCAAGTCATATTACCGAATGTTTATATTTTAGAAATTATCAAAGTGGTCCACATCGTTCTTCAATATCCTCAAACATTGTGACTTTTATTAAATGAACACTATTAAAAAAATACCCAAATGATTAAATTTTATGTAAGTATGTATAACTGTTTTTTAACTAGATTTGAAAAAAAATGGTTTAATGATACTTTTAACTTTGGGTTTTTAAGTTATTTACTTATCAAGTCAGTCTGTTTATATTTAATAACCCATAAATATTTAATAACCCATAATACAACTGATGCAAATAATTATATTATACACTAGGATATAACATTGTGTATAATAAAAAAATCTAATAGTTAGTAATGAACATGTAAATTATAAAACAATATTTTTGGACGATTTTCAAATATACGAATAAATTTTGTGTCATGTATGATCAAACATGTGATGTTTACCAAGTTTATAAATATGAAAGCATTTGATCTATCGATTAGATAAACAATATCATCAGCTTTATCATAAATTCTGGCAGTCACAAGAACCATACAAATGCATCATCAACTTTCTCATAAGTTTTAATAATAACAACGGTGCATATTAATCTTTCTTTGTGAATAAATAGTACATATAGATAGATGAGTGAGGGAAAATCAAATACCTAAAATTTTGGTTTTTATAAATAAAAATTATTAGAATCACAATTTGTAACGTCCCAAAAATCTATATATATATATATGTGTGTGTGTGTCGATATGTTAAAATAAAATACATGCAAACATAATTGTTGCCTAATGAGATTAAGATTAAGACTCTAATAGAATGAAAATAGAGTTTTAAATAAAAGAATAGTTTTGACCAAAATAACATAACATAAAATATAGGGGCCAAAACTGGATACAACAGAAAGATGATAAATAAAAATTAAAACACACACACATACTCCTGGTGTGTGTATCGACCAGAAGAAGAAGAAGAAGCAAGGGGAAACCCTTGCTCAATAAAATCCACTGATTAGGAGAAGAATTGAGGCCCAAGCTTATGCATGAACCAAAATTGGTGACTATCTAGGTGTTCTAATCATCAAGTAAGTCGCCTTTTTCATTTTAGTGAATTGATAAAGTAGGTTATGAGTAATCCAAAAGTGTTTGATGAAATTGAACATGAGTACTAGTTATTAACTACATGTAGAAGATGAACTATGTCGAAATTCTAATTGTTTTGATGATTTGAATGAAACACATTTGAATTTGAAGAAGAATGTTGATGAAACATAATGTTCGTTAAGATGTTATAGTTTAATGTTTGATGCATGATATGTATAATTGTTAATTAGGATTTTTATTAAACAAAGAAATTGTATGAAACTAGTTGATTTGATGAATCTTGATATGATCGGGTAGAGTATGCATGAGAACACTAGTACCAGATGCTTAAAATGTTCTGTGCATACCAAGTGTTTGACAAAATACTTAAGAGAAGAATATTGTGGCTTTATATGAGTTGAAAGTTATTAGCTTATAATTATAATGGAAATTGAACTAAATATGAGTTATGTTGTATAAATGTGTATGAGTAATATGGATTGATTAAAAGCGGACAAGTAACCTAAGTATGAATGGATTATGTGTAGGAGTGAAAGAAGAAGGAACACGCTCGGAAAAAAACGACTAAAAGCACAAGACCAAGGTACGTTGTATTCCCACTTGTGAATAATGTTTAGTTGTAAACAAACTACCTAGTGTTTTCGTGAAAGATTATAGTTGTATTTATTACGAGTAAAGAGTTTTTAAGGGATTTGTAACTAAAAAGAAGGTAGAAATAACGATCTCGTGTTAACTCATGTAGTATGAGCCTACCGTGTACGAATGTAGAAGACAAAAGAATGGTTTCGTGTTGACTTGCGTTGAACGGGTCAACCGGACAAGAATGCAGAAAGTAAGAATGGTTTCGTGTCGACTCGTATTGAACGAGTCAACTGGACGAGAATGCAGAAGATAAAAGAATGGTTTCGTGTTGACTCGCGTTGAACGGGTCAACTGGACAAGACTGTAGAAAGTAAGAATAGTTTAGTGTTGACTCGCGTTGAACGGGTCAACCAGACAAGAACGTAGAAAGTAAGAATGGTTTCATGTTGATTCGAGTTGAACGGGTCAACCGGATGAGAATGTAGAAAGTTAAATGATGACTTGTGTAGGATTAACGTAACCGAGTCTATAAGTACAAGTTGTTCATGTTAATGTAAGACTTTTATAAAAGTCAAGGATTATGATAATAGAATGACTATTGAAATTATCATAAATTATTACATTAAGCGCTAATTGAACTCTTGTGATGTTTAGGTAAAAATTCCTCATGACGCGGCGTCTCGCTTGGAACGAACACACTTCATGCCCTCTTTACGCTTCCGGACAAGATAGTGTCAAACGGGTCAAAATACTTTTGGTTATGTAAGTGATAAATTTTGCTTTCGAAAAATTTGGCTTTTGTAAGAAGATGAACTAATCTTAGTACTTAGTAGTTTGATCTCATGTTGTCGAAAATTTTGTGGTTGCGTTTATCGTATAAGACATAAGGGTATAATGGGAACTTTTACATTTAAATTTTAAAGACTTGAAATTTTACGGCATTCTAGTCGTTATAACAGGATGGGCGTTACACAATTCAACGGTTTGATATTATAATTAATATATATATGCAAAAATAAATAAATACATGGTAATTTATGGTTATAGTATTTACAATACATAAAGTAAATTACAAACAATTGATAAATTAGTTGTAACTAATTTATATTAAACCAAATTTAGTAAATGCATTAATAAAATCTTTCTATTTCATTAATATATATAATTTTGAATTTTAATTTTATATTTAAAAATAATATAAAAGTTGTAAGTATATAAAATTAATTATGTATTGAAAGGCATTTAATGTTAATATGAATTTAATAACAATATAAAAGTATATGTGGTCAAGTAAAAACAATTTAAGAAAAATAAAATTAATGTATAATTAAACCGAAACAACTTTTTCTTATCAACAGGGAATCTCATAAACCTACCCTCATCGATACTATATCCAAGATATCAAAATATGGTAAATTAAGAGACACATTTGAAATATAACTTTGGTAAAAAAAATCCCTAAATATAAAAAAAATAAATTATAAAAATATTAAATAGATAATATATTATTATATATTTCTTAAATAGAGATTTTGACGGGAAAATATTTTTGAGATGAACTGCGTTAGTAACATGTATCTAAATTTGCACTCATTTATTAGGTAGTATAGTAGATATATATTATTAAGGAAAGTCCATGAATAATAAAGAATTTTTTATATATTTGTTTTAATTTTTTTATAATATTTTATTTTCAATGGATAGTAAAGATAGTTGTTTTAATTTTTTTAATAATATTTTATTTTTCATTTATTTTAGTTTTTTCGGATTGAATAACATCGATATCAGTACCGGTATTTTGTTTGTATGGTTTTCAATATTTTGCTATCGTACCAAACAGAAAACTGATCGAACATTATCAGTGTTGGTACTAGTATTCATGTTATGGTTTTTGGTTCTAATAAACTGCCACCGCATCGTTATTGTATTGTACTAAGCTGTTTTTGGACAAAACATCATTATCAATACTGATATTCATTTTTATGGTTTTCGATAAACCTTATTGAAAGAAGTTTGATGATTAGTAAATTAATCTTTGTAAGTATTCTTTTTTACCCTAATAATATTTGTTTGTTTTTTCAATGGTGGTTATATTATATTTTTTAATTTCCATTTTCACCTCTATATTATATATAACATATGTTTTTAACCTGTTTAATCTTTTACTAATTGGTTTTCTTTGATTAATTGTGTACGTTAGTTAAAAATAACTAAAAACTTAGTTGTGTTTGATTTTTTTTATTGACGTTATTGTATAAATTTTATTTAAAACGGGATTGTGCTCGAAATAGAGTCTTTTTTGGTATTATAGGTTGGATCAAGTGCCGGTGTCATAATGGTATTGTGACGAACAAAACTAATACTGACCCAACAACGTCATCATCGATGTCGAATTATCAAAATCGATTTCAAACTATACTTTAGAATATATACGAGGTTAACCCATTTTATTTTTATTTATTTGATTTTCCTTTGATAACTCACTTTTATTATCTTATTATAAAGTTGAGTACGTGACTATGTCTAATAATTTTTTTCTCGCCATTTCTATATAAACTTTGTTGAAAATCAGTTTTATTCAAAATAGTAATGTGACGAACCATACCGATACTGACAATGGTATCAATATAGTTATTATCGGAATTGGCACCGGTACTCATTTTTATGGTCTTCAGTGTAAAACACATTCTTTTGCACATATCATGACTTTAAACCGAGTGTTGACACCATATTGATACCGTAGCAAACTGAATCGGTACCGACTGAATTTCATTGTGTAACAAAGTGAATCAAGATCGAACGAACTCTCGTCGCATCACGCAGGCAAATCCTACCAGAACATATAAAAATACACCATAACAACACACTTACACTCATGGATCATATATACACACCACATACATAGATAAATAAACCACATGTGTCACACCCCAATCCATGGCGGAATCATCGGGGCGGACGTAAGGAGATTACTCGAGACTTCATAATGCTAATAAGTGACAAGTATTTAATAAATAAAATTTCATTTCATTGCTAATGATTCAAGTACATTGTTTGAAATAGAATTACAACAAATTTGAAACAAAATAAGTACAACTAGTATCGTATGACTAATCTATAGACAAGAATTAAAGTTTGGTGCGTTTCTAGTCCTTCCTACTAGATTCTTTTCAATGCGTCACGAACTTAATCCTGCAATATATAGTAAAGTAACATGTCAACACATAAAGTATTGGCGAATATACAAGTTTAAGTGTACTAGCATAAGCATAAAAAGTTTGAAGAAACTCACATGGTAATAACGTATACTGAGGCGTTCTACACATAACTAGCATGCAAAACAAACTTGTCAACCCAAAGTATACTGCTAGTGTAATCTTATCGTCACAATGATAAGACATTTTTGTTTACTTAACACGACCTCCCGAATACGTGCGTTGCGTTACTCTTATAGCGCTATACATGTTAAGGGAGGTTTGAATAAGTTAATGACAAAGTATTGTGCAAGAACGACTTTCTAGCATGTATGTATTTCTAGAGTATAAATGAATAAAGCATGTATGTCGGATTCGCTTGTATGATTAAAGTATTTGCGTATAAGTGTTTGTGTTAGACTTAATATGTCATATATATTGCACCCAAAAGTGATAAAACGGAAAAATGGGTCATGTATACTTACGGTTTTGCAAAGCTTTCCTAGCAATCCGCGAGTCGTTAGGTTAGGGAGTAGGACACCGTGGTTATTTAATGTGAGGGGATAGAGTTGTGTGGGTATTCTGAGTTGGCGGAGATTGTAGATTTGAAAACAGAAGGTACGAAAGGTATCGGGAAAAAGATGCCACTTCGTGCGAAGGGAGTGTTTCTGGTAATTTTAGCTCGTTTTAGCTCTCATTTCGACAATGAGTTCTGTTGAACGAGATTTTAGGGACGAGGTAGTTTAGTTCTAGCTCATAACAGTTAACCATGACTCGGTCAATATCGGGAACTTGACTAAATGAGAAAGTAGGTATTTTATAGTATTTAGTTACGTCCAAAGTCTAACAATTATGTCATAAATGTCAAGCATGGGGGTACGAATACCTTGTTATATGATTCACCAAAGCACAAGTTTATCAACAAAGTTGATAAACCCGGTTGTCATGAATGACATAAATAAAGTATGTTCAAGTGGGGTGTGGAACTTAATTCGGGTAGCTAAGGCTCCCAACATTCTCACACTTACTGGAACATAAGTTTAATCCTATTGAGGATGATGAACTCGATCAACTCCTACACTTGGTGTAAAAGAAAAAAGAGGAGAAGAATTATAAAAACACAAGGTAATAGGGAGTCAAACTCACTTAGAACAATCCAAGATCAATCTGCCAAGATTTCGTGTGTTTGGCGGTGGAAGTGAGAAGATTCAGAAAGATTGAAGTTGTGGAATGAGCTGGTATTTATAAGAACATGTCGCTGCCAGCTCCACTTCGTGCGAAGTGGGTTCAACTCGCACGAATGGGTTGGTTCGGGGCTGTTCTAACCGAAACCGGTTCTAGCGGTTCTTTAAACAGACCTGTCGGTTATAACCGGAACCGAACCGAGAACCATTTATTCCCAAATTTAAGAATCAGAACCGGACCCGAAATACAACAATACAGTTCGGATCTTGCGGTTCTGGTTCGGTTTCCCGGTTTTTGGCGGTTTGGAACCGTAAATTGCTCAGCACTAATCAGCGAGATATGGTATAGTTTTAACAATATCCGCATAGCTTTGGTATATACCATCTGCTAGATAATCCCGTAACACAAGAACACTCAGACTTGATGTTTTGGTTTGGTAAAAGGTTGGAAGTCAAGTAAGTGTTAGAAGGGTAATATGGTCAAGAACTATGTATAAATGTAAAAATCCAGAAAGGAAGCCTTAACCATTCGTGTTTATGGATTAAATAGAAGGTTTCTAGCCTTGGATTCATTATAAACATAAGTGCAATCAAGAACTAAACTGAAAATGAAAGATAGAACAAAAACTTGGAAATCAAACCTTTCAGTTTGACTTTGGAAGTTCTTTAGAAAATGTAGAGTTTGAGAAAGATTTGATGTGGATTTGGGGTGTCTAAAGGGAAAAGGAGTGTGTGATATGTTGTATTTATAGTGGAAAAATCGGGTTAGGTCGAATTTATTGTTTAAGGTGGTTGGGGGTTGAAAAGTGGTTGAGAAAGTTATAGTTCCCAGTTGAGCGAGCCTGCTGAAAAAGGGTCTCCTCGCGCGTCGTGGATAAGAGCAGGGCTCCTCCGCATGGTGTGGAGAGTTAAAAGTCAACCGGCCAAAAAAGCGACCTCCGCACATTGCGGAGAGGAGTAAGAGCTCCTCCGCGTGGCGCGTGCGGTTAGTTTTAGCTAAAAACTCAATGTTAAGCACGTTTAAGTATACGTAAGCATATGTAAGGATGGAAAATGATAAAACAAAATAAGTATATATATGTAAGTATGTAAAATGATATAAACAATATATGTAAACATTCCCAATGATTATAATTGATCCAACGTCAACGATTAAAAGAGATTACAACGAACGAAAAAGTATGGATATTACACATACGCCATTTAACGAAGTGCTGAAGTGCATTTTTGAAACATAGTAGAACCCTTTTCCCTCTAGCATCGTAGCGTAACGTGAAAAACTTATCATACTTAGCCAAATCATTGGCAATACGTAGGAATAATCAGCGACTCATTCGAACAGACGCCTAAATTGTTCGTCAGTGTACACACAATTTTCATCAAACTAGTCACCCACCAAACGACCATGTGCACCTTAATAAAGTTTGAAAATAACTTTAATAACTTATACTAAACAATCTTAAAAACAAATAACAAAATTAATAAAACCAATTATTTAAAAAATAAAGTGTAAACAAATAACACACCTTCACGATCTCTATTTAGCACAGCGTCCATTGTTTTTTGTTGTGAAGTTCCTTCGTCTTTGCCGTCTTCTTCCATCTTCACAATAATTTTCGCCGTCTCAATTCTCGTGTTAATAACTGGTGGCTACTATAGTTTTTATAAAGATTATATAAGATGGGGGAGAGGAATGTATAAAGATGGAGAGTGTCATGAGTTTTGGTATAAAAGTGTGGTATATATAGGGTTTGTAATTAAAAAAATGATCTTTTATTAAAATAGTCATTGTTTAACGGTTATATTTTTGAAAAGGTGAAAAACTTACTTCTTGGACGGGGAAGTCTCCCCGTCTACACCCAAATGAGACAGGAGGTGTTCTGCAATATGGATCGATGCCACCTCACCTCACCTCCATGATTGCTTCCCCGCTCCCACACCCTCTTAACGTCTTATTGTTCATAGTTATATGAAATTAGATTTTTTTAGTAATATGTAATCATGTGGTCCTTTTGACACTGGTGAGTCACCAACCATTTAGTCTAATATTAACTTACAAACATACCTAATTACCACCAAATTTTCAAAATCATATTTGATCTAATATGTTTTAAGATCAGTGTGAGGAGAGGATTTTCGAGGGGTTGAACCACCCAAATCTTGTGTGTTGATTTGTCTATTTTTTATTATGTTATTATTTTGCTATCGTATCGTTCGTGGAGAAGTTGAAAGTCAACAGGTTACAAGTTTATTCTAGTTTTAGTATTGTTTACAGAGTTGAAGGGCTTTACTGGAAATAATAAGAAACACATGGGTTACGTCTGTAACTTTAGAAATTAGTTTGTTAATGACCGTTAATTATATGCCACGTAAAAGGTTTGTGTTTTTTTAGGGACGCTGAACGGGTCGTGTTTGCGGGTTCAACCCGATCTGAATATGAAAATTTTACACAAACCCGAATCCGACCGAACCAAAAAATCGTATCATACATATGAACCCGAACACGACCCGAAGTTTTGTGGGTGATCAAACACGACCCGTTCAACCCGATTTTTTTTTTCCTGAAATTAATATATTAAAATTAAAATTTACTTAAAAAACACAAATATATATAACACAATTATATTAACTTATAAAATCTTATACTAAATTCTCTTTTTAAGTTATAATTATGACATAAAATACACACCCCATTTAATTTATGATATAAAATAAGTTGTAAAAAAATAAAATATAATAAAAATGTGTTAAAGGGTCAACCCGCCAGGGTTGACCCGAACCTGACCCGTTAACCTAAACGGGTTCGCAGTTTTAACCTGAAACCGACCCGAACCCATCTAGACTAAAACTAAACCCGGGAATTTCGTGTTAGGTTCGTGTCGTGTTTTTGGGGACACGGTGTCTGAAATTCACACGCGAAGTTTTTTGTGTTAATACGTTTGGTTAACCTGAATGCACAAAATGTAAACGTACGGTGGCCAAACAAAATAACTGATAAAAGATTATGTAACGATACCTAACTATATGTACGGTTTATAAAGAAGGAACAGAGAAAGCCCAAACCAAATATATTAATAGAAAGTTAAGCTCGAGATTGATCTTGATAGATCTCTAATCTTTGTTTAGCTTCCAACACAAGTGTTTCTAGCTGTGAATCTTGCATCAAATGACCTTGTTTCAAAGCCCACTGAAGCACAATATGCACGTCCTCTTGAGCCAATGTTTCACTATCCGGCACGTGTAGTGCGATATAGCAAAGGAGGATCAACGCTGGTATCTGAGCCATTTGTTCCCCGAAATAAGTTAGTTGAATCAAGTATTTAGGCGCTTTCGCCTCTAATATCGCCTTGCAATGGGTCACGTGCAGGTAGTTATCTGTGCACGCAAACTTGATCAATGCAATGGCCGCCTGTGCTGACACCTCGTTCTCCCTCTCGTCAAGGAGCCTCACTAAGGGAGGAATGATCCTGGTTTCCGTTGCTCGAAATGTTCGAGCCAAGTTTCCAATTGATTGGATGCTTGGAATAAGGAGATCAGACTCTCCTTTGTTGATAATTTTAAGCAGCTTGTCCACAACCTCGCGAGAGGTTGGGGACGTGGGCTTAAAGGCTGAACGTCTTAGGTCAGTATGACTTTCAGCTACCGCGGTAATTTCCATAAGCGCCATTGCTGAATTGTATTTCACTTCATCTTCGCCTTTCTCCAATAGTACCGTGAAACAAAGAAGTGCTCGTGATTCGGTTATGGTTCTACAAATTGAAAAGTGATCGGCACATAGGTGCCATAGGGCCCGAGCCGCCATGGCCTTCATTTCGGTTTTTGTAGCCGGATCTTCGAATTCCCTCCCTTTAATGCTCCCCCCGGGCAATGCAACACGCCTTCTACTCTTTTCTCGTCGTTGTTGAGAATGGCTTGGGGAGTTCATGGTCACGACATGGTGCAAACCGACCGTGTCTAGATCACCCGGACGTGTCTCTAGATAACCCGGACGTGTGTCTAGATCACCAGGACGTGCAACATGGCTCCTATCATCATCGTCATGGGCGTTTTTAGCACCGTGATCGGATTTCGCCATATAAACCGCGTGAAGCGATTCCATTTTGTTTTTAGAACTTTTAATGGTGTACTTGCTATGTTCTTCAATTGTCTCATATGCCAAATGACTCACAAGCAACCTTATGGTATTGCATTGCAAGAACCCTTCTTTGCACGGCGGGTAGTTCGCGGCTAACTCCGACACGGCCCACGCCACCATGATCTGAACCTTCATATGCCCTTCTTTCAAAATCTTTGAAAACACGGGGCAAACCCCCGAGTTGACAATTTGTTCAACGCTCTCCGCGTCACGACCGAGCAAACCTATTGCTCGTATCGCGCTCTCTTGCCCTTCCATCCGCCCCTCTTTCGCTAACTTCAAAAGAGGTGGGACCCCACCCTCTTCAATAATTAACCGCCCGTACCGGTCATTGTCTCGCGCCAACGAGACCAGCGACGCCGCGGCATCCGCCCGGTCCTCAACCGTGCCGCAACAAAGTATGGCGATTTGCTCCCATACCAAGCACAAAATCGGCTCATTCGCGGCAATGGGCGGTAACCCGACATACTCGTCGTCGCGCTCGTTCGCCGGAGTCGAAACCCGAAGCAGCCACGACACGTCACCGACCGAATTTTCGATCTGATTCGATTGTTTCTTAACACTTCCTTTAGGTATGAATGTATACAGCCGGCTTAACCCATTAGCCCTGCATTTGATCACAAGTTGCAATGTCCTATCCAACACTTGTTCGGTGTCATCAATAATCCGGCGCGTGGGTCGTTCATAAAGCTCATTACTTGCACGCGCCGCCTGCCGGAGGAGCGTGGTGAGTTTTTCTGTTTTACTTTTTATATCCGCACAATCTTGTTTATACGAGCAAGCAAAATCTGTCTCTTTAATAATTTGATCCGCCAATTGAATCGGTCTTGCAATGATCTGTTTCACGATGTCCGCCATTACCGACGGCGGACCGCCTCCGTCGAGTTCTTGAAAATCTAGAGAGAGAAAGTGAAGGGTTAGATGGTAATTTCACCAATTTCAATGGTTCAAAATGCAAGATTAATCTTTTTTAAAAATTATGAAAAGGGTATTTATCAAAATTTTGTTTTGAAGATTTTTGGTGAAATAAAAATTGAAGAAATGACCGTACAAGAAGGTGGCGACGGCGGCCCGCGGCGGAGATGATGGCGGGAGAAGAGAGAGGAGATGCTGCAGAGGCTTAAATGGAAACTACTTGTAAAATATGATTTATGTTTTTAATTAAATGTGTTTAGTATTTGAATTTGGGTTTTTTTATTGTAGCTAAAAAAGGCTTTAAATTAAACCACATGTTTGTAGGGAGTGTATTGGTTGGTTAAAAAATAAAATGTGGAGGTGGGGCTTTGTGGTTGAGCTACAAGCATATTAGCCATTTAATTAGTGCTAATGATGAATTAAATTATGTTAGAATATCATTTAACATTCTTTAATTAAACCAATGCCATTCACTTTTTACACCATTTTAAAATCTATATTATTCAGCACTTTCTATTTCTCTATTTTCAACTTTTTTCATCAGATGTGATCAATATGGAGGGTGTTTATCCGTTTCCCATTGAACTAGCGGAACCTTCACAGTGTCGACGATCAACATGTCGCCGTGTAAACTCTCAACCTTCAAATCAACCTACTTCAAACCCGCCACCTTCAAATCGTCGACGATCAATACGTCATGGAAACCCTCAACCTTCACATCCACCACTTTAAACCTAATGCCTATAAACTCATCTACTCAAGTTTTCAAAGTCTACCATCCACATCATCCTAATGATTCAACCATGGAAGAGTTAAACTATGTATATGATTATACCTTTAGTCAACTACAATTAACAGGTATACGATTGGGGAGGGGTCTCATCCTGCAACGGCAAACACTCCTACACCCAACAAATCTCAATACGACACAGGAAGTCCCAACTTGGGCCAAAGGCTAAGAAACTGACCTCGGGGCGGAATACATACCAAGGTCGGATGAGGAAATGTGTTGTCTAACACCCAAACACCCGCCTCATCTAAGTCGAGATGCGAGGTCGGATGTCCGTGATAGTGATCGTTCCGTCTAGTTGTCCGATTCCTTCTTAGGTGATTATACGTAATTGTGTATTTACATGTTTAAAATTTAATTTATCTACTATGTGTGTGTTAATGTTTAATTATTTATGTAATATTTTAATTTTTTGGAATGTAATAATTTAGTTGTATGTTGAGTATTTAATTATGTATGTGTTAATTTCATCTTTTATTATTTGCTAATTTAAATTTTAATGGTGTATTTTAATTAAAAAAACTTAATTTAGTTTTAACAAATAAAAAAAGAATAGTGGTAGTTTAGGGTAATGAATTAAGTGAGTAACGTGGTACTGCAGAATTGGTGAGGTGGTCGATTTAGGTAATGTTATTTGAATAGATATGGGTGTGGTTCACCATTTTGTTTTTGGAATATAAGTAGCAAATCATATGTTACCATGATTCAGTAACCATTTTGTTTTGGACCATAACCAACAACCTCCTTTCATTGCCTACAACACTGCCATGTCAACTTGAACCATCTGCTGCTTTCTTTATACTACAATCAAACAACCAAATGGATGTGATTCTTGAACGATTTGATTGTTTTTGCCCTTTGTCACCAAATCTGATACCTCTTATGAACTTGATCTCGAAGAGCCGACAAAGGTATGCTTTAATTTATCGGGATTGTTTCTTCAATATTTTTGGCAATCCAACTTAAGGTGCACAATCTAACCTCTTAGGTATGAAGGCATTTGTGGTTCATTATGAATGTTTTCACAACCCAAAACTTCATATTTTCCTTCTTAGAAACATGTAATACCCAAGGACATGTTAGCTTTGGACTCCCTTCTTTGAAAGTACCTGAACATTCCATATATGGGGGACCAACTTGTTATGAAATTACTTCTTTAGCCTTCTCTAATGCACCAATTTTCTCATTATTTCAGAAATCACCAAAGAACCTACATCACGGCCATAACAGACAACTTTAAACCTTTTTGTATCACTTTCTATTATGCTTCTACTATCTACTGTCAATTTTTTAACCAAAGGCCTAATATCACTTCTAATTGCAAAAACTTGACCCACATAAAAAGTAGTCGAGACGGAATCGCGTATTTGCTTGTTCTTCATCCTCATTTCTCTAACAATCCTATCTAATGGAAGCAATGCACTAACACTATAAGTGGACTTTTCATGTACAACCATGTCCAAATTTCTTATAAATAGCGTCATGTTAACTAGAACATATTCAAGATCTTGTTCATTTTCCTCAACATCTTCATTCAAAACCTTTTCCTCAGCATAATCAACCAACTCAGTCCTTTCTTGCCAGCATTCCTTTAATGGTTTTTGGATACCCTTTCATTTTCCATAGGATTATCATCTTCACTTCATAATTGATTCATCTCAAGCTCTTAGAAAACTTGTTCATCTGATAAACTACCATACTTGATACATATGCATCATCTACTGCATTATCTTAACCTACCATACTTGAACTTAACCGAGTCGCATAATGCTCAATGTATATTTCAATAATCCTTATGATGTCAACATATTGCAATAACTTTCCAACATCATCATTATTAACTAGCGCTTGTAAACCAAAATCCATGTCACCTTTTGGAACCCTAAAGCGATAATAGATGGTTTGTTCTTTTTGATATCCTAACTGAAGTATCATTTGATCCACTTCATGCACATAAAAACGTGTCACCATCACTTTATCCACATACATTACCCCACCCCCCTTTAACGTATTTTCTATATGGATATTTTTTGAACTCTCTAGCATGGTGGAATTTCAAGGTAAATTACGTGGGATTTTGGACTAAAATACAAAAACAACAGAATAAAAATTGAAACTTTAACTTAAACTTTATATACTTTAACGAGTAAGCTACAAGATTAGAGAGCGTCATGCTTACCATACACAACGCTAAGTACGCTAAGTACGCATTGCTGTAAGATTAAGTATATTATTTATAATATTTAATCATTTATATTATATTAGATCAAAATATATTAATCCTATAACATAATTAGTTGGTAATTGTTGATGGACCATATTGCCTTTATTAACTAATTAGGGTTTCCTTCTGGTTGTATATATAAAGAGATGATTAGAGAGGTTTAGGGTTAGACATTCACAATAACATCATTATCATCAAAGTCGCCACCCACCTCTCTCTCCATAACCTAAACCAAATTCATCCCTAGTTCGGTTCTTACCATCGTAATCTTACACCCTAAGGAGGAACCAGATCGTACTGACAAAGATGTCGAACTCCATGGTTGCGTCTCTGACTGGATTCTCTGCTGGCCTGTGTGCTGTCACAGGTATTTTATTCATGTTTTCCATTATGTTTAAACAGAACTGATCAACATGTGGTATCAGAGCATATGTTGATAAATCAGTTCTGTTTTGAATCTATTATTCTGAGATTAAAATCTGGAAAACATAATTTTTTTGAAGTTGATTACTTTTCTGAAATCACATAATTTGTGAGTTAAAAAAATTCGGATTTAATGATTTAAATGAATGTTTAATCACATCCGAAATACCATTGTTCCGAAATCTGCATAATATATTAAATTTTCAGTTTTGGTTTCCAGAATTTGGTTTTAAATTTTTAGGGTTCATCATTATGTTCTTATGAAATTCGAAGAAATTCCTATATTTCGGAATGAAATTTGGATTATTGGGTGTTTTTCCTATTTTGATATGTTTTATCTACTTAAAGTTATTCAAAATCTGTTATTATTATAAATAGATATAATTTTCGAATTAATGAGATAAATCTAATCAGCACTAAAATAGGAAACAAATTATCCCATAATCCCTTAATTTTCGAATTTCAAAACTTATCATAACTAACTGCCATCATTAGAGATTTCGAAATCTTGTAGGACAAGTTTCAGATGGATCCGAGACCCATTCGAGATACTTCATCTCGGACTAATTCGCGTCTCATCCGAGATGCATATCTCGGACTAATTTGAGTCTCATCCGAGATGCCCATCTCGAACTAATTCAAGTATGTCTCATCAGAGATCCATCCGAGATGCTCATCTCGGACTAAGTTGAGTCTCATCCGAGATGCATATCTCGGACTAATTTGAGCCTCATCCGAGATGCCCATCTCGAACTCATCCAAGATGACCATCTCGAATCAATTCGAGTCTCATCCGAGATGTATATCACGGACTAATTTGAGTCTCATCCGAGATGCCCATCTTGAACTCATTCGAGTCTCATCCGAGATGCCCATCTCGGGCTCATTCGAGCCTCATCCGAGATGCCTATCTCGGACTAATTCGAGTTTCATCGAAATCCAAGATTTTATCCGAAATCTCAGTTCGATCTGCGCTAACAGGGGGTTTGCTATTAAATAAATTGTTTTGTAAATACTTATTTAAACATAATCAAATAACCTTTTACAAAACCAAATAGCTTAACTTGTATGAGCTTCTGATGTATCACTTCTGCCCAAAGGTGATTTGATTCATCTATTTATTGTTCAAGTATTACAAAAGCTATGTTAATTGTGCATTATATACATGAATGCCTTATTTCTGGCCAAAGCTGATCTAATTCATTTATGTCTAGCATACTTAACAAGTGCATAATAAAGTGATTGTCTCATTTCTGGCCAAAGCTGATTTGTCACAATTACTTTGCACACATACTAGATGATACACTTCTGGCCAAAGCTGATTTGTCTTCATTTAAGTAGAATTTTAACTAAGTCTATTATTTTGATGTTAGTAATAGACAATACCACAGCTTCATAACTAAAAATGGTCATTACTTATGCATGCCTTAGTGTAACTTGCCCTTAGATCACATTAAGACTTCTTTCTTAGTATCATAACACTATCAGCGCCCAATTGCGGGATTCCACCATTGACTGGTGATAACTTTGCTACATGGAAAGACTCTTTCATGCTTACTCTTGCTTTGCTAGATTTCGATTACGCTTTAAGAGAGAATAAGCCTGAAGACCTTACTCCTCAGAGTACCGCTGCTGAGCAGCTGGCTCATGAAAAATGGACAGTGTAACCGCATGTCTCTCATGTTCATGAAGCAGTCCATAAGCAATGCAATTCGAGGAGCCATTCCTGATCAGAAGATGCTAAAACCTACTTGGCTTATGTGGAGGAGCAGTTCAAGGGAACTTCTAAAGCACACGCTAGTACACTAATCCTCAAGCTGGTGACTACTAAGTATGATGGGAGGAACGGCATCCGTGAACACATCATGATGATGAACGACATGACCCATAAGCTCAAGGGATTAGACATGGCGATTAGTGATGGTTTTCTTGGTCATTTCATCATGACTTCGCTTCCTTCGTCCTATGAAGCATTCAAGATCAATTACAACACTGAGAAAGAAAAATGGTCGATGAGTGAACTGATCGCCATGTGCGTGCAGGAGGAGGAGCGTATGAAAATGGATCAGACTACTAATGTTGCACACTTTACTACCTCAAGCTCTAAGAAGAGGAAGAACACTTATCCAAGGAAGGATGCTTCTAAGGTCCAAAAGCCTAATCCTAATACAAGTGCGCCTTCCAGCTCTAAGTACTCCTTAGGCAAACCCTACTGCAAGTTCTGTAAAAATACATGCCATAAGAAGAAGGAATGCCCTGACTTTAAGGAGTGGCTGGCTAAGAAAGGTAACAATTTTTTCATGATACTTGAGTCCTATAATATTAATGTTCCTGCTAATACTTGGTGGTTTGATTCTGGTGCTATGACTCATGTCACTAACTCTACTCAGGGATTCCTTACAATCCGGAGGCTGGGTAGAAACCAAAGAACACTTAAAGTGGGGGATGATAGAGAATTAGAAGTAAGGGCCATAGGAACTTTAGAATTATTTATGAAAACTGATTTATGCATTAAACTTTATGATACCTTATATGTTCTTGAGGTAACTCGAAACCTTGTATCAGAACCAAATTTAGACATGGACGGTTTTGATATTACTCATGGTCATTGCAAACTCTCTATTCTCTATGATTCTGTGGTTTATGGTACCGGCATTCTGGATGGTGGTCTCTATAGAGTAGAACTAGATGATGACTTTTTCAAATCTTTGTTGTCATATAATATTAAAGAATCACTCACAAAGATGAAACAAAATCGAGACTTATAGACTTCATCCATGTTGTGGCATCAACTTTTAGGCCACATCTCAAGACTTATAGACTTCATCCATGTTGTGGCATCAACTTTCATCTCAAGATGAAACAAAATCGAGACTTATAGACTCGTAAAGGATAAAGTCTTACCTCCTCTCGATTCCCTGATTTTGGAACATGTGTCAAATATCTTAAAGGTAAAATGACATTAGCGAATAAGAAAGGTGCCACTAGGAGCTCTAATTTATTAGAACTCATTCATATTGACATTAATGGTCCTTACCAAATCGCTGGCATAACTGGACATACTTCATTTATCACTTTCATTGATGATTATTCTCGTTACATGTACTTGTATCTCATTAAGAAAAAATCTAAATCTCTTACAACTTTTAAAGATTATAAAGTTGAAGTTGAAAAACAACTAGATCGTCAAATTAAAGTTGTGAGATCACATAAAGACGGTGAATATTATGGTAGACAACTGATGTGGGTCAAGCTCCTGACCCATTTTATGAGTTTTGTAAGGGCCATGGAATTGTGAGCCAATACACCATGCCAGGTACACCTCAACAGAACGTTGTCGCTGAATGAAGAAACCGTACCCTTATGAACATGCGCAGTATGTTAGCCAACACTAATTTAATATTATTCCTCTGGACTGAAGCGTTAAAAACAGCTGTTCATACTCTCAATAGAGTTCCTTCTAAGTCTGTCCCTAAAACTCATTATGAACTTTGGACAGGAAGGAAACTGAGTCTTAAATATATGAAAGTACGGGGCTGCATGCTGAAGCGAAACTTTACAATCCTTTCCTAAGGAAACTTGACCCTAAAACAGTTACCTGCTTCTTTATCGGGTATCCTGATCACTCAAAGGGTTATCGTTTCTATTGTCCTTCCCATGTCACTCGTATTGTTGAAAACAAGCGTGCCGCGTTCCTGGAGGATTTTAAGGTCAGTGGGAGAAGTACCAACACTTACGAAGAATTGCAAGAAGTACAAGATGCGGGGGGGGGGGGGGGGGGGGGACTCATCGCTTACCATTACTCCGTTTACTCCTCTTGTTTCCAAAACACCCAGGTGTGTTGGAGATTTTGGTCCGACATGTGCTGCAGAGTGTGGTTTGAAACCCTGGTGACAAAATCTGAGATTGAAGAAGAATGTTGGGGAAACGATGAGTATGCCCAAAAGGTTCTTGTCACACCCGCAGCGGAATAAGAGTCGGGGCATAATTGGGTTATCACCAAAGCTCATGATATTTACTAATATGTTTCATATTTATTTAAGTCAAAATTACATTCTCAATAATCCAAGCATGTTCATACAAATACAAAGAAAAATAATCAACTAAACAATCCAAGCTCTAAACTAGTTTATTCTTCTAAGCCAATCCTATGTGTTTCTTGCTGCAGCTGGATCACCTGTATCATGTGTAAAAATGGGTGTTTTTGGGTCAACATAAGTTGGCGAGTGAATCTTGTTAGATAAACATTTATTGTTGATTTCTTGTTATCATTATCATGGAAAAATTTTGCAATAGTCATATGTGAGCAAATGTAAATAATCAAACAATAACAATAACAATAACAATAACAATAATAACATATCAACTTGCATGAATATATAACATGAATGAAACTGTATATGTTGGCAACGTCACGTTCACGCTCATAATGTAATGGGGAACGGACGACCTATGATGAATGTCTGTACGATCAAGGCTCAATCAAACGGAGCCGATCGTATGTTGGCAACGCCCGGTTCACGCTCATAATGTAATGGGGAACAGCTCAACGCTCATAATGTAATGGGGAGCGGCGGCCTATGATAATGTATTTACTGAAAATGATAAATTAAATCTAAACAATAATCACACAAACAGTTGATACAAGTTGAATACACATTTGTCATGGATATGATGTATGCACAATGATTTAAATATAATAAATGGTAAGACACATGATACACCCCAAAAACGTCATTAAAACGAGGAATTTGTAGAGATTCACTCACATTGGGTGCGTTCGGTTGAAGATGATGAAATGCGCACGAGTTTGGAGGATTGATTGACGAGACTTAACTAACCTAAATAATAACGGGAAGTATGGTAAATGAATGGATTTTATTAGTAATTTTAATAAGATTTATATATATATTTTTGTGAGTTTAAGGCTATTTTCTATCTTTAAAAACATCATTTTTAAGTATGTTTAATTGATTTTTAAATTAAATAAATAAATAAAAATATAAAAAAAATATTGACTTTTTGCGTTGACCATTGACCGTTGACTGGGACTGTTGACTGTTGACTGTTTGACCGGTTCGCTCGAGTGTAAGTGTGCGCCTGGTGAGGCTCGAACCCGTACGCCTGCACGCAGCTCTACCAACTGAGCTACGTGTCTAACCCGAAATATTTCTGTTTTTAATTATATTTATATACTGTTTTAATTTATTCAAAATTCATTTATTTTTAAAAAAGATTTTAATTATCGAACCGGTGCCGTCAACAGGTCTCGAACCCGGGACCTGTGATTTAATGTTGCACACAGTCCACCGCTGGACTGTGTGTCTAACTTGGTTAATATACTGATTTTATTATACTTAACATCTAATTGCGAATGGATCCGGTTCAGTTTAAAAAGGAACATTTTAATTACAGAGAATATGTGTGTGCCAAGGATCGAACTCGGGACGTAAGCGTATTGTTTGCACACAGTCCACCGCTGGACTGTGTGTCTAACCCGTTTATAATACCGATTTTAATTAATCTTATAATCATAATAGACTTCATCTTCTTCGTTAAATTCACAGACAATGATTAATCAACTGTTTCTTGCTTAATTCGATTAACACACGTACTAATGATTTATATGTAACGCATAGGAAAAGTTTTGGGAATGAACATACCGGAATGATGATCTTTCTCAGAACTCCGGCGAAGTCGTCGGCTCTGTTTTTATGAACTTCGACTGAGCGAACAAATTAACAGTTTTGATTAGCTAACTGTGGAATTGAAGTACTAGACAAGAGTTATCAGAAGGTTTGAATGACTATACCGTTTCACAGCGGAAAATAGGAATTTTCAGAAGTTTTCCGGCGGAGTTGATTATCCGATAACGTCGCCTGGGATTGATTCTGGGTGATGGATTGATGTTAGTAATGGTCTATCAATGGAATGGAACAGAAAGAGTCGAGTCATTTACCGTTTTGAGGTGAGTCTCGGTTTTTCGGCGACTTGCAGAGAATTCCGGCGATGATCAGAAAGTAATTCCGACGGACCAGAAAAATAGAGTAAACGCGAGAATAGAAGTTCTGAGAATGTAATTGAGTCGCGAAATGAAGCTTTTGTTGAAGTAATTCCAGAAGTGAATGTTTTCGGTTATAAAAACCAAACATCACCTGAATTCAAGTTCATTAACGACTGAATTGATTTAAGATGTCGGTTTATCGGTTATGATCAAGATTCCGCGAGCACTCAACCGTCTTGGACGGTTTGAAAGCCGATATCGGTTTCAGTTGGCGCAATAGGTTGATTCTCGGTTATAGATATGATTTGATTGTTTCCTAGAATTCACAGAAAACATCAAGTGGCGGAGTGGTTATATGTGTGCGTGTTAAGTCTTTAGACTCACCCGGCTGCCCCGGGTTCGAATCCCGGCAGCCGGTTTTCTTTTTTTATTTATTTTTTTTCACTTTTTATTAATTATAGTTTTTAAATTCTAATTTTTAATTAATTATGCATCGTTTAAAATTAAAATAAGCATAAATACGCAACGAAAAATTTATAACTTGATATTCGATTACAAATGAAGCGGGTTTGGAAAACCCGTTTTTGTCAAATGTTACAGTATCCCCTACTTTTAGAAATTTCGTCCCGAAATTTAAGTAGTAGTGGTAATAGGAAAAAGATGCGGGTATTTTTCGCGCATTGAGTCTTCACATTCCCAAGTAAACTCAGGTCTCCGTTTCGACTCCAAGCGTACCCTAACAATTGGAATGCGACTCCGTCTTAAACGTTTTTCTCCGAAGTCCATGATCTCTACTGGTCTTTCAATAAAATGCATAGATTCATCAATCTGAATATCTTCCAGAGGAATATGGAGGTTTTCATCAGCGAGGCACTTCTTCAAGTTTGATACATGGAACGTGGGGTGAATTCTGTTGACTTCTTCTGGTAGATCAAGCTTGTATGCTACAGGTCCTACTCTTTCGAGTATCTTGAAAGGTCCTACGTAGCGTGGTGCTAGCTTGCCTTTTTGGCCAAAATGAACTACTCCCTTACACGGTGATACTTTTAAAAGTACATGATCCCCAATGTTAAACTCCAAAGGCTTTCGTCGTTTATCTGTATAACTCTTTTGACGACTTTGAGCCGCTAGAAGATTGTTTCGAATTTGATGGATCTTGTCTGTGGTTTCTTGAATCAATTCTGGACCGGTGATTTGAGCTTCCCCAATTTCGTGCCAACATACTGGAGATCGGCACTTACGATCATATAAGGCTTCAAAAGGTGCCATGCCGATACTTGAATGATAGCTGTTGTTGTACGAAAATTCAACTAATGGTAGATGAGCGTCCCAATTTCCCTTGAAGTCTATGACACATGCTCAGAGCATATCTTCAAGAGTTTGAATGGTGCGTTCAGATTGTCCATCAGTTTGAGGATGATAAGCGGTACTGAGGTCTAATCGTGTACCCAAAGCGGTTTGTACGGCCTGCCATGTTCGTGAAGTGAAACGACCATCACGATCCGAAATAATGCTTAACGGTACACCATGTCGGCTTACGATTTCGCTGATGTAGATACGAGCTAGCTTTTCGTTCTTGAAATCTTCGCGGATTGGAATAAAGTGAGCTGATTTTGTAAGACGATAAATAATTACCCATATAGTGTCATACCCACCAGAAGTGCGAGGTAACCCGGTAATGAAGTCCATGGTTATGTTTTCCCACTTCCATACAGGTATTTCAGGTTGGACCAGAAGTCCTGAGGGTCTTTGATGTTCAGCTTTTACCTTGGAACATGTAAGGCACTTGGAAACAAAAACAGCAATATCCTTTTTCATTCCAGGCCACCAGTAGGTGTATCGAAGGTCTTGATACATCTTGTCGGCTCCTGGGTGTATAGAGTATCGTGTTTTGTGTGCCTCATTCATAAGGAATTCACGAAGGTTGTTGTGGTCAGGAATCCATATACGATCTAGATAGTACAGAATACCGTCAGCTTTAGTTTCAATTTTAAGTTCAGCTCCACAGGACAGCTCCTTTCGTACGTCGTCTTCCGTTACTGAAACATGTTGGGCTTCTCGAATTTGATCTTTAATGTCAGTTATGATTTTCGAACATAGAAGACGAATGGAGTTCGCATAACCCTTTCGACTGAGTGCATCAGCCACCACATTTGCCTTGCCAGGGTGGTACCGAATTTCACAGTCGTAGTCATTTAGAAGTTCGACCCATCTTCGTTGCCTCATGTTTAACTCCTTTTGGTTGAAGATATGTTGAAGACTCTTGTGGTCAGTGTATATTTCACACTTAGTACCGTAGAGATAATGTCTCGATATCTTAAGAGCGAACACAACGGCTCCAAGTTCTAGGTCGTAGGTGGTGTAGTTCTTCTCATGAGTTTTGAGTTGTCTAGAAGCATAAGCTATCACCTTTCCTCTTTGCATTAGAACACAGCCTAGTCCTTGCCCTGACGCGTCGCAATAAACCACGAAGTCATCACAACCTTCAGGAAGAGTGAGAATTGGTGCATCACAGAGTTTTTGTTTAAGGGTTTGGAAGGCTTCTTCTTGTTTGGGTCCCCATATGAAGGGTTTTCCTTTATGAGTTAAAGCCGTGAGTGTACAGCAATGCGGGAGAAATTTGAAATGAAACGGCGATAATAACCAGTCAAACCAAGGAATGATCTTACTTCTGTTGGTGTACGTGGCGCTTGCCATTCTTGTACTGCTTTGATCTTTGAGGGGTCGACATGTATTCCCATGTCATTGACGACATGTCCAAGGAATTGTACCTCTTTTAACCAGAATTCGCATTTGGAGAATTTGGCGTAAAGCTTTTCATTCTCTAAGAGTGTAAGGATGAGTCGAAGGTGCCGTTCATGATCAGACTTAGACTTTGAGTAAATGAGGATGTCGTCGATGAAGACTATAACAAAACGATCGAGATAGGGTTTGCAGACTCTGTTCATTAGATCCATGAAGATAGCTGGAGCGTTGGTTAAACCAAATGGCATGACCATGAATTCATAATGACCATAACGAGTTCGAAAGGCGGTCTTTGGGACGTCTTCTTCATGTACTCTGAGTTGATGATAATCAGAACGAAGGTCGATTTTTGAAAAACAGCTGGCGCCTTGAAGTTGGTCAAGAAGATCATCAATGCGAGGTAATGGATAGCGATTCTTGATCGTTAACTTGTTGAGTTCTCTGTAGTCGATGCACATGCGAAACGTTCCATCTTTCTTCTTCACAAAAAGGACAGGTGCACCCCAAGGCGAGGAGCTAGGACGTATAAATCCTTTGTCAGTCAACTCTTGCAATTGACTGGCTAGCTCTTGCATTTCAGAGGGGGCTAACCTATAAGGAGACTTTGCAACTAGTGTAGCTCCAGGCATAAGATTGATGCGAAATTCGACTTCTCTCACGGGGGGAAGTCCTGAAATGTCATCAGGAAAAACTTGCGGAAAATCTTTTACTACTGGGATGTCTTCAAGTTTCTTCTCCATGGTTCCCTTTTTGACGACATGAGTTAAAAATGCGATATAATTCTTGCGAAGATATTTTCGAGCTTGAAGACAGGACATTAATCTGAGCCCTTTCGATGAGGTTTCTCCAAAGATTCGTAGAGTCTGACCGTTTGCAAGAGGAATGCGTATAAACTTTTCGCGACATACAACCTCAGCCTGATGTTGGCTGAGCCAGTCCATACCAATTATTATGTCAAAGCTTCCCAACTTCATAGGAATGAAGTCAACTGGAAAGTCGTGATCGTTTAAGGTGAGAGTACAATTTCGTATAATATAGTTTAATGAGATCGGTTTCCCGTCAGCAACTTCTACTGTTATGGATTCCATGAGCTTATCACGAATTTGGTTTAGGATGGGTTCAAACTCTAAGGACACAAAACTTTTATCCGCGCCAGTATCAAATAACATGGATGCATAACTACCATTGATAAGGAACGTACCGTTAACCACATTGCTGTCAGCTCTAGCCTGATTAGCGTTGATGTTGAAAGCTCTTCCTCTTGCAGGTGGAGGAGCTTGATTAGTTTGATTCACCGGATTTGCTTGGGCTTGAGCATGTATAATGTTCACCAAACGTGGACAAGTGTTTCTAAAGTGGTTTGGGTCTCCACAATTGTAGCAAGCCCGTATAGGTTGCACCATGGGATAGTTGGGTTGGTAGTATGATGGGGCTAAATGTTGGGTAGGTGGTAGTAGTAGGGGTTGTTGGGCTTGACCCATTATTTGATGGTGGGTTTGAGTTGAGGGCTGGTGGCGGTTCGTTCGCTGAGGTATGCGACAGGTTTGAACAGTGTGACCTGCGCGACCACAGCCGGTGCAATGTTGACATGGATGACCAGGAAAGTGATGGTATTGGCAGCGGTTGCATTTTGGTAATGGGCCAGAGTATGGCCTTTTATATGGTGCAGGTGAGGGAGCAACTTGGGTAATGGGTGCAGCAGGGATAGGGTAATTGGTTTGTGTGACAGCGAAGTTTCTGGTGTTACGTTTCCTCTTGTTAGCAAACTTAGAGGAGGAGGTGGAATGGTTTGAAGTTTGGCCCTCAACTGAGGCTTTCTTTTTCTCCTCTTTAAATTTACCGTTGGGAATTCGATTCTCGGTCTGTTCAGTAGCTAGTTCCATAGCAGCTTCAAGTGTTGCTGGCGAAGTGCTGAGAACTGAATCTTGAATTTTCGAGGGAAGACCTCGAATATAATGCTCAACTAGGCGGTAAACTGGGGTGAACAAGTTAGGGACCATCTGGTTCAACTCTAAAAACCTCTTATTATAGGAAGTATGATCTCCCTCTTTTTGCTTCAATGAATGAAATTCATCCTCTAACTTTTTAATCTCACTTCTAGGACAGAATCGTCTCGTCATGATTTCCCTTAACTCCTCCCACGTTAAGGCCATTGCATCTTCGATTCCCCTCTTACCCTTTTCAGTATTCCACCAGGTAAGAGCTACCCCAAATAGTCTCCCGGTTGCGTATCGTACCTTGCGATCCTCGGGACAATCGCAGTTGAGGAAGGTATTTTCCATTTCCTCAAACCAGTGGAGGAGAGTAGTGACACCTTCGGTCCCTTCAAATTTCGGAGGATCGCAAGACTTGAAATGTTTATATGAGCACTTGTTGGTAGGAGGGTTGCCGATGTTCTGGTCTTCTTGCTGGGGAGGATTGGTGGGATTTGTGGCGAGATCTTGTTGTACTTGAACCACAATGTCAGGAAGTACCGCAGGCATTTGTTTTGCGATTTGAGTGGCCAAGCGTTCGTGTGACCTTCCTGATCTTCTACCCCCTCGTTGTTGTCTAGCCGACATCTACAGGAACATACATAAGAAGATTGTGAGTTTATGGAGTCTTTTTAGGTGTCATGTGTCTTAAAGAAAATGAAAATAACATAAATATCAATAATGCAACTACATCCATAGGATGTCTTGGGTTTGCTCATGTTGGGCCTCAAATGTCCCCCATACCTTCACCTGTATAGTCATGTGGGCCCCCATGACTATTGGCTTGGTAGGATCCACATTAGTATTGGCGGTTTAACACTCGCATCACCCGAATGAAAACCATGAAATATGTTTACGAGATGTATGGTCGGAATGTGTCCAGGTGTAGACACAATGACAACTCAAAGTGGAGTTAGCTCACACGACGTTTGGTATAGCATGCTTTGGCCTAATAGGTACTTCGTACTCTCATCGTTAGTCCCCAGGTAGGCAAACTAGTCCTTTATTTTGGATTTATACGAATGCCAGCCTAGACAGGACGTTCCGACTACCGGTATTTGTACCCTTCCAGTTACTACACGCCCGTCATGAGAACTCACTTTGATGGGATTTTGAAAATACAAAAATCATTGCAAAACAATCGTGAAAATGATGTGGTGTGTGCTTGCATGGATATGATATGTTATGAGAATATGATTCATGATAGGCATTATATAATAATATGTACTTATGAACATGCTTGCATAACATTGAATGTAACATTATACATAAAACATATACACATCATGAAATTTGGCATGTAACACACAAAAATTTTAAAAATTCTAATCAACTATAGTATAGGCTCTAAGGGTCTAATAACCTATCCTATATCCCTATAGTCATGGCTCAGATACCAATCAGTCACACCCCGACCCGCAGCGGAATAAGAGTCGGGGCATAATTGGGTTATCACCAAAGCTCATGATATTTACTAATATGTTTCATATTTATTTAAGTCAAAATTACATTCTCAATAATCCAAGCATGTTCATACAAATACAAAGAAAAATAATCAACTAAACAATCCAAGCTCTAAACTAGTTTATTCTTCTAAGCCAATCCTATGTGTTTCTTGCTGCAGCTGGATCACCTGTATCATGTGTAAAAATGGGTGTTTTTGGGTCAACATAAGTTGGCGAGTGAATCTTGTTAGATAAACATTTATTGTTGATTTCTTGTTATCATTATCATGGAAAAATTGTGCAATAGTCATATGTGAGCAAATGTAAATAATCAAACAATAACAATAACAATAACAATAACAATAATAACATATCAACTTGCATGAATATATAACATGAATGAAACTGTATATGTTGGCAACGTCACGTTCACGCTCATAATGTAATGGGGAACGGACGACCTATGATGAATGTCTGTACGATCAAGGCTCAATCAAACGGAGCCGATCGTATGTTGGCAACGCCCGGTTCACGCTCATAATGTAATGGGGAACAGCTCAACGCTCATAATGTAATGGGGAGCGGCGGCCTATGATAATGTATTTACTGAAAATGATAAATTAAATCTAAACAATAATCACACAAACAGTTGATACAAGTTGAATACACATTTGTCATGGATATGATGTATGCACAATGATTTAAATATAATAAATGGTAAGACACATGATACACCCCAAAAACGTCATTAAAACGAGGAATTTGTAGAGATTCACTCACATTGGGTGCGTTCGGTTGAAGATGATGAAATGCGCACGAGTTTGGAGGATTGATTGAAGAGACTTAACTAACCTAAATAATAATGGGAAGTATGGTAAATGAATGGATTTTATTAGTAATTTTAATAAGATTTATATATATATTTTTGTGAGTTTAAGGCTATTTTCTATCTTTAAAAACATTATTTTTAAGTATGTTTAATTGATTTTTAAATTAAATAAATAAATAAAAATATAAAAAAATGTTGACTTTTTGCGTTGACCATTGACCGTTGACTGGGACTGTTGACTGTTGACTGTTTGACCGGTTCGCTCAAGTGTAAGTGTGCGACGGGTGAGGCTCGAACCCGTACGCGTGCACACAGCTCTACCAACTGAGCTACGTGTCTAACCCGAAATATTTCTGTTTTTAATTATATTTATATACTGTTTTAATTTATTCAAAATTCATTTATTTTTAAAAAAGATTTTAATTATCGAACCGGTGCCGTCAACAGGTCTCGAACCCGGGACCTGTGATTTAATGTTGCACACAGTCCACCGCTGGACTGTGTGTCTAACTTGGTTAATATACTGATTTTATTATACTTAACATCTAATTGCGAATGGATCCGGTTCAGTTTAAAAAGGAACATTTTAATTACAGAGAATATGTGTGTGCCAAGGATCGAACTCGGGACGTAAGCGTATTGTTTGCACACAGTCCACCGCTGGACTGTGTGTCTAACCCGTTTATAATACCGATTTTAATTAATCTTATAATCATAATAGACTTCATCTTCTTCGTTAAATTCACATACAATGATTAATCAACTGTTTCTTGCTTAATTCGATTAACACACGTACTAATGATTTATATGTAACACATAGGAAAAGTTTTGGGAATGAACATACCGGAATGATGATCTTTCTCAAAACTCCGGCGAAGTCGTCGGCTCTGTTTTTATGAACTTCGACTGAGCGAACAAATTAACAGTTTTGATTAGCTAACTGTGGAATTGAAGTACTAGACAAGAGTTATCAGAAGGTTTGAATGACTATACCGTTTCACAGCGGAAAATAGGAATTTTCAGAAGTTTTCCGGCGAGAGTTGATTATCCGATAACGTCGCCTGGAATTGATTCTGGGTGATGGATTGATGTTAGTAATGGTCTATCAATGGAATGGAACAGAAAGAGTCGAGTCATTTACCGTTTTGAGGTGAGTCTCGGTTTTTCGGCGACTTGCAGAGAATTCCGGCGATGATCAGAAAGTAATTCCGACGACCAGAAAAATAGAGTAAACGCGAGAATAGAAGTTCTGAGAATGTAATTGAGTCGCGAAATGAAGCTTTTGTTGAAGTAATTCCAGAAGTGAATGTTTTCGGTTATAAAAACCAAACATCACCTGAATTCAAGTTCATTAACGACTGAATTGATTTAAGATGTCGGTTTATCGGTTATGATCAAGATTCCGCGAGCACTCAACTGTCTTGGACGGTTTGAAAGCCGATATCGGTTTCAGTTGGCGCAACAGGTTGACTCTCGGTTATAGATATGATTTAATTGTTTCCTAGAATTCACAGAAAACATCAAGTGCCGGAGTGGTTATATGTGTGCGTGTTAAGTCTTTAGACTCACCCGGCTGACCCGGGTTCGAATCCCGGCAGCCGGTTTTCTTTTTTTATTTATTTTTTTTCACTTTTTATTAATTATAGTTTTTAAATTCTAATTTGTTAATTAATTATGCATCGTTTAAAATTAAAATAAGCATAAATACGCAACGAAAATTTATAACTTGATATTCGATTACAAATGAAACGGGTTTGGAAAACCCGTTTTTGACAAATGTTACAGTTCTTTTGGTTCTCTAGTTATTGGAGATGTAATTACCATATTACCCATGATAATGACTTAACAACAAAGTGGATAAGAGCTAATCATGTGAACTAAAATTACAATGAATTGAAACATGAATGTATTTTTTGCAAGAAATTTTATATTTATAATATATAACAATTTCCTATAAGCACATGGACCCAAACATCAATTAAGTCAAATTCATGAAATCAATTTCTATCACTACATAGCAGTGGATATAAATGAAAGTCTGTATCAATACGTCATTATCTTCTAGAAGTCTGACTAAGAGTACAAAGTTAAGCATACTATGGGGATGTTTGTTTTTCTAAAAAACATCCGCGCAGGTTCTTCTGTCTGCGCTGTGCAGGCTCTTCTGTCTGCGCCGTGCAAACCATGCGCAAACATTGTCATCTGCAGACTGTTTGTTTTTTGGGAGACGTTTCATTAAAAAAAACGTCTGCGCAAGCTCTTATTGGTGTAAACTTGGTCCAACCACTTTTAAGATCTTCTAAGGTCTGCAGATGGTTAAACACCACCCACCATCACCGTCCATCATCACCGTCCACCACCCACGCCCACCACCCACCACCGTCCACCAACACCACCACCTACCACCATTTTCCATACACCACAACCACTTTATTTTAGAAGTCTACAAATGTTAAAAAAACAAACAACATTTTTCTTGCAGACTGCAGAGTTTTGGTCCATCTTTTCTTCTACAGATGTCTGCAGATATGGTGCACAGACCGCAGACATTTTACCTTTTAAAAAACAATAGCTATGTATACTTTTGACAAAAAAAAAAAAGAAAAACCGAAACTTTCTCTTTACCCCTTACCCCTATAGATGTCTTGCAAACTAATTATTAAAGAGACCATCTAGTTTGGACCGCTACGGCACCACCACGATGGGCAATTTTTCATGTTGGGGACTACCCGACAATATAAAAAAAATTACGCTAGAACTAGTTGACTCATTTTTAAGAGGCTCTCAACTCGTAAATCATTATTTAATTATCGGTTAAACAATTCTCATCTTGTTAACATTTTAGGTATCTCATGGATCAAGTGAACCACATCAATACATGTCTCGTTTAACTATTTGTGTAAAACTGTAAATGCATTTTGTGTTCGCTTGTTCAAGTAAGCGTTTTGAGTCATTGAGTGGCCACACATGTGAGCTTCAAACGTACATGTCCTTAATAGTTTGATTCCTTTTACCAAATTTTATATTTGAAATCAACATGTATTTCCCTTTCTTTGCTTGTAACAACAAAAATAAATAAATAACAAGAAGTCAAGAACAAAACACCGAGTTAGAATAACAAACAAAGAGCCACAATCATGATAACAAGAAACACAAGAAACCGAATTCCAAAACAATAGCATAAACAACAGATAGCATAAACTTTACACAAAACATTCTTATTACATAAAATGAATTTTTTACAAGCAACAATGAAACAACAAACACAAATCACTAAATCAAATTGTGCACGATTTAACATAGCAATATCCTTAAGCTTTTCCTTCAGTCCTTGCCCACGTAAGACCAACACAAGCATCAACAAAATCTTCATCAATAAAATCCGTTGAGTACACTTGCAACCGGTCAGCGACATTTCTAGAAAAACACTGTGCAATGAACAACCTTGCACACCAACGGATCCGGTTTGTAACCGGTTTCACATGCACAACAAGGTTATCCGTTTGCGGTGTAAGCGTATTCTCCACACGGTAAAAGTATTTTCGTGAATTCACTGACGGGTGCTCACTCAGATACTTTAAATTACTCTCGAATTTCGTCGCAGGCAAATCGCTGTCAATCCAGTTATCTTGCAAATAACCCGAACTCCAAAACGGGCCACCCGGTTTAGGCGGGTCCGAATTTCGAGGCTTCCAGATGCAAATAATTCGTTTGGGTAGAATCTCAGCAACTGTCTTGTCAAATAATCTATCATCTTGATGTACTAAGTATTCCCCAAGTTGTTGCTCCAAGTATTTCTCGAATTCCTGCGGATCTTTGTGCCCGAATTCGGTTCGGATTTCAAGAATTATTATTTCGGATTCTGTTTCCGAAATAAACTTTTTAACGTCGTTGATCACGACGTCAACACGGTACGATACAAGTATCCCGTGACAGACTTCCCGGTTTTCGTTGACCCGAACATCGAGAAGTCGGGTACCGAGTACGAGTTGTTCGTAAATGGACAAAGACTGGCACTCAGCAAATGGGCGAGTAATGATCTCGACTCCGATCTGGTTGGTGGCGGAATCATGGGTTCCGGGCCAGACATTCTGGTTCAGGTGGACCTTCTCCGGGTTAAGGCCCGAAATCCAGTTTTTGCGGTCGGTCGGGTGGTGATCGGAAAGTTGCAGCCGGAGCTCTCTTCTAGCTCCCGTAAGGTTTTTAGCTAGTTTTCGATCAGTCTCGGGCGATCCAGCTGTGTAGACACTATTGCTCCAATTTGTTGCACCGTGTAGACACTTGAGCTCCAAATTTTTCCACATGTGACAATAGACCTCTCATTTCCAATTTCTTGTTTGACCTGTATGAAGATTATCAAAGATTTTTGTAAAAAAAAATGGTAAAATCATAGGAAAATGGTAACATGGGATTTTACCCAATCAACAAATCTACATGACCAAAAAGTAATTAGTGAACTTTATATAAATTAAACACAATAAATATCTAGCAAAATATAATTTACATAGTGATGTATACCGTTAGATAGCTATTTAGCTTAAGAGAATACATACCTGTTTGCTTGGCGAGTTGCTACTTTCTATTCCGAGACTGTAAGGAAAAGATTATAATGAGAGATGAAGAAAAATGAATAATACCAGGTCCAACTTTAAAAGGGTCCCAAATAAAAATCCTTTATTCCTTTATTTGATTGATTGTTTCTTGAAGTCTCACCAAACTCTTGCAAGTTGTAAATTTTAATAGGATATTATATATTTATATTTGCATAAGAATTTTTTTTATTTTTATAAAAACTTATAAAGCAAAGTCACTAACTTTAACCATATTTTTAAAACATCTCGCTATTAGACTACATGGAGTCATAAGGGTAACAGAAGAGCCTCTGCTCTACCATCACGTAGGCTATGTGGGCATTGCATTTCGTATTAAAAAAAGTTTGTGGTGGTCAAGGTTTCAGATTCACACCAAGCAATAACTTAGTATTAATGGTGTGAAAGAGTAATGTTAGCCGTTCTAAATAAATTATTATGCATATGTTTGTTTATAACAAAAAAATTAAAGAAATAAAAAATTTCTATTATTTATAGCAAAAGAGACAATAACATTTTTTAATAAATAATAAATGGCATAAAATAAAAAAAATACATACATAAAAAGAAAGCTGAATTACATAGTCAAAATATCATCGTCGTCATTGTTCCATTGAATACACCAATCTATTCATCCAAATTTGTTGGAAGTTTGTTATGCGTCAGTCTGTTAAAAATAGCGTGTCGATTTCCTCGTCTCGCTTCTTCACCGATGTCTACAATATTTGATTGAGTATCCTCTTCGTAATTTTGGCAAATTACATGCTTTCATCCTCCAAAATCATGTTATGTAAAACAATGCATGTGCACAATGTGCCATCATTTCTTCAAACACCAAAAGCTCGTTCAACCTCTTTTCTTGCCGCCATTTGAGCTTTGTTAACTTTGTTCTCTTATCATCTAAAGGTGTATCTCGTGTAAATGCTTTTACGAAAACAGAATATTCATGGTAAATACCATTCACTTGATAATACCCATATATGTACTCCATGTCATTTAAAAAAAAAGATGCACTCGGTGAGACCCCATTTATGTAGTGTGGAAAATGGGTGATCGATCGACATACATCTACCGATATGTGAAACGGCCAAATCAAAGAATGCATACCAAAGTCAAGATCCTGCGATACAATTGCTTCAAGTATCAAAACCGTTTTTTATGATATCCACTTGAGTGTTGGCCACACCACACATTTGGATAAAGTTTTCACTTCCATTCCATACAATCGATACTATTGATCATCCCAAGAATCCATGTTTATCATCATGAAACTCTAAAATTTGTTTTATGTTACTAAACATAGGTTTTCTCAAATATTTTTTTGCGTAGAGTTCAATAACATACTCACAAAAATAATAAACCTTTTCCTCCGCATTAATTCCGACATTTTTAAATATTTATCCATTATCTAGGAAGTAGTGTCATAAGCTAATTATCTAATAGCGTCCGTAACTCGTGGGTATGGGCTAAAACCAATGTCACAAAGCGTGTCATAATTCTGCTAAAAATATTGATATTTTTGTTTATTTTTTATGTTTGTCGGAAATTCGTCCCAAATGAAAAATGAATATTTTTCAATTCGTAAGAAACATGTCGCCAAATTAAAAGAAATACAAAAATCAAAAGTTAATTTTGTCACAAACCTGTCGCTAATTAAAATAATTATAAAATCGTAATATTTATATTATGCATAATAATACTAATATTAATAATTACTAAGAAAAATTGTACGGAATGTGTAACAATTTCCGACGCCCTATTCTGTCGGAAATGGGTAGAAAAATGCGTAAGAAAAAAGTTTCCTACGAGGGTTTTCCTACGCATGTATTTTGTTGCAAATCGCTTTTTGCGACACATTTCCGAAGGAAATGGCTCAGAAAATTTGAATTTTCTAGTATTGGATAAATGGATTGTTAGGGTCATTGTATTTGGTGTGTTTTGGTTCATCGAGTAGTGAATTAATTCAATCTTGTGTTTTGGTGATTTTGTTATAATCGATTAGTGCCTTTACTCAAGTGGTTTGGCATGGTGTGTCTTGCTACAGGTCTCCTGGGATTAGATTGCTCTAATACCAAATGATAGGCTCCGACTTAAATTGAGAGAATTGAGATGTATGGGAAGAGAAAAAAGAAGAAGCTTAGAGCAATTTTCTGGCTTTTCTTTTACTAAAACAAAACAAAGTAGAGACTCAAATTAATAAAGGCAACAAGAGAACCAAACCTACCATAACAAGGTTAAATAAAGTAACAAAGTAAATACTATGACCACCCATGCATGCCTCATCTACGTCCTATGCACATATCAAACATACAAACAGGAATCCAAACATCAAATTGTGCATTTTTAAGTTTCAACATAGCAACAAACTCAAGCTTTCCCTTCAATCCTTGCCCAAGTAAGACCAATACAAGCATCAACAAAATACCTCATCTATAAAATCCGTCGAAAACACTTGCAACCGGTCCGCAATATTCTTCAAAAAACATTGTGCAATGAACAACCTCTTACACCAATGGAACCAGTTTGTAACAACATCCACTCCTTGAAGGCCTTGTGGCGTCAGCATATTCTCCACCCGGTAAAAGTATTTCCGCGGGCTCACTGGCAGTTGCTGACCCAGATTCTTCATATTACCCTCGAATTTCGTCTCCGGAAAATTGGTGTTGATCCAGTCATCTTTCAAATTACCCGAACTCCAAATCGGGCTACTCGGTTTGGGCGGGCCCGAATTTCGAGGCTTCCATGTGCATATCATTCGTTTGGGTAGAATCTCAGCAACTGTCTTGTCAAATACTTTATCATCTTGATGGATCAAGTATTCCCCCAAGTTGTTGCTTTAAATAATTCTCGAATTTGTGCGGGTCAGAGTGCCCGAATTCGGTTCTCACCTCAAGAATTATTATTTCAGACTCTGTTTCCGAAATAAACTTTTTGACGTAGTTGATCATGACGTCAACACCGTACGTTACAAGTGGCCCGTGACAGACATTTCGGTTTTTGTTGACCCGATCATCGAGAAGTCGGGTACCGAGTACGAGTTGCTCGTAAACGGACCGAGATTGGCATTCGCGGAATGGTCGAGTAATAAAGAATCCGATCTGGTTGGTGCCGGAGTTATGGGTTCGACAATCTGGTTCAGGTGGACCTTCTCCGGGTTAAGGCCCGAAATCCAGTTTTTTGGGTCGGTCGGGTGGTGATCGGAGCCCGGAAAGTTGCTCTTCTAGCTGCCGTAAAGTTGTTAACTGTCGTTGCACAGACAATGGAACTCCCATTTTTAAAATCTGTTTTTAGCTATGTGAAGCTTTGGAAAGATATGATTGGTGTTGTGGCTTTTGAAGTATCTGATCCCATTTTATATGATCTTATGCTGTCTTTTTTTGTTAAAGCATTCATATTTCATATTGGAATATCTTTATTTTTTTAAATTGCATTTCTTTCTTTTATGTAGATAATCATTTTTATAATGTCTTTGCTCTTTCTTACATGCTTGACAGTTGACATACAAATTTGTTGAGATAAATCTATAAATTTTTAATATGTGAATAAGGAATATCCGGATATATTGTATCACAACTTGTTCTTTTATTTTCCTTTTGGTTTACCTTTTTTTGTGTGTGTAATAAGGTCATATGTAGCCATAACCCCTCATGAGGGGTTATTGGAGGTTATAGTCTAAATGTGTAAGAAAAGAGAGTTATGTTATATAACTTGAATGTGTGGTGGGGGTTATGTAGATGTAGGGTTATATATGTATATGTATATACGTGTGTGTGAGAGGCAAATGTGTTCTAGACATTATGTCCATCGCAAGCAAGAACAATTCGAAGCAATAGCGGCCCTATGCGGTTTTATGGTGGATGATGATGCCGAAAAACGCTCGACGGAAGGACTAAAAGTGACACCTTTGGATTGCTAGGTTCAGTTTGGTATCCTATGATAACTAATAGCAAGTGCATTAGTAGTAGTTGGAAAATTATATGGGAAGAATAGTTCATAGTTTGACTTTGACGTGTTGTACTTGGTCGTCCATGATTGGGTGGGCTTTGATTAAAATTGAATGATAGACGGGCAAGCACAGTGTCATACACGATATTTTTTCATGGTGGTAATATCTTTAATAGGTTTAGTGTATATCGCTAAATATTATTTTTTTTGTTCAAGTTAGTTTGTATCACGTAATAAAAAGATAAACTAACTTGTTTGTCCAACTTTTATTATGTGAATTCATTTCTAAAAATTATATTAATTTTATATAAAATGCCAAAACAACAGATTACAAACAAACGGCAAGTAAACGGGCAACGGGCTGCGTCGAAGCCCCCTTTTTAATAGATAAATCGATCCTACTAAATAAGAAACAACTCTTAAGGGTCGAAAAATTATTGTTTACGACCCGCTAGACCCTGTTTAAGAATTCAACAGCCTTCGAGGCTAGAGAACCAAATGTATCATAAGCAAATTGGATAAATACGTGTTAATTCTCTAAACAAGTTTTTTCGTGTTAGCGACTTTGCTTGATTCCCCGCCTTCAACGCTGCCTGGCCAACAACAAACCCATTATCCCTGAGCCCAACAAGAGGGGACACCCCTATAAGTTACACACAACCGTGTTTTCCCCTGTCCACCCAAATACAAGAATATCAGCTGGTCGAAGAGTAGATCTTCCATCGAGCGAATCCGTCAGAAAGTTCACCAGAGCCTCCTTTTTAGCCGAAATCCATGCCCGCTTTAGAATATCACAAAGAATATACCTAAATAAATCATGTATGTATTTAAACTCAGTTAACTCCTTGCAATGGATCACACGCTCATCGAAAGTATCTAAACAAACCTTGTGGCAAAATGGGCAGGGCACATCAACCGGGAACAAAGGGGTCATTAGTCGGTACTTAAGAATTGTCGGATACTCCACAACCGACATGTGTTGGCCCTAATCCTTCAGAGGGGATTACTGTTAGGAAATCTTGATCATGAGAAGCCCGGAGACAATCAAACACGGCTTTTTGATGAGGAGATAGACCAAACTTATCTCCCAAACTCTAGGAAGTTTTACCAAAATAGGGTAATTGAACACGGCTTTCTGTGGCTTTAAGTCAAATTAAAAGTTATATTGTTAATTAGATATCTTTATGTTTAGTAATAACTAGTCTTTTTACCATTAGTGCGTTGCTGCGACGCCGTACGCGAACTGATAACATATAGACTACAATCGACCAGACTCGTTTCTAAACTGAATTAACGTCAAAACATATTATAACTCAAATTTTACCTTCAAATTTAAACGTATTACCACTGACCCGATTTGTTTCCAAATAAAATTTATGTCAAAACATAGTCCACCTCAAAACATATATAAAAAACATTTTATAATTGACCTAACTTGTTTTTAAACATTATTTACGTTTAAGCGTAGACAAACTCCAATGTATGCCGTCACATTCATAAAATAAAAAATGTAAGAGATTAGTTTTATGGTAAGCTAAAACTTTAAAAACTTAAGGGGTTTAAAGTGACATAGAAATGTTTAGGGGGTAGAATGAGTTACATGAAAGTTTGAGGGTTAAAGAGAATTTAAAAAGTATTATGGCCTTTTTTTGTCAAATTAGAAAGTATGAAAGTCATTTTTCAAGCTAGAAAGTTAGTTTTTGTCAAGTTAGAAATCTAAGGGGTGAACTTTGTTAATTTAGAAATGTTGGGGTAAATCAAAGTGGCCGCACCGACCATTCAATTTACCCGATTTGTTTTCAAATAAAATTTATGTCAAAACATAGTCCAACTCAACACGTACATAAAAAACATTTTATAATTAACCCGACTCGTTTTTAAACAATAATTACGTTAAAACGTAGACGAACTCGAACTTATGCCGACACATTCATAAAAATAAGAACATAAGAATTTAGTTTTACGGTAAGCTGAAACTTTAAAAACTTGAGTGGGTTAAAGTGACATAGAAATGTTGGTGGTAGAATGAGTTACATGTCAAAAGTTTGAGGGTTAAAAGAGAAGCTAGAAAGTATGAAGGCCTTTTTTTGTCAAATTAGAATGTATGAAGGTGATTTTTCTCAAGCTAGAAAGTTAGTTTTTGTCAAGTTAGAAATTTAAGGGGTGAACTTTGTTAATTTAGGAAAGTTGCGGTGATTTTTGTCAAAGTGCTCACACCGACCATTCAAGATTAGGCTTGTAAATGAACCGAACGAAAACGAACGTATAATTGAAGTGTTCGTTCATTTAACTTTAACCGAACATGAACATATAATCAAACACATTTTTTTGTTTGTGTTCATTTATGTCCGTTCATTTAAAGCCTAAATGAACAGTTCACGAACATAAGAAAAAAATTAATTGAACATGCTTGAATAAACATAAACAAACATAAATTAACATGACTGAACAAACATAAACGAACACAAATTTGAACAATAATAAATAAACACAATTTAACATTAGTGAACACAAACAAACAAGCCTAATATATTACAGTTCATTTGAAAACACATCTAAATTAAGGTTTATAGGTACTAAAATGAAGTAGTTTTTTTTATTATCAACTAGTGCTAATACCCGCGAAATTCACAGTTTGACAAAATAATATGTTTGCAAGGTATTGACAAGAACATTATACGTTTATGATGATTATAATGAAATTCTCAAAAAGAAATTATTATGGAACTCTCATGTTCATAAAGTAAATAAAACAACTAACATAATATTGATATAAATAAAATGAAAAGATAAATAAAAGATGAAATTACGTTTCTGTAGTTCAAAATATCGATAGAAAGCCTATTAATCTAATACTTCGCTAATTCGAGCTTCGAAATCAATAACCTCGCATTCTTTTTTGACCAATTGGAGATAAAAACAATCATCACCAAACTTCAAGAAGGGACGTAAATAAAGTTAAGCAAGAAAACCGTTTATAGAGAAACTTTACAACATAATGTTAGACGTAAAACGATTGAGCAGTGTTACATGTCCTTGGTGTTTTTATTAAGAAAACGGTAGGCATAAAAACATTGAACTCACCATATTTACCTAAAACTTCATCGTATAAAAGCTAAAAAAACAAAAAAAAATATATAAATTTTAAAATCCTAGTGCTCAGCTAAACATAGGTTGTATGTATGTGCAAACTGCATTTTTTTAATAACTCACGACATCCGAAAGAATGATACCTCAAAATATGGATAAATTTCGCATCAAAAAGTTCATATAAGCTAACAAAATTACAAAAGTAGAACATTCCAAATTTATGGTAACATCTAAGAAGTCATCTATACCTTTACACATACAATAAATTTTAATAAAAGTTGAATTGTTTTTGGTTCATTACAAAATCAATTTCTTTGAATTCTTCTTTAATAGAATATTTTCTTTTCTTGCAGTTTCACTTAAAAAAATTCTATTGTCTACTAAGCCATTTGGCTAGTCGTATTAAACCGTGTCATGTTTGATTTACATAGCTGTGAGTTAGTCAAGGTCGTATGTATTCCATTAGTCAGCCGTTCAATAACAAACACAAACACAATATATCTGTCATCAATACTCTTGAATTCTGATCGTCCAGTTCTATTAACTACCGGAAATTATACACCTAAATACATATCATCACTCAATACTCCGAATCTAAATCAGTCCCACACCTTAAATTACTATATTTATGAATTCAATCAACCGATTTGGATTGCACAAAATCATCCATAACAACTACTAATTCAAAATTGATTCAAAAGCAACTATCAACATTAAGAACATCATCAGTGGAAGAGAGATTAAGAAACATACATGACTTTTCTTCACATATTTAGATATAGTGGTTCTTTGAAATGAGTTTATCTCTGTTGTTTTCCTGAATTATGTAGTCCTAAGGGGGCGTCATGTAACACCTCGTAAAATCGTGTCCAATAGTAGAGTGACACGTGTTGTAATTTTATTTAAGTTTATTAAAGACTAATAAGGACTAAAGGTGTCAACATGCTCAAACTGAGCCTCTGAGTGACTGTCTGATGTCAACATGCATAAATAACAGCCTCTGAGTGACTGATATGTCAACATGCTTAAATCATTAGCCTCTGAGTGACTGATATGTCAACATGCTTAAACTAGGCCTTTGAGTGACTGATATGTCAACATGCCTAAACTTGGCCTCTGAGTGACTGATATGTCAATATGTCCAGCCTCTGAGTGACATCAGAGTCAACATGCTTATAGTGAGCCTCTGAGTGATCCTTTACGAAGTCCTAACTCTCACATGTCCCATTTGTTGGACGAAAGGGATTAAATCCGTAAATATATGAAAGTTGGATGATGGAGGGGTTAAAAGTGTCAACGTGTTAATTTATACCTCCGAGTGACCTTTTAACGAACCAAGAGCTCGACAATGTCCGGGCATACTCCCGGGTACGCCAAATATTGGTTACGGAGGGCTAATTATGCTAAAAAGGTGTTTTAGAAGGTTTTAGAGGGTTTAATAAGTTGAGGGGCTAAAAGTGTCAAACTTTGAAATCTGACAAGGGGCGAGAGGCAAGGCCTGTGCCTCTCGCGGGACGCGAGAGGCCTGTGTTTGCAGAAAATTGCCTTGGCCTCCACACAAATTGCCAAAAATCATTTGATTCGAAACTATGGATTCCCAAACTGCTATGCCATATTTTAGGACACTTGTAAGCTTCTTACACCCCTTAAAACCTGGCATCACCTCCTTCAAGCTCTCCAACTATAAATAGGTGCCAAGGTCCACCATTTGAACTTGCACCTTCTTCTTTCACAACTCTATCTCCCTCCTTTGGAAGTTCCTAACTGAAAGGAGCATCCAACTTAGTCCTATTGCATTCTAGGAACCATTTGTAAGTGTTTCTTCCTCTTGCATTTTCGTTTATAGGCTTTTATAGCCAAAAGTCAAGCGTTTTACAGAAAAGGCTTTGACTTACGGTTAAGACCATTATGGTCCAGTCATTGTTCTTAACGAACATGGCTAAGTGATCGTAATAAGGTAGGTGTTAGTCTCTATAAAAGGGCACCTCCTGAAGATCACGTTTGCTAGACCAATTGACGGGTCAAAGTTAATGTATTAAAAAGTCAAAAAGGCCATTTTTTTGGAAATTTTATAAATTGATCTTATATATTATGAAACCTGTTTTGACACTTAAACAAGTTGGTAATAATTATTAGAACATGTAAGAACATGTTCGGCTCGTCATTTTCAGTTCTAGGGTCGGTTCGCAACCGAAAGTCGCGAAGTTTGACTTCTGCTTTGTCTTTCAATTCTGACCCGATTTAGATTAGTTAGCTACTGATCTAAGGTTGCATTATGATCATAATATAATGTAGCATAACCCTCTGAGGTTATATTACATGATCATAATCAGAATCTGAGTTTATACGCAAGTTCCGTAATTATGCCATTTTGACTAAAATGCATTGTTTGCATAAAATAAGGTTTAAATGATAATGAACTTGAAAATGAATTTCCTACTGATGTAATATTAAAAGTAGGATTATTTGGGATGTTAAATCAGATTACAAACTAAGTAATGAACAAATCCTTGTATTATGTCGATAAATGACGATAAAGCCCTCGTGGCCTATAAAATGGTTTAAACCATATCTTTTCAAAGTAAATATTTTACCTACTGATATGGTATACTAAATAACATATCTAAGACATGTTAATCTAACCCTAACATCAGTCTTTATTAAATATCACACAAATCGTTATTTTACGACATAAGCGTCATTTCGGCGCATAGTATGGTTTTAAACCATATATATCAACCAAGACTTGTTACCTACTGATTTTAAAACTTATTTTGAATATTTTTACATGAGGTACATGATATAAACTCAGGACCCCAAATAATTTTTATAAAACTATGTATAAAATGACCGAAACGACCTTATGAGGCATAGTTTCATTTAAACCCTCAACGGGCATATAAGTTGATATCCTACTGATATTACAACGTATTTAAAGTATAGTGGCATATAGAACTTGTCCATGACTTATCCGGTTACCCGATATCGCTGATATGCGTACGGTTAAGCATATGTAACTAGTTTACGAAAATTAACCGAAACGGGTCTAACCTTGTCATTTAAATCTCAAAATCCAGAATGTTTATAGTTTATCCATATTACACAAGTCAAAGTACTTGTTGGGATTAAACTACATTCTATCCAATCATCGTTTAATCTAGCGTTATACGTTTTGATCATGTACGCTAGTCGGTCTAAGTCTATGACTTAAATAAGACCATAAATATTTAATTGGTTAGCTTATGCCATAATCCAGACTAGAGACTTCCGGTAAATGCTATCTGCATTTAGTGCTTTTGTGTACGGCTGAGTTAATAAATCTTGCGTTTAAATGAAGACTAGCTCAGGTAAATACTCTCGACTTATTTCCCCTATACGGGCTTGGGTTATTGTAAAATATTACCGCTTGGTCGGAAATGGGATCAATTGAATGCCAGATTGTGGCTAGTAAATCCACATATTCTGTTTTAATCATTTTGTTTTAACTTAAACATCGGGGGTTAACTACCTTGTCCTGGATATACTCGGCTCATTACATTAGTTAATGGCCACGACCTTAGCGCGGGGTATAGGCATACACCCGACAAACGCTCAAATGCAATTACCCAAGACGTTGGGGATAACTCTTTCGTGAGTTCGTAAGTGGTGTGTAGTTAATCATGTCTCGGTTTTCGCACTGGGCCCTGTATGTATGGACAAACATGTGAATCTATTAACAAGGTTGCAACGTCAACTTTCCCAAGTTATAAAAAGATTTTGCGCTGATACTCACTTAAAACGTATTTTTAAAATGTATTCAAAATGAGTCAGTTGGGTGTATTTACCAGCGAAACCTGACGTATTTTCAAAAGACTAAGCTTGCAGGTACAATATAAAAATAGGCTGGAAGTGCTCGGTAGTGATAAGAGGATCTTGCAAATCCTAGATCTGCCCAAAGTCTGTTTTACGTTCTTTCTTTTGTACAATTTGTGATCCGCTTGTGGATCTTCTATTACGAACCGTATATATATTATTTTCATACTTTGAACATTTGATTTGTAATAGTAATTTAAATCCAAGATTCCGCTGTGTTGTGTTTAATTGTCTATGATGATATCAACTTACGTCACGATATTCCCCACCCGAGCCCACTGGTGTTTGATTGGCTGTGGAAAAGCCGGGGTTTGACGCGTCAATGTTTGATCCTTTTGCAATGTTTCTTTTTTAGATGGTCTCTTATCCATAATAACTTAAAACATGAAATTTCCAAAGTTATTCGACATAACTATGAAAACTAAATTGTATATAATACCTCAAAATCGTCCTTTCTTTTGGGTGCAAAGTTTTTATACTACTTAACTCTTTTCAACCGACTTCCTTCGTTTTTCTTCAAGTGAAAGAGCATCTCTTACAGCTTAAAGTTCATCACCCAATCTAGCCTGCATTTCATTCATCTTTTAAACTTTTAAGGTATCCAGGGAAAACTATGTTCAACTTTGATAGAGGTGGCAAGATGGATGCGTCAGGTAATGGGTCGAAATGAGTAATATTTTAATAAATGTTGAAACGGGCCTGGGTTGACCATAGGACATTTTCCATGTTTCTTTCAATCTTTTTTATAAATTAACAATGCACTAATTATAATCAAGATAGTTATCTAAATCTTCCAATAAAAAGATATAGGATGTTGCTTACTTGCATGCATTAAAAAAGAGTGTGGGAGACTCTCAATCCGTTTAACTATAAACTTTGCTTGACCCGTTTGAGATATCAGTTGTCATCTATTTAAGAGTCACGTTGCTTGGAATGCATTACTTAAAGTAACAACTGCTATATTTGCATCTTTGTTGTCTCCCTTTGCTAAAACCTGGACCAAATAACTTAAAACATGAAATTTCCAAAGTTATTCGACATACAAAAATATCAACTATGAAAACTAAATTGTATATAATACCTCAAAATCGTCCTTTCTTTTGGGTGCAAAGTTTTTTATACTACTTAACTCTTTTTCAACCGACTTCCTTCGTTTTTCTTCAAGTGAAAGAGCATCTCTTACAGCTTAAAGTTCATCACCCAATCTAGCCTGCATTTCATTCATCTTTTAAACTTTTAAGGTATCCTAGAAAAACTATGTTCAACTTTGATAGAGGTGGCAAGATGGATGCGTCAGGTAATGGGTCGAAATGAGTAATATTTTAATAAATGTTGAAACGGGCCTGGGTTGACCATAAGACATTTTCCATGTTTCTTTCAATCTTTTTTATAAATTAACAATGCACTAATTATAATCAAGATAGTTATCTAAATCTTCCAATAAAAAGATATAGGATGTTGCTTACTTGCATGCATTAAAAAAGAGTGTGGGAGACTCTCAATCCGTTTAACTATAAACTTTGCTTGACCCGTTTGAGATATCAGTTGTCATCTATTTAAGAGTCACGTTGCTTGGAATGCATTACTTAAAGTAACAACTGCTATATTTGCATCTTTGTTGTCTCCCTTTGCTAAAACCTGGACCAAATAACTTAAAACATGAAATTTCCAAAGTTATTCGACATACAAAAATATCAACTATGAAAACTAAATTGTATATAATACCTCAAAATCGTCCTTTCTTTTGGGTGCAAAGTTTTTATACTACTTAACTCTTTTTCAACCGACTTCCTTCGTTTTTCTTCAAGTGAAAGAGCATCTCTTACAGCTTAAAGTTCATCACCCAATCTAGCCTGCATTTCATTCATCTTTTAAACTTTTAAGGTATCCTGAGAAAACTATGTTCAACTTTGATAGAGGTGGCAAGATGGATGCGTCAGGTAATGGGTCGAAATGAGTAATATTTTAATAAATGTTGAAACGGGCCTGGGTTGACCATAAGACATTTTCCATGTTTCTTTCAATCTTTTTTATAAATTAACAATGCACTAATTATAATCAAGATAGTTATCTAAATCTTCCAATAAAAAGATATAGGATGTTGCTTACTTGCATGCATTAAAAAAGAGTGTGGGAGACTCTCAATCCGTTTAACTATAAACTTTGCTTGACCCGTTTGAGATATCAGTTGTCATCTATTTAAGAGTCACGTTGCTTGGAATGCATTACTTAAAGTAACAACTGCTATATTTGCATCTTTGTTGTCTCCCTTTGCTAAAACCTGGACCAAATAACTTAAAACATGAAATTTCCAAAGTTATTCGACATACAAAAATATCAACTATGAAAACTAAATTGTATATAATACCTCAAAATCGTCCTTTCTTTTGGGTGCAAAGTTTTTATACTACTTAACTCTTTTTCAACCGACTTCCTTCGTTTTTCTTCAAGTGAAAGAGCATCTCTTACAGCTTAAAGTTCATCACCCAATCTAGCCTGCATTTCATTCATCTTTTAAACTTTTAAGGTATCCTGAGAAAACTATGTTCAATTTTGATAGAGGTGGCAAGATGGATGCGTCAGGTAATGGGTCGAAATGAGTAATATTTTAATAAATGTTGAAACGGGCCTGGGTTGACCATAAGACATTTTCCATGTTTCTTTCAATCTTTTTTATAAATTAACAATGCACTAATTATAATCAAGATAGTTATCTAAATCTTCCAATAAAAAGATATAGGATGTTGCTTACTTGCATGCATTAAAAAAGAGTGTGGGAGACTCTCAATCCGTTTAACTATAAACTTTGCTTGACCCGTTTGAGATATCAGTTGTCATCTATTTAAGAGTCACGTTGCTTGGAATGCATTACTTAAAGTAACAACTGCTATATTTGCATCTTTGTTGTCTCCCTTTGCTAAAACCCGGACCAAATAACCCATATCAGACATAATATACTTGTATCATGCCTGCAAAAAAGAAATTTTATAATTGTTTGAGTTTTATTATTATATTTTTAAAAAATTGGATTTGCAAAGGAAGCTTATACTACTAAAAGATTTAATCTTTTAAGGTGAAGTGAATTTAAACCTGGATTGGATGGATCAAGCCAGACATGTAATTTTCTTCTACCATCTACAGTGGAAATAATATTCAACATTATTAATAGTGATTACAAATTGATGTATCTCAGATTCATATATAGAAATGTATATAGAATAATTAAGTTAAACTACACAAATGTATATAGACTAATTAAGTTAAACTATACAAATGTATATAGACTAATTAAGTTAAACTATACAAATAGTTGCATGGTTAGAAAGCATACAATACACATATTCAAGGTATAAGAATCAGTATATGATAAAGAATTAGTTGCAGGGTACTCCATTGTTAAAAAGAACTTGTTTAATTTCAAATCATTGGTAGGAATTAGAACTTCCAATGCTTGTTTACCTATTAATAGACATCTTTAATCCTTGGCATCTCTAGATTTGATGGATCTGCATAAACATAGCTTACCGGTTCAACCTTTTGCCAAACTTAACCTATCTAGATTCTAGAACCTTACTCAAATCTACAAATTATAAATAAGAACTGTCAGCAACTTTTACCACATTTGACACGTTTGAAAAGATGAAAACGACCCAAATCAACACATTTTTAAGTTAAGAGCCCAAGCCTACAAGACCATTGAACTATAATACAGCCTGTTTGAGTGAATGGGTTCGCATACTCGACACCAAACTTACTGGAATCTATTAAATTAATTATAGTAAAAGATAAGCCACTAATAATACAATAGAGATTGGGAACGGAAAAGTTCTATAGCATACAATTTTACTAAAAACAATCAGGAAAAAATGTGTGCATCAAAATTTTGGACACAACTTCTTATATGATGCTATATAGAAGTTCACTGATATAAAAACTGAGAAAAACAAGAGGTTAAATGAAGAGACCTTTAATGTTGTTAGTAATGGTACCTGTTGGTGAAAGTGGATCGTTAATCCCAGAATAATATTCCGAAGATCACTCACCATGCATGCCTTAGCCATGCAACCTGCATAGTAATCTTGGATTCGAGTAACACATGGTCGAATACTTTGTTGTCATGACACTGTTTTGTAATCTGACATCCAAAACCACAAAAGTACCGGTGAATTAATTGTAACCGTGTACATTCAAAAAAAAAAATTAGAAGTCAAACCTCTTGTCTAGCTAACTTGAGTTCGGCAAGGATGGCTTCAATTGGTAGCATATCATCATCTATTTGAGCTGCATCTCATATTTAGCGTCCGCTGTCAAAAAAAATGAAAAAAAAAATGATGAAACGACGGCAATAAACTAATTATCAAAATAGTCAACAAACATGTGATTGGCCTATTCCTTACTTCCTCAAAATCGTTCAGTAATATGAGCAAAATCAAAGAGCCTAATTATTGAACAAACATCATATAACCCAATCGACAGATTCAAGTTCATAAAATCAAATAACTCAATCTGAATATGTAGATTCAATAAATAAAAGAAAATAACAATAAACAACTATGTGTGAAAAAAATGCAGTTCGCAGGTGAATGGTCAAAAAATACTTATAATATATAATATAATAATTTGTTGGCTGGTACACACATAATCGAACCATAAACACACATATCTTGAAGAAAAACAAACAATTTTTTTACTTGTTTATTCTTTTTCTTGTATACGAACACAAATCGGAAGATCAAAAGAATGAAGCATCATAAAGAGAATTAAAACAGAGTTAGACAAAATCAATATTATATAACAGATGTGAATAAGGAAAATATAATTACATGTTTGTGAATCTTTCAAGATGTAATAGAATCAAAAAGAAAAGGATGATTGATCTTCAACGTCATCGAAGATTTGCAATCGATGGAGATCTAGAAGGAGAGCATTGGATATTGGAGCGAAGGAGGGTGGCGATGAGGATTATGCAGAGTTCTAAAGAGCGGAGGGAGAGATGAGTAGAGAATCTAGGGTTTGAGGAGGTGATGGAAAGAGAGAGAGACGTATGTGGAAGGAAAAAGAGGAGAAACCCTAATGATTGATGAAAAAGTGAGGCGTAAGTCGGGTTAAAAGGCATTCATACGGACAATTATATAGACCCATATTATAGATTCGGGTTTGCATGACCCATGCACCAAAGGGAATGTGAGCATTTGAGCGGGAAAAATAAAAATAGAGGCCCTAGATGAGGGGATATATGACCCTTAATTATAACTTTATTAGTAGGATAGACATTAAGTGATGAGTCTAAGAAAAAAAATTAAAATTTTATTTTTTATTACTAACTAGAAAACTCAATTACTATTTCTTACTCGCTAGAAAACTCAATTAACAATTAGTTATATTTATATAAGTAGTTAGAAAACACACAAACACACATATATATATAACTATTTATGTATTTACTAAAATTTAAACAAACATAACGGACGTAAATAAATGAAAATAAACAAACGTTCACGAACACAAGTGAACGTTCACGAACATAAACGAACGAACAAAAGGTGTGTTCATGTTCGTTTATTTAATTAAACGAACAAATATTTTTGTTCGTGTTCGTTTTTTATTAAATAAACAAACATAAACGAACTTCCTGCCGAACAAGTTCACGAACAGTTCTTGAAAGTTCGGTTCGTTTACAGCTCTATTCAAGATTAAATATAACAATAATAATATAAATTTAGCATTAGAGGGTTCTGGAGATAAAAATACTATAACGTTGAGGAAATAGCTAACAAAAATTATATTAAACCAGTTATATGCTTTAAGCAGATTTTTCATGGCTTAAAACTTATAATTTATGTTTTCTTTTTAGAACTTGTATACAAAACATATGTATTACAATAGTAAGTAGTTTTCGTTTATTTACTTTTTTTTTATGAAAGGGCCCCGATTTTAGTATCCTCTTTAAAATAATTTTAGCCGGCTCTGATTCAAGGAATCATATGATATTCTAAATCACTTAGAAATATACAAGTTTTGGGTTACAAAGCTTAGTTATTTTTCGTTAAATTACATACAAATAACTTATTCTATTACAACAAGAAATCTAGACATCATAACAACCACAATTAAGTAACAAACTTAAGCTTTCCCTTCAATCCTAGCCCACGTAAGACCAACACAAGCATCAACAAAATCTTCATCAATGAAATCCGTTGAGAACACTTGTAACCGGTCCGCGATATGTCTAAAAAAGCACTGTGCAATGAACAACCTCGCACACCAACGGATCCGGTTTGTAACGGGTTTCACATGCACTACCAGGTTATCTGTTTGCGGTGTCAGCGTATTCTCCACCCGGTAAAAATATTGTCGTGAACTCACCCGCGGTTGCTGACTCAGATACGTCAAATTACTCTCGAATTTCGTCGCAGGCAAATCAGTGTCGATCCCGTTATCTTGCAAATAACCCAAACTCCAAAGCAGGCCACCCAGTTTGGGCGCATCCGAATTTCTAGGCTTCCAGATGCAAATAATTCGTTTGGGTAGAATCTCAGCAACTGTCTTGTCAAATACTTTATCATCTTGATGGATTAAGTATTCCCCAAGTTGTTGCTCCAAGTATGTCTCGAATTCGGGCGGATCAGGGTGCCCGAATTCGGTTCGGATCTCAAGAATTATTATTTCGGATTTTGTTTCCGATATAAACTTTTTGACGTCATGGATCACGACGTCAATATTATACGTGGCAAGGATCCCATGACAGACTTCCTGATTTTGGTTGACCCGGATATCAAGAACTCGGGTACCGAGTACGAGTTGCTCGTAAACGGATAGAGACTGGCACTCCGCGAATGGGCGAGTAATGATCTCGACTCCGATTTGGTTGGTCCCGGAATTATGGGTTCCGGGCCAGACAATCTGGTTCAGGTGGACCTTCTCAGGATTGAGGCCCGAAATCCAGTTTTTGCGGTCGGTCGGGTGGTGATCGGAGCCCGGATAGTTGCAGCCGGAGCTCTCTTCTAGTTCTTGTAAAGTATTAATCTCCTTGTCGATCAAGTTCTGGCGTTGCACATACAATAGAGCTCCCATTTCTAATTTCTTGTTACAAAGGTTTTGAAAGATATGATTGGTTTTGTTGATTTTATATGTATGATAACATTTTTATATAATTTTAAGCCGTCTTTTACTTTGATCTATCTAATGCAAAAGCGTTGAAATTTTATTAATTAAAATTTAAAGTGATTTGGTAATGAGAAAGAATAGTTGTTTGTAGGTTTGACTTTGAATGATTGGCGAGCCGGCTCAATATCATATGTCTATACTTTATGGTGTTTTGTTTTTAAGGTTTAGTCGGTCGGCCCAATCCTGAAGTGGTCCGAGTTCTTTCATGTGGAAGTTTGTATTGTGTCCAAGTCTATTTTGCTTTCTCCGGAACATAACAATTTACAACCTTTGCTTAGACCCTCTTGACATTTCAGACACCCTTAAGAAACCTTTGAACTTTTATATCTGCATCGTTTCCAACTCGCTACACGTTACATATTTCTGTCCATTGACCGGTACGTTGTCCAGTAAAAAGACTAATTTGCCCTTTTTCCATAACAATACATGTCCTTTTTGTTTAAACTAAGTATCATATTACAACCCCACGTTTTATCAAAAATATTTTCCCTTCAAATTCGGATTCTATAATCACAAACACCATACCCATAATCACAATCATAACTACAACCTAATCACCTACATTATAAAACGAACATGAACATGAAACATCATATATAATCACCAACACGAAACCTATAAAAATGAACACTTTCACTATAAATATATATGTATTTATAGTGAAAGTGTAAAATACAATATTTCTTAAAATACGATATAAAATTACGCACATGATAAAACTCAAAACCCTAATCACGCATGTTGAAAAGCCATAACCATGCATGATTATGGTTTTTCAACATGCATGATTATGGTTTTTCAACATGCATGATTAGGGTTTTGAGTTTTATAACATGCGTAATTTCATATCGTACGCATCGTACGCTAGGGAATATCGTATGTTAACCTCCTTATATATATATATATAAACCAAAACTGTATATCATCCACATTATATAGTCGACATGAAACCTATAAAAACGAACACCAGAAACATACATATATGCCACGTTATATAGTCAAAACAAAACCTAAAAAAACACCTGAAACGTATGTATATTCGCTCAAAACATGTGTGTGCATGGTGGAGTTCCTCTACAAAGTGTGTTTTTACCACAAAGTGTAGAAAGTGATCTAGACAATTGGATGAGTGCGTCTGATGGTTGAGATCATCTTGGTCGAATATTGGTAATGTGTGTGTCTAAAATAGGTTAATTTAATTGATTGAGGGTAAATGTGTCATCTAACTTGTTTTAAATAAGGAAATAATTGTCTTACTATAACTTCCCCACATTTTTGCGAGTTTCTCTCTCTCTCTCTCTCTACCTTATCTCATCCAAAACTATCGTGTTTTAAATAAAGAAGTAACTTTAATACCATAAACCTCCACAGATCCGAACCTGGTGTGTTTTCTATTGTGTATATCAAACATTGTTGTGTTTTTATATTCTGTATTTCTAACACTGGTGTGTTTTATTTGTAAGGGGTGTGTTTAATTGTTAGAATTGATATAACACAATGTGAAGAGCCTAGAAACTGATAGTATTGTGTTTTACTGCACTTGATGTTGGATAATAGATATGTTCATAGTAATGTGTTTTATGTACATTCATAAGGCTTTTTTTTGTAACCCGATTGCATCATTAATGTGTTTTTTGTGTGTTAGAAATATGTCTTTATTGTGTTTTAGTATATGTTGATGTGTTTTCCATAGTAGTGTTGTCTTAACTGTTTTGATCTTATTGAGTATGTTTTAGTGATAAAAGAGAATGTGACGAACTAGTTACTGATAAAACATAATTTGATGAACCTGTTGCTGATAAAAACAATGTTTTAGCGATCATATTATTATAATTGATAACCATCCCTTTGAAATCAAAGAGATATTTAGTTTCCTTAAAAATCTTGTTAGTTAGTTTAGGAGATAATGCGTTACGTAATTAAATTAATTATCAAATTACCATCATGCCATTTTTGTTAAAATAACTATTTGCCACATGTTAAAAAGAGATGACTTCCTACACTTTATAGAAAAAGTTGGCTTTGTAGCTAACATTAGTTAAGAAAACTAAGAAACCCAAATAAATGAATCTCATTTTGTCACGTGTTACACATTTTTGCAGACTGTGTTACGTGCAATAACCAGAGGCTGTCACGTGTAACAGCTTTTGCAGACTTTCAGCTTTTTCTGAAAAAGTAAAAGCTGTTCGTAACACGTGGCAGCCTCTGGTTGTTACACGTAATAAAGTCTGCTAAAAGGTGTAACACGTGTAAGAAAAGGCTCATTATTTGAGAAGGTTCAAATGAGGAACTTTTTTTTTGTAAGAATAATAGAGAAAAAATTTCAACGAATAACAATGCTTCATTTTAATTGATTTAATTTTTGTATTTAATATTAATGTAAGGGTGTATTGGTAAATTTAGATAGATCATTAATTGGTATTTGGTAGTCTTCTTTTTTAATAACTAACTACATTAAATTTGTAACTTATTTTCAAAATATTTTTTAAGAAAAAAAATAATTTAAAGTGTAGGATAAATTACGAGGTGTGTAGGATGATTTACGAGCTGTGTATGATAAACTTCAATATATGTAGGATAAATTTCAAACGTATAGGATAAATTTTGATGTTTGTATGCAAAAGTTTTAGTGTGGAGGATGATATTATTTATTACTAATTAACGAGTTGACGTCAACCCGCGCGTTGAGGCGGGATATTGATTATGAATGTCTTTAGTATCACCATGTGGGATGCAAACATTCTTCATTTTATGCAAAACATTCTTTTCATTTTGCTTTATCCCCATTCTACGATACACTAAAATGTTTCACGTTAAAACACATAAAGTGAGAAATCGCCCGATGCCAAAACCCAGTGCAATTAATTAGACATTTAGGCACACCCAAATGAACAAAGGTTATTATACCTAATTGTTGACATACAAATGAAGTAAATTCAGCAATTGTATAATCTGCCTTCAAAATTCAGTACGATCCACACCACTGCATCAAACTTGGTTTGTACATTAAACATACTAAAGTGGGTAGTTACTGCACATCTTTCAATTTCGACATAGACTATTATGTACAATTCTACAAATGCCCCTAACTAATTTAAAAATACAATTTAAATAAGATCTTGATGTTACCTTTGACATCAGAAATCTACTTGGTAAGAACACATTTTAATCAAATATTGTAAAAGAAATTGTTGTACCATCACTTTTATTTGCTTGCTGAATCCCCTTTTTCCCAAACTTCATGTTTTAAGCCTCTTTGGAGCTTCTCTTCATGAGCATCTTTAGCGGGTGTCCTAAAATGATTTATTCGTTTTGTATAATCTAAAAGTGAAATTCAACTAAGAAGACACATTTTGTAACAAAAGCTTCCCGAACACCATCGGCTCCAGCCTCAACCTTGCATTCTTTTCATATTAATATATCCAAAAAAACCAAAATCAACACAGTAAACCTAAAATCCTCGCACTTCTATTAAGATCAAACCTTCAATGTAACTATTCTATTAGTCATTGTTACTATCTTGCAATTCATCTTATTGCTTTCTTGACTCCATCAATCAATCTTCTAATTATCAAACCGAAAATCATGATCTAACATCAAAATTAAATAAAAAATCACCTTTGTGACGATCACATCAGCGTTCTTCTCATCAATCGACGATTGTTTATCCAACAGAAAAGAATATTGTTCTAAAATGTAACTATTTAAGCATGTTATTCATTAAAAACCATAAAAAATAAACACTTAATAAAACACTCACCTTAAGTAATACCTAAGTAAAATGTAAATCAATTCCTTTATGCTTTCGTGTTATTATTATTATACACATGTACCTACTATAAAAATTAACACAATAATAACCATTATCTATATGAGAACTGAGAAGCACACTGTAAATATTAAAAGCAAAAGCATCTATGCGCAAACCGTGATCTTAGTTCTGATCATGTAAACGTTAGTCGGTTTTAAAATTTCAATCACAATTCTTGGAAATAACAAATAGATAAATATATATATACATTGCAGTGCCTATTTGCTACTTATCATATAAGATCCTACTGAACACCAAAATTGAATATAGCAATTACTTCCAATTCAAGAAAAATAAAATCATGTATATCTGATAAAGAGCCCACTACATACATGTAAATCATTTGTGTGTTCTGTCACATAAAATGAAATCAATTGTGATCTGAATCATTTGTTTCTTGTAATTTCATATAATCCGAGAAATCAGATTGCGTGTCTTAAATTTGATGAGTAATTGAGTATCAAAATTTTCAAGCAATCTTGATATTTAGTAATTAAACTCATGTTCTTAAATAACTAACATATTAATCCTTTAGACTCAAAGTTAATATTAATTTGTTTCTGTTCATCATTGATCAGAATTTAAAGATTTAAATATCTAACTTCCAATGCAAACGTATCATGTTTTAATAATTAATATCATATTTGACATCCATTTATGTCATCATCCAAAAACTAAACCCAGAAAACATCTTCTATAATTATTATACACGCAAATAACAAATCAGTTCATGTTATAATGACATAATATGAAGAAGAAAAAACGACAATCATGAAAAGATTATGCAAGTTCAAGAAGAAAAATAGCGATGAATACGGTATTTCGATTCAAGGAGAAAAATCGAAAATCATATGAAAACCGAGGGAACATAATTTAAAGTATTACCTTAGATGTCGATAATAACTGACGTGTTGGGTTTTGGATTTGTGGATGAAGATATTAAGAAAGCAATGTTAAAGAATCTGGTTATTTAGAATGGCGTAAGAAATATTGATAATATTTAGAATGAGTTTGAAAAAAAGGAAATGCGAACGGTGATGTTAAAGACGTTTGTCGATTTGATTGTAATTGAAGTCTGTAATGTAATTTATGCAATACGGTTTATTTATCTCATAAGTAGTTAGTTTAATATAAATGATGGCGAAACGTAATTTACCGTGGATATTGATGCACCATGGGGTTGGCTAAGGAAAAAGGAAGAAAAAAATTCAAAAAAAAAAACGCTGTGAAAAGGAATGGAACCGACGTCACTCATTTACCAATGGCCGTAACTACCACCCCGATGCATTGTATCTTGTGAAATATAATTCTTTTAGTTAATATATATAAAATATGCGCTGTGTACATATATAATTTCTAAAAAATGTGATTTTTAAATGAAAAGGTATGACCCAAGTTTGTAATTGTATAAGAGTATAATATAATTAGTCAAATATAATGATAAATGAGATGATAAAAAAACTATTTAATGTTTTACAATTATATCCTTTGTTTTTTTTCTTCTCAAGTTAATTTTCTTCTCAAATAAACCTCCCCCTATATAAGGTTCATTTAAGAAGAAAATTTAATTGAGAAAAAAAGAACAAATTATACAATTGTAAAACATTAAATAGTTTTTCATTAATCTCATTTATTATCATCTTTGACTAATGAATTAGTCATAAAGACTATCATCTTTCACACTAACTTTTTTGCCTACACATCAAAAGTTATCCTACACATTTCGAAACTTATCATACACCTGTTGAAATTTATCCTACACAACTCGTAATTTATCATATACACCTCATAATTTATCCTACACTTGAAACTATTTTATTTTATTGTTTTGAAAAAAAATATATATTTTGAAGATAAGTTACAAATTTTGATGTTCTTAGCTATTAAAGAGGAAGACTACAAATTAATGAGCTATGTAAGTTTACCATTATACCCTTATAGTAACATTAAATAGTTATATTAAATGAAATAAAATAAAACATTTTTATTGGTTGAGATTTCTTTTTTTTTTTCTTTTACAACGAATTTCTTCTCATTTATATATATATATATATATATACACAACCAAATCAGGCCACCCGTATCCTACACACATATACATGTAACAAATTACCAAGATATTTAATGGATCTAATAGTCATGATGATAAGATTAACCTAGATTATCAACCTACCTACTCAATCGCTTCACTTTCCCTTGCTTCATCATCCATGTCCTCGTTTTCCCAGATCCAGTCGAAAGTGGTGTTGTTCTAGAAACCAAGCACGACCCGGACGTGCAGCAGGAGGTTGTTCTGGGAAGCATACAACCTAAACCCAGCCACAAAACAACACTCAAATTGTTAATCTTGGGGGCGTGGTATAGTTAATCAATTAATCGTGATGCTTGGTGAAGCCATGGTGACGTTGTACATTGTACCGATCAGATCCGCATGATGTTTATACATACCTGTAACTCTATGATGTTGAAATAAATCCTGAAGAAGCATCACCGTTGATCCGTAAAGAAGAATGAGATTGTGCAGGTGCTTGTGCTTCAGCAGCCGGAGAAGATGATCGGAGAGGATGATCAGATGGATGGACGCCGGGTTTGGTTTGAGGGAAATGGTGGGCATGTACTTTGATTAGGTGGGAAAATGGGGGTCCTATTAAACAAGCTAGGGTTTGGGTTTGGTTCAATGACGAGAATTTCCATATGACTATTACAAAACTACCAGCCAACGTTGAGTTCAACTGACAGATTGTTGTAAATTGTAGAAAGTTGGAAACTACATATGTAAAGTTCCAAAGGTTTCTTAAGGGCGTCTAAAGTGTCAGGACGGTTTAACCACAAGGTTGTAAATCGACGTTTACTCTAGAAAAAATATGTCGTGCCATAGATAAAATCTTTTAACATAGATATATATATTTTTGACACGACGAAACCTAGATAAAAAAATACGACCTGGGTTTGGCTCGGTTTCACACAATGAAAGCATATATTAAATTCGTTGTGATGTAGATAAGAAATTAATTTAGAATATATTTCACACAATGAAAACGTGCGTAAAAAATAAGTTGTGACTTCGGCTTGATTTCAAATAATGAAACGTAAATAAAATATATGTCGTGAGTTCGGCTAGGTTTTCCATAATGAAACATAGATAAAAAAATACATATGAGTTAGGCTCGGTTTCACACAACGAAACATATATAAAAGTTACGTCATGAGTTTGGATCGGTTTCACATAGTGAACCATAGATAAAAGATACGTCATTTTGCGGATAAAATCATTTGGAATATATAGCGCTTTCACCATTCCAAAAATTATCTAGTTAAATAGTTAAAAAATAGTTAGATAATAAAATAAAATAAAATTTGTGTTTTAAATGATAATAGTTAAAATAACAAGGTTATGCACTAAGATATGAAATGATAAAATTCTCTTTGTTCCCACTTAGTTTTTAACTAAATTTAGTCTTAATACTATAGGTTATTACAAAATCAAAATTAATAGATAAGTTATCACTTTAAACTCATAGTACCCCTTGTTACTTTTCAGAAATCACAACCAACTGACGTTGAAATTAACTCATATATAAATAAAATTAATTAAGATGTATCACAAAAAATAAATGAATGTGTACCAAGTCCAACTTATTTGTAGGAGTAATTTTAAATTCAAAATTGTCCCAAGTAAAAATCTTTTACACAATCATTTAATTATTATTTCATAAATTTTAATAGAATGTTAATCCAACAATTGTATTTGCTGATATAACAATATATACGACTTTCACAACTAATTTTACTTTACTTATCTATATATTTTATATGATAAAGTAAACTTATATTGGAGATGTGTTATTTATTGAATATATTTATTTTTTTGTTTTCCTGCTTATTTCTCTACTTAATTTTAAATACTTATCATTTATAACAAAAAATAATCATTATATATAGATGTATTAATAAATAATAAGACTAGAACAAAAAATTAAATTCGTCCTATAATTAAAGATATTCAATATATATATATATATATATATATATATATATATATATATATATATAATATAAAGAATGTTCATTCATTTAGCTTTTTTAGTTTTGTTAGGATGAAATAAAAAAAAATATTTATTTATTCCATCCAATATAGATGTCAAACTAGAAAATGAAAATTTTATTATGATTAACTATATTGCAATCAATGAATTTTGAACTAAAAAAATATCAAAATCATGTTTGTGTTTTTTTGTTGTTGCTAAGATGTATAAATCATCTAATCTAATCTAATTTTTAATAATGATTCAAATTAATGTTCAGAAAAACTCTTTTTTAATTTTGTAATTTTTACTTATATTTTATTTTAATAATAGATATCGCTTATTGTAAATGTAGAAATAATTATTTCATGATTAATAAAAATGAATACCGGATTGATAAGTTAAATATTCAATATCGTATGTATTTTATGGTAGTTGATATTATTTCAAGTTTAAATTCATACTTCAATTATATCCAAATGTTCATTGTTATCTATAATTTAATTTTTATGATTTAAAATCCTTCTATGTACCTCCTTTAATAACAAGTTTACTGAATTTAATAATATGTTTAGATTATATAAAAAACATATAAATTTAAAAAACAAAATTTAAAAAATAATAATCTAAAAAATACTATAGATATGTATACCTTTTCATTTCACATTCTATCCTTTATTTTGTCCCATTGTAATACAGGAAATAAAAAAGGCAATTTTCTCTTGCTACATGTTTTGCCATAAAAATAAATAAAATTCAAGGACAATTGTTATCTAGAGTTGGTTTGTTTTTAACATAACTAATGTTTTCACAAGGTTTGTACATGACTTTTCTCAGAAATAAAAGTAAGGATGGATAACTGTTAATTATAGATAAAATCGGTAATCTTTCAAGTAGGACATCTGATGTTGTTTACAAAGAAGTTTTTCGATATATGTAATTCGTATTGTTTTAATAAATTTGAAATTGTAGATTTAACATTGATATGTAATTTTTAATTATAACATATAATGTATTGTAATTATTTTTTGTAAATATTTTTTTATAGTATCCTTTTTGTAACTAAAGTATACGGGTCCATAACCTAGTAAATATATAATCTTATTGAAACTGAAAGTTGTTCTGTAGATAAAAAGCGGTTACAGAATTCTAAAAAATTTATGTTAAACTTATCCATGAGATTAGGTGAAGCTTATTTATAGAATTGTTGCAATATGTAAATAAAAATATTTACAAAACTATAAACATCAATATTTTGAAATAAGAATAACATATGAATTATAGCAGAGAAATTGCAATAATATAATTTATATTAACTGTTTATATCCCTAATACCAATTTAGAATATTTTGTTATTCATTCATTGCGAAGATCTAAAATATTTTGAGTATCCGAATATAACAAATGAAAAATATACATGTTCATAATATATATTATAATGAAGAGATATTATATACATATATATATATTGATATTAGGAGAAGAGATATGATTATATTTTTTCAAACATTTATTATAATATAATAGGGATTAAGATAAGTCTCAATGATATTAAAAAATTAAATTAATTTTTTTTATAAGATTAAAGGAGTAAATGCCATGGGGCATTATTTACATTCATTTATTAGATAAAATAAAAAAGTGTGTAACATCAAAAAAGATATAGAAAATTTTTATATGTCATGATAATATATATATATATATATATATATATATATATATATGGATGAATTCGTATTTTCCCTTAAAATTTAGATTATGTTACATTTAATCTAATAAATATAATATAAAATATACCCATTTAATAAATTCATCAGGTTTATAATTTTTTATTCTTTTTTTCTACCCACAAATTCTGATCCCTGGTAATCTAGATAAAGCTTAGTGTTTTTGGTTGCCGTTGCTGAGTTTAAAATATTTTATAATCTGTATGGAAAAGAAGGAGAAAAAGAAAAAAAAAGTTATACATAATAATTAATCTACTACAAATTATATTTCATAAATAAATAAAATATTTTGATATTATATAATATTAAATACTAAAAGATTATATTAAAATAAAAATATATAAACAAATTAAGAGATTGAAGGAGAATATGACATGTGTCATTAATTAGAATCCTTTATTAAAAGTTAGATTAGATGTGCTTCTCATAAATCAATCAACATCAATTCACTTTTTTTCTTAATTTATAATTTTAAGATTTTAGTATATAATCTTATTTATCATCATAATATAATATATAACTTATGAATTAAAATTTTTGTAAGATTATATATTCATGTAACAATATTAATCAAAAGTAATATTTTTTAGAGGTCTGAAGCACCTAGATAAGAATTTATTTTAATTATTATATTTATGATTAATCGTTTTGAAATTATTTTAATTATTATAGATTTAAATAGACAAAATTGCAAAAATCAACCTTTATATTATAACTAAACTATATTTTATACCTTTCACTATGAAATTCGCTAAACACAACCTTTATGTTCATGTTTTATTCAAAAATTCAGATAAGTTACCTTACATACTTTGCGTAAAGGTTGATTTGTGCAAAAACAGTATTATTTGTTAATAATTATATATAAATATAAATATCTATATAAATATAAATATATAAATATTTATATATAATTATATATATGTATACATATATAAAAATATAAGATGTAAATTTATTTTATAAATATCCGATTTTAATATTTTTATAAAGTAAATAATAATCAGAATTTTTAAATTTATTTTATTAAATTCTGATTATTATTTACTTTATAAAAACATTAAAATCACATTTTAAATTAAATAAATTTAAATATAATTTTTTATATATCTATGTGTGTATATATAATTATTAACAAATAATAATGTTTTTGCCAAAACGATATTCTATTCTGCATATATATATATATATATATATATAATGTTTTTGCTCAAACCAACCTTTATATTATAAAAGACTCATTAAAAGGACAATAATACCATCACATGCAAAGCATGTGAGGTAACTTAACTGAGATTTTAGACAACGTTAGTTGTAAATGTTATAGAATGTAATAAAACATGAAATAAAGGTTGTGTTTGGCCAATTTTATAGTGAAATTTATGAATTGCGATTTACGTATAAAAGTTGATTTGTGCAATTTTGTTATTTAAATATGTAATTTAAATCACTATTTTTAGAAGTATGTCATAAAAATAATTTAGTTATGTAAATTTTCTACACCTTATTATAAAATTACATAATTCTATCTTTAAATCTTGTGATTATTCCTAAAATGTCCAGTTAAAGCCCAATTAATGATAGCTTTTTCTTTTAAAAAACGAGGAATGAATAAATTAGTGATGGAAACCTTCTTTGCTATTCGACTAGAAAAATGAAGGGTTAATGGATTTTATCACTCTCAACTCTTGGGTATTGGCCGGTGTCACTCTCAACTTAACACTTTCTGTGTTGTGTCACTTCACAGGTGAATATTTCTTTGTGTTTGACTTGTATTATTTGTTATATTAGGCTAATACTTTGTGAATTACTAATGATTGCAGGTGAATCTGCAAGGGGAGCCAAAAACTACCGCAAGCGGAGTGATACAGCATACAAAGTGTTAAGTTTGGAGTGGTGAGAGTCAATGTAATAGTTGGGAGTACCAACAGTCAATACCCAATAATTAGAAGTGATAAAATCCAAAAAAAAAGATAAACAAAATTCCACTTTAGTACAAATTTACTAATGTATAAATGAAATACAAAAGTTTAGAGACGTATATTTGAAGTTAAAGAGTGTCCCAATAAATGTAAGTGGGTTCTAACTTTAAACTAGGAGTTATTATGGTCTGATTCGGTCAAGTTTCACAAATTTCCTAGGCCAAATCTGTAATGCAGGCTTTTAAAAAAAAATTAAACCAAGCTAGTAGGGTTAAATGGGTTGGACCGATCAGCCAAATCAGCCAAACCAGCCAAAACGGTTTGATTTTATTTAACTTTTTTAACGTAAGTTTATTTTGATCAAATTTTTAAACTGGAGCGACCCAATTTTTAATGGAAACGTACAAGTAATAGTAAAAAATAACGTTAATGTCAGAAATTCGTTTGATATTGGGTTCATTAAAATACCGACACTTATCGAATAAGAAACAAAAAAAAGTCATGATACGACCAAAAAAATACCAATATATGTTTATATATCGAAACAATAAAAACAAATATCATTTTTGGTACTGGCGTGTTTGGTCATTATTAGACCGTTCGTTTTGTTACATGTACAACCTAAGGTTCGATTGAAACTTAACAAAGAAAAGAAAAATAAAAAGAATAGAAAAGAAAAAGAAAAGATAAAAAAATTCATAAAAGACAAAATTCATTGTAGTTAAGAAATTAATACATTATATATACAATAATAACTTAATATCTTCATTATTGACGCTATGAATCATTCGTTACATCTCCAAAATTTACTCAAATGAATAAGCCAAAGGGAATATTTATTACAAAAGTCAACTCTTGCAAATGTCATTTTAAAAGTCAACTTATGTGTTAGGTTTCGAATTAGAGTTCTAAATCAAGTTAAGATTTAAACTATTATAAGTGGAAGAGTTGAACGTTACTAGTTGCTAATTAAGAAAACTAATACGTCTATTTCATTTAACCAAGTCAATTCTAATACATGTAGACTTTACAACCGTGATATGTCATTCACCATTTTATATATACATGTATGCGTGAGTATACCTATATATGACACACAAACTACTCATAAATATATCAAAACAATGGAAAGAATTAACTTTGCATGGTTGCTTGTGATATTAGCTGCCACATTGCATGCACTGAGAGCTAATTATCACTTAGGCAGTCATATAGTTGATGGTCCGACCACCATAAAGGAAACCCGTCTCCATTTCTTCATGCACAACACCCTTTCGGGTGACAACCCTTCTTCTGTCATTGTAGCAAAAGCAAACAGTACATTGATTAAAGAAAACAACAATATTGTCCCGTTTGGGGCAGTTTACGTGTTTGATGACCCACTCACTGAGGGGCCTGACGCGGATTCAAAGATTATTGGCAATGATTGTACGCTTCAGTCAGCCGCGGGTCAGACTTGACCCTGATGTTCAATGGTGATTTAGAGTTTACGAGTGGCGAGTTTAATGGGAGTTCCATAAGTGTGGTTTCTAGGGATCCGTTGGTGGTGGTTAAGGAGATGGGGGTCGTTGGTGGTAGAGGCAAGTTCAGGATGGCAAACATCCGTCACAAAAACCGGATTTACCAAACCCGCTCCGTTTATTAACCGAACAATCAGTTAAGAATTTCGTTGCGTATTTAGTGTCCAAATTAATTTTAAACGATACATAATTAATAAGTATATTAGAATATAAAAGTTACATTTGAAAAAGTATTAAAAATAATGAAATAAAAATAAAAGGCTGAAGCCGGGTTTCGAACCCGGGTCAACCAGTTATCAGCAAAGCCTTAACACACACACGCTCAACCACTCCGCCACTTGTGTTTCTTGTTCATTATTGGAAACAATTAATACATAACATAAATCTCGAATTCAAACTAACGCGCCCAAATCGCAGTTATCGGAAATCCCGACGATTTCGCCGAGATGGGACGGTTTCTTCTGATTTAACCGAAGCATTAACTATTACATCGGTTATAACCGATGTCCAGTCCGCGACATCAGTCATAACCGACCGGAAAACTTATTGACCGACGAATCAAGACTGAAATCAGACCACACGCATCTCGATTCTTTCTTGTAAATGCACCCTCTAACCTCTGATAGCCTTTTCGCTCACAATCACACCCAATCTCGACGTAATTTCACTCGCCGGAAACTTTCTGCAACTCGCCGGAAAACCGAACCCCTTCACCTCTGTGCCTTACTCTAAAAACAGAACACCTAGAGCTCATACCGAAGCCACCCACACTCACCTCAAGCTTCCTGAAGACCCTCTGCCGCAAGATACACGTCGCCGGAATAACCTGCTGTAATCAGAAACTCGCTGGCGAAACAAGGGATCTCTGTCGGTATATCTTATACCTAATCTCTCTCATTCTTTTATTAATCTCATATGTAATTAATCACAACACACTAAAAGAACTTGATTAAATCGTCGAACCAGTCGGACATTGGTTCTGGATTAAGCTTAACGAAGAAGATGAAGTTTTCAGTAATATATATATAATTTAAATCAAGTTATATCTCGGGTTAGACACACAGTCCAGCGGTGGACTGTGTGCAAATAAACACGCATACGTCCCGAGTTCGATTCTTGTCACACGCACACTCGCCTTAATAAAAATGTTCCTTTTTAAAACTGAACCGGATTCACTCGCAAATAGATTTTAAGTTTAACAAAAACTGGAATAATAACCAAGATAGACACACAGTCCAGTGGTGGACTGTGTGCGCGTTTAAATCATACGTCGCGGGTTCGAGTCCAAACTACCGCACCGGTTCTGGCAATTATCAAACTTTTTATATAAGGACAGAAATGAATTTATCCAGTTTGTATATAAGTATAATAAAAACCAGATTATTTACCAAGTTAGACACACAGTCCAGCAGTGGACTGTGTGCCAAACTAACCTACAGGTCCCGGGTTCGAGACCTGTGGAGAGCACCGAGCGATACATTAAAATCGTTTTTAAAATAAATGATTTTCGGATTAATTCAATTAGTATATAAATATAATTAAAAACAGAAATATTTCGGGTTAGACACGTAGCTCAGTTGGTAGAGCTGCGTGCACGCGTACGGGAGGTCACCGGTTCGAGTCTCACCCAGCGCATATCACATACACGACCGAACCGGTCAACAAGTCAACGGTCAAACAAGTCAATGGTCAACAGTCAAAAATAAACATTTTTTTATTACTTTTATTTATTTATTTAAATTAAAAATACTTAAAAATAACATTTTTAAAGTTAGAAAATAGACTTAAACTCACAAAAATATATCCAATAATCCTACTAAAATTGATTAATAAAATCCGCTTATTTACCGAACCATTATGTTATTATCTAGGTTAGTTTCACTCGTGGTTAAATCAAACTTCGTGCGCATTCAACATCATCAACCGAACGCACCCAATGTGAGTGAATCTTACAACTCCCCTTTTTAATTACACATTTTGGGGTGTGTCATGTGTCACTAAAATTAACTCGTTTATTTAAACTTGTGCCATACCATATTGTGATCTAAACTTAGAATGTATATATTGTTTGTAGTTATGTATTTCATATTGTCAAGTTGTATGCAAATCATTCATTAGGCCCATCAGTTCGTAGAACAACGCGTGCCTCAAAACTCATTCATTAGGCCCATCAGTTCCTGTGGGAGACGAGTTGAGCAACGCGTGCCTCAAAACAATCTATTATTGTATGTGTGTGCATTATTTAATATTAAGTGATTTGTGAATAAGTTTACATCTATATTTACTCATATGTGGTTGTGCACTTTATTTTATAATCAATTCAATAAACTTGTTCAAATGTTTTTCATAGGATTCACTCGCCAACTTTTTGTTGATCCAAAAACCATTTTTACACATGATACAGGTGAACAGGATGAAGCAAGGAAAACATAGGAAATGCCTTAGAAGAAAATAATGAAGTCTAGAATGATGTGTAGAACATGATGTAATTATGATTGTATATTTCCCTTTAAATTGTAATAATAAATATGAAACGTTATAATAAATGTCATGAGCTTTGATGATAACCCAATCATGCCCCGATCACCTTTTCCGCTACGGGTCGTGGTGTGACAGCAAAGGGGTTTGTTTGGAGTAATGCCGTTTACCTTAATGTTACAACTGGTGATGCAATTCTTGAATGGCATGTCACCATTTTTCATCATTAAAAGGAAGATACAAGGTTGTGAAAGACAGTAGTTACTTTGTAAAGTATTCTATGTTGTCTCTGAATTGCTACCAGTAAAAGAACTTGCATGTTTTATCGATGAATGAAAAAAAAAAAAAAAAAAAAACCGTGGAGTTAGACATTTTTTTCTTGTAGAGTTTTTTTTTTTGCAATATTTTTGAAACGCGAACGAGTATTGGATGGCAGACCTACTTGTTCAACTCGTTGGATGAGTTTAATCCAACTTTAAAAAAGAAAAAATAACAAGCAATAGGAAAATTCTTATAATAATTAATAAATATATATTAATTTCCTTACGCACTTAGACAAGCTTCTTCTTAAATTCCTATTTTGCTTCATCACGTGAATGGCCAAAAAACGTTGAGAGAATTGGCCTTTCTTGCTCTTCACAGTTCAAAGTTCAAATAAGCTTTTACCCATGGGCCATTTCCTACTCTTGGTATTTTTTATTTTATTTTTTTTTAAGGCCAACAAATTTTATTGGACTTGGACTAACAGCCGTTAGACCATACCAAGAAATATCTAATACATCACAAATTCACCATAATCATAAAATTACATTCTCATTACAGAAATCTCCATATTGCACCATTGATCCCATGTCACTTGTCTTTTTGAGCGATTTTTAAATCAAAGATAGCTCAAATGTCGAATCTCCTGCTTCACGTCTTCCAAGTTTGGCTCCTTACTCTTGAAGATCATCTCATTTCTACTTCTCCATATCCCTTATGAAATTGCAATTGTTCCTGAAGGCTATCATTCTAGGGCAATTCATCCATGAGGCGATATATTCTCACACAGCCAATGCAAACTGACAACCTGTGAATTGATGTTCCAAAGATTCCTCCTAGACCCCACAAAACTTACATAAATAGGAATCCAAGACTGTGTTTCTTCAACGCAAAGCAACCATACATGGTACCTAAGCCATGTTAATACACCAAGCTAGGAAGTTAACTTTGAGAGGGGCCCAATTGTTCCATTCAGAACCCATTGTCGTGCCCATGTTACCAGCCCGTTGCATTTGTTTTCTAAGGCTGCTAACAGTGAACGAGTCGTTTGTTTCAAGACTCCAAACCCAACTATCGTCTTCGTCCCTTAGATCCAGCAGCATCAGCAATGATGTCAACGCCTCCAACTGGAATACCTCTCTTGAGTAGTAGCTGGATTCCTGCTCCAATGAAACTTCATGGTTATAACTCCGTTTGCCTTTCTCAATCAGCCTGCAACCTGCACATTCTTATCGAATTCTAGGTTAAAAAGAGAAGGAAATTTAGTACACAAAGGCTCGTCAAGAACCCATCTATCCTTCCAAAAAGCGATACTCTGACCATGACCCACATTTCCTTTAAACGCGCCTGCCAAATCAATACCTTAACCTTCCATATCTTGCGCTACCTTGCACACCTGCTTCCAAGGCCCACTAAGAGTTAACATTCACGGTATAAAATCCCAAGCTCTAGAACTGTTAATTGATAAATCTTGCTCATCTGTTATTCGCATCACAATCAAGAATATATAGGATACAAGGTTTGACTAATCTATTTTTGATAGTTATCTACATATTATTCACATAATTACAATATCATTTCCATATCGTCTAATACTCCCCCGCAGTCGAAACGGGAGGATCACGAATGTTGAGACTGGAGCGAGAATCTTCTAATAGAATCTTCGGGAGACCTTTGGTAAAGATATCTGCAATTTGGTATCTTGATGGAACATGAAGAACTCGAACTTGACCTATAGCTACTGTTAGAAAGGAAAGTCAAACCTCAGAGCTAATCCCAGCTAATCAACAGCAACCGAGAGTGGCAGCTAATCAACAGCTGGACATCCCAGCTAATCAGCAGCCGAATCAACAGCCGGACCTTATGCAATGCAATTCTTTCCTTCTTTATGTTCCTCTTGTAAAGCATTTAAATAACCTGCATTTGTAATCAAAAACTACAACACACAATTATGAATGAATAAGTCTTGTTCGGTAATCCACTCTGAAACTCTGATTTTAACATGGTATCAGAGCGGGTTATTTAGACTGCTCATCATCTACCCAAAACACAACCGAGCCACAACCGAGTCACCATGTCCGGAGACGGTAACTCGAGTAGTGATCTCACCTTACAACTAGCCAACCTTCTCAGAAATTCCCAATCAAAAAGCCCCAAAATGTCCGATAGTTTACAGATAAATCTGAAACTAAACGGCCAGAATTATCCCCTATGGACCCGAATGATTCGAGTCGCCATAGGCGGAAAATCAAAAATCTTGCTGCAACATTTAACCACAAATCCCCCAGACCAAAATCATGAAACCTACGAACAGTGGGAGCAAGATGACCTAATCGTCTTTTCATGGTTAATTCAGAATATCGAACCTGTTCTTGCGGGTAACCTCACCGAATTTCCCACAGCGAAATCGTTGTGGGATGCCTTGGTAGTTACATATAGCAGTGGACGGGACAAGCTCCAAACCTTTAATCTTCATGTCAAAGCGAATGACATCAAACAGAACAATACTTCTCTCGAAGAATTGTGGATCACCCTCCAAGGCGTATGGGGAGAAATCGACCGAATTGATCCGAATCCGATGACTTGTTCAACGGATATTCAAACATACTCCAAAATCCGAACTGAGCAAAAACTCTTCCAGTTCTTAAATGCCCTTGACCGGAAGTATGACCCTATAAAAAGGGAAATACTCCGGTCGGAACCACTTCCGACTGCAGAGGCCGCATATGCCACTGTCCGCAAGGAGGCCGCTCACCGAAACATTCTCGGAACACCTCTCAATGACGCACAGGGCATCGCAGCAGGTCTTATTGCCACAGAAATAGAAGGGGCAGGACTTGCATCGAAAGGGCTCCGACGGGTCGACGGAAGAAGAACTGGATCTGTAAGCAGAGATTACAAAACTCATCTCAAATGTGACCATTGTGGCATGACTAAGCATACCAAGGAACAATGTTTCAGACTCATCGGATATCCCGATTGGTGGTCTGACAAGAAGGGCACAAAGGCCACTGCTCACGAGAAAGGAAAATCACCCAGCACCGGCAACCGAGAGGTTCCAGGAGATGGAAGCCGGAGTAGGGTGGGTTTCGGCGGAATGGCCGACGCAACAGGCGAAGGAGACGAAGGGTTAGGTAAAGGCGGAGAAGAAGAAGGAGAAAGGAATGGGTTTGGGGCGGATAAACCGTGGGTGTATAACCAAAATGTGAATATGTCACATTTGGTCCCTGAAAATAATGGGAATGCTAATATGGCCCAAAAACATCATGAAAAACAAAAACGATGGATATTCGATTGTGGCGCAACCGACACAATGACTTATGAGTCATCGGATATTATTTCAACAACTAAACCAGAAAAAACACATATTCAAACGGTGAACGGAGGGATAATGGATGTAAAATCGGGAGGGACTATTGAGATTTCACCACAATAAAAATCTCTAATTGTCTTTATGTTCCCTCATTGTCACATAAACTGCTTTCCATTAGCCACGTCACTAAAGAACTCAACTGTATTGTCCTAATGTACCCTACGTTTTGTATTTTACAGGATATCAGGACGGGAGCGATCATTGGGCGTGGCACTGAAAGTCAAGGGTTATATTATGTGGACGAAGTAACTCAAAATGGTGCTGTGATGTTAACCCATGGTACATCGGAACGAGAAGCATGGCTATGGCACCGGAGATTAGGTCATCCCTCTACAAGTTATTTACATATTTTATTTCCAAAACTATTTCCAGTTAATTCTATGTCACATTGTGAAACATGCACTTTAGCAAAAAGCCACAGGAAAACTTTTAAACCCAATAATACTAAGGTTGCTTTGCCATTTTCATTAATCCATTCTGATGTATGGGGTCCTGCCCCTGTTCTTGGGGGGCAAAACCTTCGTTACTTTGTGATGTTCGTTGATGATTGTACCCGAATGACCTGGGTTTATTTTTTAAAAAACAAATCCGAAGTCTTTGAAAAATTCACTATGTTTTACGCCATGATCCAAACCCAATTCCAAACAAACATCCAAATTTTCTGATCAGATAATGGAGGTGAATTTGTTAATACCTCCTTTAAATTGTTTTTCCAAAACAAGGGAATAATCCACCAAACTACATGTCCAAACACTCCAGAACAAAACGGTGTCGCCGAAAGGAAAAATCGCATTTTGCTGGAAATGACACGAGCCCTCCTAATTGAATCCCAGGTCCTGAAACATTTTTGGCCTGAAGCCCTTGCTACCGCTACCTATCTTCTCAACCGACTCCCAACAAAAATCCTCAAACTTAACACCCCATTACACACCCTTTCAAAATTTTTCAAACTACCGTCAGTCCTTATCCTTCAACCACGAATCTTTGGATGTACCGCTTTTGTTCACATACCTAAATCAGATCGAACCAAACTTGATCCTTGTGCTGAAAAATGTGTCTTTGTTGGGTATGGAATGAATCAAAAAGGATACAGATGTTATAACCCAAAGACACGTCATATGTTCACCACAATAAACTGTGACTTTCTTGAAACCGAGTATTACTACAATTCCCAACTCAGTGGTCAGGGGGAGAAGGAATGTTTAGACACACTAAGTTGGTTGAAATATGTTCCCTATGTACCAACTACAGAGTCACCAGAGTTCAATTTCAGTGCCACTGAAGGCCCTAATGTTCCTCCTAACCTGGTATCCGAGGTAAGTAATACTCACCCTATTCAGTCTGGTGATACTTTTGGAGTTTCTAATGACTCCGAAGATACTAATACTTCTAACCATGCAACTGCCACAGAACAAGCTGAGAATTTACAGGCAGATGAACCCATACAAGAAGAATCACCATCAAGATATGTGTTACCCCCTAGAACAAACAGAGGGGTTCCTCCGAAACGGTATTCTCCTGGAAAAGAGCCAAGAAGGTCTAGTTATCCTATAGTTAATGTAGCTAATGGAAATCTCACTAAGGAAGCCAAAGCGTTTATCTCATCCGTTTATTCTGAAGAAACTCCTACAAACGTGGATCAAGCTTTAAAGTCTAAACATTGGAAGGAAGCAATGAAAACAGAAATGGAAGCCTTAATCAAGAACAATACTTGGGAAAAGTGTACTCTTCCGTTGGGAAAGAAATCCGTGGGGTGTCGTTGGGTCTATACGGTTAAGTATAAACCAGACGGTACAATTGAGAGATATAAAGCCCGACTGGTAGCAAAAGGGTATACCCAGACACATGGGATTGATTACGCTGAAACGTTCTCCCCAGTTGCAAAAATGAACACAATTAGGGTTCTTTTTTCGATAGCCGCAAATGAAGGGTGGCCACTTCAACAGTTTGATGTAAAAAATGCATTCCTACACGGGGATCTAGAGGAAGAGGTATTTATGGATGCTCCTCCAGGATTCACAAAAGATTTCAAATCCGGAGAAGTTTGCCGTCTGAAGAAATCTCTGTATGGTTTGAAGCAATCTCCCCGAGCTTGGTTTGGCAGATTTACTGTAGCTAGGAAAAAAATTCGATACAAACAAAGTAATGCCGATCATACTTTGTTTCTCAAAAGAAGAGGAAAATTCGTAACCTGCCTAATTATCTATGTAGATGATATGATCATTACAGGGAACGATAAAGAAGAAATGGGAAAACTAAAAGAAAACTTGTTTACCGAATTTGAAATGAAAGATTTAGGCAGGCTGAAGTATTTCCTCGGAATTGAAGTGCTAAGGTCAAAACAAGGAATTTTCATTAGTCAGAAGAAGTATGTCTTAGACTTGTTGGCAGAGATTGGAATGATAGATTGCAAACCAGCAGACACTCCTATGAGTGTAAACCAAAAGCTCTATATGGAGGAAGGAGCAAAATTAGCAAATAAAGAAAGATATCAACGGCTGGTGGGAAAACTAATATATCTCTCACATACTCGCCCAGACATTGCATATGCTGTAGGGTTGGTAAGTCAATTCATGCACCAACCTCAAGAGTCCCATATGGAAGCAGTTTGGAGAATTATTAGATATCTCAAAGGAACAGTGGGTCATGGAGTCTTGTTTCAATCACATGGACACCTAAATGTTCAAATCTATACTGATGCAGACTGGGCAGGAGATAAGGGAAGCCGGAGGTCAACAGCAGGCTACTTCGCTCTAGTTGGTGGGAATCTTGTCACTTGGAGAAGTAAAAAACAAAAGGTGGTTGCTCTCTCAAGTGCAGAGGCTGAATTTAGAGGTATAGCTCGAGGTCTAACAGAAGCCATGTGGATGCGAAGACTCTTAGCTGAGATTGGCTTTCCTTCAAGAGAAACGAGCAAGATTATGTGTGATAATAAAGCTGCAATTCAGATTTCAGAAAATCCAGTACAACATGATCGAACTAAACACGTAGAAGTTGATAGGAACTTCATCAAAGAAAAATTAGAAGATGGTACAATTGAACTACCGTTTGTTCGATCAAAAAATCAGTTAGCAGACATACTAACAAAGGCTGTCAGTGGGAGAGTCTTAGGCGAATGCTTAGACAAGTTGTGTATTGGAAACCCCACTACTCAACTTGAGGGGGAGTGTTAGAAAGGAAAGTCAAACCTCAGAGCTAATCCCAGCTAATCAACAGCAACCGAGAGTGGCAGCTAATCAACAGCTGGACATCCCAGCTAATCAGCAGCCGAATCAACAGCCGGACCTTATGCAATGCAATTCTTTCCTTCTTTATGTTCCTCTTGTAAAGCATTTAAATAACCTGCATTTGTAATCAAAAACTACAAACACACAATTATGAATGAATAAGTCTTGTTCGGTAATCCACTCTGAAACTCTGATTTTAACAGCTACTTTCTCGAGGACGAAATGAATATCCATTTCGATGTGTTTAGTATGTTGATGCTGAACCGGATTGCCGGTGAGATACATCGTACTAACATTGTCACAATATACCAAAGTAGCATGTGTAGGTGAGTGATGTAGTTCAAGTAGAACGTTGCGCAGCCATCAAACTTCCGAGACGACGTTTGCCACTCCACGATACTCCGCCTCGGCACTTGAGCGCGACAAAGTCGGTTGGCATTTCGAGGACCAAGAGAGTAGGTTATCTCCCATGTAAACACAATAACCGGAGGTTGAGTGACGCGTGTCCAGACATCCACCCCAGTCGGCGTTGGTATAAGCTACCAAAGAGGTATTGTTGGACTTTTGAAGGTGCAAGCCAAAATGTATCGTCCCTTTAATATACCGTAGAATTCTTTCTAATGCATGGATGGGCAAAGAGGTTGGAGCAAGCGTATGTAGACAAAACTACTGCACCGCATAGGCGATGTCGGGTCTCGTGAAGGTCAAGTATTGTAAAGCACCCGCGAGGCTGCGGTACTCGGTAAAATTAACCAATGGTGTATCGGATCTGCTACTTAGTTTTTGTTGGGTGTCAACCGGAGTAGCCACAGGGTTGCAATCTGCGAGACCCGCTCTCTCTAGAATTTCCATTGCATACTTAGATTGTGAGAGAAATAGGGAATGTGGAGTTTGCTTGACTAAGATGCCAAGCAAATAGCTAATGGGACCAAGATCCTTCATGGCGAATTCATGGGAAAGAAGAGCCATGAAACGGTTACGTAAAGCATCCGATAAGGTAACCAAGAGTATGTCGTCCACATACAGAAGAATAAAAGCAGTGTAGTTACCTTCTTTGGAAATAAACTATGAGTGATCGCATTGGCTATGTCGAAACCCCCTCTTAGAGACATAGTCGGCGAACCGTTGGTACCACGCTCTTGGCGCTTGCTTGAGACCGTAAAGTGACTTCTTCAATAAGCAAACATGATCCGGAAAGCAAGAATCCCAAAAACCCATAGGCTGATGCATAAACACCGTTTCGTCAAGATTGCCATGAAGAAAGCATTCTTGACGTCAAGTTGATGTATTGGCCAGGATTTGGACAATGCTAAGGAAAGCACCATCCGAATGGTAGCCAGTTTAACAACCGGGCTAAAGGCTCCTCCACAATCTACCCCAATTTGTTGAGAACAACCATCACAAACGAGGCGTGCCTTATATCGTTCTAGTGTCTCACGCGCCCGCTTTTTATGATGAAAAATCCACATACTTCTCACTATGTTCATATCTGGACGTTTTGGTACTAAATCCCACGTTTTGTCATCAATAAGGACTCGAAACTCCTCTATCAAGGCATTTTTTTCAGTCGAATTGGAAAATGGCTTCAATGGGGGATTTGGGAATAGGTGAGATATGATTGGTGGTAGAGGTAGGAGTGTGAAGGTTGAATTGTTGTTTCGGTTTGTATATACCGGACATAGAACTGGTGCTGGCCGTTCAAGATGGTTGAACGGTTTGATGAGTGGATGGGGGGAACATCGAGGGAACAGAGGAGTTAGATAATGGCGGAGGAGTCGGGTGGTGTGTAGGCAGTGTAGGCTATGACGTGGTGGAAGGTTGTGTAAAGATGGGAGTTTGGGATTAGGCGATAGGGGATGGTGAAAGAGAGGAGGGAGTGCTGGTAGGTGGGGACGGAAAGAGGGTAGGAGAAGGTGAGTGTATGTGGCCATGCATGGTAGCTGGTGACAGTGGCGGATCTAGCCAGAGTGCCAAGGGGTAACGTTTTAAAAGAAAGGGGTAACGAAATCGAAAAAACGTCAATTTTTTCTAAAATTTACACTACCGCCGGAGCGCCAAGGGGTAGCGGAGGCTACCCCTTATTACTATGTACATCTGCCCCTGGTTGGTTATGTGGGGCTGTGGATGTGGAGGGTGAATTAGAATGGGAGGTAGTAGTATGCCATAGGTAGGGATTATTGGCATTGGTTAAGAAATCATAAGTAAAAGGATTGGGGGTGGGGTTAGCAAAGGGAAAGATTGCTTCGTCAAAGACAACATCTCGAGAGATAATGAATTGTTTTGTTTTTAGATTGTAACGTTTGTATCCCCGATGGTTAGAAGGGTAACCAAGGAAGACACATGGGGTGGACCGATCGGCTAGTTTGTGGATGGAGCTGGGCGGTAAGAGAGGGTAACATAAATAACCAAAGACCCGTAGGTGATCATATGTAGGAACACGATTGTAAAGGGAAAGGTTTGGGTGGAGTTGCTTAGTAGTTTAGAGGGCAAGATGTTGAGCAAATAGGTGGCATGCTCGAGGGCATGATGCCAAAAATTGTGAGGAACAGATGAATGCGACAAGATGGTGTGCATTATGTTGTTAATGGAGCGTATTTTGCGCTCATCTTTACCGTTTTGTGAAGATGTGTACGGACATGAAAAACGAAATGTCATGCCATGTGATTTGCAAAATTCATGAAAAGAATTGTTATTGTATTCACGCCCATTGTCACATTGAAAACATTTAATCGTTGTGTGAAATTGGGTGTTAATGAGTGTTTGAAATTCCATAAACTTTGCAAACACTTAGATTTGTTTGTAATGGCATATGTCCATAAAAGTTGGTACGATCATCTAAGAAAAACACGTAATAGCGGTATCCGTTAGCGGATAGGACTGGCGACGTCCAAACATCGCTACGGACTATGTCAAAAGGTAAAAATGTGCCATTATTGGAATCATGAAACGGGAACTTAATTTGTTTACAAAACACACAAGCTTGACTAGTACTAGAAGTTTGAACATTATTTGAACTAGAATGCAAAGAAGGTTTCAAAGAACTTAAAACATTTATTTCGGGGTGCCCAAGACGATGGTGCCAAGTATCTTCAGACACGGCCAAAAAAGTAGAAACTGATGCAGGAGAGACTTGAACTTGGGGTCTTGAAGGTAGAGTGAGCGGGTAGAGTTCGTCGGTACTGTCACATCGGAGGATGGGCGTCTGGGTTTGGAGATCATTCACATCAAAACCAAAAGGGTCGAATTCGATCGAAACATTGTTATCGGTGGTAAAGCTACGAACCAAAATCAGGTTTTTAACTAGATTAGGTGCATAAAGAATGTTGTTTTGTTTGAAATTTGGAAAAGGGTGTGGTAAGGTATGATTTCCAATAGCATAGACTGGAATTTTATTGCCATCACCAACGATAATGTTTCGGGTATAAACCATATTAAAACAAGAAATGAGATTATTATAGTTGTTTGTCATAATACCTGTCACGCCAATGTCCATGTACCAATTGTTTCTGGAGGATGAAGTGAGAGAGTTTAAAAGCCTGATCCAACTCAGTTGGAGTGTAAGTCGCTTCTGCAGTGGTATAAGCCTATTGAGGCCATGGGCCTAAAATGCCTTGTTGTGGGCCGGTAGAAACGGGCCTGTTGGATGGCGCAGTGGGATACAGGCAAGGCGGAATGGGCCAAGGGTAATGCATTTGGTTGGGCCACTGTTGAGAACGGCCTGGCGCACCGGAGAATTGGGCTGACCATTGGGGAGCGGCCCACGACCCATTCTGTGGAGCCTGCTGAGTTACGGACCAGGTTGGAGACGAGCCATGACCACGACCACTCCGATTGTTCGTGGTTTGAGGACTGGGTTGAGGCGAGGTTTGGACAGGATGGGTGGTTTGACGATGAGATGTATGAAGAGTAGTGTCGTTTGAAACCCGGTTGGCCTTGGTAGTTTCTTCAAGGCACAACTGAAAGCTTGCTTCGTTAAAGGTAGGAAGGGGTTTGGTATTCCGAAGTATGGTGGCACTCCCACCATATGCTTCGTTGAGACCAAAGAGAAATTGGACCACCAGGCGGTGTTCAGTAACGAGTGCGCCAACATTTACCAGTTGATCTGACAGCATTTTCACTTCTTGACAATAGGCAGATATAGTAGGAAAGGTGTCAAGTTTAATGTTGGCGAATTTCCGTTCCAACAAAATTGCACGAGTGGTCTGATTGTCATGGAAGACCCTTTTCAACGCCGTCCATGCGTAGTTGGCAGTGGAGTCAGGACTATGGTGCACATGAGATCGTTTGAGATGGTGCCATAAATCCATTAAATAACTACCGCTCAGAAGTGGTTTGCTTCTCCTTGTCCTTGTCTTTGTCTTTATCATTTGCAACGGACTCCTCTTTTCGAGGTAGGAGATGATCGAGCACTTGATAGGCCCGACAATGGATCTTAAATAGTTCCGCCCAATGCGCGTATTGACTGGTTTCCATTTCAAGGGTGACTGGAATAAAGGTTTTGATGTTTGATACGGTATAGGCTGGGTATAGTTTAGGATCCATGGAGATAGGGAGTGAAGAACGAAGAAGAAGCTGAGAGGTGTGGTCGGCGGCTAGGGTTAGAGACCGTCAAAAAAAGGGAAGAAGAGAGGTGACAGGATCAGTAAGAACTTTTAAGAGATTAGGTCTGATACCATGCTAATTGATAAATCTTAGTTATTCCCATCACAATCAAGAATATATAGGATACAAGGTTTGACTAATCTACTTTTGATAGTTAACTACATAATATTCGCATAATTACAATATCATTTCCATATTGTCTAACTAGAACTATTATGCAAACTCCATATAACCCTCCATAGGCTTTCCTTGTCCGTTTTGAACCGCTACCACCACCTTGCTAAGTTTTCTTCCTTTAGCGACCCAATGCCAACCTTCCAGATTCCTTTGAGACAGTCACATTTTTCCACCCGACCCAATTTATCTTATCATGCTCCGGGGTTGAGCCCCTGAGGAAATCCTTGCGAATCTTTTCTAGGAGATTGATAACCTACATCGGTGCCTTGTATATAGAGAAAAAGTAACTACTCTTGATATTATTAGCCTAGTTTAAACAATATTTTGACGGCTGGAACTCGAGATCGGCGAAAGGAATTTTTTTCCTTTTGTGATTACTAGAACAACAAAACTTTATTGAGTAATCTGTTTTCGTAAGTTTTTATTTTGTTTCTCATTTGGATTAATTAATTTAGTCATTTTATCCGGCTACAACCGTATAGTTTTAACATCGGGGTAGAGTTTCTTTAATTTGGTTCATAAACTTATGTAAACGAGCAGGTTAGATTCGATTATTTTAGTGGTGTGTCTGTTTGATTCTTGTTTTTACTACAGATTAATCCGAAAATATGTTAGATTGTTAGTAAACTTGATCAACTTATTAATTTTTCTAATAACGTTCAATCAATTTTTAGAACCTTAATCAAGTTTTAATTTTTTATACTAGAAACAAAATAATATTTTAAGTTTGTCTATGAACCCAAACTATTATGGAATCATATGATATAATTAAACATTCCGAACGATGTGTGTGTCTGATTATAATTGATATTTCTCTCACACAACCCGCACACTAAGATCCGAACGGCGTGAGCTTAGAGTAGCGGGTTGGCTCTAATCAACGAACTGCACTTGGTTAGACATTAGAGGGGGTCGATGTCCGAACTGCGTGACATCTAGTGTTGATACAAACTATTGTTTAAAAAGGATCATTGCACCATGATCGTTAATGATCGTAAGGAGACCTAAATCAAGAGATTTTCTTGGTGTTGAAATTAGATTTAACATCTGAATTTTCTAATCACTTTAATTAGCGTTTTCAATCCTACAAAAATTAAAAATAAAGAACATTATTTTACATTCTAGTTTAAACTAACACCCTGATTAATAACCAATCCTGATTAATAAAAGGTGTGCATATTCACATACTTTGATGCCTATTTACACACCAAGTGGGACGCTTATATACGTCATGTACAGGTATGTACGTGGTGTATAGTCATCTTTTTCAATTTCCTAGAGAATCTCTTATTGTGTCCTATCATGCTCCTAAGCGTCGCGTAGATTTATACGCGACGTATAGATTTATACGCGGCGTATATAAAAAGACCATTTTACACCTGATTAGGGCCTATACACAACCAAAACCAAGGTAAAATGGTCATTTTTACCCTTTGTACATGCCACGTATATGCCTATATGGGCCGTATATAAAGGTTTTTTTACGTTTCTATACAATATTTATCGTTTTAGAAAAGTTCTATAATTTATACTCTAAAAAAACATTATTAAGCATCGTATCGTATAATATAAGTCTCCTGTAGGTCTCATATGGCCTTATAGATGTAGTATCGTATCATATAGTGTAGTATAAGTCTCGTATAGGCCTATAGGTGTAGTATAGTATCATATCTTATCGTATCGTATAGTTTGGTATCGTATCGTATCGTATAGGTGGTAGTATAGGTCTCGTATATGCTTATAGGTATATTATAGTATAGTATAGTATACTATAGCATTGTATCGCATTGTATAGTTGTAGTATAGGTCCCGTATAGGCCTATAGGTGTAGTAAAGTATGATATCTATCGTATTGTATATTCTAGTATAATGTAGTATTGTATCGTATAGTATAGGTGTACTATAGGGCACGTATATGCCTATAGGTATTAGTATCGTATAGTTATAATATAGGTCCCGAATACGCTTATAGGTGTAGCATAGTATTATATCCTATCGTATATTATCGTATAGTGTATAGTATGGTACGATACAGTACGGTATACTATAGGATAGCATCGTATCATATAGTTACAGTATAGGTCCCGTATAGGCCTATAGGTGTAGTATAGTATAATATCCTATCGTATCGTATATTATCGTATAGTGTATTCAAAATGAGTCAGTTGGGTGTATTTACCAGCGAAACCTGACGTATTTTCAAAAGACTAAGCTTGCAGGTACAATATAAAAATAGGCTGGAAGTGCTCGGTAGTGATAAGAGGATCTTGCAAATCCTAGATCTGCCCAAAGTCTGTTTTACGTTCTTTCTTTTGTACAATTTGTGATCCGCTTGTGGATCTTCTATTACGAACCGTATTTTCATACTTTGAACATTTGGTTTGTAATAGTAATTTAAATCCAAGATTCCGCTGTGTTGTGTTTAATTGTCTATGATGATATCAACTTACGTCACGATATTCCCCACCCGGGCCCACTGGTGTTTGATTGGCTGTGGAAAAGCCGGGGTTTGACGCGTCAATGTTTGATCCTTTTGCAATGTTTCTTTTTTAGATGGTCTCTTATCCTATAATAACTTAAAACATGAAATTTCCAAAGTTATTCGACATAACTATGAAAACTAAATTGTATATAATACCTCAAAATCGTCCTTTCTTTTGGGTGCAAAGTTTTTATACTACTTAACTCTTTTCAACCGACTTCCTTCGTTTTTCTTCAAGTGAAAGAGCATCTCTTACAGCTTAAAGTTCATCACCCAATCTAGCCTGCATTTCATTCATCTTTTAAACTTTTAAGGTATCCTGAGAAAACTATGTTCAATTTTGATAGAGGTGGCAAGATGGATGCGTCAGGTAATGGATCGAAATGAGTAATATTTTAATAAATGTTGAAACGGGCCTGGGTTGACCATAAGACATTTTCCATGTTTCTTTCAATCTTTTTTATAAATTAACAATGCACTAATTATAATCAAGATAGTTATCTAAATCTTCCAATAAAAAGATATAGGATGTTGCTTACTTGCATGCATTAAAAAAGAGTGTGGGAGACTCTCAATCCGTTTAACTATAAACTTTGCTTGACCCGTTTGAGATATCAGTTGTCATCTATTTAAGAGTCACGTTGCTTGGAATGCATTACTTAAAGTAACAACTGCTATATTTGCATCTTTGTTGTCTCCCTTTGCTAAAACCTGGACCAAATAACCCATATCAGACATAATATATTTGTATCATGCCTGCAAAAAAGAAATTTTATAATTGTTTGAGTTTTATTATTATATTTTTAAAAAATTGGATTTGCTAAGGAAGCTTATACTACTAAAAGATTTAATCTTTTAAGGTGAAGTGAATTTAAACCTGGATCTGATGGATCAAGCCAGACATGTAATTTTCTTCTACCATCTACAGTGGAAATAATATTCAACATTATTAATAGTGATTACAAATTGATGTATCTCAGATTCATATATAGAAATGTATATAGAATAATTAAGTTAAACTATACAAATGTATATAGACTAATTAAGTTAAACTATACAAATGTATATAGACTAATTAAGTTAAACTATACAAATAGTTGCATGGTTAGAAAGCATACAATACACATATTCAAGGTATAAGAATCAGTATATGATAAAGAATTAGTTGCAGGGTACTCCATTGTTAAAAAGAACTTGTTTAATTTCAAATCATTGGTAGGAATTAGAACTTCCAATGCTTGTTTACCTATTAATAGACATCTTTAATCCTTGGCATCTCTAGATTTGATGGATCTGCATAAACATAGCTTACCGGTTCAACCTTTTGCCAAACTTAACCTATCTAGATTCTAGAACCTTACTCAAATCTACAAATTATAAATAAGAACTGTCAGCAACTTTTACCACATTTGACACGTTTGAAAAGATGAAAACGACCCAAATCAACACATTTTTAAGTTAAGAGCCCAAGCCTACAAGACCATTGAACTATAATACAGCCTGTTTGAGTGAATGGGTTCGCATACTCGACACCAAACTTACTGGAATCTATTAAATTAATTATAGTAAAAGATAAGCCACTAATAATACAATAGAGATTGGGAACGGAAAAGTTCTATAGCATACAATTTTACTAAAAACAATCAGGAAAAAATGTGTGCATCAAAATTTTGGACACAACTTCTTATATGATGCTATATAGAAGTTCACTGATATAAAAACTGAGAAAAACAAGAGGTTAAATGAAGAGACCTTTAATGTTGTTAGTAATGGTACCTGTTGGTGAAAGTGGATCGTTAATCCCAGAATAATATTCCGAAGATCACTCACCATGCATGCCTTAGCCATGCAACCTGCATAGTAATCTTGGATTCGAGTAACACATGGTCGAATACTTTGTTGTCATGACACTGTTTTGTAATCTGACATCCAAAACCACAAAAGTACCGGTGAATTAATTGTAACCGTGTACATTCAAAAAAAAAATTAGAAGTCAAACCTCTTGTCTAGCTAACTTGAGTTCGGCAAGGATGGCTTCAATTGGTAGCATATCATCATCTATTTGAGCTGCATCTCATATTTAGCGTCCGCTGTCAAAAAAAATGAAAAAAAAAATGATGAAACGACGGCAATAAACTAATTATCAAAATAGTCAACAAACATGTGATTGGCCTATTCCTTACTTCCTCAAAATCGTTCAGTAATATGAGCAAAATCAAAGAGCCTAATTATTGAACAAACATCATATAACCCAATCGACAGATTCAAGTTCATAAAATCAAATAACTCAATCTGAATATGTAGATTCAATAAATAAAAGAAAATAACAATAAACAACTATGTGTGAAAAAAATGCAGTTCGCAGGTGAATGGTCAAAAAATACTTATAATATATAATATAATAATTTGTTGGCTGGTACACACATAATCGAACCATAAACACACATATCTTGAAGAAAAACAAACAATTTTTTTACTTGTTTATTCTTTTTCTTGTATACGAACACAAATCGGAAGATCAAAAGAATGAAGCATCATAAAGAGAATTAAAACAGAGTTAGACAAAATCAATATTATATAACAGATGTGAATAAGGAAAATATAATTACATGTTTGTGAATCTTTCAAGATGTAATAGAATCAAAAAGAAAAGGATGATTGATCTTCAACGTCATCGAAGATTTGCAATCGATGGAGATCTAGAAGGAGAGCATTGGATATTGGAGCGAAAGAGGGTGGCGATGAGGATTATGCAGAGTTCTAAAGAGCGGAGGGAGAGATGAGTAGAGAATGTAGGGTTTGAGGAGGTGATGGAAAGAGAGAGAGACGTATGTGGAAGGAAAAAGAGGAGAAACCCTAATGATTGATGAAAAAGTGAGGCGTAAGTCGGGTTAAAAGGTATTCATACGGACAATTATATAGACCCATATTATAGATTCGGGTTTGCATGACCCATGCACCAAAGGGAATGTGAGCATTTGAGCGGGAAAAATAAAAATAGAGGCCCTAGATGAGGGGATATATGACCCTTAATTATAACTTTATTAGTAGGATAGACATTAAGTGATGAGTCTAAGAAAAAAAATTAAAATTTTATTTTTTATTACTAACTAGAAAACTCAATTACTATTTCTTACTCGCTAGAAAACTCAATTAACAATTAGTTATATTTATATAAGTAGTTAGAAAACACACACACACATATATATATAACTATTTATGTATTTACTAAAATTTAAACAAACATAACGGACGTAAATAAATGAAAATAAACAAACGTTCACGAACACAAGTGAACGTTCACGAACATAAACGAACGAACAAAAGGTGTGTTCATGTTCGTTTATTTAATTAAACGAACAAATATTTTTGTTCGTGTTCGTTTTTTATTAAATAAACAAACATAAACGAACTTCCTGCCGAACAAGTTCACGAACAGTTCTTGAAAGTTCGGTTCGTTTACAGCTCTATTCTAGATTATATATAACAATAATAATATAAATTTAGCATTAGAGGGTTCTGGAGATAAAAATACTATAACGTTGAGGAAATAGCTAAAAAAAATTATATTAAACCAGTTATATGCTTTAAGCAGATTTTTCATGGCTTAAAACTTATAATTTATGTTTTCTTTTTAGAACTTGTATACAAATTACAATAGTAAGTAGTTTTCGTTTATTTACTTTTTTTTATGAAAGGGCCCCGATTTTAGTATCCTCTTTAAAATAATTTTAGCCGGCTCTTATTCCCTTGAATCATATGATATTCTAAATCACTTAGAAATATACAAGTTTTGGGTTACAAAGCTTAGTTATTTTTCGTTAAATTACATACAAATAACTTATTCTATTACAACAAGAAATCTAGACATCATAACAACCACAATTAAGTAACAAACTTAAGCTTTCCCTTCAATCCTAGCCCACGTAAGACCAACACAAGCATCAACAAAATCTTCATCAATGAAATCCGTTGAGAACACTTGTAACCGGTCCGCAAAATGTCTAAAAAAGCACTGTGCAATGAACAACCTCGCACACCAACGGATCCGGTTTGTAACGGGTTTCACATGCACTACCAGGTTATCTGTTTGCGGTGTCAGCGTATTCTCCACCCGGTAAAAATATTGTCGTGAACTCACCCGCGGTTGCTGACTCAGATACGTCAAATTACTCTCGAATTTCGTCGCAGGCAAATCAGTGTCGATCCCGTTATCTTGCAAATAACCCGAACTCCAAAGCAGGCCACCCAGTTTGGGCGCATCCGAATTTCTAGGCTTCCAGATGCAGATAATTCGTTTGGGTAGAATCTCAGCAACTGTCTTGTCAAATACTTTATCATCTTGATGGATTAAGTATTCCCCAAGTTGTTGCTCCAAGTATGTCTCGAATTCGGGCGGATCAGGGTGCCCGAATTCGGTTCGGATCTCAAGAATTATTATTTCGGATTTTGTTTCCGATATAAACTTTTTGACGTCATGGATCACGACTTCAATATTATACGTGGCAAGGATCCCATGACAGACTTCCCGATTTTGGTTGACCCGGATATCAAGAACTCGGGTACCGAGTACGAGTTGCTCGTAAACGGATAGAGACTGGCACTCCGCGAATGGGCGAGTAATGATCTCGACTCCGATTTGGTTGGTCCCGGAATTATGGGTTCCGGGCCAGACAATCTGGTTCAGGTGGACCTTCTCAGGATTGAGGCCCGAAATCCAGTTTTTGCGGTCGGTCGGGTGGTGATCGGAGCCCGGATAGTTGCAGCCGGAGCTCTCTTCTAGTTCTTGTAAAGTATTAATCTCCTTGTCGATCAAGTTCTGGCGTTGCACATGTGTAGACAATAGAGCTCCCATTTCTAATTTCTTGTTACAAAGGTTTTGAAAGATATGATTGGTTTTGTTGATTTTATATGTATGATAACATTTTTATATAATTTTAAGCCGTCTTTTACTTTGATCTATCTAATGCAAAAGCGTTGAAATTTTATTAATTAAAATTTAAAGTGATTTGGTAATGAGAAAGAATAGTTGTTTGTAGGTTTGACTTTGAATGATTGGCGAGCCGGCTCAATATCATATGTCTATACTTTATGGTGTTTTGTTTTTAAGGTTTAGTCGGTCGGCCCAATCCTGAAGTGGTCCGAGTTCTTTCATGTGGAAGTTTGTATTGTGTCCAAGTCTATTTTGCTTTCTCCGGAACATAACAATTTACAACCTTTGCTTAGACCCTCTTGACATTTCAGACACCCTTAAGAAACCTTTGAACTTTTATATCTGCATCGTTTCCAACTCGCTACACGTTACATATTTCTGTCCATTGACCGGTACGTTGTCCAGTAAAAAGACTAATTTGCCCTTTTTCCATAACAATACATGTCCTTTTTGTTTAAACTAAGTATCATATTACAACCCCACGTTTTATCAAAAATATTTTCCCTTCAAATTCGGATTCTATAATCACAAACACCATACCCATAATCACAATCATAACTACAACCTAATCACCTACATTATAAAACGAACATGAACATGAAACATCATATATAATCACCAACACGAAACCTATAAAAATGCACACTTTCACTATAAATATATATGTATTTATAGTGAAAGTGTAAAATACAATACTTCTTAAAATACGATATAAAATTACGCACGTGATAAAACTCAAAACCCTAATCACGCATGTTGAAAAGCCATAACCATGCATGATTATGGTTTTTCAACATGCATGATTATGGTTTTTCAACATGCATGATTAGGGTTTTGAGTTTTATAACATGCGTAATTTCATATCGTACGCATCGTACGCTAGGGAATATCGTATGTTAACCTCCTTATATATATATAAACCAAAACTGTATATCATCCACATTATATAGTCGACATGAAACCTATAAAAACGAACACCAGAAACATACATATATGCCACGTTATAAAGTCAAAACAAAACCTAAAAAAACACCTGAAACATATGTATATTCGCTCAAAACATGTGTGTGCATAGTGGAGTTCCTCTACAAAGTGTGTTTTTACAACAAAGTGTAGAAAGTGATCTAGACAATTGGATGAGTGCGTCTGATGGTTGAGATCATCTTGGTCGAATATTGGTAATATGTGTGTCTAAAATAGGTTAATTTAATTGACTGAGGGTAAATGTGTCATCTAACTTGTTTTAAATAAGGAAATAATTGTCTTACTATAACTTCCCCACATTTTTGCGAGTTTCTCTCTCTCTCTCTACCTTATCTCATCCAAAACTATCGTGTTTTAAATAAAGAAGTAACTGTAATACCATAAACCTCCACAGATCCGAACCTGGTGTGTTTTCTATTGTGTATATCAAACATTGTTGTGTTTTCTATTCTGTATTTCTAACACTGTTGTGTTTTATTTGTAAGGGGTGTGTTTAATTGTTAGAATTGATATAACACAATGTGAAGAGCCTAGAAACTGATAGTATTGTGTTTTACTGCACTGATGTTGGATAATAGATATGTTCATAGTAATGTGTTTTATGTACATTGATAAGGCTTTTTTTTGTAACCCGATTGCATCATTAATGTGTTTTTTGTGTGTTAGAAATATGTCTTTATTGTGTTTTAGTATATGTTGATGTGTTTTCCATAGTAGTGTTGTCTTAACTGTTTTGATCTTATTGAGTATGTTTTAGTGATAAAAGAGAATGTGACGAACTAGTTACTGATAAAACACAATTTGATGAACCTGTTACTGATAAAAACAATGTTTTAGCGATCATTTATAATTGATAACCATCCCTTTGAAATCAAAGAGATATTTAGTTTCCTTAAAAATCTCGTTAGTTAGTTTAGGAGATAATGCGTTACGTAATTAAATTAATTATCAAATTACCATCATGCTATTTTTGTTAAAATAACTATTTGCCACACGTCAAAAAGAGATGACTTCCTACACTTTATAGAAAAAGTTGGCTTTGTAGCCAACATTAGTTAAGAAAACTAAGAAACCCAAATAAATGATTCTCATTTTGTCACGTGTTACACATTTTTGCAGACTGTGTTACGTGCAATAACCAGAGGCTGTCACGTGTAACAGCTTTTGCAGACTTTCAGCTTTTTCTGAAAAAGTAAAGCTGTTCGTAACACGTGGCAGCCTCTGGTTGTTACACGTAATAAAGTCTGCTAAAAGGTGTAACACGTGTAAGAAAAGGCTCATTGTTTGAGAAGGTTCAAATGAGGAACTTTTTTTGTAAGAATAAAAGAGAAAAAATTTCACGAATAACAATGCTTCATTTTAATTGATTTAATTTTTGTATTTAATATTAATGTAAGGGTGTATTGGTAAATTTAGATAGATCATTAATTGGTATTTGGTAGTCTTCTTTTTTAATAACTAACTACATTAAATTTGTAACTTATTTTCAAAAATATTTTTTAAGAAAAAAAATAATTTAAAGTGTAGGATAAATTACGAGGTGTGTAGGATGGTTTACGAGCTGTGTATGATAAACTTCAATATATGTAGGATAAGTTTCAAACGTGTAGGATAAATTTTGATGTTTGTATGCAAAAGTTTTAGTGTGGAGGATGATATTATTTATTACTAATTAACGAGTTGACGTCAACCAGCGCGTTGCGGCGGAATGTTGATTATGAATGTCTTTAGTATCACCATGTGGGATGCAAACATTCTTCATTTATGCAAAACATTCTTTTCATTTTGCTTTATCCCCATTCTACGATACACTAAAATGTTTTACGTTAAAACACATAAAGTGAGAAATCGTCCGATGCCAAAACCCAGTGCAATTAATTATACATTTAGGCACACCCAAATGAACAAAGGTTATTATACCTAATTGTTGACATACAAATGAAGTAAATTCAGCAATTGTATAATCTGCCTTCAAAATTCAGTACGATCCACACCACTGCATCAAACTTGGTTTGTACATTAAACATACTAAATTGGGTAGTTACTGCACATCTTTCAATTTCGACATAGACTATTTTGTACAATTCTACAAATGCCCCTAACATAATTTAAAAATACAATTTAAATAAGATCTTGATGTTACCTTTGACATCAGAAATCTACTTGGTAAGAACACATTTTAATCAAATATTGTAAAAGAAATTGTTGTACCATCACTTTTATTTGCTTGCTAAATCCCCTTTTTCCCAAACTTCATGTTTTAAGCCTCTTTGGAGCTTCTCTTCATGAGCATCTTTAGCGGGTGTCCTAAAATGATTTATTCGCTTTATATAATCTAAAAGTGAAATTCAACTAAGAAGACACATTTTGTAACAAAAGCTTCCCGAACACCATCGGCTCCGGCCTCAACCTCGCATTCTTTTCATATTAATATATCCAAAAAAACCAAAATCAACACAGTAAACCTAAAATCCTCGCACTTCTATTAAGATCAAACCTTCAATGTAACTATTCTATTAGTCATTGTTACTATCTTGCAATTCATCTTAGTGCTTTCTTGACTCCATCAATCAATCTTCTAATTATCAAACCGAAAATCATGATCTAACATCAAAATTAAATAAAAACTCACCTTTGTGACGATCACATCAGCGTTCTTCTCATCAATCGACGATTGTTCATCCAACAGAAAAGAATATTGTTCTAAAATGTAACTATTTGAGCATGTTATTCATTAAAAACCATAAAAAATAAACACTTAATAAAACACTCACCTTAAGTAATACCTAAGTAAAATGTAAATCAATTCCTTTATGCTTTCGTGTTATTATTATTATACACATGTACCTACTATAAAAATTAACACAATAATAACCATTATCTATATGAGAACTGAGAAGCACACCGTAAATATTAAAAGCAAAAGCATCTATGCGCAAACCGTGATCTTAGTTCTGATCATGTAAACGTTAGTCGGTTTTAAAATTTCAATCACAATTCTTGGAAATAACAAATAGATAAATATATATACATTGCAGTGCCTATTTGCTACTTATCATATAAGATCCTACTGAACACCAAAATTGAATATAGCAATTACTTCCAATTCAAGAAAAATAAAATCATGTATATCTGATAAAGAGCCCACTACATATATGTAAATCATTTGTGTGTTCTGTCTGTTAGAAGTTGATACACAGACCACTGAATTGAGGTATGTTTTTCTGTATATTTCATTACAATGAAAAAGTATTGAATTTATACACAAAACCGTAATCTAAACATGGATGATAGCAGCTGACTACTAGCTGTCATTGATTTGCTGTTGATTAGCTGGATGTCCGGCTGTTGATTAGCTGCTGCATGATGTCCTGCTGTTGATTTGCTGCGATTACCTCCAAGGTCAGACTTTCCTTTCTAACACTCCCCCTCAAGTTGAATAGTTGGATTTCCAAAATCCAACTTGCCCAAACAATCGTTGAAAATTTTTTCGTTAACTGCTTTTGTTAGAATGTCAGCCAGCTGATCCTTTGATCGAACGAATGGTAGTTCAATCGTACCATCTTCCAATTTTTCTTTGATGAAGTTCCTATCAACTTCCACGTGTTTTGTTCGATCATGTTGTACTGGGTTTTCTGAAATCTGAATTGCAGCTTTATTATCACACATAATCTTACTTGTTTCTTTTGACGGAAAACCAATCTCAGCTAAGAGTCTTCGTATCCACATGGCTTCTGTTAAACCTCGAGTTATGCCTCTAAATTCAGCTTCTGCACTTGAAAGAGCAACCACTTTTTGTTTTTTACTCCTCCAAGTGACAAGATTCCCACCAACTAGAGCGAAGTAGCCTGCTGTTGACCTCCGACTTCCCTTATCTCCTGCCCAGTCTGCATCAGTATAGATTTGAACATTTAGGTGTCCATGTGATTGAAACAGGACTCCATGACCCACCGTTCCTTTGAGGTATCTAATAATTCTCCAAACTGCTTCCATATGTGTCTCTTGAGGTTGGTGCATGAACTGACTTACCACCCCTACAGCATATGCAATGTCTGGGCGATGATGTGAAAGATATATTAGTTTTCCCACCAGCCGTTGATATCTTTCTTTGTTTGCTAACTTTGCTCCTTCCTCCATATAGAATTTTTTGTTTACACTCATAGGAGTGTCTGCTGGTTTGCAATCTATCATTCCAATCTCTGCCAACAAGTCTAAGACATACTTCTTTTGATTAATGAAAATTCCTTGTTTTGACCTTAGTACTTCAATTCCGAGGAAATACTTCAGCCTGCCCAAGTCTTTCATTTCAAATTCGGCAAACAAGTTTTCTTTTAGTTTTCCCATTTCTTCTTTATCATTCCCTGTAATGATCATATCATCTACATAGATAATTAGACAGGTTACGAATTTTCCTCTTTTTTTGAGAAACAAAGTATGATCGGCATTACTTTGTTTATATCCAAACTTTTTCATAGCTACCGTAAATCTGCCAAACCAGGCCCGGGGAGACTGCTTCAAACCATAAAGGGACTTCTTCAGACGGCAAACTTCTCCAGTTTTGAAATCTTTTGTGAATCCTGGAGGAGCATCCATAAATACCTCTTCGTCTAGGTCTCCGTGTAAAAAGGCATTTTTTACATCAAACTGTTGAAGTGACCACCCTTCATTTGCAGCTATCGAAAAAAGAACCCTGATTGTGTTCATTTTTGCAACCGGGGAGAATGTTTCAGCATAGTCAATCCCATGTGTCTGAGTATACCCCTTTGCTACCAGTCGGGCTTTATATCTTTCAATTGTACCATCTGATTTATACTTAATCGTATAGACCCAACGACACCCCACAGATTTCTTTCCCAACGGAAGAGTACACTTTTCCCATGTATTGTTCTTGGTTAGGGCTTCCATTTCTGTGTTCATTGCTTCCTTCCAATGTTTAGATTTTAAGGCTTGATCCACGTTTGTAGGAGTTTCTTCGGAATAAACAGATGAGATAAATGCTTTGGCTTCCTTAGTGAAATTTCCATCGGCCACACTAGCTATAGGATAACTAGATCTTCTTGGTTCTTTTTCAGGAGAATACCGTTTCGGAGGAACCCCTCTGTTTGTTCTAGGGGGTAACACATATCTTGATGGTGGTTCTTCTTGTCTGGATTCATCTGCCTGCAAATTTTCAGTTTGTTCTGTGGCAGTTTCATGGTTAGAAGTATTGGTATCCTCGGAGTCATTAGAAACTTCAAAAATACCACCAGACTGAATAGGGTGAGTATTACTTACCTCGGACACCAGGTTAGGAGGAACATTAGGACCGTCAGTGGCACTGAAATTGAAGTCTGGTGACTCTGTAGCAGGTGACTCTTTAGTTGGTACATAGGGAACATATTCTAACCAGCTTAGTGTGTCTAAACATTCCTTCTCCCCTGACCACTGAGTTGGGAATTGTAGTAATACTCGGTTTCAAGAAAGTCACAGTTTATTGTGGTGAACATATGACGTGTTTTTGGATTATAACACCTGTATCCCTTTTGATTCATTCCATACCCAACAAAGACACATTTTTCAGCACAAGGGTCAAGCTTGGTTCGATCTGATTTAGGTATGTGAACAAAGGCAGTACATCCAAAGATTCGTGGTTGAAGAGTAAGAACTGAGGGTAGTTTGAAGAATTTTGAAAGAGTGTGTAACGGAGTGTTAAGCTTTAGGATTTTTGTTGGGAGTCGGTTGAGAAGATAGGTAGCAGTAGCAAGGGCTTCAGGCCAAAAATATTTCGGGACCTGGGACTCAATTAGGAGGGCTCGTGTCATTTCTAGCAAAATGCGGTTTTTCCTTTCGGCGACACCATTTTGTTCTGGGGTGTGTGGGCATGTAGTTTGGTGGATTATTCCCTTGTCTTGGAAAAAGGATTTAAACGAGGTATTAACAAACTCACCGCCATTATCAGATCGGAATATTTGGATGTTTGTTTGAAATTGGGTTTGAATCATGGCGTAAAACATAGTGAATTTTTCAAAGACTTCGGATTTGTTTTTCAAAAAGTAAACCCAGGTCATTCGGGTACAATCATCAACGAACATCACAAAGTAATGAAGGTTCTGCCCCCCAAGAACTGGGGCAGGACCCCATACGTCAGAATGGATTAATGAAAATGGCAAAGCAGTCTTAGTATTATTGGGTTTAAAAGTTTTTCTGTGGCTCTTTGCCAAAACGCATGTTTCACAATGTGACATAGAATTAACTGGAAATAGTTTGGGAAATAAGATATGCAAATAACTTGTAGAGGGATGACCTAATCTTCGGTGCCATAGCCAAGCTTCTCGTTCTGATGTCCCATGAGTCAACATCACAGCACCACTTTGAGTCACCTCATCCACATAATACAACCCTTGATTTTCAGTGCCACGCCCAATGATCACTCCCGTCCTGATATCCTGTAAAATACAAAACGTAGGGTACATTAGGACAATACAGTTAAGTTCCTTTGTGACATGGCTGATGGAAAGCAGCTTATGTGATAACGAGGGAACATAAAGACAATTAGAGATTTTTATTGTGGGCGAAATCTCAATAGTCCCTCCCGATTTTACATCCATTATCCCGCCATTCGCCGTTTGAATATGTGTTTTTTCTGGTTTAGTTGTTGAAATAATATCCGATGACTCATAAGTCATTGTGTCTGTTGCACCGCAATCGAATATCCATCGTTTTTGTTTACCATGATGTTTTTGGGCTATTATTGCTTCCATTACTTTCAGGGACCAAATGTGACATATTCACATTCTTATTATATATGCTCGGTTTATCTGCCCCAAACCTATCCGCCCCATACCCGTTCCCTTTTTCTTCTTCTTCTCCGCCTTTGCCTAAGCATTCATCTCCTTCACCTGTTGCGTCGGTCATTCCGCCGAAACCAGTTCTGCTCCGACTTCCATCTCCGGTGACGTCTTGGTTGCCGGTACTGGATGATTTCCCTTTTTCTTTGACGGTAGCCTTTGTGTTCTTCTTATGGCCGTCAGACCACCATTCGGGATACCCGACGAGTTTGAAGCATTGTTCCTGGGTATGGTTTGTCATGCCGCAATGATCACATTTGAGGTAAGTTTTGTTGTTACCTGATCCGGTTCCTTTTTCATCGTTCCGTCGGTAGCCTTTTGATGCAAGCCCTAACCCTTCGATTTCAGAGGCCTTTAGACCCGCTGTGATGCCCTGTGTGTCATTGAGAGGTGTTCCCAGAATATTCTGGTGAGCGGCCTCCTTGCGGACAGAGGCGTATGCAGTTTCTTTGGTTGGAAAGGGCTGTTGAGCTTGAGGTTTATTTGAAGGTTTATCGGACAATTTTGGGTTCCGATTTTGTGGGTTGAGGCCATTCTTGAGCAGATTGGCGATTTGGATTGATAGATCTTCTCCAAGTTACCGGCTTTGGCCATGGCAGCTTGGTTGAGAGGATGGTTGGTTTTGAGTGAGCAAGGTAAATGATGAACAGGTCAAGAACGACACTGCTCTGATACCATGTTAGAAGTTGATACACAGAGCACTGAATTGAGGTATGTTTTTCTGTATATTTCATTACAATGAAAAAGTATTGAATTTATACACAAAACCGTAATCTAAACATGGATGATAGCAGCTGACTACTAGCTGTCATTGATTTGTTGTTGATTAGCTGGATGTCCGGCTGTTGATTAGCTGCTACATGATGTCCTGCTGTTGATTTGCTGCGATTACCTCCAAGGTCAGACTTTCCTTTCTAACACTGTCACATAAAATGAAATCAATTGTGATCTGAATCATTTGTTTCTTGTAATTTCATATAATCCGAGAAATCAGATTGCGTGTCTTAAATTTGATGAGTAATTGAGTATCAAAATTTTCAAGCAATCTTGATATTTAGTAATTAAACTCATGTTCTTAAATAACTAACATATTAATCCTTTAGACTCAAAGTTAATATTAATTTGTTTCTGTTCATCATTGATCAGAATTTAAAGATTTAAATATCTAACTTCCAATGCAAACGTATCATGTTTTAATAATTAATATCATATTTGACATCCATTTATGTCATCATCCAAAAACTAAACCCAGAAAACATCTTCTATAATTATTATACATGCAAATAACAAATCAGTTCATGTTATAATGACATAATATGAAAAAGAAAAAACGACAATCATGAAAAGATTATGCAAGTTCAAGAAGAAAAATAGCGATGAATACGGTATTTCGATTCAAGGAGAAAAATCGAAAATCATATGAGAACCGAGGGAACATAATTTAAAGTATTACCTTAGATGTCGATAATAACTGACGTGTTGGGTTTTGGATTTGTGAATGAAGATATTAAGAAAGCAATGTTAAAGAATCTGGTTATTTAGAATAGCGTAAGAAATATTGATAATATTTAGAATGAGTTTGAAAAAAAGGAAATGCGAACAGTGATGTTAAAGACGTTTGTCGATTTGATTGTAATTGAAGTCTGTAATGTAATTTATGCAATACGGTTTATTTATCTCATAAGTTAAAGTTAGTTTAATATAAATGATGGCGAAACGTAATTTACCGTGGATATTGATGCACCATGGGGTTGGCTAAAGGAAAAAGGAAGAAAAAAATTCAAAAAAAACGCTGTGAAAAGGAATGGAACCGACGTCACTCATTTACCAATGGCCGTAACTACCACCCCGATTCATTGTATCTTGTGATATATAATTCTTTTAGTTAATATATATAAAATATGCGCTGTGTACATATATAATTTCTAAACAACGCGATTTTTAAATGAAAAGGTATGACCCAAGTTGGTAATTGTATAGGAGTATAATTAGTCAAATATAATAATAAATGAGATGATAAAAAAACTATTTAATGTTTTACAATTATATCCTTTGTTTTTTTTCTTCTCAAGTTAATTTTCTTCTTAAATAAACCTCCCCCTATATAAGGTTCATTTGAGAAGAAAATTTAATTGAGAAAAAAAGAACAAATTATACAATTGTAAAATATTAAATAGTTTTTCATTAATCTCATTTATTATCATCTTTGACTAATGAATTAGTCATAAAGACTATCATCTTTCACACTAACTTTTTTGCCTACACATCAAAAGTTATCCTACACTTATCATATACCTGTTGAAATTTATTCTACACAACTCGTAATTTATCCTATACACCTCATAATTTATCCTACACTCGAAACTATTTTATTTTATTGTTTTGAAAAAAAAAATATATTTTGAAGATAAGTTACAAATTTTGATGTTCTTAGCTATTAAAAAGGAAGACTACAAATTAATGAGCTATGTAAGTTTACTATTATACCCTTATAGTAACATTAAATACTTATATTAAATGAAATAAAATAAAACTTTTATTGGTTGAGATTTCTTCTTTTTTTTCTTTTACAACGAATTTCTTCTCATTTATATATATATATATATATATATATATACACAACCAAATCAGGCCACCCGTATCCTACACACATATACATGTAACAAATTACCAAGATATTTAATGGATCTAATAGTCATGATGATAAGATTAACCTAGATTATCAACCTACCTACTCAATCGCTTCACTTTCCCTTGCTTCATCATCCATGTCCTCGTTTTCCCAGATCCAGTCGAAAGTGGTGTTGTTCTAGAAACCAAGCACGACCCGGACGTGCAGCAGGAGGTTGTTCTGGGAAGCATACAACCTAAACCCAGCTACAAAACAACACTCAAATTGTTAATCTTGGGGGCATGGTATAGTTAATAATTAATCGTGATGCTTGGTGAAGCCATGGTGACGTTGTACATTGTACCGATCAGATCCGCATGATGTTTATACATACCTGCAACTCTATGATGTTGAAATAAATCCTGAAGAAGCATCACCGTTGATCCGTAAAGAAGAATGAGATTGTGCAAGTGCTTGTGCTTCAGCCGCCGGAGAAGATGATCGGAGAGGATGATCAGATGGGATGGACGCCGGGTTTGGTTTGAGGAAAATGGTGGGCATGTACTTTGATTAGGTGGGAAAATGGGGGTCCTATTAAACAAGCTAGGGTTTGGGTTTGGTTCAATGACGAGAATTTCCATATGACTATTACAAAACTACCAGCCAACGTTGAGTTCAACTGACAGATTGTTGTAAATTGTAGAAAGTTGGAAACTACATATGTAAAGTTCCAAAGGTTTCTTAAGGGCGTCTAAAGTGTCAGGACGGTTTAACCACAAGTTGTAAATCGACGTTTACTCTAGAAAAAAATATGCCGTGCCATAGATAAAATCTTTTAACATAGATATATATATTTTTGACACGACGAAACATAGATAAAAAAATACGACCTGGGTTTGGCTCGGTTTCACACAATGAAAGCATATATTAAATTCGTTGTGATGTAGATAAGAAATTAATTTAGAATATATTTCACACAATGAAAACGTGCGTAAAAAATAAGTTGTGACTTCGGCTTGATTTCAAATAATGAAACGTAAATAAAAAATATGTCGTGAGTTCGGCTAGGTTTTCCATAATGAAACATAGATAAAAAATACATATGAGTTAGGCTCGATTTCACACAACGAAACATATATAAAAGTTACGTCATGAGTTTGGATCGGTTTCACATAGTAAACCATAGATAAAAGATACGTCATTATGCGGATAAAATCATTTGGAATATATAGCGCTTTCACCATTCTAAAAATTATCTAGTTAAATAGTTAAAAAATAGTTAGATAATAAAATAAAATAAAATTTGTGTTTTAAATGATAATAGTTAATTAGCAGTAAGTTCATGTGGTTTCTTAAAAGTAACAAGGTTATGCGCTAAGATATGAAATGATAAAATTCTCTTTGTTCCCACTTAGTTTTTAACTAAATTTAGTCTATAGTATAATACTATAGGTTATTACAAAATCAAAATTAATAGATAAGTTATCACTTTAAACTCATAGTACCCCTTGTTACTTTTCAGAAATCACAACCAACTGACGTTGAAATTAACTCATATATAAATAAAATTAATTAAGATGTATCACAAAAAATAAATGAATGTGTACCAAGTCCAACTTATTTGTAGGAGTAATTTTAAATTCAAAATTGTCCCAAGTAAAAATCTTTTACACAATCATTTAATTATTATTTCATAAATTTTAATAGAATGTTAATCCAACAATTGTATTTGCTGATATAACAATATATACGACTTTCACAACTAATTTTACTTTACTTATCTATATATTTTATATGATAAAGCAAACTTATATTGGAGATGTGTTATTTATTGAATATATTTATTTTTTTGTTTTCCTGCTTATTTCTCTACTTAATTTTAAATACTTATCATTTATAACAAAAAATAATCATTATATATAGATGTATTAATAAATAATAAGACTAGAACAAAAAATTAAATTCGTCCTATAATTAAAGATATTCAATATATATATATAATATAAAGAATGTTCATTCATTTAGCTTTTTTAGTTTTGTTAGGATGAAATAAAAAAATATTTATTTATTCCATCCAATATAGATGTCAAACTAGAAAATGAAAATTTTATTATGATTAAATATATTGCAATCAATGAATTTTGAACTAAAAAAATATCAAAGTCATGTTTGTGTCTTTTTTGTTGTTGCTAAGATGTATAAATCATCTAATCTAATCTAATTTTTAATAATGATTCAAATTAATGTTCAGAAAAACTCTTTTTTAATTTTGTAATTTTTACTTATATTTTATTTTAATAATAGATATCACTTATTATAAATGTAGAAATAATTATTTCATGATTAATAAAAATGAATACCGGATTGATAAGTTAAATATTCAATATCGAATGTATTTTATGGTAGTTGATATTATTTCAAGTTTAAATTCATACTTCAATTATATCCAAATGTTCATTGTTATCTATAATTTAATTTTTATGATTTAAAATCCTTCTATGTACCTCCTTTAATAACAAGTTTATTACTGAATTTAATAATATGTTTGGATTATATAAAAAACATATAAATTTAAAAAACTAAATTTAAAAAATAATAATCTAAAAAATACTATAGATATGTGTACCTTTTCATTTCACATTCTATCCTTTATTTTGTCCCATTGTAATACAGGAAATAAAAAAGGTAATTTTCTCTTGCTACATGTTTTGCCATAAAAATAAATAAAATTCAAGGACAATTGTTATCTAGAGTTGGTTTGTTTTTAACATAACCAATGTTTTCACAAGGTTTGTACATGACTTTTCTCAGAAATAAAAGTAAGGATGGATAACTGTTAATTATAGATAAAATCGGTAATCTTTCAAGTAGGACATCTGATGTTGTTTACAAAGAAGTTTTTCGATATATGTAATTCGTATTGTTTTAATAAATTTGAAATTGTAGATTTAACATTGATATGTAATTTTTAATTATAACATATAATGTATTGTAATTATTTTTTGTAAATATTTTTTATAGTATCCTTTTTGTAACTTAAGTATACGGGTCCATAACCTAGTAAATATATAATCTTATTGAAACTGAAAGTTGTTCTGTAGATAAAAAGCGGTTACAGAATTCTAAAAAAATTATGTTAAACTTATCCATGAGATTGGGTGAAGCTTATTTATAGAATTGTTGCAAATATGTAAATAAAAATATTTACGAAACTATAATAACATCAATATTTTGAAATAAGAATAACATATGAATTATAGCAGAGAAATTGCAATAATATAATTTATATTAACTGTTTATATCACTAATACCAATTTAGAATATTTTGTTATTCATTCATTGCGAAGATCTAAAATATTTTGAGTATCCGAATATAACAAATGAAAAATATACATGTTCATAATATATATTATAATGAAGAGATATTATATATATATATATATATATATATATATATGAGGAGAAGAGATATGATTATATTTTTTCAAACATTTATTATAATATAATAGGGATTAAGATAAGTCTTAATGATGTTAATAAATTAAATTAAATTTTTTTTTGTAAGATTAAAGTAGTAAATGCCATGGGGCATTATTTACAATCATTTATTAGATAAAATAAAAAAGTGTGTAACATCAAAAAAGATATAGAAAATTTTTATATGTCATGATAATATAATATATATATATATATATATGGATGAATTCGTATTTTCCCTTAAAATTTAGATTATGTTACATTTAATCTAATAAATATAATATAAAATATACCCATTTAATAAATTCATCAGGATATTTTTTAGAGGTCTGAAGCACCTAGATAAGAATTTATTTTAATTATTTTATTTATGATTAATCGTTTTGAAATTATTTTAATTATTATAGATTTAAATAGACAAAATTGCAAAAATCAACCTTTATATTATAACTAAACTACATTTTATACCTTTCACTATGAAATTCGCTAAACACAACCTTTATGTTCATGTTTTATTCAAAAATTCAGATAAGTTACCTTACATACTTTGCGTAAAGGTTGATTTGTGCAAAACATTATTATTTGTTAATAATTATATATAAATATAAATATCTATATAAATATATAAATATTTATTTATAATTATATATATATATATATATATACATATATAAAAATATAAGATGTAAATTTATTTTATAAATATCCGATTTTAATATTTTTATAAAGTAAATAATAATCAGAATTTTTAAATTTATTTTATTAAATTCTGATTATTATTTACTTTATAAAAACATTAAAATCACATTTTAAATTAAATAAATTTAAATATAATTTTTATATATCTATGTGTGTATATATAATTATTAATAAATAATAATGTTTTTGCCAAAAAGATATTCTATTCTGCATATATATATATATATATATATATATATATATATTTTATATATATATATATATATATATATATATATATATATATATATATATATATATATATAATGTTTTTGCTCAAACCAACCTTTATATTATAAAAGACTCATTAAAAGGACAATAATACCATCACATACAAAGCATGTGAGCTAACTTAACTGAGATTTTAGACGACGTTAGTTGTAAATGTTATAGAATGTAATAAAACATGAAATAAAGGTTGTGTTTGGCCAATTTTATAGTGAAATGTATGAATTGCAATTTACGTATAAAAGTTGATTTGTGCAATTTTGTTATTTAAATATGTAATTTAAATCACTATTGTTAGAAGTATGTCATAAAAATAATTTAGTTATATAAATTTTCTACACCTTATTATAAAATTACATAATTCTATCTTTAAATCTTGTGATTATTCCTAAAATGTCCAGTTAAAGCCCAATTAATGATAGCTTTTTCTTTTAAAAAACGAGGAATGAATAAATTAGTGATGGAAACTTTCTTTGCTATTCGACTAGAAAAATGATGGGTTAATGGATTTTATCACTCTCAACTCTTGGGTATTGGCCGATGTCACTCTCAACTTAACACTTTCTGTGTTGTATCACTTCATAGGTGAACATTTCTTTGTGTTTGACTTGTATTATCTGTGATATTAGGCTAATACTTTGTGAATTACTAATGATTGCAGGTGAATCTGCAAGGGGAGCCAAAACTACCCCAAGCGGAGTGATACAGCACACAAAGTGTTAAGTTTGGAGTGGTGAGAGTCAATGTAATAGTTGGGAGTACCAACAGTCAATACCCAATAATTAGAAGTGATAAAATCCAAAAAAAAAAGATAAACAAAATTCCACTTTAGTACAAATTTACTAATGTATAAATGAGAAAAACAAAAGTTTAGAGACGTATATTTGAAGTTAAAGAGTGTCCCAATAAATGTAAGTGGTTCTAACTTTAAACTAGGAGTTATTATGGTCTGATTCGGTCAAGTTTCACAAATTTCCTAGGCCAAATCTGTAATGCAGGCTTTTAAAAAAAAAATTAAACCAAGCTAGTAGGGTTAAATGGGTTGGACCGATCAGCCAAACCAGCCAAAACGGTTTGATTTTATTTAACCTTTTTAACGTAAGTTTATTTTGGTCAAATTTTTAAACTGGAGCGACCCAATTTTTAATGGAAACGTACAAGCAATAGTAAAAATAACGTTAATGTCAGAAATTCGTTTGATATTGGTTCGGTTCATTAAAATACCGACACTTATCGAATAAGAAACAAGAAAAAGTCATGATACGACCAAAAAAATACCAATATATGTTTATATAGATCGAAACAATAAAAACAAATATCATTTTTGGTACTGGCGTGTTTGGTCATTATTAGACCATTCGTTTTGTTACATGTACAACCTAAGGTTCGATTGAAACTTAACAAAGAAAAGAAAAATAAAAAGAGTAGAAAAGAAAAGAAAAGATAAAAAAAATTCATAAAAGACAAAATTCATTGTAGTTAAGAAATTAATACATTATATATACTATAATAACTTAATATCTTCATTATTGACGCTATGAATCATTCGTTACATCTCCAAAATTTACTCAAATGAATAAGCCAAAGGGAATATTTATTACAAAAGTCAACTCTTGCAAATGTCATTTTAAAAGTCAACTTATGTGTTAGGTTTCGAATTAGAGTTCTAAATCAAGTTAAGATTTAAACTATTATAAGTGGAAGAGTTGAACGTTACTAGTTGCTAATTAAGAAAACTAATACGTCTATTTCATTTAACCAAGTCAATTCTAATACATGTAGACTTTACAACCGTGATATGTCATTCACCATTTTATATATACATGTATGCGTGAGTATACCTATATATGACACACAAACTACTCATAAATATATCAAAACAATGGAAAGAATTAACTTTGCATGGTTGCTTGTGATATTAGCTGCCACATTGCATGCAGTGAGAGCTAATTATCACTTAGGCAGTCATATAGTTGATGGTCCGACCACCATAAAGGAAACCCGTCTCCATTTCTTCATGCACAACACCCTTTCGGGTGACAACCCTTCTTCTGTCATTGTAGCAAAAGCAAACAGTACATTGATTAAAGAAAACAACAATATTGTCCCGTTTGGGGCAGTTTACGTGTTTGATGACCCACTCACTGAGGGGCCTGACGCGGATTCAAAGATTATTGGCAATGATTGTACGCTTCAGTCAGCCGCGGGTCAGACTTGACCCTGATGTTCAATGGTGATTTAGAGTTTACGAGTGGCGAGTTTAATGGGAGTTCCATAAGTGTGGTTTCTAGGGATCCGTTGGTGGTGGTTAAGGAGATGGGGGTCGTTGGTGGTAGAGGCAAGTTCAGGATGGCAAAGGGGTTTGTTTGGAGTAATGCCGTTTACCTTAATGTTACGACTGGTGATGCAATTCTTGAATGGCATGTCACCATTTTTCATCATTAAAAGGAAGATACAAGGTTGTGAAAGACAGTAGTTACTTTGTAAAGTATTCTATGTTGTCTCTGAATTGCTACCAGTAAAAGAACTTGCATGTTTTATCGGTGAATGAAAAAAACAAAAAAAAAAACCGTGGAGTTAGACATTTTTTTCTTGTAGAGTTTTTTTTTTTTTGCAATATTTTTGAAACGCGAACGAGTATTGGATGGCAGACCTACTTGTTCAACTCGTTGGATGAGTTTAATCCAACTTTAAAAAAGAAAAAATAACAAGCAATAGGAAAATTCTTATAATAATTAATAAATATATATTAATTTCCTTACGCACTTAGACAAGCTTCTTCTTAAATTCCTATTTTGCTTCATCACGTGAATGGCCAAAAAACGTTGAGAGAATTGGCCTTTCTTGCTCTTCACAGTTCAAAGTTCAAATAAGCTTTTACCCATGGGCCATTTCCTACTCTTGGTATTTTTTATTTTATTTTTTTTTAAGGCCAACAAATTTTATTGGACTTGGACTAACAGCCGTTAGACCATACCAAGAAATATCTAATACATCACAAATTCACCATAATCATAAAATTACATTCTCATTACAGAAATCTCCATATTGCACCATTGATCCCATGTCACTTGTCTTTTTGAGCGATTTTTAAATCAAAGATAGCTCAAATGTCGAATCTCCTGCTTCACGTCTTCCAAGTTTGGCTCCTTACTCTTGAAGATCATCTCATTTCTACTTCTCCATATCCCTTATGAAATTGCAATTGTTCCTGAAGGCTATCATTCTAGGGCAATTCATCCATGAGGCGATATATTCTCACACAGCCAATGCAAACTGACAACCTGTGAATTGATGTTCCAAAGATTCCTCCTAGACCCCACAAAACTTACATAAATAGGAATCCAAGACTGTGTTTCTTCAACGCAAAGCAACCATACATGGTACCTAAGCCATGTTAATACACCAAGCTAGGAAGTTAACTTTGAGAGGGGCCCAATTGTTCCATTCAGAACCCATTGTCGTGCCCATGTTACCAGCCCGTTGCATTTGTTTTCTAAGGCTGCTAACAGTGAACGAGTCGTTTGTTTCAAGACTCCAAACCCAACTATCGTCTTCGTCCCTTAGATCCAGCAGCATCAGCAATGATGTCAGCGCCTCCAACTGGAATACCTCCTCTTGAGTAGTAGCTGGATTCCTGCTCCAATGAAACTTCATGGTTATAACTCCGTTTCCCTTTCTCAATCAGCCTGCAACCTGCACATTCTTATCGAATTCTAGGTTAAAAAGAGAAGGAAATTTAGTACACAAAGGCTCGTCAAGAACCCATCTATCCTTCCAAAAAGCGATACTCTGACCATGACCCACATTTCCTTTAAACGCGCCTGCCAAATCAATACCTTAACCTTCCATATCTTGCGCTACCTTGCACACCTGCTTCCAAGGCCCACTAAGAGTTAACATTCACGGTATAAAATTCCAAGCTCTAGAACTGTTAATTGATAAATCTTGCTCATCTGTTATTCGCATCACAATCAAGAATATATAGGATACAAGGTTTGACTAATCTATTTTTGATAGTTATCTACATATTATTCACATAATTACAATATCATTTCCATATCGTCTAATACTCCCCCGCAGTCGAAACGGGAGGATCACGAATGTTGAGACTGGAGCGAGAATCTTCTAATAGAATCTTCGGGAGACCTTTGGTAAAGATATCTGCAATTTGGTATCTTGATGGAACATGAAGAACTCGAACTTGACCTATAGCTACTTTCTCGAGGACGAAATGAATATCCATTTCGATGTGTTTAGTATGTTGATGCTGAACCGGATTGCCGGTTAGATACATCGTACTAACATTGTCACAATATACCAAAGTAGCATGTGTAGGTGAGTGATGTAGTTCAAGTAGAAGGTTGCGCAGCCATCAAACTTCCGAGACGACGTTTGCCACTCCACGATACTCCGCCTCGGCACTTGAGCGCGACAAAGTCGGTTGGCGTTTCGAGGACCAAGAGTGTAGGTTATCTCCCATGTAAACACAATAACCGGAGGTTGAGCGACGCGTGTCCAGACATCCACCCCAGTCGGCGTTGGTATAAGCTACCAAAGAGGTATTGTTGGACTTTTGAAGGTGCAAGCCAAAATGTATCGTCCCTTTAATATACCGTAGAATTCTTTCTAATGCATGGATGGGCGAAGAGGTTGGAGCAAGCGTATGTAGACAAAACTACTGCACCGCATAGGCGATGTCGGGTCTCGTGAAGGTCAAGTATTGTAAAGCACCCGCGAGGCTGCGGTACTCGGTAAAATTAACCAATGGTGTATCAGATCTGCTACTTAGTTTTTGTTGGGTGTCAACCGGAGTAGCCGCAGGGTTGCAATCTGCGAGACCCGCTCTCTCTAGAATTTCCATTGCATACTTAGATTGTGAGAGAAATAGGGAATGTGGAGTTTGCTTGACTAAGATGCCAAGCAAATAGCTAATGGGACCAAGATCCTTCATGGCGAATTCATGGGAAAGAAGAGCCATGAAACGGTTACGTAAAGCATCCGATAAGGTAACCAAGAGTATGTCGTCCACATACAGAAGAATAAAAGCAGTGTAGTTACCTTCTTTGGAAATAAACTAGGAGTGATCGCATTGGCTATGTCGAAACCCCATCTTAGAGACATAGTCGGCGAACCGTTGGTACCACGCTCTTGGCGCTTGCTTGAGACCGTAAAGTGACTTCTTCAATAAGCAAACATGATCCGGAAAGCAAGAATCCCAAAAACCCATAGGCTGATGCATAAACACCGTTTCGTCAAGATTGCCATGAAGAAAGCATTCTTGACGTCAAGTTGATGTATTGGCCAGGATTTGGACAATGCTAAGGAAAGCACCGTCCGAATGGTAGCCAGTTTAACAACCGGGCTAAAGGCTCCTCCACAATCTACCCCAATTTGTTGAGAACAACCATCACAAACGAGGCGTGCCTTATATCGTTCTAGTGTCCAACCCGCCCGCTTTTTATGATGAAAAATCCACATACTTCTCACTATGTTCATATCTGGACGTTTTGGTACTAAATCCCACGTTTTGTCATCAATAAGGACTCGAAACTCCTCTATCATGGCATTTTTTTCAGTCGAATTGGAAATGGCTTCAATGGGGGATTTGGGAATAGGTGAGATATGATTGGTGGTAGAGGTAGGAGTGTGAAGGTTGAATTGTTGTTTCGGTTTGTATATACCGGACATAGAACGGGTGCTGGCCGTTCAAGATGGTTGAACGGTTTGATGAGTGGATGGGGGGAACATCGAGGGAACAGAGGAGTTAGATAATGGCGGAGGAGTCGGGTGGTGTGTAGGCTATGACGTGGTGGAAGGTTGTGTAAAGATGGGAGTTTGGGATTAGGCGATAGGGGATGGTGAAAGAGAGGAGGGAGTGCTGGTAGGTGGGGACGGAAAGAGGGTAGGAGAAGGTGAGTGTATGTGGCCATGCATGGTAGCTGGTGACAGTGGCGGATCTAGCCAGAGTGCCAAGGTGTAACGTTTTAAAAGAAAGGGGTAACGAAATGGAAAAATGTCAAATTTTTCCAAAATTTACACTACCGCCAGAGCCCCAAGGGGTAGCGGAGGCTACCCCTTATTACTATGTACATCTGCCCCTGGCTGGTGATGTGGGGCTGTGGATGTGGAGGGTGAATCAGAATGGGAGGTAGTAGTATGCCATAGGTAGGGATTATTGGCATTGGTTAAGAAATCATAAGTAGAAGGATTAGGGGTGGGGTTAGCAAAGGGAAAGATTGCTTCGTCAAAGACAACATCTCGAGAGATAATGAATTGTTTTGTTTTTAGATTGTAACATTTGTATCCCCGATGGTTAGAAGGGTAACCAAGGAAGACACATGGGGTGGACCGATCGGCTAGTTTCTGGATGGAGCTGGGCGGTAAGAGAGGGTAACAGAAATAACCAAAGACCCGTAGGTGATCATATGTAGGAACACGATTGTAAAGGGAAAGGGTTGGGTGGAGTTGCTTAGTAGTTTAGAGGGCAAGATGTTGAGCAAATAGGTGGCATGCTCGAGGGCATGATGCCAAAAATTATGAGGAACAGATGAATGCGACAAGATGGTGTGCATTATGTTGTTAATGGAACGTATTTTGCGCTCATCTTTACCGTTTTGTGAAGATGTGTACGGACATGAAAAACGAAATGTCATGCCATGTGATTTGCAAAATTCATGAAAAGAATTGTTATTGTATTCACGCCCATTGTCACATTGAAAACATTTAATCGTTGTGTGAAATTGGGTGTTAATGAGTGTTTGAAATTCCATAAACTTTGCAAACACTTAGATTTGTTTGTAATGGCATATGTCCATAAAAGTTGGTACGATCATCTAAGAAAAACACGTAATAGCGGTATCCGTTAGCGGATAGGACTGGCGACGTCCAAACATCGCTATGGACTATCTCAAAAGGTAAAAGTGTGCCATTATTGGAATCATGAAACGGGAACTTAATTTGTTTACACAACACACAAGCTTGACTAGTACTAGAAGTTTGAACATTATTTGAACTAGAATGCAAAGAAGGTTTCAAAGAACTTAAAACATTTATTTCGGGGTGCCCAAGACGATGGTGCCAAGTATCTTCAGACACGGCCAAAAAAGTAGAAACTGAGGCAGGAGAGACTTGAACTTGGGGTCTTGAAGGTAGAGTGAGCGGGTAGAGTTCGTCGGTACTGTCACATCGGAGGAGGGGCGTCTGGGTTTGGAGATCATTCACATCAAAACCAAAAAGGGTCGAATTCGATCGAAACATTGTTATCGGTGATAAAGCTACGAACCAAAATCAGGTTTTTAACTAGATTAGGTGCATAAAGAATGTTGTTTTGTTTGAAATTTGGAAAAGGGTGTGGTAAGGTATGATTTCCAATAGCATAGACTGGAATTTTATTGCCATCACCAACGATAATGTTTCGGGTATAAACCTTATTAAAACAAGAAATGAGATTATTATAGTTGTTTGTCATAATACCTGTCGCGCCAATGTCCATGTACCAATTGTTTTCTGGAGGATGAAGTGAGAGAGTTTAAAAGCCTGATCCAACTCAGTTGGAGTGTAAGTCGCTTCTGCAGTGGTATAAGCCTGTTGAGGCCATGGGCCTAAAATGCCTTGTTGTGGGCCGGTAGAAACGGACCTGTTGGATGGCGCAGTGGGATACAGGCAAGGCGGAATGGGCCAAGGGTAATGCATTTGGTTGGGCCACTATTGAGAACGGCCTGGCGCACCGGAGAATTGGGCTGACCATTGGGGAGCGGCCCACGACCCATTCTGTGGAGCCTGCTGAGTTACGGAACAGGTTGGAGACGAACCACGACCACTCCGATTGTTCGTGGTTTGAGGACTGGGTTGAGGCGAGGTTTGGACAGGATGGGTGGTTTGACGATGAGATGTATGAAGAGTAGTGTCGTTTGAAACCCGGTTGGCCTTGGTAGTTTCTTCAAGGCACAACTGAAAGCTTGCTTCGTTAAAGGTAGGAAGGGGTTTGGTATTCTGAAGTATGGTGGCACTCCCACCATATGCTTCGTTGAGACCAGAGAGAAATTGGACCACCAGGCGGTGTTCAGTAACGAGTGCGCCAACATTTACCAGTTGATCTGACAGCATTTTCACTTCTTGACAATAGGCAGATATAGTAGGAAAGGTGTCAAGTTTAATGTTGGCGAATTTCCGTTCCAACAAAATTGCACGAGTGGTCTGATTGTCATGGAAGACCCTTTTCAACGCCGTCCATACGTAGTTGGCAGTGGAGTCAGGACTATGGTGCACATGAGATCGTTTGAGATGGTGCCATAAATCCATTAAATAACTACCGCTCAGAAGTGGTTTGCTTCTCCTTGTCCTTGTCTTTGTCTTTATCATTTGCAACGGACTCCTCTTTTCGAGGTAGGAGATGATCGAGCACTTGATAGGCCCGACAATGGATCTTAAATAGTTCCGCCCAATGCGCGTATTGACTGGTTTCCATTTCAAGGGTGACTGGAATAAAGGTTTTGATGTTTGATACGGTATAGGCTGGGTATAGTTTAGGATCCATGGAGATAGGGAGTGAAGAACCAAGAAGAAGCTGAGAGGTGTGGTCGGCGGCTAGGGTTAGAGACCGTCAAAAAAGGGAAGAAGAGAGGTGACAGGATCAGTAAGAACTTTTAAGAGATTAGGTCTGATACCATGCTAATTGATAAATCTTAGTTATTCCCATCACAATCAAGAATATATAGGATACAAGGTTTGACTAATCTACTTTTGATAGTTAACTACATAATATTCGCATAATTACAATATCATTTCCATATTGTCTAACTAGAACTATTATGCAAACTCCATATAACCCTCCATAGGCTTTCCTTGTCCGTTTGAACCGCTACCACCACCTTGCTAAGTTTTCTTCTTTTAGCGACCCAATGCCAACCTTCCAGATTCCTTTGAGACAGTCACATTTTTTCCACCCGACCCAATTTATCTTATCATGCTCCGGGGTTGAGCCCTGAGGAAATCCTTGCGAATCTTTTCTAGGAGATTGATAACCTGCATCGGTGCCTTGTATATAGAGAAAAAGTAACTACTCTTGGTATTATTAGCCTAGTTTAAACAATATTTTGACGGCTGGAACTCGAGATCGGCGAAAGGAATTTTTTTCCTTTTGTGATTTCTAGAACAACAAAACTTTATTGAGTACTCTGTTTTCGTAAGTTTTTTATTTTGTTTCTCATTTGGATTAATTAATTTAGTCATTTTATCCGGCTACAACCGTATAGTTTTAACATCGGGGTAGAGTTTCTTTAATTTGGTTCATAAACTTATGTAAACGAGCACGTTAGATTCGATTATTTTAGTGGTGTGTCTGTTTGATTCTTGTTTTTACTACAGATTAATCCGAAAATATGTTAGATTGTTAGTAAACTTGATCAACTTATTAATTTTTCTAATAACATTCAATCAATTTTTAGAACCTTAATCAAGTTTTAATTTTTTATACTAGAAACAAAATAATATTTTAAGTTTGTCTATGAACCCAAACTATTATGGAATCATATGATATAATTAAACATTCCGAACGATGTGTGTGTCTGATTATAATTGATATTTCTCTCACACAACCCGCACACTAAGATCCGAACGGCGTGAGCTTAGAGCAGCGGGTTGGCTCTAATCAACGAACTGCACTTGGTTAGACATTAGAGGGGGTCGATGTCCGAACTGCGTGACATCTAGTGTTGATACAAACTATTGTTTAAAAAGGATCATTGCACCATGATCGTTAATGATCGTAAGGAGACCTAAATCAAGAGATTTTCTTGGTGTTGAAATTAGATTTAACATCTGAATTTTCTAATCACTTTAATTAGCGTTTTCAATCCTACAAAAATTAAAAATAAAGAACATTGTTTTACATTCTAGTTTAAACTAACACCCTGATTAATAACCAATCCTGATTAATAAAAGGTGTGCATATTCACATACTTTGATGCCTATTTACACACCAAATGGGACGCTTATATACGTCATGTACAGGTATGTACGTGGTGTATAGTCATCTTTTTCAATTTCCTAGAGAATCTCTTATTGTGTCCTATCATGCTCCTAAGCGTCGCGTAGATTTATACGCGACGTATAGATTTCTAGAACAACAAAACTTTATTGAGTACTCTGTTTTCGTAAGTTTTTTATTTTGTTTCTCATTTGGATTAATTAATTTAGTCATTTTATCCGGCTACAACCGTATAGTTTTAACATCGGGGTAGAGTTTCTTTAATTTGGTTCATAAACTTATGTAAACGAGCACGTTAGATTCGATTATTTTAGTGGTGTGTCTGTTTGATTCTTGTTTTTACTACAGATTAATCCGAAAATATGTTAGATTGTTAGTAAACTTGATCAACTTATTAATTTTTCTAATAACGTTCAATCAATTTTTAGAACCTTAATCAAGTTTTAATTTTTTATACTAGAAACAAAATAATATTTTAAGTGTGTCTATGAACCCAAACTATTATGGAATCATATGATATATTAAACATTCCGAACGATGTGTGTGTCTGATTATAATTGATATTTCTCTCTCACACAACCCGCACACTAAGATCCGAACGGCGTGAGCTTAGAGCAGCGGGTTGGCTCTAATCAACGAACTGCACTTGGTTAGACATTAGAGGGGGTCGATGTCCGAACTGCGTGACATCTAGTGTTGATACAAACTATTGTTTAAAAAGGATCATTGCACCATGATCGTTAATGATCGTAAGGAGACCTAAATCAAGAGATTTTCTTGGTGTTGAAATTAGATTTAACATCTGAATTTTCTAATCACTTTAATTAGCGTTTTCAATCCTACAAAAATTAAAAATAAAGAACATTGTTTTACATTCTAGTTTAAACTAACACCCTGATTAATAACCAATCCTGATTAATAAAAGGTGTGCATATTCACATACTTTGATGCCTATTTACACACCAAATGGGACGCTTATATACGTCATGTACAGGTATGTACGTGGTGTATAGTCATCTTTTTCAATTTCCTAGAGAATCTCTTATTGTGTCCTATCATGCTCCTAAGCGTCGCGTAGATTTATACGCGACGTATAGATTTCTAGAACAACAAAACTTTATTGAGTACTTGTTTTCGTAAGTTTTTTTATTTTGTTTCTCATTTGGATTAATTAATTTAGTCATTTTATCCGGCTACAACCGTATAGTTTTAACATCGGGGTAGAGTTTCTTTAATTTGGTTCATAAACTTATGTAAACGAGCACGTTAGATTCGATTATTTTAGTGGTGTGTCTGTTTGATTCTTGTTTTTACTACAGATTAATCCGAAAATATGTTAGATTGTTAGTAAACTTGATCAACTTATTAATTTTTCTAATAACGTTCAATCAATTTTTAGAACCTTAATCAAGTTTTAATTTTTTATACTAGAAACAAAATAATATTTTAAGTTTGTCTATGAACCCAAACTATTATGGAATCATATGATATAATTAAACATTCCGAACGATGTGTGTGTCTGATTATAATTGATATTTCTCTCACACAACCCGCACACTAAGATCCGAACGGCGTGAGCTTAGAGCAGCGGGTTGGCTCTAATCAACGAACTGCACTTGGTTAGACATTAGAGGGGGTCGATGTCCGAACTGCGTGACATCTAGTGTTGATACAAACTATTGTTTAAAAAGGATCATTGCACCATGATCGTTAATGATCGTAAGGAGACCTAAATCAAGAGATTTTCTTGGTGTTGAAATTAGATTTAACATCTGAATTTTCTAATCACTTTAATTAGCGTTTTCAATCCTACAAAAATTAAAAATAAAGAACATTGTTTTACATTCTAGTTTAAACTAACACCCTGATTAATAACCAATCCTGATTAATAAAAGGTGTGCATATTCACATACTTTGATGCCTATTTACACACCAAATGGGACGCTTATATACGTCATGTACAGGTATGTACGTGGTGTATAGTCATCTTTTTTCAATTTCCTAGAGAATCTCTTATTGTGTCCTATCATGCTCCTAAGCGTCGCGTAGATTTATACGCGACGTATAGATTTCTAGAACAACAAAACTTTATTGAGTACTCTGTTTTCGTAAGTTTTTTATTTTGTTTCTCATTTGGATTAATTAATTTAGTCATTTTATCCGGCTACAACCGTAATAGTTTTAACATCGGGGTAGAGTTTCTTTAATTTGGTTCATAAACTTATGTAAACGAGCACGTTAGATTCGATTATTTTAGTGGTGTGGTCTGTTTGATTCTTGTTTTTACTACAGATTAATCCGAAAATATGTTAGATTGTTAGTAAACTTGATCAACTTATTAATTTTTCTAATAACGTTCAATCAATTTTTAGAACCTTAATCAAGTTTTAATTTTTTATACTAGAAACAAAATAATATTTTAAGTTTGTCTATGAACCCAAACTATTATGGAATCATATGATATAATTAAACATTCCGAACGATGTGTGTGTCTGATTATAATTGATATTTCTCTCACACAACCCGCACACTAAGATCCGAACGGCGTGAGCTTAGAGCAGCGGGTTGGCTCTAATCAACGAACTGCACTTGGTTAGACATTAGAGGGGGTCGATGTCCGAACTGCGTGACATCTAGTGTTGATACAAACTATTGTTTAAAAAGGATCATTGCACCATGATCGTTAATGATCGTAAGGAGACCTAAATCAAGAGATTTTCTTGGTGTTGAAATTAGATTTAACATCTGAAAATTTTCTAATCACTTTAATTAGCGTTTTCAATCCTACAAAAATTAAAAATAAAGAACATTGTTTTACATTCTAGTTTAAACTAACACCCTGATTAATAACCAATCCTGATTAATAAAAGGTTGCATATTCACATACTTTGATGCCTATTTACACACCAAATGGGACGCTTATATACGTCATGTACAGGTATGTACGTGGTGTATAGTCATCTTTTTCAATTTCCTAGAGAATCTCTTATTGTGTCCTATCATGCTCCTAAGCGTCGCGTAGATTTATACGCGACGTATAGATTTCTAGAACAACAAAACTTTATTGAGTACTTTGTTTTCGTAAGTTTTTTATTTTGTTTCTCATTTGGATTAATTAATTTAGTCATTTTATCCGGCTACAACCGTATAGTTTTAACATCGGGGTAGAGTTTCTTTAATTTGGTTCATAAACTTATGTAAACGAGCACGTTAGATTCGATTATTTTAGTGGTGTGTCTGTTTGATTCTTGTTTTTACTACAGATTAATCCGAAAATATGTTAGATTGTTAGTAAACTTGATCAACTTATTAATTTTTCTAATAACGTTCAATCAATTTTTAGAACCTTAATCAAGTTTTAATTTTTTATACTAGAAACAAAATAATATTTTAAGTTTGTCTATGAACCCAAACTATTATGGAATCATATGATATTATTAAACATTCCGAACGATGTGTGTGTCTGATTATAATTGATATTTCTCTCACACAACCCGCACACTAAGATCCGAACGGCGTGAGCTTAGAGCAGCGGGTTGGCTCTAATCAACGAACTGCACTTGGTTAGACATTAGAGGGGGTCGATGTCCGAACTGCGTGACATCTAGTGTTGATACAAACTATTGTTTAAAAAGGATCATTGCACCATGATCGTTAATGATCGTAAGGAGACCTAAATCAAGAGATTTTCTTGGTGTTGAAATTAGATTTAACATCTGAATTTTCTAATCACTTTAATTAGCGTTTTCAATCCTACAAAAATTAAAAATAAAGAACATTGTTTTACATTCTAGTTTAAACTAACACCCTGATTAATAACCAATCCTGATTAATAAAAGGTGTGCATATTCACATACTTTGATGCCTATTTACACACCAAATGGGACGCTTATATACGTCATGTACAGGTATGTACGTGGTGTATAGTCATCTTTTTCAATTTCCTAGAGAATCTCTTATTGTGTCCTATCATGCTCCTAAGCGTCGCGTAGATTTATACGCGACGTATAGATTTCTAGAACAACAAAACTTTATTGAGTACTCTGTTTTCGTAAGTTTTTTATTTTGTTTCTCATTTGGATTAATTAATTTAGTCATTTTATCCGGCTACAACCGTATAGTTTTAACATCGGGGTAGAGTTTCTTTAATTTGGTTCATAAAACTTATGTAAACGAGCACGTTAGATTCGATTATTTTAGTGGTGTGTCTGTTTGATTCTTTGTTTTTACTACAGATTAATCCGAAAATATGTTAGATTGTTAGTAAACTTGATCAACTTATTAATTTTTCTAATAACGTTCAATCAATTTTTAGAACCTTAATCAAGTTTTAATTTTTTATACTAGAAACAAAATAATATTTTAAGTTTGTCTATGAACCCAAACTATTATGGAATCATATGATATAATTAAACATTCCGAACGATGTGTGTGTCTGATTATAATTGATATTTCTCTCACACAACCCGCACACTAAGATCCGAACGGCGTGAGCTTAGAGCAGCGGGTTGGCTCTAATCAACGAACTGCACTTGGTTAGACATTAGAGGGGGTCGATGTCCGAACTGCGTGACATCTAGTGTTGATACAAACTATTGTTTAAAAAGGATCATTGCACCATGATCGTTAATGATCGTAAGGAGACCTAAATCAAGAGATTTTCTTGGTGTTGAAATTAGATTTAACATCTGAATTTTCTAATCACTTTAATTAGCGTTTTCAATCCTACAAAAATTAAAAATAAAGAACATTGTTTTACATTCTAGTTTAAACTAACACCTGATTAATAACCAATCCTGATTAATAAAAGGTGTGCATATTCACATACTTTGATGCCTATTTACACACCAAATGGGACGCTTATATACGTCATGTACAGGTATGTACGTGGTGTATAGTCATCTTTTTCAATTTCCTAGAGAATCTCTTATTGTGTCCTATCATGCTCCTAAGCGTCGCGTAGATTTATACGCGACGTATAGATTTCTAGAACAACAAAACTTTATTGAGTACTCTGTTTTCGTAAGTTTTTTATTTTGTTTCTCATTTGGATTAATTAATTTAGTCATTTTATCCGGCTACAACCGTATAGTTTTAACATCGGGGTAGAGTTTCTTTAATTTGGTTCATAAACTTATGTAAACGAGCACGTTAGATTCGATTATTTTAGTGGTGTGTCTGTTTGATTCTTGTTTTTACTACAGATTAATCCGAAAATATGTTAGATTGTTAGTAAACTTGATCAACTTATTAATTTTTCTAATAACGTTCAATCAATTTTTAGAACCTTAATCAAGTTTTAATTTTTTATACTAGAAACAAAATAATATTTTAAGTTTGTCTATGAACCCAAACTATTATGGAATCATATGATATAATTAAACATTCCGAACGATGTGTGTGTCTGATTATAATTGATATTTCTCTCACACAACCCGCACACTAAGATCCGAACGGCGTGAGCTTAGAGCAGCGGGTTGGCTCTAATCAACGAACTGCACTTGGTTAGACATTAGAGGGGGTCGATGTCCGAACTGCGTGACATCTAGTGTTGATACAAACTATTGTTTAAAAAGGATCATTGCACCATGATCGTTAATGATCGTAAGGAGACCTAAATCAAGAGATTTTCTTGGTGTTGAAATTAGATTTAACATCTGAATTTTCTAATCACTTTAATTAGCGTTTTCAATCCTACAAAAATTAAAAATAAAGAACATTGTTTTACATTCTAGTTTAAACTAACACCCTGATTAATAACCATCCTGATTAATAAAAGGTGTGCATATTCACATACTTTGATGCCTATTTACACACCAAATGGGACGCTTATATACGTCATGTACAGGTATGTACGTGGTGTATAGTCATCTTTTTCAATTTCCTAGAGAATCTCTTATTGTGTCCTATCATGCTCCTAAGCGTCGCGTAGATTTATACGCGACGTATAGATTTATACGCGGCGTATATAAAAAGACCATTTTACACCTGCTTAGGGCCTATACACAACCAAAACCAAGGTAAAATGGTCATTTTTACCCTTTGTACATGCCACGTATATGCCTATATGGGCCGTATATAAAGTTTTTTTTACGTTTCTATACAATATTTATCGTTTTAGAAAAGTTCTATAATATATACTCTAAAAAAACATTATTAAGCATCGTATCGTATAATATAAGTCTCCTGTAGGTCTCATATGGGCCTATAGATGTAGTATCGTATCATATAGTGTAGTATAAGTCTCGTATAGGCCTATAGGTGTAGTATAGTATCATATCTTATCGTATCGTATAGTTTGGTATCGTATCGTATAGGTGGTAGTATAGGTCTCGTATATGCTTATAGGTGTATTATAGTATAGTATAGTATACTATAGCATTGTATCGCATCGTATAGTTGTAGTATAGGTCCCGTATAGGCCTATAGGCGTAGTAAAGTATGATATCCTATCGTATTGTATATTATAGTATAATGTAGTATTGTATCGTATAGTATAGGTGTACTATAGGGCACGTATATGCCTATAGGTATTAGTATCGTATAGTTATAATATAGGTCCCGTATACGCTTATAGGTGTAGCATAGTATTATATCCTATCGTATATTATCGTATAGTGTATAGTATGGTACGATACGGTACGGTATACTATAGGATAGCATCGTATCATATAGTTACAGGATAGGTCCCGTATAAGCCTATAGGTGTAGTATAGTATAATATCCTATCGTATCGTATATTATCGTATAGTGTAGTATCATATTGTATCGTATAGTATGTATAGGTGTACTCTAGGGCCCGTATATCCCTATAGATGTATTATAGTATAGTATACTATAGCATTGTATAGTTGTAGTACAGGTCCCGTATAGGCCTCGTATAGGCGTAGTATAGTATACTATACTACACTATATGATAGGATACGATACGATAGGATATGATACTATACTATACTACACTATACAATACTACATCCATAATCCAATTCGAAACCTATATCATACTAGACAATACAATATGTAACAATGTTTTTTATTTTTATTTTTTTAAAATACTTATTATAAAACTTTACTAAAACAATAAATATTGTATAAAATGTTTGGGAAAAAACCTTATATACGCCGCGTATAGGCCTATATGTGGCGTATACAAAGGCCAACAATGAGAATTTTACCCTGGTTTAGGCTGAATATAGCCCCCAAACCATGGGTAAAATGGATTTTTAAACCAAACACGCCCCTTGTGTATGCCCCGTACAAGCCTTTATGGGGCATATAGGGAAAATAGACCATTTTCTTCTGGTTTAGGGCCTATATGCAGCCCGAACCAGGGGTAAAAAATGCTATTTTTTCCCTTTGTATACGCCGCGTATAGGCCTATTTGGGGCGTATATAGAGGGTTCTTTTTACGTCTCTATACATTATTATCATTTTAGCAAAGTTCTATAATAAGTACTTTTTAAAAAACAAAATAAATAAAAAACATTGTTAATCATCGTATCGTATAGTATAGTATATGTCTTGTATAGGTCTTGTATAGGCCTCATATTGGCCTATGGATATAGTATCGTATCATATAGTGTAGTATAAGTCTTGTATAGGGCTATAGGTATAGTATAGTATCATATCTTATCGTATATTATCACATAGTGTAGTATCATATCGTATAATATAAGTCCAATATAGGTCTTGTATAGGCCTATTGGTGTACAGTAAAAACTCTATAAATTAATAGTGTTGGGTCCAATATATTTTATTTATTTTGCGAGATATTATTATATCAATAAATTAATAATTTATTAATTTAAAGTGGTTTTACGTATTACCTTTAAATTTGTAAGTCTATTGTACATTCACAAATTAATTGGAATTTGTAAAGTTTATTATTTTTTAATACAAAAAGTTAGTTTATGGTAAAAAAAAATAAATTACAAAACAAATTTCAGTGCACATTTCTAAGTGCATTGCAAGCAGCAATAACTTTTCACAGTCTTTTGTTGTAATACAAGAAGACAATGTCCCAACTATTATGTGTAATGAGTAGATTTAAAGATGAACTCAAGATATATTTGAAGTTTTACAAAAAATAAATAGATTCATTTTTACTGCACAATCTTAGAATTTGGAATCTTTTAATAATTATTAATTTATAGTTTCGTTGGACCAATATATATACTTAGATTTCAAAAAGTTATTATCTTATTATTTTAGTAAGTGGGGTCCAATTTTGTACTGTACCTGAGTTAAAACTGGACAAATTATTAATTTTATCGAGATTATTAATTTATAGAGATTCACTTCATGTGAGTCTAGAATACAAGTATACCTTTTTTTACAAACAGGAATGAAACAAGAAAGCCCAAACCACTAAAAGCAAATGGTGTACGTTTTAACATAGTAATAATCTTAAGCTTTCCTTTCGACCCTAACCCACTTAAGACCAACACAGGCATCAATAAAATCCTCATCAATAAAATCTGCCAAGTACACTTGCAACAGGTCCGCAATATCTAGCAAAACAGTGCCCAATCAATAACTTCCCACACCCATGGATTCGGTTCATAACTGGTTTAACACCGAAAACCAGGTTTTCCGCTTGCGGTGTCACCATATTCTCCACCCTATAAAAATACTTCAGCGAACTCACCGGCTGTTGTTGACCCAAATACTTCAAATTACTCTCGAATTTCGTTGTGGGCAAATCCGTGTCGTCTCAATTATCTTTCAAATAACCCGATCTCCAAAATCGACTACCCGGCTTCGGCGGGTCTGAATTTTGAGGCTTCTTGATGCAAATAATTCGTTAGGGTAAAATCTCAGTCATTGTTTTATTAAACACTTGGTCATCTTGACGGACCAAATATTAAATATTTCTTGAATTCGGGCGGGTCAGTGTGCCCAAATTCGGTACGGATCTCGAGAATTATTATTTTGGAGACTTAGTTTCAGAAATAAACTTTTTTGGTATGGTAGTGAGACCAATAGGGAAAAAGCAGAAAAAATCGGTTGGGTCTTATTGAACCTTTTCCAACATAAGTTTTTTCTAGTCAATTTTTTTAAAGTTAATGTCAGTCTATGAAACAATCGTGTCACACGCGTGTGAAGGGTGAGGATGATCTGCGTACTTAGCTCTAAAATTTCTTAAAGTTGATATTCAACAAGCCAAACGTGAATGTTTATTTCAAAAGTCAACTGTTGCAAATGTATGTCAACATTCAACTTCTTTGTTAGGTTTTAAATTAGAGTATTTAAATCAAGTTAAGATTTAAATTATTACAATTGAAAGAGTTCACGTTACTAGTTGATAGTTAAGAAAATTAATATGTCAATTTCATTTAACAAAATCAATTCTAATACATGTAGACTTTACAAATTTATGTAAATGACACAAACTACTCATAAGTATCAAAACAATGGTCACAATGATCATTGCATGGTTGCTTGTGATCTTAACCACCACCTCACCGGTTGTCAAAGGTAAATATTACACCGGCAGTCGCTATTGATGTTCCAACCACCATAAAGGAAACCCATCTCCATTTCTTCTTGCACGACACCCTTTCCGGTGACAACCCAACCTCCATCATTGTAGCACAACCAAACAGCACGGTTATCAAAGATAACAACAATATTGTCCCTTTTGGGGCAGTCTTCGTGTTTGATGACCCACTCACCGGAGGGGCCCGGCCCGAAGTCTAAGGTTATTGGCAATGCACGTGGATTGTACGCTTTAGCCAGTCGTGGGTCAGACTTGACCCTGATGTTCAATGATGATTTAGAGTTTACGAGTGGTGAGTTTAATGGGAGTTCCATAGTTGTTGTTTGTAGGGATCCATTGTAACATTTGTCAAAAACGGGTTTTTCAAACCCGCTTCGTTTGTAATCGAATATCAAGTTATAAATGTTTCGTTGCGTATTTATGTTAATTTTAATTTTTAATGATGCATAATTAATAAACAAACTATAATATAAAAGTTATAATCGATAAAAAGTAAAAATAAAATAAATAAAATGAAAAACAGGCTGCCGGGACTCGAACCCGGGTCAGCCGAAAAGACTCAAAGACTTAACACGCGCACTCATAACCACTCCGCCACTTGATGTTTTCTGTTAGTTCTAGGAATCAATTAAATCTTATGTTCAACCATAAATCAACCGGTTTACGCTAACTGTAACCGAAATCGGTTTCCAAACGTCCAAAAACGTTTGAGTGTTCGCGGTTTTCTGTCAATAACCAATACACCGACACCTCCAATCAATTTAGCTTTGAATGGACTTGAATTCAAGAGTTGATCGGTTCTAATAACCGAAAACCTGCATTTCCTGAATTACTCCAATCATAGTCCCCTCTCGCGACTCAAACTCATCTGCAGACCTTCAATTTCATTTTCGCAATACTTTCAGTTCGTCGGAAAAGCTATTTGAACTCGGCGGACTTTCGCCGAAAAACCGTGTTTTCCATCAAATCAGTAAGTATCTCAATTCTTTCATCGTCTATCAGTTGTTAAGCTGTTGCTAACTCAAACCTTCAATCGGAATCAGTTTCAGACGTAGATATCGGATAATTCACTCTCGCCGGAAAACTTCTGAAAGTTCCCAATTCTCGCTGTGAAACGGTATAGTCTTTGAAACCTTCTGGTAATCCTTGTTCAGTGCTTCAATTCCGCATTTAGCTAATCAAATTGATAATCTGTCCGCTCAGACGAAATCCGTAAAAACAGAGCCGACGACTTCGCCGGAATTCTGAGATAAATCGTTTCTCCGGTATGTTTACTTCCGAAATCTTCTCTGCCATTTCATTTTAGTCATTTGAATGTTTGTCAATCAAATTAATCAAGAATCAGTAGAGTAATCGTAGTCTGTGTTATTGTAACGAAGAAGATGAAGTTAGGTTGTTTATAAATTTAATATAATTTGGATATTATCTCGGGTTAGACACACAGTCCAGCGGTGGACTGTGTGCGCACATATATCACACGCCGCGAGTTCGATCCTTGACACACACGTATGCTCTGTAATAAAGATGTTTTATTTTTCTAACTGAACCGGATTAACTCACGGTAGATGTTAAGTATAATAAAAATCGGTATATTAACCAGGTTAGACACACAGTCCAGCGGTGGACTGTGTGCAACACTAACCCACAGGTCCCGGGTTCGAGACCTGTTGCACACTCCGGTTCGATAATTAAAACCCTTTTTGAAAATAAAAGAATTTTGAATAAACTAAAATAGTATATAAATATAATTAAAAACAGAATTATTTCGGGTTAGACACGTAGCTCAGTTGGTAGAGCTGCGTGCACGCGTACGGGAGGTCTCGGGTTCGAGTCCTGCCGGCGCATACATGCACACAATAAAACCTGTCAAACAGTCAACAGTCACAATCAAACAGTCAACGGTCAAAAATCAACGCAAAAGTCAACATTTTTTTATATTTTTATTTATTTAATTTAATTTAAAAATCAATTAAAATTACTTAAAAATAATGTTTTTTTTAAGATAGGAAATAGACTTAAACTCACAAAAATATATCTAAAAATCCTATTAAAATTATTAATAAAATCCACTCATTTACTATACTTTCCGTTATTATTTAGGTTAGTTAATCCTCGTTGATCAATCCCTCAAACTCGTGCGCATCTCATCATCTCCAACCGAACGCACCCAATGTGAGTGAATCTCTACAAATTCCCCGTTTTAATCACATTTTTTGGGTGTATCATGTGTCTTACCAATTATTATATTTAAATCATTGTGCATACATCATATCCATGAACAAATGTGTATTCAACTTGTATCAAATGTTTGTGTGGTTATTGTTTAGATTTAATTTATTATTTTCAGTACATGCAATATCATAGGCCGCCGCTCCCCGTTACATTATGAGCGTTGAGCAGTTCCCCATTACATTATGAGCGTGAACCGGGCGTTGCCAACATACGATCGGCTCCGTTTGATTGAGCCTTGATCGCACAGACATTCATCATAGGCCGTCAGTTCCCCATTACATTATGAGCGTGAACGTGACGTTGCCAACATATACAGTTTCATTCATGTTATATATTCATGCAAGTTCATATGTTATTGTATGTTATTGTATGTTATTGTTTGTGGTTGTTATTGCTGTTGTTTGATTATTTACATTTGCTCACATATGACTATTGCACAATTTTTCCTTGATAAAGATAACAAGAAATCAATAATAAATGTTTATCTAACAAGGTTCACTCGCCAACTTATATTGACACAAAAACCCCCATTTTTACACATGATACAGGTGACCCAGCTGCAGCAAGAAACACATAGGATTGGCTTAGAAGAATAAACTGGTTTAGAGCTTGGATTGTTTAGTTGATTATTTTTCTTTGTATTTGTATGAACATGTTTGGATTATTGAGAATGTAATTTTGACTTAAATGAATATGAAACATATTAGTAAATATCATGAGCTTTGGTGATAACCCAATTATGCCCCGACTCTTATTCCGCTGCGGGTCGGGGTGTGACATCCGTTGGTGTCGGTTAAGGAGATGGCGGTCGTTGGTGGTAGAGGTAAGTTCAGGATGGCACAAGGGTTTATTTTGGTTGAAGCCGTCTATTTTAATGTTACAACTGGTGATGGTATTCTTGAATGGAATGTCACCATTTTTCATCAATAAAACATATATACAAGGTTGTGAAAGACCATAGTGACGTTGTAAACTATTCTATGCTATATGTGTGTTACTATCAATAAAAGAACTCAGCATGTTATATGCTTGTATCAATTATTGAAAGACACATGGTGTTAAATAATTTCTATCGTTAAGTTTTTTGCGATGTTTTTAAAAGCGAACAGGATATCGAACCGGCTGACCTACTTGTTCAACAGGTTTGATCAGTTTAAAAACCAGACGAAGTCCTATTTGATTTGATTATTTTATAAAATTTAAAAAACGGCCAAACGATTGAGAGAATTGGGCTTTCTTTCTCTTTAAAGTTCAACTAACCTTAGCCTTGGCCATTTTTAGCCCAGTTTAACAATATATTTGGAACCAGCATAGACCACTTATAGGTCTTAAACTAATAAACTCCATTACAATTTTCTAAGCCTGGCAAAGTGGGTGGGACGTCAGGCAGGTCCGGGTGAGGGTCAATACGGGTTATGAGAAAAGTAAGCTCGGGTCAACACAGGTTCAGAGCAAAATAAGTTCTGCTTAAAACGGATAATTTTAGAAAGAAAAATAAAGGTTCCAATTTTGTTCCAGTCAATACGTATTCTGAACAAAATGAGTTCGGGTCAAAATGGTTTATTTTTCTAAAGAAAAAGTGTAGATTTTATTCAGGTCAAAACGAGTTCTAAAAAACCAGGTTGAAATGTCAAATCGATAGTGAGTTCCATCTCACGGTTATGGCGACAATCCTGGTAGTTCTTCTTGAAACACATCATGATATTCACGGATAACAGGATAACGGTCCATACTAACTTCACTAGCTGAGGTATCTTGAATTGACGCAATGAATCCAACGCATCCATGGGATATCAGCTTATTAGCTTTGAGCGCAGAAATAATCTTAAGAGACTTTGGGGTTCCTTGGTAGACAAAGTCAGGGTTACGAAGATCACCGAATATTACACGCGTAGAATAACGGTCAATGACTGCACGATGTCGAGACAACCAGTCCATCCCAAGGATGACATCAAAGTTGCCCATATGTATCGGAAAAAAGATCTACATTACGCTGGACAGAGTTAATACAGATAGGACAGTCCTTATAAACGTGAATTATCATAACAGAAGAGGGGAACTAGTCAGAGTATAGTCTAAAGGCGTCGGCTTAATCAAAAGATATCTAGCAAAAGAGTGAGAAACTAGAGAGTGTTTTACTCCGGTATCAAATAACACATAGATACAATGTTCACCAAGCTGAAGAGCTCCAGATACATGTGCTGAGCATTAGCAGCTAATAGATGGTTGAAAGTTTTTAGTTTCTCGTGTTTAAATTCATGTTTTTATGTGAATTTGAGTTCTCGAATGCTCTACTTCGATATCGTTTGTGTTCTGCAGGTCTTGATAGGTTTAAGGTACATTTCGGGAGTTAACAAGGCTTTAGAATGGAGCTAGGAGGACCCAGGTGGAAGAAACGGACAAAAGTGGGGTGTCATGGAGTCGGCTACGGGCTTCTAAGCCGTAGCCGATGGCTTAGAGACGCCGTAGACATCCCGTAAACAGCAGGATCCTGCGTTGGCAGCTGCTATCCTGTCGCCGACGCCATGCTAGGCCATTGGTGACGTTGATGTCTGGTCAACTTCGAGAAAATTGTCAAAGATGCTATGATTTTCGTTTTTAGTGCTTTTTAATTGAGATTTTTGAAATTGGGGGGTTACTAATACATATTGGGGAGCCACTCTAAGATGCTATCATTCTAACACTCTCTAATCATTCCACAACACTGAAATCACAAGATTGAATGCAAGGTTTCTTCATTCGGATTTCAACTTCTCGTAACCATGAGTGGCTAATTCCCCAAGTTTCACCCCTGTGTAGATTTTGTAAGCTAGTAGGGTTCTTCATACATCATTTGAGTTTGTGAATCATTGTTTTTACATTTGGATGTTTGAACAATTTTGGATATTTGAACAATCGTGTTAAATGTGTTAGTCTTGTTTTGTATTCATGAATTGTCGATAATTACTTGCGCCATTGACTTTGCGCTATTAATTCGGCTAATTATGCTTTTATATGAATTACCGTTTGTTATGTTCTTGAGTAAAGAAGCCCACTTTTATCCATTGTTGATGTTGATGATTGTTGACTCCTAAGCCTTGAAAGTCAACCCGTACCAATTGTTGATCTTGATTCCAATTCTAGTTGTGGTATAGAACCTTAGGGATTATAACTTAAAAACAGGAGTGAACCTTTTCACAAAGTATTGTGTTTAATCATTCTCAAAATATTGCAAGTATTAGTATAATCGTTAAGCTAGTTTTTATTATCAATCACAAATCCTTGGACATTCCAACACATTTTCAAACAAATCAAACAAGAAAAGATAAAAAGTATATTAGCAAGCTTCACAAACCATTCTCTAATCAACATAGTTTTCAACACCGACCACAAACTCTTCCCGGATTTGACACCCTTCTTACCACTTACTATCTAGTTAGAGGTACTAATGAACACTCTCTCTTTACTTATCTTTGACCGAACCTTCTTCGACATCGGTCAGCAGCATCAGTGGCAGAAGGTAAGAAGACTTTTCCTCTAATGTTTGGTGGTGCAACATTCCTTCTGGTAGTCAAACGAGTTATATCAATATTAAGCTAGCAGCCGAGTTAAGCTTAGTATGTGAAGTTCGGGCTCAAACTCATTTACGAAGTCATGAGTTTTTAATGGGCCGATCACGAGCAGCTAACACGAGTGTATGGACTCATTTACACCCCCCAAGTGATTAAAAAATATATAGTGATTCAAATTATGCTACAGATGTATTCATGGCTAAAAACTTCTGATTTGTGATTTTGGGCCTTCATGCTATCTGATCATGTGGACCTAAAATGAAAGTATGGGTTGAGCCAGTTAATTACACGTTGCAACGGATAATATTTGCTCGTTTATTGTGTATTGTGTCAAGAAAGGTGTGGAAATATTGAATAATTCAAGCAATTGCACGATGTTTTTAATCGCTTGAATACTATAAGTTTTGGTTTACAAAACACACTTAAAAACAAGTAATGTTTGTATATATTTATTGTGAAAGTATCAATACACATGTGTTTAGATGTGTTCTTTCCGTTAATCAGTTAGATTCTAAAAGAATTTAGCATAACTGAAGAGAGTCGGAGACTACCTTGCTCCTGGACTGGCCCATTAATAGTTAACCCGTAAGAGATTGGTCCAATAATGTTTAATCCACTAAAGGCTACCTAACCCATTAAGGCAAAACACTTCTTTACCTAAAAGGAGAGTAACCACACAGTAAGTTGGTTCCTCTCTCTTAAGAGAATTCTTACTAGTTCACTCTATCATCACTACACACTTAATTTTATCTCATACAGGTTTTTGCTTGAGTGTAGAAGTGTGGCCCCAGACGTCAGAGGCTTCAGCCGTCGGATCGCTTCTAACGAGTTGTTTTGATTATTAATAGATTCAAGAGTAAAATGTGTTACAAAAGGTTGATTGAAAAACGAATTGTTGTATTTTTCTGTGTGTTTATTACAGGGAAAAGTATACAATTTATAGTTAAAAAAGATAATCTAAATATAGAAGACGAGCTGTTTATGGGCTGGATTTACGGCTGTTAATAGCTGTCTTTGACCCTCTTAAATGGGAGATGATGCTTGACTGATCCCGCAAATTTCTTCCAAACTTATTCCTTTGATATCTTTTATTTTTAACACTCCCCCTCAAGTTGAATAGTCGGATTTCCAAAATTCAACTTGCCCAAACAATCGCTGAAAATTTTCCCGTTAACCGCCTTTGTTAGAATGTCAGCGAGCTGATCCTTTGATCGAACAAACGGTAGTTCAATCGTACCATCTTCCAATTTTTCTTTGATGAAGTTCCTATCAACTTCTACGTGTTTAGTTCGATCATGTTGTACTGGGTTTTCTGAAATCTGAATTGCAGCTTTATTATCACACATAATCTTACTTGTTTCTTTTGACGGAAAGCCAATCTCAGCTAAGAGTCTTCGCATCCACATGGCTTCTGTTAAACCTCGAGCTATACCTCTAAATTCAGCCTTTGCACTTGAAAGGGCAACCACCTTTTGTTTTTTACTTCTCCAAGTAACAAGATCCCCCCCAACTAAAGTGAAGTAGCCTGTTGTTGACCTCCGACTTCCCTTATCTCCTGCCCAGTCTGCATCAGTATAGATTTGAACATTTAGGTGTCCATGTGATTGAAACAGGACTCCATGACCCACTGTTCCTTTGAGATATCTAATAATTCTCCAAACTGCTTCCATATGAGACTGTTGAGGTTGGTGCATGAACTGACTTACCACCCCTACAGCATAGGCAATGTCTGGACGAGTATGTGAGAGATATATTAGTTTTCCCACCAGCCGTTGGTATCTTTCTTTATTTGCTAACTTTGCTCCTTCCTCCATATAAAGCTTTTGGTTTACACTCATAGGAGTGTCTGCTGGTTTGCAATCGATCATTCCAATCTCTGCCAACAAGTCTAAGACATACTTCTTCTGACTAATGAAAATTCCTTGTTTTGACCTTAGTACTTCAATTCCGAGGAAATACTTAAGCCTGCCCAAATCTTTCATTTCAAATTCAGCAAACAAGTTTTCTTTTAGTTTTACCATTTCTTCTTTATCGTTCCCTGTAATGATCATATCATCTACATAGATAATTAGGCAGGTTACGAATTTTCCTCTTTTTTTGAGAAACAAAGTATGATCAGCATTACTCTGTTTATATCCAAACTTTTTCATAGCTACAGTAAATCTGCCAAACCAAGCCCGGGGAGATTGCTTCAAACCATAAATAGACTTCTTCAGACGGCAAACTTCTCCAGTTTTGAAATCTTTTGTGAATCCTGGAGGAGCATCCATAAATACCTCTTCATCTAGGTCCCCGTGTAGAAAAGCATTTTTTACATCAAACTGTTGAAGTGGCCACCCTTCATTTGCAGCTATCGAAAAGAGAACCCTAATTGTGTTCATTTTGGCAACCGGGGAGAATGTTTCAGCATAATCAATCCCATGTGTCTGGGTATACCCTTTTGCTACCAGTCGGGCTTTATATCTTTCAATTGTACCATCTGGTTTATACTTAACCGTATAAACCCAACGACACCCCACGGATTTCTTTCCCAACGGGAGAGTACACTTTTCCCAAGTATTGTTCTTGATTAGGGCTTCCATTTCTGTTTTCATTGCTTCCTTCCAATGTTTAGACTTTAAGGCTTGATCCACGTTTGTAGGAGTTTCTTCGGAATAAACAGATGAGATAAATGCTTTGGCTTCCTTAGTGAAATTTCCATCAGCCACACTAGCTATAGGATAACTAGATCTTCTTGGTTCTTTTTCAGGAGAATACCGTTTCGGAGGAACCCCTCTGTTTGTTCTGGGGGGTAACACATATCTTGATGGTGGTTCTTCTTGTCTGGATTCATCTGCCTGCAAATTTTCAGCGTGTTCTGTGGCAGTTTCATGGTTAGAAGTATTGGTATCTTCGGGGTCATTAGAAACTTCAAAAGTATCACCAGACTGAATAGGGTGAGTATTACTTACCTCGGACACCAGGTTAGGAGGAACATTAGGGCCTTCAGTGGCACTGAAATTGGACTCTGGTGACTCTGTAGTTGGTACATAGGGAACATATTTCAACCAACTTAGTGTGTCTAAACATTCCTTCTCCCCCTGACCACTGAGTTGGGAATTGTAGTAATACTCGGTTTCAAGAAAGTCACAGTTTATTGTGGGGAACATATGACGTGTCTTTGGGTTATAATATCTGTATCCTTTTTTATTTATTCCATACCCAACAAAGACACATTTTTCAGCACAAGGGTCAAGTTTGGTTCGATCTGATTTAGGTATGTGAACAAAGGCGGTACATCCAAAGATTCGTGGTTGAAGAGTAAGGACTGAGGGTAGTTTGAAGAATTTTGAAAGGGTGTGTAATGGAGTGTTAAGTTTGAGGATATTTGTTGGGAGTCGGTTGAGAAGATAGGTAGCGGTAGCAAGGGCTTCAGGCCAAAAATATTTCGGGACCTGGGATTCAATTAGGAGAGCTCGTGTCATTTCCAGCAAAATGCGATTTTTTCTTCGGCGACACCGTTTTGTTCTGGGGTGTTTGGGCATGTAGTTTGGTGGATTATTCCCTTGTCTTGGAAAAACAATTTAAACGAAGTATTAACAAACTCACCGCCATTATCGAATCGGAAAATTTGGATGTTTGTTTGAAATTAGGTTTGGATCATGGCGTAAAACATAGTGAATTTTTCAAAGACTTCGGATTTGTTTTTCAAAAAATAAACCCAGGTCATTCGGGTACAATCATCAACGAACATCACAAAGTAACGAAGGTTATGCCCCCCAAGAACTGGGGCAGGACCCCATACGTCAGAATGGATTAATGAAAATGGCAAAGCAACCTTAGTATTATTGGGTTTAAAAGTTTTCCTGTGGCTCTTTGCTAAAACGCATGTTTCACAATGTGACATAGAATTAACTGGAAATAGTTTTGGAAATAAAATATGCAAATAACTTGTAGAAGGATGACCTAATCTTCGGTGCCATAGCCAAGCTTCTCGTTCCGATGTCCCATGAGTCAACATCACAGCACCACTTTGAGTCACCTCGTCCACATAATACAACCCTTGATTTTCAGTGCCACGCCCAATGATCACTCCCGTCCTGATATCCTGTAAAATACAAAACGTAGGGTACATTAGGACAATACAGTTGAGTTCTTTTGTGACGTGGCTAATGGAAAGCAGCTTATGTGACAACGAGGGAACATAAAGACAATTAGAGATTTTTATTGTGGGTGAAATCTCAATAGTCCCTCCCGATTTTACATCCATTATCCCTCCGTTCGCCGTTTGAATATGTGTTTTTTCTGGTTTGGTTGTTGAAATAATATCCGACAGCTCATAAGTCATTGTGTCGGTCGCGCCACAATCGAAGATCCATAGTTTTTGTTTTTTATGGTGTACTTGGGCCATATTAGCATTTCCCCTATTTCCAGGGACTAAATATGACATATTTATTTTTTTGTTATGGTTATAAAGCCAAGGGTTTGAGGGATGCGCCCCAAACCCGTTACCTGTTGCAGCATCTTCTTCTTCTTTTGCATCGGCCATTCCGCCGAAACCAGTTCTACTCCGGCTTCCATCTCCGGTGACCTCTCGGTTGCCGGTGCTGGATGATTTCCCTTTTTCTTTAACTGTAGCCTTTGTGCCCTTCTTATGACCATCAGACCACCATTCGGGATATCCGACGAGTCTGAAACATTGTTCCTGGGTATGCTTTGTCATGCCGCAATGGTCACATTTGAGGTGAGTTTTGTCATCTTTGTTACCTGATCCGGTTCTTTTTCCATCGATCCGTCGGTAGCCTTTTGATGCAAGCCCTAACCCTTCAATTTCAGAGGCCATTAGACCCACTGTGATGCCCTGTGTGTCATTGAGAAGTGTTCCTAGAATATTCTGGTGAGCGGCCTCCTTGCGAACAGTGGCGTATGCAGTTTCTACAGTTGGAAGGGGTTCTAAGCGGAGTATTTCCCTTTTTATAGGGTCATATTTCCGGTTAAGAGCGTTTAAAAACTGAAACAATTTCTGTTCAGTCCTGATTTTGGAGTATGCTTGGATATCGGTTGGGCAGGTCATAGGGTTTGGGTCAATCCGATCAATTTCTCCCCATACTCCTTGGAGTATAATCCACAATTCTTCAAGGGAGAGATTGTTCTGTTTGATTTCGTTCGCCTTGACATGTAGGTTGAAGGTTTGGAGCTTGTCACGTCCACTGCTATATGTTATAGCCAGGGCATCCCACAGCGATTTTGCTATCGGAAATTCGGTTAGATTGCTGGCGAGGGTTGGTTCAATGTTTTGTATGAGCCATGAGAAGACGACTAGGTCGTCTTGTTCCCATTGTTCATACTCTTCGCTGGTTTGGTTTGGTGGATTGGTTGATAAATGGTTTAAAAAAGCTTTTGATTTACCGCCTATGGCTACCCTCATCATCCGGGTCCATAGAGCATAATTCTGGCTGTTGAGCTTGAGGTATATTTGAAGGTTATCGGACAATTTTGGGTTCCGATTTTGTGGGTTGAGGCCATTCTTGAGAAGATTAGCGATTTGGATTGATATATCTTCTCCCAAGTTGCCGGCTTCGGCCATGGTAGCTTGGTTGAGAGGATGATTGATTTGGGTAAGTGATGAGCAGGGGTAAGTGATGAGCAGGTCGGTATTAGAACCGTGAACACTGCTCTGATACCATGTTACAAAAGGTTGATTGAAAAACGAATTGTTGTATTTTTCTGTGTGTTTATTACAGGGAAAAGTATACAATTTATAGCTAAAAAAGATAATCTAAATATAGAAGACGAGCTGTTTATGGGCTGGATTTACGGCTGTTAATAGCTGTCTTTGACCCTCTTAAATGGGAGATGATGCTTGACTGATCCCGCAAATTTCTTCCAAACTTATTCCTTTGATATCTTTTATTTTTAACAAAATGGCCAAAATCGTATGAGGTTTAGGCACTTTTCCCTACTGCGTTCAATTAAGAATTTTTGTGTAACTCTCCTCACACGTTTCATTTTTGATGTTATTTTCATCAAATCACTAATTCAGTTAAAATGTATTGTTAACTCAAGGACGATTTTGATAATTACGTTTTTGACGATTTTGGCAATTTACCTGCTTATTTTTCTACTTTATCTTTTTTAATTTTCTTTTTTATCTTTAAATAAAAACAATATAAATACTTATAACTATAATACATATATGTATACACACAGTGACGGAGTTTGACCAAAAATTCTGAGAGCGCAGAAAGACATGGAACCCAATTTATATATTGTATAAATATTTAGGCAAAATAATTGAGAGGACTATCCTATATAATTTTAAAATTTTCGGACGAAAAATCGAAAATTTTACACTTCTAACGGAAACATTGAAGGAGGGGGAGTGCGCCCCCACCTCCCACTAAGCTACGCCTCTATACACACACATTCATTTATATACACTTATTTTTTTTACCGTTAACAATAATAATAATAATTAATTATAATATATATATATATATATATATATATAAACACCATACACACACTCTGCCTCTCTTCTATCCTTCTCTCTTCTCCACCTCCGTCACCACCACCACCACCACAACCGCCGCCGTCACAACCATCCCATCTATCTCGGCACTCGTACCACATCTCATCTCGTAGACCCGTTATACTAGACATTGATACAACCTGTTTCTTCCGTCGTACCAAACCTCATTAATTTATCATTATTATTTTATTTAAAGGTAAAAAAAGAAAATTAGAAAAAAAAAAGTGAGTGTTATATAATTATTTTTATTGCTTTTAATTTAAAGATAAAAATAAAAAAAAACAAACAATAGATGGGTAAATTGCCAAAATCATCTCTAAATTAACTATACATTTTAGTTGAGTTAGTGATTTGGATGGAAATGACAACAAAAATAAATGTAAGCGATCCAGTTACAAAAAAAAAATTATATATTAGATGTGACAGACAAAGATGCCCTAACCTCAGGGATGATTTTGACAATTTACCCTAGATTTAAGATCAAGTTTGAGGATACAAGTAACAACTCCAAGATCATCATAGGTAAACTCCCAAACCATGCATTGTTACTGGGGCTTAAGTCTAACCACGGGTTTTGGTAGCAACAAAATCAGCGAATTATAAAAGAAATTGTGCAATAAGAACAACAAGATAACACATCGATCCAGACAGTTGCAATATCCCTATCAATGCACTCAGTTTCATTAGTTCGTAATAGCACATAAGCAGTAAGAACTTGGTTAATTCACACATGTATAACGTATTCTACTATTCTACCAAACAAAGAGTCACAAACATATCATAACATGAAACCGAATTCCAAAACAATAACATAAAAGAGTCAAAAACTAGATAAATTTCCACTAAATAGTCAAAAATTTACTAATAATGTATAGGTTAGCTTATTCAAAAGTTAGCAAACGTATACTTGGAGTTGGAGCAACCAGATAAAAGTAAATGGATTCTAGCTTTAAACGGGAGAATCATCGTCTGATTCAGTTGGTTTTGACAAAATGTTTGGGCCGAATTTTTAGTGTCGACTTTCAAAAAAGATAAAACTAAACCAACAGAGTTGAATGAGTTGAACGGATTAGTCAAACCAGCCAAAACGGTTCAACTTTATTTAACTTCCTTTAACATAAGTTTATTTTCGTCAAACTTTGTAAAAAATAACTTAACTAGATTTATCACCCGCCGCGATGCGGCGGGGATCATACTTAATAAAACCCAAGGGTTTGTTACATCAACATTTTGACCAAGAACTTATTCATAACTTCAGTTACCTCTTAGGCTCAGATCTGGCGATTTGACCGCCACGGCTGCAAAGAGGTTGCAAGTGGAGAACCTCACACATGCCATCCTTCAATTACGCCAAGCCAAAAAACGATCGGGATTTAACTCATCACAGCCTCTAAACAGTTGGATATATATCGACTTCAAACATCCACACGTAGGTAAAAGTGTTAACCATATAAGAAGCTGACACTTTTGACACAAATATGTCTATTAGACGACCATGGTTACAATAGAAGCTGCAAGTGGAGAAACTTGCTTCTGCGGGTCTTCGAATTCTGCCGCATCAAGATATAGTTCACTTAACTCATCACAGCCTCTTGACACCTGGATGAATATCACCAAACACATAGACATAAGTAAAGGTTTATAAGAAAGAAGCAGCTTACCAGCCATTTTATAATTCACATTGATACTAATAGTGAGTGGATTCCTTTGATAAAAGCTACAAACAAAGAGCAATAATTTTAGACTTATAATCTCAAGATAGTGTATAACCTCAATTTTTAAAGGTTTTAAGATGACTGCATATTTGTGTTAGCTGCCTTAATTTTTGTCTCTAGCCTAAATGAATTGATTTTTTAAAGTTGCAAGTTCCGCCACACATCCTTTATAAAGTGCTTGTTTTTAGTTAACAGCTGATTCTTATGCAAGTTCATGCAGTCCTCCTGCTCCATCTTATTTTGCTATTTCACTAAGCTACATTACATTACACATAAACATGAAAGGAAACAGAAAGATTTACACCTGAGCTTACAAATTTCAATGTAGAAGAGGGAATATATACCCAGTATTTGATCGTATAGTAGTCAGTCGAAATAATTTCCAAACAAACCTTTTTCTCGATTATACCATCAGACGAATCAATATCAACATAATAGCTAGCTTCTTCAATCTGGTTCTTTACCTGCAAAAATTAAAAACAAAAAAGAATGTTATGAACCTAAAAAAACAAATTAGCAAATGAACACATCTTAAAAGGTAATTTTGTCATTGTTTTGGTATTGTTCATCTGTAATTCCTATAGATATCCAATTGGCTCTATAAAGTTTAATTAGTCGATTCTTTGAGGTGGCCTTTTTGCCGAATTTAATTGAAAATGGGACGATGCGAGTTATTCTTTTACCTTTAATAGGTCTTCGAACGACATATAAAAATCAAAACATAACTATACAGGCCTACCTATATAAAAATTATCAATTTAACATACTCATAATCATCTGCACATAGAAATCAAAACATGACTATTAATAAACTCATTTATACTAAGGACTATGTGATAAACCTATAACAATAATCCAACAAGCGTAAAACTGGTTACATTATTGGTATTCATGCTAGGTTCCTTTCGAATTAATAGTAACCTGTTCATGATGAATCCTCATCGATTTCCACTGGTCCACTTAACGGTATCAACCCTTCGTATCATTAAAACCCCACATTAAAAGTAAGTTATAAACATAAGATTATACAGCTCGTTAGCAAAAGGTAAACAAAAAACAATTTTTTTATGTAATATTAGTTACCTATTATTCATGGTGAATCCTCATCAATTTCCACCGGCACACGTAACGCAACGGGATCGACTCTTCTCGCTATCATTAAAACCAACTTTTAAACTAATTAATAACCAAGCCATTATACGTAAGCAAATTCAGAACCCCCAATTTCTATTTTCCTCACTGAATAAAGATTTGACAGAATCAACGGATCAAGATCTAAGATCTGACTATGGCATATATGGAGGCTCAGATGAGGGCAATCTCATCATCATCACCCACCACAAATCAACACCACATAAACCGCTTATGAGAAACCCTAGCCGCCGCTAGGGATTGAACATCGGAACAAAACCATCGATCACCACCGTAAATCAACCATTTTTTACCCAATTAAATTCACTCCTCTTCAACCCAAAAACCTCGATTTCTTGTGAAACAACGGTCTATTAGCAATTAATATATATGTATAAACATGAGAGCTAGACTATGAAATCATGTAGAGAATAGAACATGTAGAATTCTTATTCATTGATCAAACATCATATACAAATGCTATTATATATACACAGTCACATTAGTACAATAGTAAATAAGGGGTTATACATGTGGAAAGTCACTACATAATGGATGCATTCATAACACCTCCCTTGACTATCCACATGATGGAATACTATTCTTTAATACGCTTAATGATGTTGACTCATTAAAAACCTTGCTAGAAAAACCCAATGGGACAAAACCTCAGCTAAGGGAAAAAGAGTGCAATGCGTATTGTCTCCCCCTCAATATAATATGTATCATTTCAAGTAACAAGTGCCAATCTTCTATGAAAGTTGTTGTAAAAATTTTGTGATGTGCAATCTATTAATGAACTTGATGTATGATCTTCATGTAAAACTTTAATTACCTCCTCTTGTAAGTAGATACCATAAGATCCATGAATGTGTTTTGTTATTATCCCTGCATTTACAAAACTAACCAAACTTGTTGATGGGTTAGTAAAATATGAACCCATACTTTTCGTACCTTAAGGGTATAGAAAATAAATGTTTTACTCATTTCACTATCTCCTCGTCGTACACGAGTTAAATCTTGCCAATGAATTTAATGGTATATGTTCGTGTATAGCTAGCAAGATATATTAATACAATTTGTATTGAATTATGGTACTTCATGACCAATGATCTTTGCTTCTTTGATAGAAGATGATAAAAGTCATTTTTATCTATATCAAATATTTGAACATCATTAAATGTACTTACACTAAAAGCTTTGTCCATATGAAAATGTCCAACATTTTCTAGATGTATTATGATTGATGGATTATAATATAAACGTATGTCCTATGTATCGAGCCATAAATTTGCAATATTGTATTTCAGTTGCAAATTTTTGCTTAAATGTTTGAGCTCTTTTTTTTTCTCTTCGGGAGATTCAATGACATCATCAACATATATTGCAATACTTGTAAACCTCATATCGTTCTTTTAATGAAAACAAATGGACCAACTTCACCATATGTATTTCTCGTTTTCGAGCTCACCGGTGAGTCAATTATATCATATTTGATTCGACTATTTTAGTCCATACATATTTTGTCAACTTCATATAGTATGTTCTTGAGGTTTTGACATCAATGCTTCTAGCATTATCAATCCATAAGGGAATTCGTTCCATCTTATCCATATATGCATGTGCTTTCACTCTTCAGGAGTTTGCTATATAAATTTGCCCATTTAACACATAGATATCTTTATCATGTAAAAGTGTCATGAACACTTGCTTTTATCTCCAAAATTCATATTATACCATGCGTGTACACTATTTATTGAGATATCACAACCACTGGGTACAAGTTTTCAATATATGTTTATTGGTGCACAAGAATTACATCGTTAAGATTTTGATTCACCTTTAAAGAACTCAATTGCTTTAAGAAACTCATCAGGAGTTCAATCGTATTCAAAAATGAATCTGTATACAACGATCATATTGTTCTCGAGAACTTACTTTATATGAATTACATAATTTAAATCCTTCAAGGACTTGCATGTAAACTTTAGTATCTAAATGATACATAACATTTATAAGACGCATATCAATTCTCTCTTTATATTACCAGACTAATTAAATACTAGAAAGCTATTGCATCCACCACTGGAGAATACGTCTCCTCATAATTAATCATAGGTCTTTGCGAAATCCTTGTGCTGTCAATTGTTGATCCACATAAAAGACCTAATTATTAAATATATTTTACAACTTTTGTTATGGACTACTGGCTCGTAAGCTTTCCATTTCAATAGAGAATTCAACTCTGCCTTATTTGCGTCGTTCCATTTTGGCCAATCATTTCTTTGTATTTATTCATAGGCAAATTTAAATCTTGATCCTCATCATTTCATCTTTTCAAGCGCTATATATACAAAAGTCTAACGACGTTGATTTTGTTTCGATTCCATACACTTCTAGACTTGATATAATTTACTAAGAGCTCTTTATTTTCAGGTACCTGAGGTTCTTCCAGAACCATCATGTCTAATGTCTCTTCAAGAAACCTTTTTTTACTATAACCTCGACTTGACCATCTTCTTCATTACTTGCTCCAATTTTTCGAGGAATTTTTATTTTCTTCGGATCGACTAGTCTACCACGCTTCAGGCGTGCAATAGACTCATTAATATATGGTTTGCCCTACTATGACAATTAACTTAATTGGAGCATTAGCAGTTACTATGTGACTTACTTAGTCACTGTATTTAGGCTAGTTAACATGTCTGGTGATTGATTCTTTAATCTAGTTAACGAATTATCTTGTGAACTTCTTGTTCACACAATTTCGTTTAAGGATCAATGATAATTCATGCATACCCATTCCTTTTTCAACTGCCATTAATCTCCCCCTAACGTTGAAAATGTTAATTTACTTAAAGTAAGATTTAACAAGCCATAAATAAATCTCTCATTAATTGCTCTAAGTATGTAATCATAAATAGTATTTTTATCCAACATATATTACCAACATTATTTAAGTTTCAATCTTTATGCGTTGTGGTTGATCAATCCCAATGTATACGAACAATAAAAGATTTGATGGGAAATATTTGGTTCCCGACCAAAACCAACTATAATGGGGAGAAACTATTACAGCATGTTGGCTTAATGTGAAATAATGTTACCGCATGTAAAATCACATGTGCTCAAATATGAACTTTTGCTCTCTTGATTATTGGCTTTGCAATCAATTTGTAGACGTTTGATCATCGTCTTCAACAAAAGCAATTTGTGTCTTAAGCATTTAGAAAGTTCAATACTTATTCCAATAATCATTAGTAACATGGATACTAAATTCAATGTTATAACCACCATAAATATGATAATATGGAATAATATGCTTGCTATCTCATTAGCTAAGCTACACACAACTTCAAGTTGTAAATTTGATGACCATTTAGACGATGCATCGATTTAAAAACACTAAACGGTATCATGTTTGGATATATACATCCTTCATTCATTCCATAATATTTTAGTGATTTATAACATTAATTGGAAAATAAATAATTTCCCTTAAGAGCAAACATAATATGCTATCAACTAGAAGAATCTTCAAGTTCTTCATTATATTTCACATCATCATTGACTCGGTGTGGTCTAACCGGTCATACCAATAAAGTAAATAATCATGATCCATAAACTTATGGTTTATGATATTGTATATGTATTACTTGCACGTATGTAATACAAAACATAAGATATGAAAGAATGTATTATAACTTCAAAGTTCAAACCATCATATTATGTAATCACTAGTTTACCACTTTTGGTGGTCGATCTCATCATGACTATCATTATACTACTGATATTCGATCTCATTATTAGCTTTACTATCTTATAATTTCTGATAGTTTGATCTCTTATTAACATGATGATTGTTGCACTTCTGATGGTCAATCTTATTATTAATATGATCATCATTACAATTTTCTCAATGATGCCAATGATCAATATATATTCACTTCATGCATCAGAATAAAACCATACAATTTTACGGTTTTCCATTATTTTCTCGAACATATAGATATACAGTCATTTCAAACCGTTTATACTCTTTAAATGATATTGCTACTTCAGAAGTATATTTGAGGTTTGACAAACAAAGTTTATTTTATCCGATTTCCCTATAAATAAACTTCTCTTCGTATAACGTCAATTGAGAAGTCTTTATATGTCCGAGTCATATAATATTTCTTTTATACTTGATAATGAGATACAAGGAGTATGACACTTTTGGTGTCAAATCGAAACATATTTATACTTTTTCATGAGAATGACGATAAACCACAACTTTGGTTTAGTCGTTCTATTCGGTATTACGATGCAAAGAAGTGATAGCATATAGAATACAAGGTATAGATAGCAACAAATCATACAATACATGACCTTATAGCATGTCATCATATAAAAACAACTTATGATGGGCCTTTATAAAATAAGAAACATTTTTATCACTAATAAGCAAACGCATATAATTTATGTAATAACTTATTATGGTATAACCAAACATAATATCTTATATATTTTGAACACTTACTTTAAAACTTAAACATATATCTCTTTCAAGTTCTCAGATCATTTATTACTTGTATTTGAAAATTTATTTGAAAACTGTAATACTGATGAATTACATAACATACTCATTTTTTTTCTCAAATATTGATATTAAACAACTGATGACATCATATAAGCAATCTATACATTGTATATATGAAGCAATAGCAATAGTCATTATTTTATACTAGCAATAGTAATAGTTAATATGCAAATAAATTGTTAACATTATGACATGGCATAATGAATGCATTAGAGGTACCGACATCGCTAGAAAATGTTTCTCTAAAAACAACTAATGATATCTAGCAATATGAATCTATTATATGAATTTCTTATATGCAAAATTTGTTATAGCATTAACCTTAGTATAAGTATCAAACGATATTTGCATAATTATGTTAACAATAATAATATATTGCATTATAAGTTGTATAGTTTATTTAAAACTAAATCAATTGATGTTACTCACAGAACTCATTTATATCTAATTATGTAAAAGTCTTTTGGCATGCTATGTATTAACAATGACTAATGAAAACAATTAATTACAAAATTCATATCCATTTAAATTATAAACTATACAAAATGAAAATCTAGTACATACATCATGTATATATTACCACTAATACAAGCATATATACCTAATACAATTGCATTGTTTAGTCCATAAATATTGAGTTCCATACTTTGTAATATTGAATATTGAATTTAATTGTTTTTCATGGATTCTAAAAGCACATATAATATTCTCTAGATTGCAAATTAACTTCCTCAAATCAAAATAATTCAACAATATTATTTACAACTTAATAAGGTTAATAAAGAAGCATAAATATATGATTATGGTGGCTCAAAGAATATGTAGATGAGAATCACTAGATTGTAAGAGTCCTAAACAACATATATTAAATTAACTAATTAAATGATAATCCAGCCAATTTAGAATAATAGAAGGATCATTTGTAAAAGAGAAAAATAAAATAAATATTCGTAATATCATCTATCATCGTCGTCAACGAAAACTATAGTTATTCAATTAATAATGAGTATTAGAAAAAAGATGAATTAGTCAATTGTAACATCATAATTTATGATGTAACATCTTGCTAATATATATATATATATATATATATATATATATATATATATATAATAACTTCTAAAAGCAAATGAAAAGAAATATATAGATAAGAATTCAATCATGAGACTATATCCTAGAATTTATAGTAATGATCAGTTTAAGTTTATATATGTATATTAATAAGTGTCACCAGTAAGATTGATGTATCATCATCAAATATAATATGAAATAATCATACGAAGAATCATACATTTATTAGTATAGATAGTTGCATAATTATTGGGTTGCTTTCTCAACATGCGAGATTGAGTTAGGTTGGAAAATAATGCACATCAAAGGCAAGGAAAAAGGGATACCAAGGGTGGCAAAATACATAGAGCACGTTCATGCTAATAACGCGTTGTGAAACAACGGTCTATTAGCAACTAATATATATGTATAAACATGAGATCTAGACTATGAAATCATGTAGAGAATCGAACATGGAGAATTCTTATTCATTGATCTAACATCATATACAAATGCCATTATATATAGGCACTCACATTAGTACAATAGTAAATAAGAGAAAGGCGTTATACATGTGGAAAGTCACTACATAATGGATGCATTCATAGATGGGGGTTATACATGTGGAAAGTCACTACATAATGGATGCATTCATAACACGATTAAAGTTTTAGAGAGAGAAAAAAGAAAATTTCACTGGGAAGAAGAACACGTACCTTGAACACGCGGTAAAAGAATAATAAATAAGTAAATAAATAAGGGTCTACATATTCACACACCCACTTGCCTATTTGGACACCCTTAAGACGGGTCGTCTAGATCTAGACGGGGCGTCTAGGTTTTTTTTTTCCGACCACATTCCTCCCTCGTACAACGTCAAATCAGTCACATCAGACGGGGCGTCTATCCCTATACGGACCTTGAAGACAACCAGAACAAGACGGGGCGTCTAGGCCTAGACGACCCGTCTTGAACTTTAACGTTATGCATGCATGTCAGGAAAGTACTATGTGATACGCCCCGTCTAGTACTAGACGGGGCGTATATATCTTTGTTAAATAGACCCATGCAGAGCTTTTGTTGTCGCAGAAAACTAGGCTTCATCGCAGAAAACTTTCGATTCATCATCGGAATTATCTCCGTCATAAACTTTGGCTTATATTACTTCATCTGATTTCATTCAAAGGTGGTGAAATGTCATCAAACTGGGACTGCAACTATTTCTTTGGGGCGTATTCTGGCGAGACATGGGTGCCTGAAGCCAATACGGTAACAGTTATCAGGTTAAACTAGTTGTTGTTTTAATTATTTACTAATGGTTGTATCGTTGGTAGGCTGAGACCGGTGTTCCCAATTCTAACGTGCAAGAGGAGGTTTCAAGTGTACAAGGAAATCAAAACAGACCGTTTCTAGACTTGTACGAGCTTCCTTCCGTTGAAGAAACAACCCATGTGGACGACTCGTACCTAGTTGATTCACCATGTTATCCTGCGCAACATGGGTTTCCGGATTATGGATACGGGTGTGAATTCTCGTACGTGTAACAACACGGTCTGGATGGTTACGAAGGAGACTGTTACGAAAGTTACAATGCAACACATTCTTTTTACGGTCAACAAGTCTATCATGATGGTGGAGGATATGGTGGTGAGGCATCCCCATGCGCAGGCAATCCGTACCTCACAGAGACGGTATCAAAACTTATTTATTTAAGTAGTGAAGTTCAGTAAACATAAAATCTAACATAACGCTATCGATTTTACAAGTTTTCAACTCTCTAGATGAGGTAAAAAACTGGGCACAGGAAATGGCAAAGGCGGATGGTTTCGTTATTCTGACCCGACGATCAAAGAAATCGGTGGAAGGACCGGGTGGGTATGGCTTGAATGTGATCGTGGTGGTGAGCACCATACTACAGCAACGGTTAGAAAAGCTGGAAGCAAGAAAACCGGTTGCCCGTTTTACCTGTTGGCTGTGCGGGACCATCCGTATGAAACATGGGGGATAAAAGGGGGAAGACTGAACATAACCACGAAGTTTTTTAGGACCTGTCGGGCCACGCGTTTATGCGAAGGTTTGCTCCTGACGAATACAGAATGATCGAGCAGTTGACAGCATAAAACGTGGAGCCGCGCATAATTTTTCAAACGATAAGGAAGCAGTTCCCCCGACAGTTTCCATGTTCAGAAAGACGTTCAAAACGCAGTCCAGAAGATTAGGGCCAAACAAAGATACGGTCTGACACCCATGTAGTCGCTAGAAAACATCCTTAGTACAAACGAATTTATTTACGAGACACGGGAGGAACCCGAAACAGAGGTCATTACAGAGATCTTCTTTGTTCATCCCTACTCGAGTGAAATGTGGCGTGCGTTTTCGCACGTTTTGCTGATCGATTCCACGTACAAGGCGAATGTATACAACATGCCATTTGTCCAGATAGTTGGTATGACCCCCACCAACTACTCGTTTTGTATCGCGCATGCCGTTGTTTGCAAGGAACGTAGTGATAACTTTGTATGGGTGCTTGAGAGGATCAGGTTAATGTTGGACGAATGTATGGAGCAACTTGTTATTGTAACGGATAGAGATATGGCCCTAATTAACGCGTGTGCGAAAGTTTTTCCAAAACGCCTCTCGATATCTCTGCAGGTATCACATTCAACAGAATATTTGTAAGCACTGCAAGAGTGCATTCACAGAAGAAGAATGGCAAAAATTTTTGTCATCATGGGGGAGATTGTGTGAGTCTCCATCAACACCAACATACGAGTACAACTTAGGCCACTTGCAAAAGCGACTTGTGGCGTGCAAACGTTCAAGTAAGTTTACGTTCAAGTAAAATATGACCTACCCATGTACATGTAACTAATTGTTGATACCTTGTAGGGGTCTTTGCGTACGTGTATGACAACTGGTTGAAAGACTACAAGCAAATTTTTGTCTTTGCTTGGACAGATCAGAGCCGCAACTTCGGGAAGCGTACCACCAACAGAGTTGAGAGTCAACACGCGAATTTAAAGAGATACGTCCAAGATAGGAGCTCGCTGGACCGTATAGTAGGTTGTGTCAAGGATATAGTCGAAACACAATACGGGGAAATAAGGCGGAGCTTTCGAGAAAGCATCAAAAAAATAATGAACCACCACAAAAACTCGTTATTTGACCACCTACGTGGAAAAGTTTCCCACACAGCTCTTGATTTGCTGAGTGGAGAGCTACTTAGGAAACTAGATGTGTTGCAGCGCTTGCATTCATCTTGTGGATGTCAGATGTGGTACAGCTGTGGGTTGCCGTGTGCTTGCAGGTTGGAAAAGTACGTACATGCAGAGCGTCCAATTCAACTCGAAGACGTAGACATCTTTTGGCGGAAGCTTAACTTTCAGCCATGTAAATTGACATCTGATGACGTTGACGTGGTAGAAGAGTTGAACATTGTTCGGCAACAGTTAGAGTCACACTCCCCCGCTCAAAAAAAAGCTTGCTGGGAAAGATTAAAGCGATGTTGACCCTAACCAAATCCACAAAGAAACCACCGGTTGTCCAACACTCAACTCGTGGACGACCAACAACAAAGCAAGCACAACTTCGATTTGACGACGCCCCCCGCCATAGCTCGTATGTTCCGTCGCAGGGTTCCCAATCAAGTACATACGATGCCCCCCGCCATAGCTCGTATGTTCCATCGCAGGCCAGTCAACAGTCGGTCATCAAGTCGCAAAAACCCGTAGCGGGGCGAAGTCGTTCAACGAGTTCTAAACAAAGAGAGGTTCGAGATGATAACAGTTTTCCATTGATAGTGGGCGACGAGTATGTGTCAGCTATCAAACGGTTTAAGCCTTTTCTTCCCTTTTTGTTTCACCCGTATATCTCGTGCATACAAGATGTGAGGCAAGACGGTCATTGTGGGTTTCGGTCTGTGGCTGTGGGCTTGGGTATGGGAGAACATGCGTGGAGCCACATTCGAAAAGACCTTCAACAGGAGATGGATCAGAACGCGTCGATCTGGGCGCCAATATTTGAAGCATGGGAGGAAGGACACTTTTACACGCATCATCAGAGCCTAATCTGGGATTCAGTGGAGCATTGTCCCCCCACTCATTGGATGGACTTCCCCACGCAGGGCTTCTTATTGCACAACGGTATGGTATCGTGGTTCACCTCTTAAGCATCGATGGTTCTTCCACGTTCTTCCCGATAATCAACCCTCCGACGGATCGAGAACCACGAACGATAACGCTTGCTCATGTTAACAACAACCACTTGATACATATTAAGCTGGAAGGCCAGTTTCCAATGCCTATAGTAAACGGTTTGTTGTTGAACTACCGAAGCGCGGCTGCAGAACAGTGGATGGACATGTCCACTCGCCGTATAGAATGGTATACGTCGATAATGAATCCAGCACCAAATTCAAACCCGAGTATTAACTGGGTCGACGGTGAATCGGAAGAATGAGGCTTTTTGCTAAATCTAATATGATTTTTTGTATATTTAGTACGATTTTTGTAATTAATACAAACATTTTGTATACAATTAGAAATTTTTTGGTATAATTAACAAGATTTTATTTACCCAAAAAGTGTGTATTAAGTAAACAAAATCATATTAATTACACCAAAAAAAATTACTTGGGCATAGACGCCTCGTCTAGACCTAGACGTCCCGTCTGGTTCTAGAAATAAGTCCATTTTACCCCTGCTTCACTGTCCGTCTAGGCTGAAATCAGGAGCAAAATGGTAATGCTACACACTTAGACGTGTCGCCTAGACCTAGATGGGTCGTCTAGGTTTGTTTTTTTCCAACCACAATCCCGGCCCCGTACAGCGTCAAATCAATCACATCAGACGGGGCGTCTAGCCGTAGACGGATGCAGAAGACGACCAGCTCAAGACAGGACGTCTAGGCCTAGACGACCCGTCTTGAAGTTTGTGTCTGCATGCATGTTAGTAAAGTAAGTGATACGCCCCGTCTGGGCTTAGACGGGTCGTATATTTCTTTGTTAAATAGACCCCTGTCAAGCATTTGGTGTCGTTGAAAACTTTCAATTCTTCGTCGGAATTCTCTCCATCATGAACTTTGGCTTATATTTCTTCATCTGATATCATTCAATGCATCTCAGTAAAGTAGTAAAGTGATACGCTCCGCCTAGGCTAGACGGGGCGTATATTTCTTTGTTAAATAGACCCATGCAGAGCATTTGGTGTCGCATAAAACTTTCAATTCGTCGTTGTAATTATCTAATAAGAGTTCTTACAAAGGTGCTGGTTCGTTTGGAAGAATGTAAGGAGAAGCGTTGGGATTCAAGGGTTAAGAAGTAATGATTGCTAACTAATTGCAAGACTGTTTGTCGGGCTTCCGATGCTCACCCAGGGTGATAAACAACGTTGATATGAAATTGGAGAATCGTTGTGGGTGGTAGTTACCCGGTCCCCTGCCGCCTTGGTAGTTGTTACCATATCCATTATCCCCTTGGTGGTTTCTGTACCCATCCCCGTGTTAATAGTTATACCAAAAATAATTTAATTGTAAATGTACGAGTCGTCTTGACCTATTGTTATGGATGTACAAAGTTATGTTATATATGTTATATCTGTAATATTTAACTTTGTTTTCAGTTATTCGATTACTTGATGATTGTTTGTGTTAAATCGACGTGTATTAAATTTTAATATAAGTTTTTTTTTAAAAAATAACGTAAAAACAATTAAATACTTAAAGGATCGAAAAAGTAACTTATTTTTATACAATAAACAAAACTTTATAAAAATATAAAATTACACCACAAAAATAAAAAATCAACATCCAACAACAACAACCATTTACCCCACCAAAACACTATTTTTTTCAAACTCCAACAACAACCAATCTACCCCACCAAAACACCCTTTCTCCAACTAAAAAACAAGTTCGTAGACGGGTCGTCTAGGTCTAAACGGCCCGTCTTAGCACATAAATTGTGCACCCTGCCAGGTACTTGCTGACTCCTTAAAATCAGTACGATACGAGGCATATAGTCTTAGACGACCCGTCTTAGCCCCAGGGATGTCCAAATAGACAGCAGGAGTGTGCGAATAGATTAAACCATAAATTAACCCCAAAGGCAGGCTTTATGCAAGGAAAACCATTTATGCACAACTCCGTTAAACACAAACATGCTGCTAAATAAATTATAGTATGTAAATGTCTATTCCATATTTAGTATATGTATCATTCATGTTACACGTGTGTGAAGAGTACGGATGATCCCTGTACTTAGCTTGAAAATGTTTATTTCAAAAGTCAAATCTTGAAAATGTCTTTTCAAAGTCAACTTATGTGTTAGGTTTCAGATTAGAGTAAGTCAGTCAAGTCTAAGATTAAAATACTACAAGTGGAAGAGCTACACGTTACTAGATAATAACAAAAAATAATATGTCAATTTCATTTAACCAAGTCAATTCTAATACATGTAGACTTTACACCCATGGCATGTCATTCACAATTTTATATATATGTATGCATGTGTATACCTATATATGACACACAAACTACTCATAAATATATCAAATGGAAAGAATTAACTGTGCATGGTTGCTTGTGATATTAGCTGCCACATTGCATGCAGTGAAAGCTAATTATCACTTAGGCAGTCATATAGTTGATGTTCCAACCACCATAAAGGAAACCCATCTCCATTTCTTCATGCACGACATCATTTCCGGTAACAACCCTTCTTCTGTCATTGTAGCAAAAGCAAACAGCACGTTTATCAAAGAAAACGACAAAATTGTCCCGTTTGGGGCAGTTTACGTGTTTGATGATCCACTAACGGAGGGGCCTGACCCGAATTCAAAGGTTATTGGCAATGGGCGTGGCTTGTATGCTTCAGTCAGCCGCGGGTCAGACTTGACACTGTTTGTTCAATGGTGATTTAGAGTTCACGAGTGGCGAGTTTAATGGGAGTTCCATAAGTGTGGTTTCTAGGGATCTGTTGGTGGTGGTGAAGGAGCTGGCGGTCGTTGGTGGTAGAGGCAAGTTCACGATGGCAAAGGGGTTTGTTTGGACTAATGCGGTTTACTTTAATGTCACAACTGGTGATGCAATTCTTGAATGCAATGTGACCATTTTTCATTAATGAAACAAAGATACAAGGTTGTGAAAGACCGTGGTAACTTTGTAAAGTATTCTATGTTGTATGTGTATTACTGCCAATAAAAGAACTCAGTATGATCTATTGATGTGACAAAAACATGGTGTTAAAGAATTTTTCTTGTAAAGGCTTTTTTTTTTTTGCAATGTTTTGAAAGCAAGCATATTTAATCCATTTTTTTATTTAACAAGCAAAAGAAAAATTCTTCGAAGAATTAATAAATGTATTAATTTCCTTGCATGCACATAAACAAGCTTCTTCTTAAATTACTATTTTGCATCATCACGTGAACGGCCAAAAAGTTGAAATGGGATTTGTTGCTTTTCGAAGCTCAAATAAGCTTAGCCTTGGGCCATTCCATACTCTTGGAATATTAGCCCAGTTTAACAATATATGGGCTCCATCGTTGACCACTAAAAAGTCTTATAAACTCTTATCACAATTTTCTAAGCATAGGTGGGTCGGGTCGGGCAGGTTCAAGTGAAGGGATTGAACAGATTCTGAGCAAATTGAGTTTGGGTCAAAAACATGTAGCTTTGAAAGAAAAAAAAACAGTGTCATTTTTGTTTACGTCAGTACAAATATAGAGTTCTAAATAAAATGAGTTCAGGTTAAAATGAACCAGTTTTTTTAGAAAAAAGTCTGTTTTATTAAGGTCAAAACGGCTTCTAAACATGATAAATTCAGGTCACAATGTCAAAGACTTAAAGTTCTGTTGAATTCAAATAAAAATTGCTATATTTATATGAATAATAAGTATGCAACCTACTTAAGCTCGATATGTAAAGTTCAATCACCAACTTCTTTGTCAAATAGGCTAGCTCCGTGTTTGACTCACTAGTCACGAGCCCCTAGACCCATTTACAAAATGTCACACGTCACGAACTTTTAACGAACCAATCTCGAGCAGCTCACAAGTCACAAGCGTCAACGAGCTATTTTGACAATTTCCAGATTCAAATCGAGTTTGGTATACGAAGAACGACAATTCCATATAGTCACCAAGATCATCACAAATAGGTTAACTCTCAACCTCGCATTGTTGCCAGGACTCAAGTCTAACACGCAGGATTTGGTGGCAACAATAATAGTTTATGAATTAAAGAAGAATATACAGAAACAAGAACAAAATTACAAATCGACCTAAGACAGTTGCAAATTCCCTATCAATGCACTCATTTTTGTTAGTTTGTAATAGCACATAAGCGAGAACAACTTGTTTTTCGTTAATTCACACGCGAATAACGTATTAATCAAGAACAAAACATCGACCTAGAAAAACAAACAAAGAGTTACAATCATCATAACAAGAAACACAAGAAGCCGAGTTCCAAAACAACGTCAACAACAAAATCAAATAACAATAACTTATACACACACATTCTTATTACATAAACGTATTTTTTTACAAACAAGAATGAAACAATAAAACACAAATCACTAAAACATATTATGCACCTTTTAACATAACAATAAACTCAAGCTTTCCCTTCAATCCTAGCCCAAGTAAGACCAACACAAGCATCAACAAAATCCTCATCAATAAAATCCGTCGAGTACACTTGCAACCGGTCCGCAATATTTTTCGCAAAACATTGGGCTATAAACAACCTCCCACACCCATGGATCCGGTTTGTAACCGGTTTCACACACAAAACCGGGTTATCCGCTTGCGGTGTCACCGTATTCTCCACCCGATAAAAATATTTCCGCGAACTAACAGGCTGTTGCTGACTCAAATACTTCAAATTACTCTCGAATTTCGTCGCGGGCAAATCCGTGTCGATCCAATTATCTTTCAAATAACCCGAACTCCAAAACGGGCTACCCGGCTTCGGCGGGTCCGAATTTCGAGGCTTCCAGATGCATATAATTCGTTTGGGTAAAATCTCAGCCACTGTTTTATTAAACACTTGGTCATCTTGATGGACCAAATATTCCCCTAGTTGTTCCTCCAAATATTTCTCGAATTCGGGCGGGTCAGTGTGCCCGAATTCAGTGCGGATCTCGAGAATTATTATTTCGGACTCGGTTTCCGAAATAAACTTTTTGACGTGTTTTATAACTACGTCAATACTATACGTGGCCATAATCCCGTGACAGACTTTTCGGTTTTCGTTGACACGAATATCGAGAAGTCTGGTCCCGAGTACGAGTTGTTTGTAGATGGAGAGGGATTGGCATTGCGCGAACGGTCGAGAAATCCCTCGGATTCCGATCTTGTTGGTACCGGAATCATGGGTTCCGGGCCAGACAATCTGGTTAATATGGATCTTTTCCGGGTTGAGACCGGACATCCAGTTTTTCCGGTCGGTGGGGTGGTGATCGGAGCCCGGAAAGTTGCAGCCGCAGCTCTGTTCTAGTTCCCGGAGAGTTTTTTTCTCGTCGGCGATCAGTTTCCGGCGTGTCACCTGTTTAGACCATAGTGCTCCCATTTTTTTTTTTTTTTGTGTTTTGCAATCTGTGAAGATTTGATTGGTTTTGTGGATTTAAAATGTATGATCCTGTTTTTTTTATATAATTTTAAGCCGTCTTTTTCTTTGTTCTGTTGATTGCTAAAGCCAAAATGCATTGTATTAAGTTGTACCTTATCCTTTAAGACTTGTATCATAAATTCAATGATTAATTTCTTATCTTTTATGTTTTGTTTCCTTTTAGAATATTTATTTTATATTATCGTGCTCGTAGTGTTTGTTTATCATATATAGAATCAGAGGATCCGAAGCAGTTATATAACGATTATACGATTTTTGTAACTATTTATTTAAAATTGGTGATGTATTAAACAAACGTACTTATATTATGTCTTACAAAGATGGAACCTAAATGTTATGATAAGTTATACTTGGTGCGTTAAGAGTTGTGCATTTGTAATGATTTGTTAATGGGAGAATAGAATGATGTGTTATGGTTGTAGGTGGGGTGGGTGTTGAAATTGATTGATTGGTGGTCGAGACGATAGGTGTTATCAAATGTGTGGTTGGCAATAAAACTTTTGATTAGATATAAATTAAGATATGTGACTTCACTTGATTAAAGAAACGATTTATTAAGAATAATAATATTTCTATATCGTATAATTATTATAAATTTTAGCCGATTGGTAGAATAAATAAAATTTTATAAATTTAACTTGATGTAACTGTGGTAAGCAAGTTGTAATTTGTGTGAACTCATCTTTCTTGGTAATTTATGGTTATTGACGTCTTGTGCATAGTGATTTTGTCATGTATATGAATGTACAAAACTATCATTATTGTCTGAATGCAACACATTTGTTGGAATTAATTACATCCGGTGGTGGATTCCTGAAGATATTCATGGTGATCGTCATCACCGCTACCACCTGTTGTTCAAAACTTACACCACCACAAACGTTGGTAGCACCACTTTGACACTGCGGCACCATTACCGCATATTGGTCAACGCTTTCGCCACCACAAACGTTGCTATTATCCCCTTTGCTTGGATGACACCTTTGGCAACAATGTAATGTTGTTGCCTATGTTGACGCCACTACCACCCCTACTTCCACACCACTTTAAGGGATAGCAATGAGTCGGATATTTGAGTGGTGTTCCATAGCTGACAGGTTCCATTACTCGTTACCTATCACGGTTATCCACACAAGTATTGGGTATACTCATCACCAATCTTAGGTGGTTAAAAGTTACCTATTAAGATGTTCATTATTCGAAACCGATTATAAACGCAATTAAAATATTTTATTTAAAATATTAAATACTCAACTATATCAACTAACAGCATACTCGTTTCAAACCCACAAATTTTTTTAATAACCAATCTCATATCCGAATATCAATGCATATTTGCATTACCCTCACTCTGAATGTTTTAGATTTTCCAAACAAGTTCGGGTTTTCTATTATCCTTGCCACCTCCATCGTACCGTTGCCAAATGCTATAATTGAAACAAATATAGAATTTTGACGTTAACCCATTTGATATGTATTTTTTAAAAACCTTGTTTATATCATTACACAACTGTTAGCAATTGAAATGAAACTTGATATTTATGGAACACAACTGGTTGCAATTGAAATGAAACTTGATATTTATGGAAAAAGAATACTCAAATTTAAAGTTGTATAACGTGTATCAAAATATATGATGTTTTAAGTTATTTTATTAGTTGTATAACGTGTATCAAAATATATGATGTCTTAAGTTATTTTATTAAAAATTCTATTCTTGTTTTATTAATATAATATTTATTTATATTTATATATTAGTCATTCATGATACAAAAACAAAAATAGTTAAAACAGAATTTTTTTCATTCATATTTAAAAGTTGACCATTTTAGTATGACGATGAATACTTACACAATGAAATCACTTGATACACAACCATTACTGGTTGTATTTAACATATGGTATAAATCTATACAACATATACTTGTCAGTTGCATGTAACATATAATATAATTGTTCATAAATAACCACACTTTATTAACCCTCTCCTTTTGGCATATCTAATATATAGTTGAGGTGTCATTGTTCCTACATCAAATAGAAAGGTATGACTGGTCCCATCTAACCAATCAACATTATGTTTTTTTTGACACATTAGCATGTGGAAAGTTTTGGATAGATTCATAAATATAGAACAATGGTCAAAAATATCATATCATATTATGTACATGGAAACTATTAAATTGAAGACATAAACTATAAACTAAAATATATCTATTGATTTACGATAATATGTCAGAACCAAAATAAGAAAAATAAAGAAAAAATTAATGGATATAAAATAAATTGACATCATGATAATTTGTAAGAACATGTTATTAATATAACATAAAGTAACATAACTAAAATCAAAATTAAAATAAACAAACGAAAAAAAAAAATCATGAAAAAATATACAAATCGTAATTGTAATTACGTTAAACGTACAAGCTGAAAGGTAATAAAAATAAGCATGTAAGAAAACTATTATATTTGACCATTCGAAGAAATTTCGGAAAACAACTAATTTATATGACATGTACAAAAAAGCTGTAGAAAATTTACTCGCAGTATCGAAATAAAATTATAGTCAATGAAAACGTATAATTTGATACGTTCATAAATTTACGTCAAAACGTACTTAACATATAAAATAAGTATGAAAAATAGATTAAAATAAAATTTACATCAAAACGTACATAATAATAAGCATAAGAAATATATTATATTTGACCCAACTTATTATCGGAAAAAATTTACGTCTAAACGTAAATCAATTTGAATTTATACAAACGCGTAGTTAAAAATAAACACGTAAAAGTTGATTACAATTTTTTTGAAAAGTTAAGAGATTGTAATTGTTAATACTAAAAGTTAAAAGATAAAATTATAAAAAGAATAATAAAGAAAAAGGAAAAGTTAAAAAGACAAAAAAAGTACAAAAAACAAGTTACTGTTTATCTAACTTACAATTATTATATTATTAATTATTAATTAATAATAATAAGTATGTGATTGTAAGCGATATATATATTCTTTTTTCATAGTTTTTTTTAACGGCAAACTAATATACTTTTATTAACCACCAATACATGCATCTTGCGTGATTTGAACTCTCTATTTCTAGAATACAGGGAAGACACCTTAAAACCATATCATTTCCTTTGAGAAAACTATTAGTAAAGAGATGAAGACAAAAACCCCAACCCTGAATAGGAAATCAGAGTACTTGAAAGTTGAAACATTCGGAAAGTATAATGGAACATGTATCTACCCGAACATCCATTCCATTACACGTATCAAATTTTTGGGTGTCGGGTTTCTCTCCAAATTTGATTGTTTCTATCATCCCTGATTTTCTCATTCTAACATCTTCTGTGCTTCTCCAAAGGCGAGCTGGTTTGATTTGACTAACAATCACTTCACTTGTTAATCAAATAAAAGTTTCAGACTTCAGTCACCCTTTTAGCAACCACCTACAACACTGCTGCAATTCAGTGTAAACTTTGATTGGGTGGTTCCGATGGTGGCACGATAATCCTCCAATGATCCAAATTTACCGTCCAAAAAAATCAGCGTAAACTTGTAAGCCAAACAGATTTTTCAAACTACAAAAAGATTGAATCATATTAAGACCCATCACGTACTCAACATATGTAGAATACAATAACTAAAGTCGGTCCAGATTTTAATCATGGTCTTGGGGATTCAGGTTGCCTGCTCTTTGGAAGGCTTTCTTGTATGTGTTTTGTTTGTAGCACATGAACTAATGTCATAGCTAGACAATTTGTTCAAGTCCTTTTTCTTATTGTACATTCTTCTTTCTAAACTGATACTGTTTAATTATATTTTTATGAAAATATGTGATATTCAAATTATGCAACTTTCAAAAATTAAGTTAAATGTTTATTATAGAAACACCACCCCGCACACCACACACACAGAGTTTTTATAAAATATTTAAATATAATTAATTATACTCTTGTATATTTAGTTATGTATAAAAGTAATTCATTAATTTTAATAATATGATATCTAAAAGTAAATAGTTTCATAAAATAACTAATGAAGTGATGGAAGATACATGTAAAAGGTGCTGATTATGTGAAAAATGAAAGAATGTTTATTAAGGACGAATTGCTAGGGAACTTGATATTTTTAAAACATTAATAAATGGAATATTGGATTTTAATAACCCAACTATTCGTCATTGGCTAACAACAGTCCCAACTTCAAAATAACCATTGGCAGTCCCAACTATTGAAATATTGGTCACCAATAGACCCTGACTAACAGAACCCTAACGTCGTTAGTCTCCGGTCACCGGAAAACCGTTTTTTGCTAGAAAAAGGTTTGTGAAGGTCCGATCTAAGGTTACAAAGAGGTTTGGGACAAAAATGCTAAGTTCTCCGGCCAAAAAGAAGTTTTCCGGCGACTTCAATAATTGGGGCTTTTACTAGAAAAAAAGTACAAAAGGTTCAATAAGGTTACAAAGAGGTTTGGGACGAAAATGTTGAGCTTTCCAGCCAAAAATAAGTTTTCCGGCCTAAAACGTTTTTCCGGTGACCGAAGACTAAGGATGTTAGGGTTCCGTTAGTAAGTGTCCATTGGAAACCAATATGTTAATAGTTGGGACTGATAGTGGTTATTTTTAAAATTGGACTGTTAGCGACCAACTGCAAATAGTTGAAACTATTAAAATCCAATATTACTTGATAAATTGATGGTGTGACGTGATAAGCACATTAATGGTGTGACATGTGATTAAAACGTTTGTGGACATTACAGGAATAAATGCTCTAAAAGGAAGACGTGCATTTAGATTGGGATTTGGTGACAGCATCTTGATTGACAATAGCTGGTTTCAAGATTCAACACTATCTCCCCCACAAACAACTCAAGATTCACATGCCCCCAAATTGTTTCTTAGGTGCCTAACAATGAATGAATTCAAAATCTAAAGAAACACGAACAAGTATATAGTGGAAAAGATAATAATATACGTATATGATTACATTGCCTTATATATGAACTATTGCATTAACATGATATGATTAAACATATTGCTCCAAGAATTTGATATTCTCACATTTTATCCCACACCATAAACTTGTAAGCCAAACAGATATTTTAAAAGTAGAAAAAGAGTCATGTTCACTGAACCAGATTAAGACCTTTGTGAGTCACATACTCATCATACGTATAATACAATAACTAAACTCGCCCCCATTCTAACCAGAACATCTCTATACTGAAAAGAAATTAAACACAAAAAAGAAAATAAAAAAAGAGAACCAGCATCATGGTGATTTGCTTTAAATCTAGCTCTACCACTACTACAGCCTTTTGTGCATTTAACTACTCTTCCCAAAACATTTCCGCCTTCTTTTCGCCAATTATTTCAAGATCGGACCGACCTGCAGGAAACCATATCATGTTAATGAAATAGTTCATAAAACACAGATAGCTAAAATTCAAGAAAGATAGAACCCATTATAAAGCAAGTGCATGAAAGTTCTACTCACATTTTGATCATCAAAAAATTACACTCCTGCAGCATATACACCACATTTAACTTTCTTCAATCTTGAACCCAAAAGTATCCCTTAATATGCTGAATCTCGATCTTGATAATAACCCAATAGCTTACTGACAAGTGGAACTAAAGCGGTTAACGCGATTTGAAGCTGTTCCGAGCTATTCAAACGAACGCTAACTTGTCCAGAGCCCTTGTTATTTAAATTTACTCGGCCGATCAGATTAGTAAACCGACCAATAGGAATCTGAGACTGCGCGTTCCATCCAAGCGCCAGATCACCATGCCAATCCATAACCGAAAGACCAATAGTCGACAAAAACCGACCCAAAGGATAATCTTTATCTCTTAATGTAGCCTCCAAACTGCCACCATAAGCAACATCACCACGGCCTATAACCGCTCCACCAGCCACCACCAACTGCCCGTGTTTATTAACCATTAACTTGTCCTCGAATTTCACACCACCGGTTAACGAATCACCAAAGTAAGTAGCGGAAAGACCAGCAGACGCTTTGTTTTTTCTGTAGTTAATGAACCGAGTTTCGCTTCTTAACGTATAAGACAACTCTTTTCCAACAGTCTGCATATCGAATGCTACGGTGGTTGAGTTCGATTTCCCATGTTTTAACGCACTTGATACCTCCATTTGGAGATTAGCATCTTTTTTATCTTTGGTGATCTGTACAGAAAATGACACGGGTATCTTGTCTTTGACCGCAAGCAAGTGTTCCACGTTGATTCCTTCATAACCGACATCATGGTCCCAACCGTGTGGGTCAAGTACCGGTCTAGTGAGCCACTGGTTAGCCGTATCAAGAGCTCGGTACCGATGAGTAGGATTATCGGCATCAAATGAAGCAGGTAAAGTCATATCCTGAACAGCAACAGGAACCGTTGCAGCACCGCTACTGTCTTCCTCTACGTTATTATTATTGGTAATATCGCTCGGAAAATTCTTCGCTTCTTCAGCCATTTTCTTCATCATTTTTCTTCGTTTCCTCTCTTCCTTCAATTGCTTCTTCATGAAGTGTTTTTCCCTGTATTCCAATTCATCGTAATAAGCTTTCTTCTGTGCTTTACTAAGCTTTGACAGTTGGGAATTCGTCAATCGTTTAAACAGAGGTAACTCGTCATATTCCGACGATTCTTCATCAGACGACTCGTCGACGTCATCATCACCGTCGTCCTCATCATCACCAAACTGTTCCTGAGGTAACTTCAGCTGCGGTCTCGACTGAAGAAGATTCGAAAGAATATACGGTAAAGGTGGTGCTCGAGTTCTAGCCGCAAATGGTTTGCCAGGTGGCGAGTCTTGCAACTTTAACAGCATATTTGCCTCAACGAGAATCTTCGAAGCAAATGAAAGTAGTAACAAATGCGGCTTCCACACTTGACCATTTGGCAAAACCCTTTGACCGGCAGGATTCGTTCGACAAGCCGAATGATTCTCCACTAACGAAACAGGGTTCATGAGCCGCATATCACCCGCAGCCTGCCGAATGGCTTGCTGGACCACATGGGACCGTTGTGTCACAAACATGTCGTAACTAGTAGCTGTACCGTTTGCCCCTTCAGGAGGAGCCGATGCAGCGTGCGTCAGAACCACAATAGCGTTAAACCATATAGACTGACCGAATATATCGGTTATAGTTCTCAAAAGAGGCATGTCACCGGAATCCCGACTCTGCATGTCCAACCGGTCAAGATACAAAACGATATCGGGAGGTGATTTTTGGATAAACCGTTTAACCGAGTGAAGAATTTTCTCGTTTTTCCTCTGATCGGCCCAAGAAGGAAGAAGACCTGGTGTGTCGATAACACGAACCTTAATACCCTGAACGGTTCCGACAACGTCTTGAACTTTCTTTGTTCCGTGTTGAAACGCACTGGTTTCGAACTTAACCTCGTCGAATATCGAATTAATTGTTGCACTTTTCCCCACCCCTGTTTTCCCGAGAACCATGATAGTGCATGAGAACTCAAGCGGCTCTTGACCCGCTGCTTCCAACTGCTCAGCCATGGCACTAGCACGCTCGAAGCTAAAAGCCGCAACCCGGCCCGCATTACTGCCTCTTATTTGTTCAGCTAACCCTAGCCTATACAAGACCTGAGCCACAACAACGTTGTGAGGAGTCTGACCGAGCCTACGGGCAAGTCTCAGAAACTTGACCCGAATCATCTGGAGCTTTTCACGGGTGTCGTCGTTTTCATCAGCCTCCCCGTTTGTTGGTTCCTCGATCACTTGGTTTTGCAGAGAAGCGATTCCGCTTCGTTGAGATAGCAGCACACGGTGAGCCGGTTCCAGCAGTGGTGCACCACTGCCAAGACCAGCAGGGCGAGTTGGTGTTGTGGATGGAGCCGCGACAGGTGCCGGTGCAATAGTTGGTTTGGAATTAGGAATCGGAGATTGGTTAGGTTTTGAATCATGTTTGGGAGTTGCGGATTTGGGTGTGGATAAAGAGACGCCTATAATGGGCCTCGATTCAGGCTCTTTCTTCACCGGCATATCTTGTTTAACTTCATGATTTTCCGGGTGCGATATGGAATTGGGAGTTGGAGATTTGGGTGTGGATAAAGAGACACCTATAATGGGCCTCGATTCTGGTTCTTTCTTCACCGGCATATCTTGTTTCACTTCATGATTTTCCGGGTTTGATTTGGAATTATGAATCGGAGATTGATTAGGGTTTGAATCATGGTTAGGACTTGCGGATTTGTGTGTGGATAAAGAGACGCCTATAACGGGCCTTGATTCTAATTCTTTCTTCTCCGGCATATCGTGTTTCAGTTCATGATTTTCCGGTTCACTTTTTTCAACTTCGGGAATAGCTGTTCTTTCCACACGGTTATCAGGCTCACCAATGGCTGACGTACTTCCTTCTTTCGCTTTTTTATCATCTTGATCTCCTGAAGATGAATCATGTTTGGGAGTTGCAGATTCGTGTGTGGATAAAGAGACACCTATAACAGGACTCGATTCTGGTTCTTTCTTCTCCGGCATATCTTTTTTCACTTCATGATTTTCCGGCTCACTTTTTTCAACTTCAGGAATTGCTGTATTTTCATTAATGGCTGAAATGCTTCCTTCTTTCCCTTTTTTATCATCTTGTTGCTCTGACAATGGATCAAAAGTTTTCGGTTCCTCCTCTTGAACGTGTTCGACTGTTGATCCGTTTTGCACATTAAGCAAGTTATTTCTTGAAGTTTCAAACTTTTCCTTCAGTTTAATATTGCCGTCATCTTTACTTTCAGTGACCAGCGTATCTTTTTCATTTACATCTCCGTTTGCTTCAACTCCTATCTCTCCATCTGACTGTATTTCACAACTAACAGAATCTCCAATAACACCATCGTCATGAATCACTGTTTCATCCGAATCAACATGGCCTGAAACTCCATTTTCAGAAGTTTCTAAGACTAAAGTAACCGGCTTTTTATTAACGTCTTCCAATACATCCGCATTAGATACATGTCCAACCTCTTTTATCCCATTGTCTTTAACCCCATTAGTTTCCAACATATCCGACTCATCTCTGCTTACATCAATATGAATTTTTTGTTCATCACTCGCATTTGCCCTTTTCCCTTCATCTTTTTCACCACCCTTTAACTCATCAGTTTCCCATTCACTAGTTCCATCCAACGCACCCTTATCAGAAGTACTTTCCCCGTCAACTGCCTGCACCGAATCAAGCCCTTTTGACTCACTAAAACCGTCATTCGTAGCTTCACTAGCTTCAAATCCACTCGACTGATTACCGGCAGTACTGCCTGATGTAGTTCCCTCCTCGTTAGTTCTCACCTCGGGTTCCTTGAAATCCGTGGGCTCGTTACTTTTGTCGTTTTCAATCACAACAGGTAGTTCCACGGCCGTACTATCAGACATACTTTCCCCGACGTTCACCTGCACATATCCACCAATTAATCAAATAACATCCTAAATTATCCCCAATCAAATTCAAAATAAACAAACAACCTATATAAGATTACCTCCAAGGATACAACCTCCTCAACAGGATCAACCGACGCCTTTTCCACAACTGTTTCCGTCTCACCATTTTCATCTACCACCACTTGTCCCTCATCAACAGGATCACCACCATTTTCATCTTTTCTACCATCAACACTTCCTTCCACCTCAACCGTCACCGACACGCTCTCCGCACCACCATTACCATCTCCCACCACATCTTTTTCAAACTCCTCCACCTTATGTTCACCATTTTCCATCACTAACCCTAAATATTAATATATCCAACAATATTCCCCCAAAAACCTGGATCCCTAAAAACTCGCAATTCAAAAACCCTAAATCAGCAGAAACAACATAAGTTTTCAATCAACCAGATACAATCAAACATACTCAATATATATTAACACGATCCATATGCAACAAACGAATCAAACAGATGAAAACTAAAACTAAAACTAAAACTAAAAACTAGGGTTTAACGAATCAAACAGATAATAATCAAACATACATACTAAAAAGGATAAAGAACGGTACCTGATGGTGAATGGATTGACGTTGAGGATAAGAAAAGGGGGAGAAAATTAGTAGAATTGTAACACACACTTATGTTGCGAGATATATGTATATGTATATGCTATTGCTGTATCTACGCACACACCTAACCAGTTTGGTTTGTTTTGAGGGGGTAGTGGATCGGACGGTGGAGATTGGTTGATTAGATTATGGGGAGTCATGGTGACGACATATATGAAAGACAATATGTAATTTCACCTTTTTCTCGTGTTTCTATATTTATAAAAGTTTATGGGATCTTACTCCATTTTAACATATATTATATGTTTTTGTGTAACTTTTTTTGGTGAGAGATTGCTAAGGTCTAGAAGCGTGGAGGATAGGTTAAAATAAAATCGAATTCGGTAGGTTTATAAGTGCATGCTTAGTGGAGCGTGATCAAGAGGTGAAGAGGGCTTATTGCATCCCATAGTGTCGGAAACACTCTCTCCTCCGGTGTTATGTAATGTGATTTTCTTGAAGTGCGATGGTGATAACGGGGCGATGTGTGGGTTAGGAAATGTGTTTTGTGGGGTATGTGGTGGGGGTCATATGGTGTCAACCACTACACCCAAATGTTATGGAAGTTACCACTACACATGGCCTGATATAAGAAAAGATTCGTGATTGGTGCTAACATGAGGGTGAATGAAAGGCGAGGAGTAGGGTTTTCTAAATTACTCATTGTTCGATTGGAAAAAGCATGAAAAATGCTTGTTCAATTTTTTGCTTGGTTGTAAATGACCTGATTGGTTCGGTTTATAAACGAGTCAGTCATAAACAAAGGTCTGTTCGGTTGGTCTCGAGTAACTTTTTAACAAATATACAATTATGGTTATACATAGTATACTAGCCCAACGTCCCAATTAACACGATAAAACTAATTAACCTAATAAAAATTGTAAGTAGCTCCAATGCCCAATGCTCCAGTACATGCAAGTGTCACAAAAAATTTATGCGCTAATTCTTTAAGCGGCTCTACAACTTGTGAACCTACGAACTCCCACCTCCGTTCTCTACCCTAATTCAAGATATTGAAGTGATTGATAGTGTATAGTTTTGAAACATCTATTTGTTCGTTTGATTGCATAATGGTATGGTTAGTGTTTCGTGAAAAAACTTGGTTATACCCAATTATTTTTTAGGTTTTTTTTAAAGATTAACATTAATCAAACTTAAGCAAAGTGCTACAATCATTTAAAGCTAATATACCAGGCTTGGCTAGAATATAGATATTATCATATAATGTTTGCTTGTGCATGGGTCCGGACCATAATTTGTCATTCACATTGTTAGTTTATCATACCATTAAATGTTTAAAACTTCTTGAACCTGTATTTTAAGAGTTGTATAAATACCATTAGTCTAAACACAACTTGGTATGTAGTTACTAATGGCTAACGGACTAATGGTATATCTCTAAAGTAGCACTAGGATTACAAGGCATGCGTAATCATTTTGGAATTAGTTATATTAAATGCATGTAGGTTTATGATCTAAATAAAATTAACAATTACCATTATATATGCACACATATCATATGAATATGTTTGTGAAAAACTTTTTATTATTTTTTTCAATGATTGTTTCATCTATCATTACCAATGCATGTGTATAAGACTAGACAGCGGCTGGAGACACTATCGGGCAACGCCTCCAGCCACCTCAGTTGGTTGGCAGTACCTACACCACCCTGCCTCCGTCATTGGAGGGCGCTAGGGATGCCCAGCCAAGCTCTTGGTGAGCGCTAAAGGTGTTAAAGGGGAGGAAGACCAATCTTTATTTTATTTTAATATAGTTAATGGAGGGTTTTAAAGGGGGCGTTTTCTCATAACGTGCAAATTAACAATAAAGGCTCTCGCCTATGTGGCATATACGTGACGCTAATGTGGCACCACCCAACCTAAACATATATGAATAAGTTAACTTAATAAATTTTAATGATGAAATACATTTTTAAGTATCTAGAACCCTATTTGAACCTCCTCATAGTTAAAAAGGTTACATCATGCATTTGGAGTTGGAGTGAAGACGTAACATATATGACGTAAGCACTTTTTCGCAGCCTAATGTGCTTCTTCGAGAAAATAAAAACCCATCATGTTACGAATATTACGGATTTAATGCACGTCTTGAAAGATCAAACACACAATCACACTCTAGTCGTTAGTAAGCCCTTAATATGTGGCCATGCCAAGGGACTGACATAATCAACAACATAATATTGTTATATTATGTATACAAATGTTATTTATATACTATTAATTTAAACAATCTTAGGCATCATTGTTTGTAAGTTGTGCCTTAATTTTTTACTGGGTAATTTGGGTGGTGGCCCAAGGTTATTTTGCTATTTTCAACTTCACACAAAAGTACAGATGCCACGCGTCTCTCAGATTCCCACCCTAACTCACCATTAGTTGCACTCTATAATGCTTTATCATCACCCTAAACATTGCTTCATCACCATGCCAAAATGCTCTTTATAACTCAACGTCACAATTGTAACGCCTCGCTTTTTGTAACTTTCCATTTTTAGTAAGATTGTTTTGTAATTCTATTTTTGGAAAGTATGTACCTTGTAATGTATCGCATTTCGAATCATTGTAAATCCAAGGCTTTGATTGTAATCGAATTGATCATCCGCAACCTTTATACAGGCTTATACATATGTTCGTACACTTATTCGTTACATGATTTATAAATTCAAGTTAATACGTAGATTCTTATTGTATATTCGTAAATCTTGAAAGTTTCAAATCAAGCAAGACGATTGGTGATCTAAACACGAATCATGTAAACGATTGGCACCTCGTAAATCTTGTCACGTTCATGTTATGCACTTGCTACCTAGTGAGTCTTTATTTAAAGGTTTTGTAACACCCTTACACTTGATTTTAACCTACCAAACACACCACACTTGTATTATATATAAATTGCAATATTTAAACCTCAAATAAACCTAATTATATCTAATAAATAAATAAAAAAAAGAAAGCATATGCAGCTTGCGGCAACAAGCTACTAAGGTTTTAAAATTGTTTTCTTTCAAGTCCAAATAACACCTAAACCTCTTAAATGCTGACCAACTCCAAACCCTAATCTCTTCCCTATATAAACAAGCCTTCCCCCATCCATTTCTCATTTTTATAAGCCTCCAAACACTTCAAAAATCCCCTCAACCTTCCAAAATTCACTATTGTCCTACTTCAGTTTGCAAATGAGTTCTAACTCACTTCCTTTGCAAATCATGCCTTGTTTCTTCTTCTAAAACACTTGGATAACCTCTAGGAAGGTTTTCACAAGTTTGTTTGGGAAAACTAAGGTGAAACTTCACCATTTTGAGGTCCAAGTGTTACAAATGTTTTCATCTTTTCATAACTTCAAAAATTTCATTTTTTCTTTATGTTTTCTTCCTCTACAATGTTTGATAAGCCTCTAGGGATGTTATTATAGGTTTCCCATGGAAAACCAAGATGGAACAATACCATTTTTATGGCCAAACATTCTGTTTTGGAAGATAAACTTGTAAAACTTTTTTTACACATGTTTTCTCTAAGCAACTTTGTGCTACTTGTGCCTCTAATCAAGCCCATGATTAGTGAGCTCGGTAGAGTTGTTTCATACAAATTAAGAGGTGTAAAATACCTCTAAACTTGTTGTTTTAAAAAGGGTTTTAACCCACAAGTGTTGGAACCATCTAAGCTTAACAAAGCTTGTGTTTTGGTAAAGGTGTGATTACATGGAGGCCTTGGCTATCCTACTTTCAATCCACCACCTCACTTGATGATTTCTAAGTATAATCACTAAGCTATGTTCAACCTTCAATTGAGTAACAAGGCTACGACACGTCCTCAAACGTTTCCATGTTCGGGATGCACGCACCTAGCTTGCTTACTTGGTCGATACATAGTTTAGTGAAGTATTTTCCTTTTATTTCATTCATGACCATCCGAATTGTCCTTGTGACAACTTGGATATCTGTGAATCTTACGAAAGAGGTTAAAGGATGGTTATCCTCCTACCTCCATGCATGACTTCTATGACTTCCATGAAATCTATGATTATATGATAAACTTGATAATATAATATGTAACATATATATGTAAATAATAAACATAACCGAACTTTTGGCAATGACCGTACGGTTACTTATCCTAACATTAGGTTATTTTATCTAGGACTTAACCTCTCGTCACGATTGTATTTGGCATGACCCATGAAACCACAAACACCCTACGGGGCTTATAGTGTCAAAAACGAGCGTTAACGTCTAGATAAATACTTTCAACAATACATACTTTTGCATACTTTAAACTCCTAATCTAACAACCTCCATTGTCATTCCAATACTCACACACCTACGTTTCCTTGTGTAGGATAACTCGGTGTTCCGTTCCCTAATCAACCAAACACTTCACGGATTTAAACCTTTGCAAAACCGTGAGTACACTCGACACCCTTTTACGCTCTACACTTTTGGGTGCAATATGTTAGTCTATCAAAAACTCACTAATTCACACTTCTACTTTATTCAATCACACAAAAAATCAATCATACATGCTATAGTTACGTGATATCCGATTTGTATACTTGGAACATTCTTATGTGCTACTAGATGTCATTAACTTGGTACGAGCCTCCCCTTAACATGTATAGCGCTATAGAAGTTATGCACCACCCGTATTCTTGTGGTCATATTAAGTTTAATCTATTTTGCAGTGACATTTGAGGATTGACTTGTAGATCGCATGCCAAGTTTACATTAATCTCGTATGCGAGCTTAACATGTGGATTTGTTTAAACGGATTTTTATTACTTATACTATATTTAAACTTGTATACTCGCCAATACTTTGTATTGAATTATACTTTTAACATGTTACAGGTTGAGGATGTTGGAATGACAAAAACCTAGTAGGAATGGCATAGAAACACACCTAGAATGCTAGGTTACTTGTTATGTTTTGTTGAACTTGTTCTATTTGAATTTACGTTGTATTTGAATTTGTGTTGTACTTGACATTTGATAAATGAAATGAAATGGATGGTTTAATTTAATATTGTCGCAAATAGTGTTATGATGTCTCGAGCAATCTCGTTCGTCTCACTTTGATGTTTCCGCCATCGGTTGGGGTGTGACAACAATTTCCGGAAAGCATACAAAACGAGAACGTGAACTCGATTGCAATGCCAGTCTTTGAGGAGGATACATTGTTGACACGTAAGACCCCATCGATGGTGTTCTAACAGCGGTGATAGGGTTGTTGTGGTGGTGTTCTTGGTCTCGACTACTAGATCCACCTCCATGAATCAGATATAAGGAGATGATGAGTGCATAATGAGAGAAGGGGTCATCGTAGGAGGCAACGACAACCCTCAACCAATTTTCCGGCGAGGCGTGTGCCGGTACTTAAGTGCTCCGATTATGAGGTTTTGAGATGGTGGGGGTTGGAAATAACTTTCAAGAATTTGGACACATTTGAGGGGGTTACATATAGATACATATTATATATGTATCCCATGTAGGTATATACCTCATAAAAAGAGATATATGTAAAGATTCTTGGAAGACTTGAAGATATGTTGATACAACTTAAAACTCTTTTTTCTTATGAAATCAAATATTGAAGGAAAAATTGAGTTTAAGAGAGAGAAACATAGGTAGATTTTGGGGAGAGAAAAATAAAGTGGGTAATTAGGATGTTTATGGCATATATTTTATCGAATAAAAACTTAACTTTGTTAAAACCTTTTGTTTATTACCATCAAAGCCATCGTCAAAAACCACCACCAACCACTATAAAGTAAATTATTATCTTTTTCAGTTTTTACTCAATGTATAATAATGGGTATTAATATCCTACATTATTATGTATGAAAGTGAGGTCCGTTTCATGGACTGAATGGTGTAATTTTTTATTTATGTAGTTCTTGTGGTTTTGACATCACGTTTTATAGGTTGGTGTTTTTTAATGAAATTCACGTTTCAATAAACAAAACCCCAACTCTATTTATTTATTATATACTTGGTTAGTTACCAGTGTAATACACATACACTTGCTAATATAATATGTTATGTTCATAGACATTTTGAATAAAACTATGAAATATTGATTAAAAGAATACAAACTTGTAACTAAAATTAATACTTTCAAATAGAACAAATGTAATAATAATTCATAAATCTCTAAAAATTTCTTTGTATACGAGATTTGTTGTTTTATTCGTGATACTACCATCTTCATCTAATATAAGTAGTTTAACTCCGTTTCTACTTTTAACTCTTGATACGCCACATACAATTGTCCATGCGTGAAAACCGGATCTTTTAGAAAAAACCAACTCTCGATAATGATTGTCCCTGGCTTTTATTAATAGTCATTGCGTAGACATGAAAGGAAACATACCACAGTAGAGCTGAAGTTGGCATTCCTTGTATACGTCACGCCTAAATTTGTAAGCCCTAGCCGCAACTCTGCGGAGCTTACATCTAATTAGAATGAAAATTTCTTTCAAAATTAGCAAAGATAATCGTACAACAATGTTATATTAAGAGATGCATGAGGAAAGATTCATGATGTTAGAATACCATACCAATTATCAACAACGACTAAACTAGTGTTTGTTTTTCTAAAAAAGATATGCGCAGGCTCTTCTATCTACGCTGCATAGACCACACACAGACATTGTCATTTGCACACTATTTGTCTTTCCGAAGACGTTTTATTAGAAAAACGTTTGCGTGACCTCTTCTTGCTGCATACCTGGCTCAACTACTTTTAAGATCTTCTAAGGTCTGCAGAGGATTAAACACCACCACCCACCACCACCGTACACTGTCCACCACCCACCACTGTCTACCACCACCGTCCACCACCCACTACCAGCGTGCTTCGAATCGAATAATTAGGGTTGCAAATGAATCAAACGTCCAACAAACAGTTCGTGAACCATTCAGCGTGAAGTTCGTTTACGTTCGTTCGTTTAATTAATGAACGAACATGAACAAGAAATTTTGTTTGGTTAGTTAAATGAACGAACATGTACATATGTCTTGTTCATTCCATTGCGTTCGTGAACGTTCGGTAATGTGTTCGTGAACAATCTTTTGATATTCGTTTGTTTATGATGTCATTAAATATTTTTTAGCATTTATTTGTTTTATTTGAACTTTTTATATACTTTAATTCTTATTGATCTCATTCTCAAATAAATATAATAGGAAACCCTATCTCCACCTTGTTTATGAACGGTTCCATTTTCTTTCTCATTACTCGCATTGAAAAATAGAATCGTCCTTCGTTTAACAATTGGGCTTTAAGGTCTAGCGCCACCCTCTCTCACCATCGTCGTCTTCGCCGATTTTGCATGTGTTCGTTTGTGTTCATGAACTGTTCGTGAACACGATCCTTTCCTTAATGAACGAATACAAACAGAAAATCTCATTTAGTAAATGTTCATGAAACATTCATAAACACATTATATTCTTAACGATTGGATTTATTCAATTCGTTTGTAGTCCTACCAATAATAGTCGCATCATCAAATGAGAGGTATGTTTGCTTTTTACGAAAGGTATGGGCAAATTTCTCATATCACTAGGGACTTAAATCCAAATCTAAATTTTCAGATGATAAAGAGGGGTCTAGTCACGTGACTAATGTTGAACCGTTGGATGAGGTGGTGGGTCAAGTTGAGTGGTTAATGGATCCCAGTGCCAACTCTCCACGTGGAACTCATGGTTATTGGTCAACAAGAAAACCCATTTTCAATGTTGGAGTTGCTTTCATTTTAAGGAATATACCGATTTCTATTTTATTATTATTGTTTAGTAAATTAAAGTTATATGAAATACTGTAGGGATCATATAGAGAAGTCATATGTGGGCTCTAATCTATCCAGTAGGCCATAGAGGGGTCTTGCACTTGGCCCATACAAATAAGAGAGTAATAATAATTTCATATTCTCGGAGGATCAGATGATAATAGTATTACTTGGATTATTAAATTATTATTATGTTATGAAAGTTAGGTTCATCAAGTTTCCTACTTACTCTGATACAATTGCAACTCTAGAAATATGATCTCTACACAATACTACAATTGAGTAACATCTTGATAGAAGTCTATCTATTTGAGAAACTTAAAAAACATTCTAAACTACACATTTACTTAAAATTTTCGTAATATACATATATGTATAGTTTAAAATTAACTATATACATATATGTATATTGTCAAATCTTGAATTATACATATATGTATATAGTCAATTTTAAGCTATACGTATGTGTATATTACGAAAACCTTAGGAAAACTTGTGGTCCAGAATGCTTTTCAAGTTTCTCAATTTGTCTAGTACTTCTCACATGATCCTAATCCTGCTACACATTTATTATTCTAATATTGCATAACACATAATATGATAGTGATAAATCCTAAAGAGCGAAATCATAGCCATTGAATTACTATCAATGTCCATCAAGTTACCGCCCTACAACCACTAACTGACCACCTATCATCAGTTAGCACTTATAATCATAGTCAGCCTAATTGTCGTTCCTGATTGTTTCGATCAACCTCAATCACAAGAGTAACTATCATTGTCGCTAGTCAAGGTCGACCACCAATGCGCGTAACGTGTGTTATTGCACTTGATCATCACTCAACCTTGACAACTCCATAACACCAACCCCGTTGTCGATTGCCCTTGACTGCCAAAGATCGTCATCGCCTCTGCAAAACCATCGCCTCTGCAAAACCACAAGCAACCAGAACCATTAACTAGTTCGGCTAATGCATTGAACTGAATGAAACTGACCATAATATATCATTGAGTAGGTTTGGTTTGTTTTTGAATGATGGTAGCTCTTGGTTGCTTATGCTTGGAAGGTTTTATTTCTCACTATACACTTGTTCCTTTTAGTTGCAATGCATAGTTTTTTATTCAATGCATGTAGCCACAACTAAAATATCCAACTTTATTTAAAATGAAACTTTTTCATATTTTTGTAAATGGTCATAAATCTGCTTTATCTAGTGTTATAAACATTCAAATAATGGATGATATTGTAGGGATACCTTTCACCATTTATAAACAAATTTACAATACGATTACAATTAAGATAAAGGAATATGGGAAGAACACGCACAAACAAAATGCTCACACAATGTGTTTGACATAGTCCCCTTACCTGATTTATATGCATCGGGAACCTTCACTTTTCTTTAAAAGGCCAATGCATACGGAAAAAAAAAAATATACACGAGATTATACTTAACAAACATTTGGCTAGTGTTTAGTGTGAGAGAATTGAAGACGGAATAGCAACGAGTTATTTTGATAGAACGCTAAAAAAGACATGTTTGTTTATCATACCGTATATATTATACAGGGGTTGGTTACGGTACAACCATATTTATCCTACAAACTGTGAGAATAGATTCTAGCACTTCAAAAAAAATTAAATTAGCACATACTAAAAAAATACATACATAAAAGTAGCACTTTTAAATTACATTAACACATGAAAATTAATCAAGATAATTGATTTTAGCACATATGTGAATGATATTGGCACTTTTCTTTATGAAAATTATTTCAGCACATTGAAAACAAAAGGAAGATTCATATAAAGAATTAATTGCTTGTTGGCATAATTATAGGGAAGTCAATATATTTGATATTATTTAAGTTATTATTTTACCATTTCTTTATAATTGGTTGGATATCACATGACATTTTTTAAATGATTGTTACAATTTATATACAAAATATGGTTTGTATTTGATCATACTTTTATATTTTACAGCCAAAGAAATATGATAACTATTGATACTATTTTAATTATATACATGTATAGAAATATTGGTACCCACTTGTGAAACACGATTGCCCTTGTTTGGGTACTCGATCTCTGCCCACCATGTGAGATTGAATGATTAATGAGGTCTTTTGAATTACAAGTAGAAGCTGTTTCGTTAGAAGACAAAAGTAGCATCAACTTTATAGAATCCAATTATGTGATAATGTTATTTATTTATTGAGTGGTTCAAATTTTTTTTAACGGCTAAAGATATTTCATTAAAGAAAAATAAAAAGAACAAGCAAGAAGTTAAAAACCGCTAAATACAGATCAAACAGAACAGGATTTAAACCTTAAACTTACAACAATCTTCTTAATCCAATGAAATTTCATCTTAAATCTCTGTTAGCTATTCTATATGGGTATTTGAATTCTTGAAACTATGTGAGAGATCTAGGATTAATTCATGGGATTTTGTTTCGAAATAGTTTTTCTATTGTTAATGAAAAAAGTTAGGTTATTGGATTTTAATAATCCTAATTTTCACTCACTGGCCGATATTAATCCTAACTTCAAAAGTTCTCTCTGACAATCCCAACTTGTAAGAATTTGTCCACATCGATTCATTTCTAATCGGGTTAGTTTTTTTGCTGACGTTACAACTTTTGTGGTACAAACCTAGTTATTGGCTGATGTGACACAAACTTAGTTATTAGATTTTAATAATCCTAACTTTGACCACCACCACCACCATCAACCACCACCATCAACCGTCACCACCACCATCAACAACCACCACCATCAGCCGCTACCACTACTACCATCAACCGACATATATTATAGGTTTCGGTTTGCCATGATAAGAAAACTATTACTAACGGTTTAATTTGTTGTTTGACCCAAAAGCTATGGTTTGAACTAAAAGCTCTTAAAATTGAACCCTGAGCAACCCTAGTTGTATTTACAATTAAAACATGAGACCTTCCATGCTGTATTTGTTAGTAGTTTTACGCTTGAATTTTGAGCTATTGATTACATATTGAATCATTTATTTATAGTACAAAGCTAAGACCGGGGTGCGGGTTTTGGGTTGGGGGCTTTGTACGACCCGTGGCGAAGGTGGTCCGGTTCCTACCCGGGTTCACACCCAAGAATATGGAACCGTGTAGAACCGGGTACGGGTATTATGGAACCGGGTATGGTGTGGAACCGGGTATGGTGCGGAACCGGTTCCTGATAGTGTTCAGAACCGGTTCCTGACAGTAAAAAGCTGACTTTTACTGTTCAAAACCGGTTCTGAACAGTAAAAACCTGACTTTTACTGTTCAGAACCGGTTCCTGACAGTAAAACCTGACTTTTACTGTTCAGAACCGGTTCCTGATAAAATGTTAACGGTGGAACCGGTTCCTGATTAAAAAATCGTTTTTTTTTTATATAGACCCCTTCCTACTTACCGGTTCCTGATAAATGTTATCGTTGGTGTTTTAATAAAGTTTGTGTAATGTTTCTTTCTATTGTGTTTGTTATGTTTGATTTTTATTATTAGTTACATTGATAAATAAAAATAGTAACAATAATCGGTTAAAATTAAAAAACAAATTAATCGGTTACAATATATAAAAAATTAACCGGTTACAAAAAAAAAATAAAAAATTACTCAGAACCGGTTCTAGTAAGATTTTATTTCTTTGATCGTTTACTAGCGGCAGGTGCAACACTTTCCGACGAGTTTCTCTTAGGTGCGGGTACCTCGGTACAATCGTCGTCCGAATCGTTAGTCTCCACTTCTTCGTCCTCCTCTTCGTCAACAATTTTATGCTCTAACTCAACTTCATCTTCTAGACTAGTTTTATGTTGAACACTTTTAACGGCTATAACCGGTTCCAACGGTAACATTTTAACGGCTATAACTGGATCCAACGGTAATATTATAACGGTCAGGAACCGGTTCCACGTAGGAACCGGGTACGGGTAGGAACCGGGTACGGTTAGGAACCGGTTACTACCCGATTCAAATGGTAAAATTGTGGAACCGGGTTGGAACCAACGGTATTTTGAACCCGGAACCGGTTCTACTTAATGTCGGGTAGGAACCGAACCGGTTCCAGTTCGGTTCTACCGGTTCGGGTTCGGAACCGGTTTTTATGCCCATCTCTACATATATATATATATATATATATATATATATATATATTTCTTTCGAAAAGGTGTTATATAAGTTTGCCTTTTCTTTTAATTTATACACTCATATTTTACTTTTTATACCTTTTTTTAAAACAATCAGTTAAAAGTTGTCAAGTTTCGCCCATCTAAGAATCTTTTTACAAATATTAAAGAAAACCTTTTTTAATAAAGAAAACTAAATACGTTTCTAATAAATACAAAATATTTTTTTTTGAAAGAAAAATACATTAAAGAAATCAAAATAAAGGTTTGTTTATTATTTCCTTAAATTCAGTAGTTTATTTTTATTTTATTTTTTGCATCCTTTGTTTTTTAGGTTATAAAGTTTTATTTTTATTTTTAGGTTATGAAGTTTTATTTTTGTTGTACTTTTTTAAGTTTAATAAAATTTTTATTTACATGTCTAATATATTTTATTTAAAAATAAAAAAGCAAAAAAGTGAGTGATGAAATGTGATGAGTATTGCAAGTATGATTAAGTGAAATATAATGGAATAAGATGTCAAAAAATAATTGAGTGTGATTATTGATAACCACCCTAGTACCCTGAGAAAGATAATGTGTGTGTCAGTGTGTAACATGTTTTTTTTTTTAATTTAACTTTTATATATATTTAATTATTGTTAAAACTAGTTTAGAGATAGTTATTAAATTTTAACTTCGAATTAGATTTGAAGCATCAAAATGTTCATTGAATCATTGGGTGTAAATGTGTAACGGTATGACTCATATTTTGGGCTTATTTATAATGAAAATGGGCCTAAAAATGTAAACGAATGTAAGCGGTCTACCACGTCCACGATGGACTCATATGCTTTGCTAAAATGGGCCAAAAATCCAATATCGGGAATAGCCCAAGGCTAAGCTTTGGAGAGGTTAATCAAAGCTTTTGGTTAATTACTTAATTCTTGGCTAAAAAGTTGATAAATCAAAAACTTTCTCAAATTGTTTTAGTTTAAGTAGCTGAATTTTACATAAATGATAACGGGTAAAACATATAGCAATTAGATGCCTTATCAAGTCTTTCTTGCCAACATGCACACTACAAATGCATAAAATAAAAAAAAATAAAAAAAATCACTGTTGATGGAAACTTTGCTCATCTAATAGTGAAGAGTGTCAGTGAAGTACGTGGGTAAATACTTTACCAACGGATTAACGACCACTGTTACCAATAAGGACGGATCTATAAGAAAAGTTTATGAGGATCCTAATTTTTTTTTGAACCTAAGGGTATCCTAATATTTGCTCAGGTTTCCCGATGCTTAAAACACGTAGAAAAAGAAGTTTTATACTAATTCTACACTTCGTCGACAAAGTTGAGAAGTTGCCTGAGCTACCCTATTGTACACATACATCCACCTCTGGTTACCAATGGGTCACCAAGATCTCTTTAATTTATCGACGAATCACCGGCGATAATGTTTTTATCAACAAGTCCTTCAAATTTTAGTTTTTTTTGGTTTATTATTTGTTTTAGGTGATTCGTCTAAAAGTATCAATCGATAGTTGACGGACTCTGGAAATTTTATTTTGATCGTATGTTTATAATTTTTGTAGGCCCTTGTCGATGATCTTTCAGTTATTACCGCAACGAATGTTCAAAATTTAGCTTTTATAATTTTTTATAGACTTCACTTTTTTCGGATGGTGAAAGTCGAAATTTAGTAATGATCACATCGTTCCAAAGATATTCTTACATTCAAAAACAATACATATACACATAATAATATAAACTTTTTATAAAGAAGAAAAAAATACATGATTCACAACAACAATCAGCAACAAAAACATATGACAAACATGACAATGGTCTTCCAGTGTTCCACAACCCTATATCCTTTGTTTTATTGATGAAAAATGGTCACATTCCATTCAAGAATGGCATCACCAGTTGTAAGATTCAAGAAATTTAGTGTATTGAAAATAAACCCTTTTGCCATTCTAAACTTACCTCTACCACCAACAATCGCCATCTCCTTCAACAACACCAACGGATCTCTAGTAGCCACACTTATGGAACTCCCATTAAACTTGCCACTCGTAAACTCTAAATCACCATTGAATAGTATGGTCAAGTCCGACCCACGACTGATTGACGCGTACAATCCACGTGCGTTACCAATAACAGTCGAGTTTGGGTCAGGTCCCTCCGTGAGCGGATCATCAAACACGTAGACTGCCCCGAATGGGATCGGGTTGCCTTCTTGGACCACCGTGTTGTTTGGTTTTGCTACAAGGATCGCGGTAGGGTTGTCGCCAGAAATGGTGTCTTGCAAGTAGAAATGGCGATGGGTTTCCTTTATGGTGGTCGGAACATCAATTGTGTGGCTGTTTGAATAATATTTAGCTTTTACTAGTGAGGTTGTGGTTAAGATCACTAGCAAACATGCAAACACAAGTGTTTCCATTGTTTTGACATGTATGAGGAGTTCATGTGTGTGTATATAAAATAGACATAACAAATAAAAGCTCCTATTTATTTTAAACTATGAGAACTCCTTTTTCTATTTATTTATCCCACCATGTCTAAATATGTGTAAAATAGAGTTATGAAGTGGCGAAGTTTGAACGAAAACTCCGTAGGGCTGGACTCTTAAAATCTAAATTAGTGGGGTCGGACTTTTAAAAAACCTAATATTTTACACTACAAAAAATAATAATTCAGTAAAATTAATACAACGAATGAAGAATCGGCGTGTGACAGGGCACCCTCTGTCCCTAATAAAGCTCCGCCCTTGGAATTCTTACGATTATCATAATATTTAAAGTTTTCAAGATATATAACTCTTTCACACATGCAAAGTTAGAAATCTGTGTATTACATTGGTTGAAATAATGATTTGATTGCATAGAAAAACGAAAAAGAAGCTAGGATTATAGTATTATGCCACATGACATCACATGTATTTATTTGTTAGATTTAAAGATATACACAACACATATGTCATCACATATACACCCGGCCTTATGATAAAACAAATAAAGTAAACGGATATCATATGATAAAACAAATAAAGTAAACGAATATTTTTTAAGGTGGTGTCCGGATAGCTAGGAAGAATAACGAATATTACATGTGAAATACACTTGATAAATCAAGTGAAATGGACATTTTAATATCCTACATTCTCAACTTATAGCCTGCCACTTTTCAATTAGTTGGAAGTTAGATGATATCATGATAGAAACAGTTACGTGATTAACGTTTGACCGTTAGATGGTGTGGTGGGCCAGATTGAGTGGTTAATATAATATATAGCATGAGGAATTCATGTTTTCAGGTCAACAAGACAACTTAGTTTTTATGTTGGGGTTGCTTACATTTCAAGAGAAATTAAATTTTTTGTTTTATCAATTATCAGTAATATCTCATAACCATAATCGACGTGTTTTTTTTTCCTTTTTCTTAAAGTAAGTGGTTTAGAAGTTAGAAGAGAGTTTGTGAGTGCTTGGATGTGTATTAAAAGTGAAAGAAGGTGGTTTGTATCATGAATAGCGGACTTTAAAGGAGGTGACATAAAAAAAAATGTGAAGTCTGTCAATTGACCAACGGATTTGAGAAATCTGCTAATTGGACAGGCAGAATTAAATGGCTTAGCTTGTCTGAACGTTGTGGTATTCTAATGCTAATTGTACTATAAGGGAATTGGGGGCGCAGCGTGGTGGCACGTTGTGGGTTGGTGATCACGTGTGGAACACCATCGCCACCCAAGGTGATCATGCGTGGTGGTGATGACGAGTGGTGGTGACAACGCGTGATGATGATGATGTTGAGAGTGGAGTGGTGAGTGATGGGCACCCCCACTAAAATCCATCACTAGTGATGGAATGAAGTTCGATAACGTGGCGAAGCATGATTGGGTGTGGTGGATGTTTTTTTATTAGGTACACTTTCTGTTTGTGGTATTGATGAAAAATGGAGCATCCCACCTCCTAAAGGTATTTTCGCATGTAAACCTTAAAAAAAATCCTTTTAGAGTATCGAACTTATTTTAAGGGCTTCTAAACTTCGTAAAAAAAGGTGATACATAGTGGTGTCTCTCAAAGAAGTTGAGGGGTCTGAGTCCAACGGTTGACAATAGAATAGAACATAGATTAAAGGATTAAATAGGGGGTGTATGTTTGCCTATCTAAAAATATAAACTAAAAAACACAAATGATTATTCAGTGTAATGTTTTTTTTTTATTAACATTGACAATTTATTTAAATTTGACTAGTTATTCGGATATATATATATATATTTTTATTTTGTTAGGCCGAAGGGTGTGGGGATCATGGTTGGGACATGATTGATACATGATTCACCACGTAAGAACATGAATGAAATGCATCATCACCCCCTCGCCTGATCCACCATGGTTTGCATGGATTAAACCATGGCAACTATGGTCCTCATTTCCATTTTCCAAGATTTTCTTTCCTTTTTTAGACAAAAGTAAATTAAAATAAATAAGGGCATAGTGCTTTGGGTCATGACCACAACCTTAGAGTAGTGGTTTTGGATGATTAATTAGAGGTGAGTGATATGAGTTGACGTAAAGGGTCATGATGGTCATGAGGCACCCTATAGCCAAAGATTAATGGAGCTCTTATATGAGTTTGGGATGTTGGAGATTTAGTTAGCAATCTTGGTCAAAATTAAGGCAGGCGATATGAACAACAAAGGGACAAAGCTCACAAACGATAAGGGGACTATAGTATTAGATACGATACTTAACAAAGAGATTTAGGCACATTTTTATGGTGTAAATTATAGGATCTTACTATCACAAACTAACCCCCCTAATTTGGCATCATGACTTCATTCAAATCTTCATGAATTGTTGGCCACACCACAATATGGTGGCCAAACACCTTCGATGTCCATCATTCTCTTCTTGATAGGTAGTTCCCTTCCTTTAACCTTTGCACCATTCGTCTTTGCATGAGTCCTTTTCAGTTTTGTTCCACTTAATCTCTCCAACCTCAGTCAGGGGCGGACCCAAGTCAAGGATAGATAGGCAGGCGTCCCCCTTAAGAAAAAAGATTTAATGTACTTTTTAGGCAAAAATCCGTTCGCACCCCTTAAAATTTAAAATTTTGGTTTAACCCCTCGTTTGCACCCCAATAATTTATGGTTCGTCACTGACCTCGGTCAATATTTCCCATCCCTTAAACTTAAGATGATACCATTCGGGCAATAACAAAGGTATGTAACCTTTAAAATAAATGTCACACATATCCAAATCATACCCCATGTTATGAGCAACCATCCTCCATAGATTCTTATCACTGATTTCTTGTATTCATCACCCGTTTGTCAACCCTGTACAAGTTCAACAAACTTAACCTTTCGCCATTGTTGTCTAGTGGTGGTATTCGACATGAAACTCTGATTTGTAGAAATCCTTCATAAACCTATCAATAACAGGTTCAAATTCTTTGTCAAACTTCTCTTTATGGGCTTATACTTTGACAGCAAGTCGGATCAAATCCATAAACATTAGGTAATCTTCAATAGATGAAATCAGTTTGAGATAGATCACATGATCTTTCCCTTTGTTTTTACGTTCCAACTCTTTTTGTGATTCGATTTGCATTTGCTCAAAATATCTCCAAAGTAAATTTGTTTCTTCCAAGTCTTTTCATATCTTCCCACCTTGTCTCATGTTTTTCATGATCATCCTCTTGTTTCATAGACTCATTCACGTTCCTTATTTCATTGTTTCCAAAGGTTCTTATAATGTAACATGTTCCTGCTTCAAACGTGATTTCAAAACCTTGGCTTGTTAGTTGTTCCGTACTCGAAATATTTTTCTTCACAATGGGGTATAGTAAACGGAATTTATAATATGATCCACACAGTTCAATGTGATTACAACTTGCCCTTTTCCCCTCAAGCATTCCTTGTAATATCTGTATCCATGAGCCTCAATCTCATAAGAACTTCTAAGTGATTTGAATAAATTCTTTTTGCCACACGCCTGTTTCTTTCTATTTAGACTGATGAACCATATAGCTTCCCAACCATACACATCCGTACCCTAAATCAGAATTTCTGAATTCTGGATTCTTGATTGACAAACACCCCTAAGGTGGTTCGGTTGTCGATATGGACATGTATGTTAGTACTAATTGAGTACTTGTGGTAAGATGGACAACAAGTCCCCATTAAAGGCTTAGGCTATTCAACCTTGAACCTCAAATATTAAATGTGTTTATGTTTGATGAAGATCGTGTAAGTTGATTTTATGTGTGTGTGTGTGTGTTAGAAGATATTTTACAAGTATTATAATTATGTTGCTCAAACACCATAAACGTCATAAATTTTAACGACAATTTATTGGATATATTATATATTAGATGTGTTACTCGAACACCATAACCATCAATATGAATTAAAATTCAAGAAACATGACCTAATAATGTTCAACCATGACATTAAATTCCACAACCGCATCACCCGAAGTAAGATTAAAAGTATACGTTTTGGCTGTGGCGACTCCCCTTGCCATCCTAAAAAGTCTAGAGCCACCAACAATTGACATCTCAAGATACGGATGAGATACTGCATTCCGTCCCAGAAGAGCAAGAGTACTACCATTGTAATCCGCTTCACTAAATAACAAGTTCATGGTCATGAGCAAACCAGTCTCCTCTAGACATGCCGAGCCATAGATGCCTTGTGCTCGGCCTAGGACAGTTGAGTTGGGTCCGGGTCCAGTGGTGAGCTTGTCATCAGCCATGGCAATATAAACAAAAAAGGTTGGAGAGGAAGGGGTGATGTTGGATTGGGCAACTCTGAAAACGGTGGGGCTGGAGCCACTTCCTAAGTCGTGTAGATAAAAGTGAAGGTGGGTGAGCTTTGGGGTCATGCTTGATAGGTTTTTGAACCATTGTTGTATGGCTATCGGGTCTTGATCAAGGCTATGGACCAAAGGTATAGCTAAGAGTAGCATCGAGCTTAGTGTTAGGACTACGCATGTATTCATCATCTCTTTCATTATATGTATGTGTTTGTGTATCTTTGTTGGTGCATGCTTATATATTATATATATAAAATTTGATCCAGGGGTGAGTATGCTATTCTTTTCATTAGTTTAACTAAAACATCACTTTCTTATTTTTAGCATAAAAACATTAAATATCTATCACTAGTTTTCAATTATTTATAGTATATTGTTCTTTTTAGGAAATTGTATATAATGCATCACTATTACTATTTACAAGGGGTGAGTTTGACAGTATGTTAGTTAACCAAAACGCTAGTTTTTTCTAAAGCAATTTATATACATGTGTGTAATACATATGGTCCGTTATGCTAAAAAATGTTATTTTTTTTAACTTGATAAAAATCAACAATGATAGCTATAATCCATTTTTATTCTCTATGCAATAAACTAACCTCCGTTATAGATAGATACCTCTACACACCATTTATCTTAACCGTTCTGTTAATTTCATTGATTGTCTAAACTCTTCTCATACCTTTTAATCTTTTCATCGGTTTTACTTTGTTCCCATTCTCTCCATCCCTTATCTCTCTAATATCTATATAGAATCCTGGTGTTTAGGACTACAAGAGTTTGTTTGTCTTTATGGATAGTTAGAAAATCATACATTCTTTATGGATCTTCGTCAAGTGTAAAATCTTAAACCGTCGTTTTTGAAACACCATAATAATATTTGGATTTCATTTTTCTAATGGTTTTATGTTGTTAAGTTAAAAAAAGTTGAATGCGCCTATTTTTTGGAATGTTCCAGTGTAGACTTTTCCGAAAACGGGGTTGTATTTAAAATCGAGTTTTTTTTTGTTATTGTAGGCTCCTAGTACATATAACATTTATAAAGTTATAAGGTAAAGAGTGTTGGACATGTGCTTGCTTACTTATTCATAGGCACAAGGAGAATAAAGGAGTAGGCTGGTTAAAATTCTTCTATCCTAACATTTACAAAGTAATTGAACAGCACTTTTTATTAGTCCATTTCACTTCTTTTTTCTTTTAATTTTTTTAATTTTTTTAATTATACTTCAAAGTGAATTGTATGGTGTCTATTTAACATTTTTATGTATTTTTATTTTTATAGTTATTTTTCAATATAATCGTTATAAAATTTTGGTTTTGTGGTTTTTTCAACATATAAATATAAAAATCGTTTAGTTTTTTTTATATATAGCTATACCGTTTACCTCTTTTTTTGAACAACATAATATAAAGTTTTGAATATACTATTGCTACATGTTTATTTTTATCTACGATTCGATAAATCTTTTAATCAAATGGGTAAATATGGTTGATTTTTTTTGTTCTTTAACGTGACGAACCGAAACAATATTATTCGAACTATATCGGTAGTGGTATCGTAAGTGATTTGATGTTTTGTCAATGTGACATTATAAAAGTGATTGAAAATAAAGTTGTATTGGCAATATAGTATGTTTAGTACCATATGCTATAGCAAGTCTCGGTGACCAAATTGATGCCTTGCCCGAAAAACATCGCTACTTGTATCGATAGTTTTCGATCGATATAAAACACATGTCAATATTCTTTTAGGTGTATTTCTTTTGGTTGCTATAAGAACCGAGCCGATACTTTAAGGAACCATACCGATATTGACGAAAATCCCGCCGCAAAGCGTGGGAAATCCCACTAGTTATACACTAAATAAAGTTGATAATGTGTAAGATTTTATATCTTATAATTACAGATATATCAAGTAGTCTAATATGTTTGTAGAATGGCATCAAACAATAGTTATTTTTGTGACTTTTAATGTTAGAAAGACAACTTCAAGAAAGATAATGGATGGGTATGACATTTTGGACCGTTTTCAAAAGATATTATCTTGAACGTTGAAACTAGTTTAAAATAACTGTAAGATTTAAACTTGTAACTTAATTTGAACTAGGTTTAAAACCTGCGCGCTTGTGGCGCGTGTCAAACAACCCAAAAAATTAACCTTTCGAAGTTTAACAATGTGTATTACATAATTTAGTATCTAGGCCAAAAAAATAATAATATAAAGTTTAGAAAACATGCCTGTTGTGTAGAGATACAAAACAAAGAGCTCATACCATATATAAGAAGTTAAAACATAAGTTTACAGAAGAAATTACCCAGTGTTTCCACACATCAAACCCATACCTTCAACACAGTTTTTCCACACATCAAACCCATCTTGGTAACCACTACATCCCAATGCCCGTAACTAATGCAAAAGGAATAGCGAAAATACCACTAAGCAGAGATAGAAAGTGACAACGGTTGAAACTGACAAAGTGGCATGTTCTCTTAGTTCCTGCATATCACATGGTACCGCGTCAAATACATCAACACAAAGACATAAACGGCAAATGGGGATGTTATTGAAAGTGACAAAATGGATTAAAGAAATAAAAGCGTCGTGAATCATCAGTTGGATCACAGAGGGGTGATGTTATTACTATGTTTGTTTGTGTGGTCTTTCTCAAAATTACCTAAAAAGCGCAAGTAATAAGGTCAAATGCTTATTCTTAGATCTTTATATGTTTATAAAATCAAGTTGATTAATGCAAATAGGATGAGTTGTAGCAGCTGCAGACCAGGTTCTAGTAAGTATAATAGTCGCATTCAAATGGCTCAACAGATACATTAAAACAGTCCTCAAAGGGGAGCGTTGAACCGTAACTGATTTGGTAACGGGCCAAAAAGAGTTTATTGTTGTTTTGTATAAAAACTATGATCAAACAAAAGTTATTAGATCAACTACATAAACAGGGAAACAATAAAAAAGAAACTATGATGGATAATACTGAAGTATAAACTTAAAATTATAGAAAGTACCTTTATCTTGAAATCTCACTATTTATAAAAGAACATCAAACTGTTTATCGTATAAAGAAAAAGGGGAAACCAATCACTTATGGTATTCCGTGTATTTACTTGTATTTTCTTACAGATTAAAGATTATATGAATACATTCATGTAACTTCTGGACATAAAGTACATCACTAAAATCATGAAACTAAATTTTCTAAGTATTACAAAATGCCCCTAAATCCCATTGTTGAAAGAGCGGTTATAGGAAAAGAAATAAGAGAAATATTAGCTGCATATAGTGAGCAGAACTTTTAACCATGTTATAAGTCTACGCATATGAGTAAAACTATCTGCATACTATTTTTATCTGGTGTGGTTAATATGTAAAAACCAAAAAGTATACTGGCGTAACTATTTGGTATATATAATAATAATTTGTTTTCCAGACTACCTTTTATTTATCCATATCAATTTCACATATTTGTTTTATAATATTAAAAGTAGATAATGTTATTTATGTATCTCATAACTATAGATATATAAAGTTTCTGATATGTTTGTACGATCTTACTAAATAATATTTATTGTTGTGATTTTTATTATTAGAAAGATAATAATGGGTGGGTATGACCTTTTTCTATAGATATTCTTTCCAACTTTGAAACTAGTTTAAAAACAATTTGCAAGATTTAAACTTTAGATTATCAAACGTTAATTGGATGTAATGTATTGACATTAATATTTGTTTTATATTTAAAAAAATGAAGAGTTAGACAAAATGTAATGTAATAGAGTTTAAGTGGTCTACGCTGGAGCCCAAGTAATTTGCTAAACTGAGCGTAAAACTTCATGGGGTCATAAATGGCCCAAAGCTAAGGTTATTTGAATAGAAAAAAAGCCCAAGCCAAAGCCATTTAACTTTTGGGTCGTTCAACTAATTGAGCTAATTCTGAGAAGCCTGATCAACTAATTGCAAGTAGAGGTGCATAAAAAACACGTATCCGAAACCGGATCCGATAAAAAACCACAAAACCGGTTATTTTTGTACCCAGGTATTGTATACCCGTAACCGAACCGACCCTACCCGTAGGGTCTGGATAGGGTATACATTTTGAACTCAATACTCGTAACCGAAACCGTACCCGATTTATACCCGAAACCAGTCATACCCTATAACCTGAACCCAGTTATACTCTATACCCAATACCCAATACCGGTTTTTTTAATACCTGATAGAATACCCGAATTTTTAATGTATATTTTTATGTTTATTTTGCAACTTTTATATTTAAGTTTTTAAAAATGCATATTATAAAACAAATAATTTCTATTTAAGTGAATTTTATGTTATTGTAATTTGCTTTTAATTACTTTTACAAATTATTAATCACATAATTTCTAAACGTATTTATTTTTATGTAAAATAAAAAATATCATATTTTTAAAATCAAGTATTTATGCCTGATTATACCCGAACCCGATTCCCTACCCAGGTACATAGGGTATGATTTTTCTCTTCAATACCTGTAACCAAACCCTACCCGGTTTCTCTTAATACAAGATTTTCCAACAACCCGATTTGTGCACCTTTAATTGCAAGGATATTAACATGTTTATTAATTACTACTTTTTAACCGCAAATTTTGATCACTGACGGACCATTGGAGTATCAATATGTCACCAGTGGAACCACTCAATCATATCCATCTCCAATTCAGAAGGAAACCTAATAAATTTGAAAAAAAAAACCCCTTGTAAGAATCGAACCCAAGACCTAATGGTCCTTAGCCTTATCCCATTACCAAGACGCGACTAAACTATAATGTCATGGGTGCTTATTAATTACTACTATATGAAAGTTTCTATTTTTCTTTAAAATATAAATCAATTATGATCTCATCTAGTTTTTAAGCTAATTTAACTGGTTGAACGAGTAGGCCAAACAGCTGGATATACCGTTCTCTTTTGAAAACATTGCAAAAAAAAAAAACTTCACAAGAAAAATCATTTAACTTGATGTTTTCTCGTTCCTTTATAAAAGAGTTAACAACTATTTTCGTCTATGTGGTTTGTTCAGTTTTGCCATTTCAGTCCAGATTTCAAAAATGCGCCATTTTCCTTCCCAACATTCTAAAAACGTGTCATTTCAATCAAAAAGTTAACCCCAGTTAAAAACCTCAGTTTAATGAACCGTGAGCATTCGGTTGGAAATAAAAGAATCAACCAGCTTGCCAAAGGTCATTTTGTTACAAACTTTCATTCGTTTTTCTTTTAAGCGAACCTGACAAAACTTACAAAGAATATGACGAATCAGAGTTAACCAAGTGACGAATTTGGTTGCCTGGGGTGGTCCAGCGGCTAGGGTCGTTGTCGCTGCAGTGCCAGATCGGATCGAATCAAACTTCCCTGCTGTTGATGGAAGGCATTAAAATGGTTTCATTCTATAATGGTTTGTAGTTTTTACTGCACATTGGATATGTTTGGTGGTGGAATAACATAGGGTGGTGATGGCCTATGGTGGTTGTGACATGTAGCGGCGGTGGAGGTTATTGTTGCTGGAAAACGTGAAGCGACAGTGGCGCTCAGAGCTGTCGTGGCAGGTGGTGGAGATTGAATGTGGTGGTGGTTGAATGATGGTGGTGGATGGTTTAATGTTGGTGGTTGGATGGTTTATGGTGGTCGTTGGTTTGAATGGTGGTGGTGGATGGTTTAATGTTGGTGGTTGGATGGTTTAATGGTGGTGGTGGATGGTTTAATGTTGGTGATTGGATGGTTTGATCGTTTAACATATCTTAAAAGATAAACGAATGGAAGTTTGTAACAACATGAGATTTGGTTAATTCGTTTCTTTCCAACCGAATGGTCAAGGGTTCGAACCCGGCCAACATGTTAATTTTTTGGATTGAAATGGCACATTTCTAGAACGTCGGGAAGGAAATGACGCAATTTGAAAAATTGGACTGAAATGACAAAAGTGAACAAACCACAGTGACAGAAATGACAGTTAACTCTTTATAAAAGCATCTACAACAACCATAGTAAGCTATTAGTTGGGTCTGATGAGGGTGAGACTTACGCAAACTATATCCTTATGACAAAAAAGAATAGGAACAACTAAACCTGCAAGACAAAAACATACGAGTTCTTTTATTTACAGTAATTCACAAACATAATATCGTTTAGAGCATAATTAAAGTTTTACCCAACTTTGTATCTTTGTTTTATGGATTACAAATGGTGACATGCCATTCAAGAATGACATCAAAATTTGTAGTATAAAACTAAAACCACATTATTTAAAGCAAACCTTTTTGCCATCTTGAATTTGCCTCTACCACCAAAATCGCCATCACCTTAATCAACACCAATGCATCCCTACAACCACACTTATGTAACTCCTATTAAACTCGCCACAAGTAAAACCTATACCACCATTGAACATCAGGCTGAAGTCGGACCCACGACTGACTAAAGCGTACAATCCACATATCTTCAAAATCGGGCATGGCCCCTTAATTTGTGAGTGGGTCATCAAACAAGAATATTGCCCCCAACGGGATTGGATAATCGTGTTGCTTGCTTTTGCTACATAAACGGAAGACGTTATCACCGGAAAGTGTGTCATGCTCATGCATGAAGAAATGGAGATGGGTTTCGTTTCGTTTATGATGGTCGGAACATCAATATATATGTGCCTATCTGAGTAATAGTTAGCTTTTACTAGCGAAGTGTCCATTAAGATCACTGTAAACCATGCTAAGATAATTGTTTTCATTAGATATACTAGAGGGAGAACCCGCGTTTCGAGGTGGGGGCCTTAATGATTTTTAACAAAATTAAAATGAAAACATATATAGAAAAAAACACTTATTAACGAAAAACATAACACGCACGCTACGTAGCGTTTTATGCCAAAAGCAATTCTCAACAAAACTTTATATAAGAAAAAACAAAATATAACACACACTTTGCTTACCTTTTATTTTGTTGAAATCAAATTTACCCCGCCCTAGATTTTTTGCACCTAGACTCTTATATTAAAAGTTAAAAATACAAATTAAATCTTTCTAAATTTTTTCACTTAGGCCTTTATATTAACAGGTAAAATACAAATTAAACCATGATACTTGTTTTAAACAAAATTGAAACTAAAGTTATAAAATCTATCTTAATTCATATATTTTTCTTATGATTATAACGATATTATTGATTGATTTATTATTGCTTTAGAATACCATATTTCACCTCTTAATTTATTTAGTATTTGATATTATATTAGGTTTATTTTATTTTGTAAAAAACGTTTCTCAATGAAAACTTTATATAAGAATAAGCAAAATGTGGCTTGCACTTTGCGTACTTTTTATTTCGATAAATTCAAATTTACCCTGTCTTGGAACACCATCCCCGATCCCGTGGTGGATTTTTTAACTTAGTTTATTATACTAGTAGTTAAAATATAAATTAAACGCTCCTAATTTTTTTTTCTTTTCACTTGTGCCTTTATATTAATAGGTAAAATACAAATTAAACCCTTTCAATTTTTAAACAAAATTGACCCTAAAGTTATAAAATTAATCTTAATTCATGTATTTTCTTATAATTATAATAACAATTATTGATTGATTTATTTATTACTACAGAATATCATATTTCACCTCTTAATTGATTTAGCATATGATGTTATTTGTTTATTTTTCAAATTAACTAAAAATAAAAGGTTTACATGCTATCAGAGAGTGAAATTAATACGGTTTATACACTATTAATAATGGTTAAATGGGAACAAATCATTTTCATGCATTGATAAATTATATCTTATACATTAAATTTGTGTGATGTGTTTTTTTTTTGAAATTACAGTAAAGTACAAAAAGATCCTTTATATAGTAAAAGTGGGTTGGGTCGGGCTATGTGAGAGATGTCACTAAGCCTCCTTAGAGACTACATATGAATCTCACCTACTTTAAACACTGATTATATTTGGGTATTATTATTATTATTGTTTAAATATTTAATATTTAAATACTTAATTATTTAAATAAAATAAAATTTAATATAAATAGCATTTAGTTTAGCATTTAGTTATAAAATTATAAATAATAAATGTAAATTTAAATCTTTATTTAAAGTTTTATTAGTAAAATTATTATTGTTGTTTTTGTTGTTGTTGCTGCTGCTGCTCCTTCTATTGTTAATGTTGTTGTATAAATCTTTAGTAACTATATACTTAATACTTAATTTAAATCCTATTTAGTTATAAAAATATAAATAATAAATGTAAATTTAATATTAGTTTTAAGTATTATAAATAGATTATATTTTTTTTATAATTACAAACTATTGTATAAAACATTTGTAGCTTATGCTTTAAACATTGTAACCGATATTATAAATAATTATAAAACATGTCTTTCTTAAAAGGACGCTTTATATAATAATATGGTTAGTAGTTTGTGTCTATATTGGTATATAGATACACATATGTATAACATTTATTAGAGTTGACTTGATTAAATGAAAGTTACATATTAATTTTCTTAATTCTAAGCTAGTGATGTGTCACTCTTACATCTATAATAATATAAATATTAACTTGATTTTATAAACTGGAACCTTTATCAACTCTAATTTGGAACCTAACACACGAGTTCACTTCTGAAAAGACATTTTCAAGAGGTGACTTTTGCAATAAATTTATATGTTTTGGTTATTGAATAGGAAGGGTTGTTTGATATGACATCATTGAATATACGAGTGAATAAAATTGATGAACTAATGGAATTGATAAATAAATGAAATAGATCATTCTTATTTTATAGTATTGTTTGGTTATTATATGAGAATGAAATGAATCACCATCTTGTGTTGTTTGGTAGACTGGAAAAGACGAATAAATAAAATCGGCGATAGGTGGCAGCCGTCATTGGTGGTGGTGGCAGTGGTCTGTGAAGTAGGGTGGCAAAGACGGTGAGTGGCGGTGGCACCGGTGGGTGACGGTTACGATGGGTAGAGGGAAGTGAAAATTCGGGGTTGAAGGCCACATGTCTTAAGTTCGAATCTGATCTGAATTGAGTTTTACCGCAGTAGGCTTTCAGGCGGCGAATTTTCCCTAGAACTAGAGATGGTAGGCTTGGGCAACCCAGGGCTATCTACGATCGCAGGCGTATGGGGTTGCCTTTTGCCATTGGGTTCGTAGGCGGGAATTTATTGTTGTACAAAAAGCAACTAATAACGTATCTAAAACTCGTGATCTTTATATCTTTAATTGATGGGCTTTGTCACACCCTGACCCACAACGGATATGGTAATTAGGGCATGATTGGGTTTTCATCAAAGCTCATGACATTTACTATTATAAAAGTTTCATATATATTATTTTCAAATTAAAAAGAAACATTCCAAATAACACATAATCCATACAAACACAAATGTCCTAAACAAGACTTGCAAATAACGCTTTATTTTTCTTCTAAGGCACGAGTCCTATGTGTTCCTCGCTTCAACCTGATCACCTGTATCATGTGTAAAAATAAAGTTTTGGGTCAACAAAAGTTGGGAGTGAATCCCGTTTAATCGTTAGAAAGAATTTGCATGTTTAATATTTTAAATAAAATGTGCATAAACCAAATATGAGCAACGTATATGTAATCTAAACCACAAACCACACAATCATCTAGCAATGTACATGTGAACACGATAAGCGATGTGCTGTGAGATCAAGGCTCAATCAAACGGAGCCGGTCTAATTAGGCAACACGATGCTCTACCCGTATCAAACAGGGAACTGATGGGCCTAAAGTGAAACCTTGACTGAAATGAGAAAGTATAACCACATATAACAATAAACCAAATATCACATAGCACGTTAGTTCATATAATGGTACTAGCACGAGTGTTGAATAAGTTATAAAAAATGAAACGACATATGATACACCAAAAAAACATGAATAAAAAGAGGAAGTGGTAGGAATTCACTCACAGTGGGTGCGTTCTTGATTTGATAACAAGCGCGCACGATTTAAAGATACCAACCAACGAGAAAAGTTAACCTGAATATTCACGTAATAATTCGGTAAATAGATTTCTTTTACTTAGAATTAGTATTTTTATTAATGAATTTTATAAGACTTTTTAGATAATTTCATAGTATTTGTTACTAATTTTTATGCTTAAAAAGAACTTGTTTTATTATATATTTTTATAATTCTTGGATAAAAATAAACAAAAAGGTTAATTAAAAAAATATACCCTTAGCGGGTCGAACCGGGTCGAACCAGGCATTTTTATGCAGCGTGTGAGACTCGAACGTGTGACCTCCCGTTTGCGTGCACGCAGCTCTACCAACTGAGCTATGTGTCTAACCCGAGCTATATCCAAATTTAATTATATATGTACACTACTGAGTTCAACCATTTTCTGTTTATTAATTAAAAAGGTTTGATAATTTCAGAAACATGTAACCGACCGGACTCGAACCCGCGACCAAGGCTTCGTGTTGCACACAGCCCGACCATTTGGGCTGTGTGACTAACCCGGAGGATATGGGTTTTTAATTAAATTTATACACTAACTGAGTCTTATTATATATAAGTTATAAAAAGGGTTGATAATATAAAGGAAATCGGCAGCGTAAGTGAGACTCGAACCGGGTCTGTTTGTTTAAAATGCACACAGTCCACCACTGGACTGTGTGTCTAACCCGGTATAAACATCGGTTTTAATTATGTTTATACGCATATTCAGCTTCATCTTCTTCATTTCATTTTAACAGTTTGACAAATACCCGATTGTCAATCTGATGACACTTATTGGATTTGATTTATTTCTACTGATAAAAATAAATAAAAAAAGAAGGATTCAAGTGCTTATACCGAACAGGGGTGATCTTTGATTTCTCCGGCGATGTTCCGACGACAAGCAAGATTCCCGATGAAGTGAATTTTTAAGAGCAGAGTGTTTGTAGAGAGTATGAGCGAGTTTCTAAAGGGGGGTTTAGGATCACTTATTTATAGTGTAAAGTATCAATCTTGATTGAATTTCGGTTTCAACAATTTCGGTCAAATAATTGATTGTCGGTGATTGTGTAACCGACTTTGATCATTGCCGACTCCATGATTGAGTCTAGCACATGATCGGAAACGGTTTTCCTCATTTTAACTCGTAAAGGAAACGGAGCTTTGAAGATTGATCAGGAGTTTCATCCGTTACAGGTGGGTGTTTCAAAATTTTGATTTCAGGAGGTTGTTTTAATATAAATATCTTTTGTTTTAGAATTATAACAGATGTGTGTGTGGTGTGTTGTGCGTTTTGTTTGGGTGAAGACCCGGGTTCGATACCCGCGGTCCACACCCATTTCTTGTTTTAATTTTATTTTTAAATTTTAGTTTGTGTTATTATTATTTAAACTTTATTATTTATTTAAACTTAATTATTATTATTTATTATTTAATACTAATAACAACATTTTAAATGTTTAACACAAACGCGTAACGAACATTATAACGTATACTTGCATTACAAAACGGAGCGGGTTTTAGAACCCGTTTTACGACAAATGTTACAGGCTTGATTATCGGCATTTGGTAAAATAACTCTATATGTACTCGCTTACGCTCTCAACTTTTCTCTTCCCTCCCTCTTCAGCGACGCTAGTCATCGGAAATCGGATCCCCCTTCTTCACCCACAAATATGTCGAAAAAGACTCTTTAGTTACATTTACGTTTGTTGAAAATCAGTACACCTTCATGGGTTACAATTACATTTATACACTTTGGAGAATGAGTGTGTTTTCTATTTAGTAAACTAGTCGTGCCTCTTTTAGTTTGTGTTTTCTAATTGTTTCGGCATGATCAGCAGAGGGTCACAAGTCGAAACCTATGTTTTTATCCAAACCTTCAACTTAAGTGATCAAACACATATTTTTATGCATTTAAATTATCTAGTTTATGTATTTTCCAAAAAAAAAATCACTGCAAACTAACTTGCTCCTATATTTATCTTTTCAAGATTTGAATCACCTACCTTTTAAACATAAGGAAAATACCTTACCACAACATCATATACCTTGAGAACAGGTGTTCAACTTTACTAATAATGAGTTTGTATTTTTTTAATTTCTGAGAGAGTAACCAAATTCCGCCCGGGTATCAAAGTTATTGATCGATTTTGCTTTATAAGAATTTTTTATTGTTTTTAATAAAATATTTGCAATATGTAACTTGCAAAGTCGTGTTTTTTAAGAAATATAATACAAGTAATTATATATTTAAGTAAAGGGTTGATCCATATAATTATATATTTAAGTAAAGGGTTGACCCATAAGTTTCGGTTCTAGGCAGCTATGAGATTCGAGCAAAATTAATACTATTTACAATTAGATAATGACATGTTTATTTAAATAGTGTTGTATAACTTGGATCTGTTATTCCCATTTCTTCTTCTTCATAGCTCATAATCCTTTCATTTACAAAAAGATAGAAGATCGGAGAGAAGGTTGTAACACACACGCAAGCAGGTATTTTCAATCTTTCATCTACTGATGATATTGTTTTTTGTTTTAGCCTACGTATATGAATTATATATATTTGGTATTGTAGTGATCAACTTGGATAACATGTGCTAGTACATAAATTGCATATAAATTCGTATAGAATATATGTAAGTTTAAAAAAAATGCTCGTTTTACTATTTTATGTAACAAAAATATACATGCGTTGTATAATTTTATTCCAAATTTAAACCTTTACAAACAATGATATTTACAACTGTGTATGCCCTAAAGATTCATTCTTTTCTTAGATAATATCACTGCAGGCTAGTTAAGACTCACCCTGAAACAAGTATCAATATATGTTAACTTTCGCCGGTGAATCCATAATCAAAACATTAAAAACCTAAATGTTTATGACAAAAACATTTATACTTTTAAAAAACTCTTTACAAATGTTTCTTATTATCGATGTCAACTTTCAAAACTACCATGACACATAGCTCACGCAAACATTCTCAACAAATAAACAATTGTGATCACTTTACTAAACCCGTGATATGTCACTTGTAAAAAAAACGTTTTTTTAAATCACCTCATAAAAGCAATGGTTATAAACTCAATATATAAACATCCTTTAACCTCTATGTATAAACATCTGTGAAAGCACTATATCGTTGACGAACATCAACATTGCATTTGATTCATGTCGTGAAATAACATAAACAACATAGATGGAGAAGAAGACGTAGTAGAAACTCATTCATTCATAACAATAAAAATAGATTTACATTACCGAACGAGTATACATTATCTTCTACAAGCTGGTTTAGATCACAAAGATTTAAACCCTAGCTTTCTCTTTCTAACACATAGTTTCTCTCACTAAAATGTGCATACCCAAGAGGCTCTAGAAGAGTGCACTAAGCTTGTGAGAGGTGCACCAAACTTGTGAGAGGTGCACCAAGCTTGGCCCTAATCTACTCTATACACACACACATATAGGCTAGGGACTAAACGGACAAAACATATTGTCCGGGATATACAAACTCGGACACAAACATCCTAACAAACTCGGACTACTCTAAGTCTTGACAGCTATATCCGAATATAAACATAAGTTCAGACAGTCTAAACAATATTCCAAACATTACAAACTCGCACACGGAACTTCTGAATTTACATGTAAATTCAGACTCCTCTCTTGCTTCAACATCTTTGAGTTCTCTTGACCTGGACCTTTGACTTTGTTGACCAGAACTGATAAAGCACAGTTACACGGCAGGAACTGCACTTACAGTCTCCCCCTTAATTGTTGCTGTTAGTTCTGTCTGACATTAATATCTTCAGTCACCGGATACTACACTTACAGACTTCCCCTTAACAGTGGTATCCACTGTGAAAGCACTGGATCGATGACGAACATCAACATTACACTTGATTCATGACATGAAACAACATAAACAAGATAAATGGAGAAGAAGACGTAGGAGAAACTCACTCATTCATAACAATCAATACAGATTGCATACCGAACGAGTATACCCTAGCTTTCTCTTTCTAACACATAGTTTCTCTCACTAAAATGTGCACACCAAGGATGCTTTAGAAGAATGCACCAAGCTTGTGGAAGTGCACCAAGCTTGGCCCTAATTGTCACACATTAATTGATGGCGGAAACATCGGAGTGAGACGAAATAGATTGCTCGAGACGACAATATTAAATTCAAATCCCATTTCATTTCATTGATCAAATTGTCAAATACAACATAAACTCAAACACAACATAAATTCAAATACGACAGTTAACAATATTATAACATAAAACCTAGCATTCTAGATGCGTTTCCATGTCGTCCCTACTAAGATTTCGTTATATTCAACATCCTCAACCTGCAAAATGTTAAAAGTATAGTTCAACACAAAAAGCATTGGCGAGTGCACAAGTTTAATTATAGCATAAGTATAAAATCGTTTAAACAAATCCATATGTTAAGCTAGCATACTAGATTAATGTAAACATGGCATGCGATCTACAAGTCAATCCTCAAGTGTTACCGCAAAATAGAATAAATTTAACATAACCACAAGACTACGGGCGGTGCGTTACTCTTATATCGCTATACATGTTAAGGGGAGGCTCGTAAGAAGTTAACGACAAATAACATCACATAAGAATGTTCCAAGTATACGAATCGTGTATCACATAACTATAGCATGTATGATGGATTGTTTGTGTGTTTGCATAAAAGTATAAGTGTGATTGTGTGTATTTTGGATAGGTTAACATATTGCACCCAAAAGTGTAAAGCGTAAAAAGGGTGTTCGAGTGTACTCACAGTTTTGCAAAGCTTTCTTTGTTAAATCCCGTGAAGAGTTTGAATGGTTGGAGAATGGAACACCGAGTATCCTATATGAGGAAACGTAGGTGTGTGAGTATTGGAATGATAATGGAGGTTTCAGATTAGGAGTTTAAGGTATGCAAAAGTATGTATTTTTAAAAGTAATTATCTAGACGTTAACACTCGTTTTTGGCACTATAAACCCCGTAGGGTAGTTGTGATTTCATGGGTCATGCCCATTTGAATCGTAATGAGGAGGTTAAGTCCTAGATAATATAACCTAATGTTAAGACAAGTAACCATATGATCATTGTCAAAAGTTCGGTTATGTATAAGTCTTATTTACGAATATATCATTAAGTTCATCATAGAAGTCATAGATTTCATAGATGTCATGCATGTAGGTAGGAGGATAACCGTCCTTTAACCTCTTTCGTAAGGTTCACCAACACACAAATTGTCATAAGGACAATTCGGATGGTCATGAATGGAAATAAATAAAAGAAAGAATACTTCACTAAACTATGTATCGACCAAGTAAGCAAGCTAGGTGCGTGCATCTCGAACATGGTAATGTTTGGGGACGTGTTATAGCCTTATTACTCAATTGAAGGTTGAACGTAATTTAGTGGTTACACATAGAAATCATCAGGTGAGGTGGTGGATTGAAAGTAGGATAACTAAGGCTTCTAAGTAATCACACCTTTACCAAAACACAAGCTTTGTCAAGCTTGGATGGTTCCAACACTTGTGGGTTAAAACCCTTTATAAAACAGAAAGTTTAGAGGTATTTTACACCTTCTAATTTGTATGAAACAACTCTAGCTAGCTCACTAACCATGAGATTGATTAGAGGCAAAAGTAGCACAAGTTTGTCTAGAGAAAACATGTTTAAATAAACTTTATAAGTTCATCTTCCAAAACAGAAAGTTTAGCCTTAAAAATGGTATTGTTCCACCTTGGTTTTTCATGGAAACCTATGGTAACATCCCTAGAGGCATTACAACCATTGTAGAGAAAGAAAATGTGAAGAAAACATAAAATTATTGAAGTTACTAAAAGATAAAAACAAGCAGAAAGTTTATGGCACTTTGGAGTGAGATGAAATAGATTGCTCGAGACATCATAACACTATTTGCGACAATATTAAATTCAAAACCCATTTCATTTCATTGATCAAATGGTCAAATACAACATAAACTCAAACACAACATAAATTCAAATACGACAAGTTTAACAATATTATAACATAAAACCTAGCATTCTAGATGCATTTCCATGCCATCCCTACTAAGATTTCGTTATATTCAACTTCCTCAACCTGCAACATGTTAAAAGTATAGTTCAATACAAAAAGCGTTGGCGAGTACACAAGTTTATAAATCATGTAACGAATATGTGTACAAGTATATGTATAAATGTGTATAAAGGATGCGAATTTTGTATAAATGATCAACTCAATTAAAATCAAAGCCTCGGATTTACAACGAATCGAAATGTGATACGATTACAAGGCAAAGACTTTCTAAAAATAGATTTACGAACAATCTTACTAAAAATGGAAAGCTGTGAAAGCGAGGCGTTACAGTCTCCCCTCCTTTAGGAAATTTTGCCCCGAAATTTAGGAAGGTGTAACGAACAGCTGCGGGTACTTAGTCTTCATATCGCTCCTGAGTTCCCAAGTAAACTCAGCGCCATGCTTTCCTTCCCATCGAACCTTCACAATAGGAATTCAACTGCGCCTTAATTGCTTGGTCCCTCGATCCATGATCTCGACAGGTTTTTCCACAAAGTGCAAGGTTTCATTTATTTGAAGATCTTCAAGTGGGACTTAGAGTCCTTCTTCAGCTAGGCACTTCTTGAGATTTGAAACATGAAACTTTGGGTGAACGTTGTTGAGTTCCTGAGGTAAGTCCAGTTGGTATGCTACCTTGCCAATCCTTTCGAGAATCTTGAAAGGACCTATGAAGCGAGGAGCGAGTTTGCCTTTCTTACCAAATCGAACCACACCCTTCCAAGGGGATACCTTAAGAAGTACATGATCACCTATATTGAATTCCAGAGGCTTGCGCCTTTTGTCAGCATAACTCTTTTGCCGGCTTCTGGCTTTGAGGAGATTATCATGAATTTGTAGGATCTTGTCCGTTGTCTCTTGTATAAGTTCGGGATCGGTGATTTGAGCTTCTCCGATCTCGTGCCAACAAATAGGCGAATGACACTTACGACCATTCAATGCTTCAAATGGTGCCATTTGAATACTAGCGTGATAACTGTTGTTGTACGAGAATTCTGTCAAAGGTAAGTGTGATCCCAGTTGCCACCTAAATAGATTACGCATGAATGAAGCATATCCGCTGGAGTTTGGATAGTACGCCCAGTTTGACCGTCGGACTGAGGGTGAAAAGCGGGACTAAGATTGAGGCGAGTACCAAGAGCGGTTTGAAACGTTTGCCAAAGGCGAGAGGTAAAACAAGCGTCGTGATCAGAAATGATGTCATTGGGGATACCATGACGGTAAATAATCTCCTTCGTGTAGACACGAGCCAATTTCTCAGCTTTGTAATCTTCACGAATGGGAGGAAGTGAGCGGATTTGGTCAAATAGTCAATGATAACCCAAATACTATCATGACTAGAAGGAGTGCGAGGAAGTTTGGTAATAAAGTCCATAGCAATGCTCTCCCATTTCCAGACAAGAATGTCTGGTTGTTCGAGTAGGCCAGAGAGGCGTTAATGTTTAGCTTTGACTTTTGAGCACATAAGACATTTCGAGATGTAAAGAGCGATATCTCTCTTCATACTAGGCCACCAATAACATGTACGTAGGTCGTGGTACATCTTGTCGGTGCCAGGACGAATGGAATATCGAGACTTATGGGCTTCGTCCATCAAAGTGTTTCGAAGGTTACTACAATCAGGAATCCAGATACGATTGAGGTAGTAAAGAATGCCAACGGACTTAGACTCGAGTGAGTTTTCGACACCACATTTCAACTCATTATCTAGGTTACCCTCATTAATGGTCGACTGTTGTGCCTCGCGAATCAGCTCCTAAAGTTTTCCCAAAGTTTGGTAGCAACGGATACTTTTAACATGAGTTTTTCGACTAAGTGCATCGGCTACAACATTCGCCTTGCCAGGGTGGTAGCGAATATCGTAGTCGTAGTCGGTTAACAATTCTACCCAATGACACTGACGCATGTTGAGTTCCTTTTGATTGAAGATGTGTTGAAGGCTATTATGGTCGGTGAAAACCGTACACTTTGTACCATAAAGGTAGTGTCGCCAAATCTACAATGCAAAAACAACTGCTCCAAGTTCAAGCTCATGCGTAGTATAGTTCTTCTCATGGATTTTGAGTTGTCTTGACGCGTAAGCGATAACCTTGTCCCATTGCATAAGAACGCAACCAAGACCTTGATTTGAGGTGTCGCAATACACGACAAAGTCATCGTTTCCATCAGGAAGTGCGAGGATAGGAGCATTATGAGGGTTTGGAAGGATTCGTCTTGTTCAGGACCCCAAACAAAAGGCTTATCCTTTTGGGTCAAGGAGGTGAGAGGGACAACGATCTTAGAAAAGTTCGAAATGAAGCAACGATAGTAACCAACTAAACCGAGAAACGAACGAATTTCAGCCGGAGACTTAGGAGCAATCCAATTCTTCACAGCTTTGATTTTTGCAGGGTCAACGTGAATACCGAGTTCGTTAACAACATGACCAAGGAATTGAACCTCTTTTAGCCAGAATTCACACTTAGAGAATTTGGCGTAAAGACTTTCAGTACGTAAAAGCTGGAGGATAAGACGCAAGTGTTGCTCATGCTCTTCTCACGTCTTGGAATAGATGAGGATATCGTCGATGAAGATGATGACAGAACGATCGAGAAAAGGCTTACACACACGATTCATCAAGTCCATGAATACTGTAGGTGCGTTAGTCAAACCAAAAGGCATGACTACTAACTCGTAGTGTCCATAACGTGTGGGAAAAGCGGTTTTGGGTATATCTTCCTCAAGAACTCGAAGTTGGTGATAACTGGAAGAAGATCAATCTTGGAAAAACACGTTGTGCCTTGTAGTTGATCGAAGAGATCGTCAATCTGAGGAAGTGGATATCGGTTTTTTACTGTAAGCTTATTGAGCTCACGATAGTCAATGCACATCCGAAAGGATCCATTTTTCTTCTTAATGAACAGAACGAGAGTGCCCCAAGGAGAAGTGCTAGGGCGTATGAAGCCTTTATCAAGAAGTTCCTGAAGTTGGCTAGATAGCTCTTGCATTTCCAAGGGTGCTAGACGATAAGGGGATTTAGCGACAGGAGTTGCACTAGGAATGAAATCGATGCAAAAGTCAACAAAACGAGGAGGAGGAAGACCAGGAAGATCCTTTGGGAAGACGCCAGGGGAATCGCAAACAACGGGAACATCACTCACGCTTGGACCCTTGTCCTTCTTTTCCACAAGTGGGCAAGAAAGATGAAGTATTCCTCACGTAAGTATTTGTTCGCTTGGATACACGACATAAGCTTGAGACCTTTAGAAGGTTTCTCGCCATAGACGTGTAAAGAGTCACCATATGGAAAGGGAAGACAAATGAACTTTTCGGAATAAACAACTTCAGCACGAACCCGCCTAGGCCAATCCATGCCTACTATGATATCGAAGCTACCCATTTGCATGGGTATGAGGTCAATGGAAAATGTATGATCGTTAAGATTCAAGGAACATTTAGAAAGGACATAATTGACAATGACGGATTTTTCGTTAGCGACTTCGACTACGAATGATTTGGGCAACTTAGAACGTCTACACTTTAGCAATGGTTCGAATTCAACGGACAAAAAACTTTATACGCACCAGTATCAAATAGGCACGAAGCGTAAACATTGTTAACGAGATACATACCAGTGATGACATTGTTGGCATTCTGAGCCTGAGTTGCAGTGATGACGAATGCTCGACCATGTTGCATTGAGGGCAAGTGTTTGCGAAGTGGTTGTGATCTCCGCATTTGAAACAGGCACGAACTATGGTCGCTGGTGGTTGGGTTTGGTTCGCAACAGGGTTTTGGGGTGCTGTGATGGCTCGGGCTTGGTTGGCAGGGGTTTATGGAAAACTTTGACACTGCGGGGGAAAGTGTCCAAACCTATTGCAACTAGTGCATAGGTGACAAGGAGCGTTAACGGGATGGTGTTAAGGTCAGGTGTTACACTTGGGATGCCGCCCGGTGTATGCCTTTCTGGTGGAATCGAGGTTGGTTGATGCAACTTGTTGGATAGGCTGGGGTTTGGCGAAGTGACTACCGCGCAATTATGGCTTGAAGCCTTCCGCTTCTTGCCTCTGCTGCTCTTGGTGGGAGGTTTGGATAATGTAGGCTCAGGGGTGGCATTGGTGGTAGCTTGGTGTGCGTTCTTTGATGGAGTACTTGTGGATGCTTCATAAAGAACGTGGTTATTGTTGAGCTTGGAAGCTAAGCGGTAGGTATCCTCGAGCGTCTTGGGAGAAGCGGCGTCAACAAGGTTCATAAGGTGAGGAGGAACGCAGCGTATGTATTGCAATAGCCTTCTCGGTACTGTCGACTTGGCTAGCGAAAATCGCACTGAGCTACTTGAAACGGGCCGTGAGGCCAGCGTTATCATTCCCCACCTGCTATAGTTCCAAAACTCGTTTTCGAGCCTTTGACGCTCATGTGGGGGACAAAACTCTTTTTCCATGAGTTGTCTAAGGTCGGCCCATGGGAGGGCGTGAGCGATTTCATTTCCATGAGCATTACGCTCGGAGGTCCACCAATCAAGGGCTCTTGATCGAAAAATGCTTGTGGCGTTGATGGTACGTAGGTGGTCAGGACAACCACTTTGAAGGGATGTTACTTCAATGGCGTCAAACCATTGCAACAACTTAGTGGCGTCCTCTTCGCCAGTGAAGGGTAAGGATATGCATGAACAAAATTGCTTGAAAGTAAACACCGACTTAGGTACTTCTACCTTGGAGTCGAAAGAGGCATTGGGTGAGTCGGTGTTTGGTGAGGTTGGATTTTGCTGACGATGTCCGGGATGATCTTAGCTATTTGCTTCGCCATGAATTTCATACAATCCTTCTTGGACTTTGAGTTGGAGTTGGACTTCGACTTATTCCTCCCGCTTGAGTTTTGCGAAAAAGACATCTAGGTGATTGACAATAGGGGGAAAGGGTGAGGCTTGATCATAATGTGATTATAAAAGTCATGTTTGAGCATGTAAGTATCACATAACACGTATGAATTCACATAGATGGCATAAGAATAACAAGTATTCAAAAGTATAAACACGTATGATTGCGTAAAGTGTATAAATTTAGTTGGTTTACGAGAATTATTATTGTTTTTGATTGTGAAAGGTGTGCGAATTGTGCATCGGGTTCGAAATGAATGAGGTAACAAGTATTAAAACACATAGAAATCGAGATAACATAAAAGATAGGCTTAGTCAAACATTGGAGTGTTTCGGGTTGTGAAACGTCGACTATTCCAAAGTGAATCGAAGATCCTTTCAAATTAGAGAAACGTGCTTTAGCCTATAGGTAAAATACTCTCGTCGAGAAGCGATTAAAGGCCTTTTACCCTTCCAGTTACTACACGTCTCTAATTGATCGAAAAATCAAAACTTTGGCGAGATTTGAAAATCGAGGAATGGGACTAGTTGACAAGGTGCGGGTTTCACCCCTAACTTGAAAACATCGTACCCTAAGTGTGGTTGGTACTTACCAAACGAGGATTGAATTTCGATTTGTTGGTACTAGAGTATGAAATGGAAATTTTCCATCAAGGTATGGATATCACTCCTAACTTGATAGTGTAATTTCATGAAAAAAATCGAACACGTGGATTGAGAGTCGTTCACCAAAGTGTAGGTTTCACACCTATTTTGTTGAAGTCATCTCGTTTGTAATGCGAGTGTCTTCAAGTCTTCAAGTGTGTATATTGTTAAATGTCTTAGGAAAGACACGTTGCAGATATTAAGACAAAAGAAATAGAAAGAAGCAAAGTAGGAAGAATTAACATTTTAAGCATGAATCAAGAATGGTCGAAGTTGGTCACTTAAACTATAGACTAGGTCGAACATGACAATTCTACCTAATTCCCTATAGTTATGGCTCTGATACCAATCTATCACACCCCAAGCGATGGCGGAAACACTAGAGAGAGACGAATTAGATTGCTTAAGACATCATAACACTATTTGCGACAATATTAAATTTAAACTCATTTCATTTCATTGATCAAATTGTCAAATACAACATAAACTCAGACACAACATAAATTCAAATACGACAAGTTTAACAATATTATAACATAAAACCTAGCATTCTAGACGAGATTCTATGCCATCCCTACTAAGATTTCGTCATTTCAACATCCTCAACCTGCAATATGTTAAAAGTACAGTTCAATACAAAAAGCATTGGCGAGTAAACAAGTTTATAAATCATGTAACGAATATGTGTACAAGTATACGTATAAATGTGTATAAAGGATGCAAATTTCGTATAAATGATCAACTCAATTAAATCAAAGCCTTGGATTTACAACAATTCGCAATGTGATATGATTACAAGGCAAAGACTTTCCGCAAATAGAATTACGAACAATCTTTTTAAAAATGGAAAGTTGCGAAAGCGAGGCGTTACACTAATCTACTCTATACACACATATATATAGTCTACGGACTAAACCCAGACAAAACATATTGTCTGGGATATACAAACCCGGACACAAACATTCAACAAACTCGGACTACTCTAAGTCCTGACAACTCTATCCGAATATAATATAAGTTCGGACAGTCTAAACAATATTCCAAACATTACAAACTCACACACAGAACTTCTGAATTTACAAGTAAATTCGAACTTCTCTCTTGCTTCAACATCTTTGACTTCTTTTGACTTGGACCTTTGACTTTGTTGACCAGAACAGATAAAGCACGGTTACCCGGCAAGAACTGCACTTACAGTCTCCCCCTTAACTGTTGCTATCAGTTCTGTCTGACATTAATATCTTCAGTCACCAGATACTACACTTACAGACGCCCCCTTGACTGATGATATCATGTTGCTTTCAACTTTGGCTGAGGCTTGATCTTTCCGGTAGAGCAAACCCTTCTAATAAAAGACTTGCTGACGATCACTTAGATTGCCGCTTTGTTAAAACCGAAGAATCCAACATCAAGCATTGTCGATGCTTCCACTAAAATTCTCCCGAATACCAATCTACAACCACATGTAAAAACATCGCTCGATACATTAATCTTCAAACTTAACTAGTAGAAGAGCGAAACGTCGGATTTCAATGCCCAACATCGAACACTTCAAATTCCGCAAAGACATGAAGTTTGGTTCGATAAGTTAATAACAGACCAAACTCCGAAAATGTACATCTACCATCTTGATCAAGGTCTTCAACCGAGTGTCTGAAATCATTCCATCTCGAATCTTCAAGATCCAATCTCGTATCTTCACAAATCCACCAATTACCCGATGACTTTCGTCTCTGATATCCCCCTCGATGTAAGAACCTCATAATTATTTCGAGAATCCGACTAGTCACCAACTTAGAAGAGGGACCAAGAAGACCAATCATCTTTACTCTAACCGGCATGTGATAAACGCTCAATCGTCAACTAGCTACCAAACGGACAATTAGCTTCAACACGTCAACACTTAATCAAACCTCGAATAAACTCGACGAAACTCAATCACACACTAGCTCAAAAATGCATCGTATTTTAAACTTTTCTACACCAACGAGATTAAATCTCATTTAATCTCACAATTGTAAACACAAACTTATTTCATTATCGCACCACGAGCGTTTTGAAATTTACAAAGAAAATAGAATATTTCTATAAACTTTTACTCCCCTTCTTTTTTTGTACACTTTCAAAGTCCAAGTCACTTAAACTTCGTTTCTTCTTCGAAAACCCAATAGAAGTCCCAATTGTCTGAAAACTCTAGTACGGACCAGATCCGAACACCCAGAATCTTGAAAAGAACATCATGGAACACTATTACCGCGTCTCATCCCCATGAGAAAATTGTAGGTCCCCTAGTCCTTATGGATCTTGACAGAATCGTCTATCTAATCTAGAGTGCGGAATCCCTAGATCAGATTTCACAGAAAACAACAAGAACACAAACACAATTCCTTTAAACAGTCTTCTATTGATTATCCAACACTATGTATTTACAACCAATTCAAGACTCTCTAGAAATCTCTCAGCCACTCTTTGTAGATTTCTTCCAACCAACTTTCTCTCACTTGTCTATCTCACTTAAAACCCTAATGCATAACTTGTATTTATACTACATGTCTACATACTAGGTTTTATACTGGGCTAGGCCATTCCCCAAGCCCATTACAACTCTAAACAAGCTAAACACAATTGCTAAGCCCAATACAAAATATCCAAAGACTAAACTATTAAACTATTAAGTTGTTGTCACTAATATGCACCAACAGTACACTTTCAAAGTCCAAGTCACTTAAACTTCGTTTCTTCTTCGAAAACCCAATAGAAGTCCCAATTGTCTGAAAACTCTAGTACGGACCAGATCCGAACACCCAGAATCTTGAAAAGAACATCATGGACCACTGTTACCGCGTCTCATCCCCATGAGCAAAAACCTCATTTAATCCGGACAACATAAGTACCTTGAAACTTTTCAATAATCCGAAACCGACTTCAAATTTCCAAACTACACAAAATTCTAACTCTTAGCTAATTATCCAGTACCCCAGGTAACCCGGAATAGCTAGAAAAACTCGGAACATGCACAAATCGAAACTTCCGAACTATATAAACTTCTAAACTTAGCTAAAAATCCGGTACCCCAGGTAACCCGAAATTCTTAGCAAATTTGGAAGTCGTAAAACCCGAAAGCTTTTGAAACCTCGAATCAGATTATCTGAACAGCAAAGAAATTCGGATTTAACTAATAAATTCTAAAAAAAACTTAACTCCGAACTTGTATATTTTCCGGTTTTAACAGATAAATTCGGAATTTATCTCACAAATTCGGAATTTTTTTAGATCACAAAGATCTCACAAATTCGGAATTTATCTCACAATTTTTTTAACTCCGAACTTGAAAGCACTAGATCGAAGACGAACGTCAACATTGCACTTGATTCATGATGTGAAACAACATAAAAAAGATAGATGGAGAAGAAGATGTAGGAGAAACTCATTCATTCATAACAATCAACATAGATTTACGTTACCGAACGAGTGTACATCATCTTCTACAAGTTGGTTTAGATCACAAAGATCTAAACCCTAGCTTTCTCTTTCTAATACATAGTTTCTCTCACTAAAATGTGCACGCCCAGGAGGCTCTAGAAGAATGCACCAAGCTTGTGAGAGGTGCACCAAGCTTGGCCCTAATCTACTCTACACACACACACACACACATATATATATAGGCTAGGGACTAAACTCGGACAAAACATATTGTCCGGGATATACAAACTCGGACAAACATCCTAACAAACTCGGACTACTCTAAATCCTCACAACTCTATCCGAATATAAACATAAGTTCGGACAGTCTAAACAATATTCCAAACATTAGGAACTCGCACATGGAACTTCCGAATTTACAAGTAAATTCGGACTCCTCTCTTGCTTCAACATCTTTGAGTTCTTTTAACTTAGACCTTTGACTTTGTTGACTATAACTGATAAAGCACAGTTACCCGGTAGGAACTTCACTTACAACATCCTTTGAACTACTTATTTATGTGTTGACTTTTGAATAGGCTTCGGTTTGGTCGTGCCCAAACTCTTTATCAGCGTGACGCATATTCACTACCAATCAAAGTGGACTTTTAACTCTGTCACCTCACATGGACTTTTTTCGTTACACCCTGACCCGCAGCAGAAATGGTAGTCGGGGGATGAGTGGGTTTTCATCAAAGCTCATGACATTTACTATAAAGTTTCATATTTATTATTTCTTTTTAAAGAAGAAAATTACAATAAACATATAAGTACAACATGTTCAAATACATTTTTCATGACTTCATTATTTTTCTTCCAAGGTTATTTCCTATGTGTTCCTTGCTTCAACCTGTCCACCTGTATCATGTGTAAAAATAAGGTTTTGGGTCAACAAAAGTTGGCGAGTGAATCTTATGAAAACATTTGAACGAATTTATTATATTGGTTATAAAAAGGTGCATAACCACATATGAGTAAACGTAAATGTAAATTTGATCACAATACACATAATATCAATTAATGCACACGCACACACCAAATGATGAACAATGAGATCAAGGCTCAATCAAACGGAGCCGATCTAATGAGGCACGCAATGTTAAACTCGTCTCCCACGAGGAACTGATGGGCCTAATGAATGATTTGCACGCAACTTGACAAAATGTAAACACATCACAACAAACAATATTTACATCACATGTTTAGATCATATAATGGTAATAGCATAAGTTTGAATAAACGAAAATAAATAAAGCGACACATGATACACCCCAAAACATGAATAAAAAGGGGAATTTGTAAGAATTCACTCACAGTGGGTGCGTTCCTAGATAATGATGAATGCGCACGAATTTATGATTCAACCGACGAGGGAAAACTAACCTAAATAATAACGTAATAATTCGATAAATAAATAAATTTTATTTGAGATTAATATTTATAATTAGTGCTCTTAATGAGATTTTTAGATTTATTTTTGTGAATTTAATGCAAATTTTTTTAGGCTTTAAAACCTTATTTTGAGGTATTTTTAACTAATTTTCAAAGAAAATAAAAAGGATTTTTTAATTAAAAAATTACTCTTTTTCTAAGGGTTGACTGGTCAACGACCGGTCTGACTCATTTATTATAGGCAGCGTGTGAGGTTCGAACTCGTGACCTCTTGGTTGCGTGCACGCAGCTCTTCCAACTGAGCTACGTATCTAACCCGTTTAGGTTTGGTTTTTAATTATTCTTATACACTCTTTGAGATTATCAGAATTTTATTTAATTAAAAAGGTTTCAAATGTCATCTGACAGGTATTTTTAACTAATTTTCAAAGAAAATAAAAAGGATTTTTTAATTAAAAAATTACTCTTTTTCTAAGGGTTGACTGGTCAACGACCAGTCTGACTCATTTATTATAGGCAGCGTGTGAGGTTCGAACTCGTGACCTCTTGGTTGCGTGCACGCAGCTCTTCCAACTGAGCTACGTGTCTAACCCGTTTAGGTTTGGTTTTTAATTATTCTTATACACTCTTTGAGATTATCAGAATTTTATTTAATTAAAAAGGTTTCAAATATCATCTGACCGGCTGGGCATAGCGGGGATCGAACCTGCGCCTTCGATTTGTTTGGCACCCAGCCCAACCAGTTGGGCTGGGTGTCTAACCCATCTATTATATGATTTATATTAAATTTAACTATCAACTGTGAGAGTTCTGCTTAGTTTAAAAAAACGTTTTAATGGAGTTGGAACCGGATTCACACATGAATCGAACCCACAGTCTGTGCTTTAACATTGCACATAGTCCACCACTGGACCATGTGTCTAACCCACTTAAAAACCCAAATTTAATTATACATATAAAGTGTTTAACTTCATCTTCTTCATCTTGAACACCAGAATTTGGTTTTATGATCCCACTTAAAAAGAAAACGATTATAATGCTATACGTTGAATCAAAGCAGAGTAAAACAATTTCCAATAACAGAATTAAAGATTTACCGGCGACTGAGGTGTTCCGACGGCAATTCCGGTGAACAGAAAAATGAAAATCCGGCGACTGAACTAGTTTTCTCGATTGAGCAGTGTCTTTTCGAAATGCAATTGAAGGTATGTGAGAGCTTTGGAGTGGTTTGCATATGGTATTTATAGTTGGGTTTTCTAATCATGAGGTTTCGGTTACAACCCGAAATTATGGATTGATTGCTTCCAATCTTAACCGAATCTGGGTTGATTTGCTTAGATTGTGAAATTGTAACTGGGCATCAGTTACTTCCGTTTCAGAAATCAAAATTTAAACTTGATTGCATATGGGCGGTTACTAAAACTCTGATAAAGAAGTTGCAGGTTTCGGTTTCTATATAGATTATTTGATTCTGTTTTAACCACTAAAGTGTGTATAGAGCAGTTGGTGTTTGGTGTGTGTGTGATTGCGGTTGACCCGGGTTCGAAACCCGGCTTCCTCTATTTTTTTTTGTTTTAATTTTTTTACATTGAATCTAAATTACTCTATTAATTACTATTATTATTATTATTATTATTATTATTATTATTATTATTACTATTATTATTATTATTATTATTATTTTCGTCTTAAATAATACAACTAAATAAATATGCGACGAACTTCGAATAAATATTTGATTTTTAAACGGAGCGGGTTTTGAAACCCGTTTTTTGACGGATGTTACATTTTTAACTCAACCAACTCATGACCTACTCTTAGCCACGTAGAGATGGAAAAATACCCGAGTTCTACGGGTATGTGCGAAACCCGAAGCATTTATAATGGGTTTACCCGATATCCGACTGGTATTGGGCCGGGTATGAGTATAAAAAAAATTTGCAGGTATGAGACGGGTATGAGATTAGATGATACCCGGCCCCGATTACCCGAAACCCATATATTCAAAAACTTATAAGTTTTATATTTATTTTCCTTTAACTATAGATTAGTAATACTTTATATTTTTTTGCTTTATTATTTGAAAAAGAAACTTTTCATTTTAAATATATATTTATGATATCACTCATATTTATATGCTATTAAATACAAAATTATTTTTTTGAGATTAAAATTATAATTTTTTATATTTTTAAATATATCAATTATTATTATGACGATGATTATATATATGTTATTTATCCAACTAAATATTTTATATAGCTTTTTAAAACATAAATTATAAAGGAAAGGAAAAAATATATATACTGAAAATCACAATATACCTAATACCTGATGGCTAAATACACGTTAAATACCTGAAGGTTAATGGGCTGGTATGTGACAACATCACGGGTATGCCCAATACCCGACAAGTAAATACTCGTTAATAGCCGATGGCTAATGGGCTGGTATGTGACAAAATTTTACAAACGAACATGAATATGAGATTAGCCATTCCCGTCCCATAATCATCCCTAGAGTCACGACATTTAATTACAACTTCAACCAAATTGTGTCTAAAAACCCTTACTAATCTCATAATGGAAAATCCAATAATACCTCACATCAATATGTTTTGTTCTCTTATGAAACATAATTCTCAGAAAGGTGAATAACTCTTTGATTATGACAAAGAACCATGTAGTGTTGTTGCATAAAGCCAAGCTCTTGCATAAACCTTTTCAATCGCAACAGTTCTTTGCGTGCTTCTATTGTTGTCATATACTCAGCCTCAATGGTAGACAAAGCAACACACTTTTGCAGTCTTGACTACCATGAGACAACCCCCACCCTTGCAAAAGTCATCTAATATCAAGAGTTGGGTTTCATGTTGTCTTTGTTCCCTACCATATCAGAACCACCTGTATAATCAACGGGCTTTCCGTTTCCAAATGTTATACCCAATTTGGAAGTACCAGGTAGATATCTAAGAATCCAATTAACTGCTTTCCAATGCTTCTTACCTGGATTTGACAGAAACCGACTAACAACACCTACAACATGGGCAATATCATGTGTTATACAAACCATGGCATACATCAAGCTTCCAACTGCTGAGGCATATGGAACACCATCAATTTCTTCAATCTCAATTTATAGAAGAATGGCAATCTTTATCAATTCTATTACCCTTTTCATTTCCTTACATGTTTTGGTCCAAGAATACTTCATGGATCTATGTTTTGAACAAAAAGAAGCAGTAAGAAACAAGTGTTTATGTGCGTATTTTAAAATAAGTAAAGTCAACCATGAAAACAACGTATCATAGGTGTGTCAGTCTCCGATGTAGACGATGATATTTGTTACGATCAAATCACATTTTCCAAGTCTAAAAAGTTGCATGTTCTCGCTCTCGATGACACCATTGACCAGAAAGTCAACATGAGTGAGCCCCCAATCTTACTACTAGAAAACAATCCATCTTCATCTTATTTTAACGCTCTGTACCTAACTTTATTTTCTTCGCCATCTTAGAAGTCGGATCCCAAATAATTTGTCGAGTGAATCCGGGGTTCCGGTGGATAAATGTGGCGCCTGTCCGCCGAAAGTACAAATAGAGGTTTGTTTCCAAATCGGATGAACAGTAGATGAAGATGGATGGTTTGCAACCGGATTGCACTACAGCTACTTCAACATCTACCTGTGTCTAACTCATAAGAAAATGTCGATTGTGTGATCTTCTTCTCATCTATTTTTGTGGCTATAATTTGATCCGCAGATCTCATCGTATCCTTTTATTCACCTTTAGATATAGGAATAAGCCTAAAAATGTTGGGCTTTTCTCATGGGCCAAAAAACCCAACAATTCTCCCCCTTTTAGCCTATGAGGAAGAGTCCTCCATCTCGGTGATCGAGCAACATATTTTCGACGATTTCCCTTACCAAAGCTTTAGTCAACATATCAGAACCATTATCATCGGTATGACCTTTATTAAGTTTAAACAACTTGTCTTCAAGCGCATCTCTAATCCAATGATACTTCACATCAATATGTTTTGTTCTCTTGTGAAACATAGAACTTTTAGAAAGGTGAATAACTTTTTGATTATCACAAAGAACCACATAGTGTTGTTGCATAAACCTTTTCAACCACAACAGTTCTTTGCATGCTTCTATTGCAACCGTATACTCAGCCTCAATGATAGACAAAGCAACACACTTTTGTAGTCTTGACTGCCATGAGACAACCCCCTCCCCCCATTCTTGCAAAAGTCATCAAATATCCACAATTGGATTTCATGTTGTCTTTGTTTCCCGCCATGTCAGAATCTGTATAACCAAAAAGCACGAGCTTTCCATTTCCAAATTTTATAATCAATTTGGAAGTACCACGTAGATATCTAAGAATCCAATTAACTCATTTCCAGTGCTTCTTACCTGGATTTGATAGAAACCGACAAACAACACCTACAAAATATCAGGCATTATACAAACCTTGGAATACATCAAAGTTCCACTGCTGAGGCGTATGAAACACCATCAATTTCTTCAATCTCATTCTATAGATGAAGGGAAATCTTTATCAATGCCATTATCCTTTTCATTTTTTTACGTGTTTGGGTACCAGAATACTTTATGGATCTCTGCTTTGAACAAAAGAAGCAGTAAGAAACACGTATGTATTTTAAAATAACTAAAGTTCAGGCATGAAGACGACGTATCATAAGTGTGTGATTTTTAGAAAATCAGAAAAATAGTTCTTAAACACCTGAAAGAGTTACTTAATTGGGTAATTGTCGAGATTAGCAAGGTGATTTACAGTTATTTAGAAATTAATTAATTTATTAATTTTCAGTATTTTTTCTTCTCCATTCTTATATTCTATGTGTATATTCCAAATAATTTTCACTTATTTGAGTCTTATGATTGTGAGGAAATACTTTTGTTAATAAATGGAGTAGTTAATATAAAGATAACTAATTGCTTTGGTAATTACAGTTCCTTTACTTGGTTATTTTTTTTACCGTTTGTTCAAAATAAATTAAACATAAAATAAAGCAGTTAATCTGAAAGAGTGTTGATTTTTAGCACATTAACTTGCATTAATTAAACACCAATAAAACTATCATAAATATAAAACAACCTGTACAGAACTCCGTAATAAAGATAATGATATAAAAGTAAAACAGACTTTTGATTTTGGTTGAAGTAATATATACTATTACATTTGATTTTGGTTGAAGTAATATATACTATTACATTTGATTTTGGTTGAACTAATATTTACTATTACACAGAAAATGTGTGTTTCTTAATAGTTTAAGTCAAACATAAAGAGTCATTATTCGGAGTTTATCACATTATTAGGTGAGATGGAGTTATTTAATCTTAGCGTTGACATTTAATTAGAAATGTAAATCAGTGAAAAAGAAATAGTCTTGTAAACTAATGCATACATATATGCATAACTGCTTTGGTAATTACAATTCCTGCACCTTCTTATTAATTGTGTTTTATTGTTTGTATCGAATTGCAGTTAAAATATGGATGCTATTATAAATTCAATTGTTACACCGGTTGTCGAATCTTTGATGGTCCCTGTTAAGAAACATTTGGGTTTCTTAGTTTCATCCACAAAGCATGTTACAGCCATGAAGGAGGAAATGGATCAGTTGAATATCACTGAACAAGATATTCAAGAGAAAAAAAACGACAGCTGATGCGAACTATCATGTGGTACCTCGCCTTGTGTCGCCGTGGTTGGAAGATGTTCAAAAGATGAAGGGGAAGGTAGAAAGTATTCCAACAGCTGGGATTGAGTGCTTCAACGTGGCAAAGAGATACAAAGCAGGAAAACAATCTTGTATTATTCTCCAACAGATAAAAGCTCTCAAAGAACGAGCGTCTGTAATCAGTTGGACGAAAATCACTTGCTAAGGTACCATCCACCTCTGCACCAGTTCCTCATGGTACCCAAACAACCACGTTTGAGTCTAGAGATTCGGTATTTAATGCTGCATTGCAATCTCTACAATCAAATGACATGTCCCAAAAGATGATAGCTCTATGTGGGATGGGTGGTGTCGGCAAGACCACAATGATGGAACAACTAAAGAAGGCCGTGGAAAATTCAAAAATGTTTTGAGTGGGTTGTAAAGGTGGTTCTTGGGGAAAGTTCTGACCCTTTTGTTCTACAGCAAGCTGTTACAGAATACATTCATGAAGATTTAACCGAAAAAACTATAGTTGCAAGGGCTGAGCTTCTTCGTAAGAAATTTGAGGGGATGTCGCAAAATGGGCAAAAGAAAATCTTAGTAATAATGGATGATATTTGGAAGGAGATTGACCTCAAAGATGTTGAACTAACGAGCCCTTTGCCGAATGGGTTCAAGCTCTTGTTCACATCACGATTTGAACGTGTGTGCACTCAAATGGGTTCTCCAATAGAGACCCGAGTTCAATCATTACTTGTGTTATTTGGTAGATTAGGCAATGGTAGAAATTCATATAGAGGTTAGAATAGATGTTGGAAGGACTATTATTCCATCTCATGCGCTGCTACAATTGGAAAAGCTTCAACAGATTTATTTACAGGGATGTGATGGGGCAGAGGAGGTGTTTGAGGTAGTAGCACCAGAAGAAGGGACAAACGGTAGTGGTTTCAATGCATCAAAAACTGTCGTCAAAATTCCAAACCTGACACAAGTAACGTTACAGAGAGTATATAATCTAAAGTATTTATGGAAGAGCAACCAATGGATGGTGCTGGAGTTTCCAAACATAACAACTCTCTCTATTCACCATTCTAAAAACTTAGAACATGTTTTTACATGTTCCATGGTTGGTAGTCTAGTGCAACTCCAAGACCTAAGTATACGTGCCTGACAATTACAGAATTCATCAAGGGACACGTGTCTACCCCTGAGCTGAAAGTAATAGATACAAGTTTTGGGTTTTGTTATGTAAACACAGATATCAACTCCATTTTAAAGACCAAACAAGAGGAGGTACTGTTATTCCTTTCGTTAATGATTCTTGAAAAGGCTCATTCTAATTACATGAAAAGATAATCAACTTTTATCTTATCTTTTGTTTTTGGATAATATTTATTTCTCTCTTCTGGAATGCCCAAAATTTCCAATTTTCAGCAACTTTAGAACAAAACAAAACTGATGTATGCAGCTAGAAAAACTTCAAAGAATTTTACCTTAAAATTCAGTAATAAGTGAAAGTTGATGAGTATTTTCTTTTCATTAACTTTCTTTTCTGCAGGGGTGGGAATTCTAGAACATGAAGATCATATGTTTTATCTGCAAGGTTTTATAAGGTAATTTATTGGTTTACAAGTAATATTATAAATGACTCTATTACACTTGCTAATAAAGTGACTTATGCGAAAGAGAAAACTGCAAAGCCAACAAAAATCAAAACCATTATATGCGAGTATCATGTGTGAACCGTCTTTCAATATACTCCAGATTTTAAGGGGACTCTTGTTTCAAGGTTGGAATCTGTTGAAAAGTATAAAGATATGGAAGTGTTGCACTTTGACTTTTGACGCTCAAACAAGGAAATTTTCAAGCAAAAATTCATCCCAACTTTTTAAAACTTTAGGACCAACAACTTACCGATTCATATTTATCTTATGATTATCTGGATCAGCCTTAGATTTGCAATATCCATAATGATGACCAATGAACATGAGGATTACAAATGCAGTAGCACACATGTTTGACTACAAAAGTCAAAGGGTCCCAAGGTGCAGTTCAAGATACACTTATGAAGGTTCACCAGCATCAAGCCCTCAAGTTAAGCATTTAGATGGATTTATAAATATCAAGAAATACATGAAGTATGAAACACTCAAACACAACACAGATATTGATACCCAAAAGACTTTTCAGATGGTAATGTAACAAAGCCAATAAAAAATAAAAATAAGCACCTTCAACACTTTTTGCTTCAACGACAGTCAAATGCAGTGATGAATCCAGAAAGCTTCAATTGGGGGGGGGGGGGGGGGGGATGGGTTGTACCAAAAGGAAGTTATCCGAGCGAGGATACGTGACAGGAACACACACCTTAACCTTCGAGTTGATCTGACCGAGCACCTATGATTTGATCGTGAACAAGGAGGAGATGACGAGCTTCCGATTGTCTGAAATATTTTGAAACCGAAAACAAGAAAAGGCTAATGATATATTCATAAAAGAAAAAAAGGTCCTGGCTATTGTTGTTCGGTTCATACCATACTTACACCCAATTGTCTAATTGAACACACTTTATACGCCTCATATTGTTCTATAGTCTATATAGGGCATATAACCATGGCTCGTATAAGTCTATATGGGGCACGATGTGTAGGAGCTTTTAATATATATATATATATATATATTGGAAAGTTCAAATAAAAAGAAAAATTTTGTAAGAATAAAAGAATAACTTTTAAACCAATAGAAATTCTCCATTTATTTCATTTAATGTGTGTATTTAATATTATGAAAAAGGGCATATAGGTAAATCTATAATTGTCATTAATTAGCTAATTAATTAAACTTGTAACTCATTTTTAATATACTTTTTCAAGATAAAATAATTTTGGTGAAGAACATTTTTCGACATGTGTAGGATAAATTTTAGTATGTGTAGGATAAAATTTTTAAATTTGTAGGGTAAATTTAAATGTGTAGGGTAAATTCCGATAAGTATAAGATATATGTAGGATAAATTTTAAATTGTGTAGGATAAAATGTTTTTTTATTAATAAGAGATAACATAATTAATAAGAGGAGTTATAAACTATTTAATGTTTTACAATTATGTCCTTTCTTCTTTTCTTCTCACGTTAAATTTCTTCTCAAATGAATCTTCCCCTATATATATATATATCACTTGAGTTAAGAAAACCCAAAAAAACTTATGTAACAATTTTTTTCTTTTGTTAAAAAATTAAGGAATGTAAATAACATGTTATCGAATGTTTTGTAACAAAAAACAAAAAACGCCAAAGGGATTTATAGAGAGAAAACCCATTTAAGTTAAAAAAAAAGTCAAGAAAACCTTATGTAACAATTTTTTATTTTTGTAAAAAAAATTAAGGAATGTAAGTTACATGTTATTGAACGTTATGTAAAAAAAAAATCAAAAAGCGTCGAAGGGATTTTTTTATAAATTTTTTTAAAAATTCAGTTCATATATATATATACACATATGCTAAAATTGAATTTTTAATTTTTTTGTAAAAAAATCCCTTTGGCGCTTTTGTTTTTTTTTTTGTTACAAAACGTTCGATAACATGTTATTTATATTCCCTAATTTTTTACAAAAAAATAATTATTACATATGGTTTTCTTATGTTTCCTTAACTCAAGTGAGTTTTCTTTCTATCCCTCCTATATATATATATATATATATATATATATATATTTTGGGAGGGATCTAGGGAAAACGGCTAAAGTGTGAAAACGGTGAGAACGATTTGGTGTGACATGTGGCATTGGTGCTAACTTACACTAAGTCCACTCGTAGTGGGGCACCATCACACGGCAAAAAAGGCTATAACGTCCTATAGCGCCGCCGCACACCACTACGAGCGCTATGGGGTCTTGAAATGGAGACCCATGAAGGTGGTAGCGGCGTGAGGGGTGTGGCCCTTTCTTCCCCACTCATACACATATATATACATACATATATATAAAGCCCCATACATATATATTCCCACTACACACTCAAGTTATATAAAACTCCATAAAGCTCACCTCTACGCGTTTCACCACTTGTCGCATAACGCCCCACAAAGGGCTTTATGACTACACATGGCCTAAGGGTAATATTGTCTAAAAGTCCATGCACATGCCACTTACATGCAAAAAACCATCCACATGCAAGTCACATGCAAGTCACAAGCATATTCCACCATCCTTTTTAAACTCCTGCAACTTTTTTATACGTGATTATTATTTTTTTAAATTTGCACCATAAAATCGAGTTTTATACTATCTTTCCAACGAGTATACTATTGTTATACTTTTAAAATAAAAAAATGACATGAACTGGGCGTTCAAATAAAAACGCCATAAAACAACCAGTTCAGAAAAACGCCATGAAAATACCCAGTTGAAAACGCCATAAACACATAGTTCAGAAAAAAAAACCCATGAAAACCCAATTGAAAACACCATAAACACTAAGTTATGAAAACGCCATGAAAAACTAGTTGAAAACACTATAAAAACACTCTCTTCAGAAAAACACCATAAAAACACCCACTTTAGAAAAACGTCATAAAAACTCAGTTGTAAACGCCCTAAAAGACAACAAAGTGCAAAACGCCATAAATCCCCAATTCATTTTTTCCGAAAAATGTGTCAATAGTATACTCGTTGGAAAGATAAAAAACGCTGCGTTTTATAGTGTAATTTTTTTAGAAAAATAATCATGTATATAAAAGTTATTGGCTTTTAAATATGATGGGGAAAATGACATGTGATTTGCATGTGCACACTTGTTTGAATCTTCCAATTGTACCCCTCCTGTTAGTTCTAAGGTTCCCATTATTTACAAAAATGCAACCGCATCATCTTACCAACAAATCACAAAGATCTTATGACTGAAAATAGTTCTCATCGTTTCACACTTTTAGGTGTTTTCTCCTGATCCCATTTATATATATAGGGTTAGGGTAAAATGAAAACTCATACGAGTTGTGAGAACTTAGAGAACTCCGCCCTACGAAAGGTTTTTTCAGAAAATTTTTACCAAAAATTCTAAAAGAAATCAACTTTTCCAATTTTTTTTAAATATCTTTTTTTTTAATTTACAGCAGCCGTAAATGCTAAAAAGGTGATGTCATGTCTATGTCATCAGCTTTTTATAGCTGCTGTAAGGGGCCAAAAAACACACTTCGAATTTTTTATTTTAACTTTTTACTGCCGGCTTTGGAACGTCTTAAACTAGGGGTGTAAAAAAAGGGGGCCGAAACTCGCACGAGATGGCCGAGTTCTCTAAGTTCTCACAATTCATAGTGGGTTTCCCTTGATCCTAATCCTATATATATACATATATACACACACAAACACACACACACTAGCAGGATTGTCACACCCCGACCCGCAGCGGAAAAGATGATCGGGGCATGATTGGGTTATCATCAAAGCTCATGACATTTATTATAACGTTTCATATTTATTATTACAATTTAAAGGGAAACATACAATCATAATTACATCATGTTCTACACATCATTCTAGACTTCATTATTTTCTTCTAAGGCATTTCCTATGTTTTCCTGGCTTCATCCTGTTCACCTGTATCATGTGTAAAAATGGTTTTTGGATCAACAAAAAGTTGGCGAGTGAACCTTGTTAGAAAACATTTATTATTTTTTTCTGGTTATATTTAATATGGAAAAATTGTGCAAAATTCATATATGAACAAACGTAAATATACATACAATAACAACAATTAGCATACAATAACAAACCATTAGCATACGATATCAAACAACAACAAAACAATAACATACATTAACAAACCAACAGCATACAATAACATATCAACTTGCATAAATATATAACATGAATGAAACTGTGCGATCAAGGCTCAATCAAACGGAGCCGATCGTATTGCATATACTGAAAATGATAAATGTCTGTGCGATCAAGGCTCAATCAAATGGAGCCGATCGTAGGTTGGCACGCCAGGTTCACGCTCATAATGTAATGGGGAACATGCTCAACGCTCATAATGTAATGGAGAGCGGCGGCCTATGAAATTGCATGTACTGAAAATAATAAATTAAATTTAAACAATAACCACACAAACAGTTTATACAAGCTGAATGCACATTTATTCATGATATGATGTATGCACAATGATTTAAATATAATAAATAGTAAGACACATGATACAACCCAAAAACGTGATTTAAACGGGGAATTTGTAGAGATTCACTCACAGTGGGTGCGTTCGGTGAATGATGATGAATGCGCACGAGTTTAGAGGATTGATCGTCGAGGAATAACTAACCTAATTAATAAAGAAAAGTAAGGTAAACAAATGGATTTTATTAACACCTTTAATAGGATTTTTGGATATATTTTTTTTTGTGAGTTTTAGGCTATTTTCTAACTTTAAAAATGTTATTTTTAAGTATTTTTAATTGATTTTTAAATAAAATAAATAAATAAAAATAATAAAAAAATGTTGACTTTTTGACCGTTGACTTGTTGACCGTGGACTTGTTGACCGGTTTTATTGTGTAAGTGTATGCGCCGGGTGAGGCTCGAACCCGAGACCTCCCGTATGCGTGCACGCAGCTCTACCAACTGAGCTACGTGTTTAACCCGAAATATTTCTGTTTTTAATTATATTTATATACTAATTAAATTAATCCGAAAATCATTTATTTTAAAAAGATTTTAATGTAACGACTCGGTGCACTCCACAGGTCTCGAACCCGGGACCTGTGGTTTAGTTTGGCACACAGTCCACCGCTGGACTGTGTGTCTAAGTTGGTAAATATTCTAGTTTTTATTATACTTAACATATTACTGAATTAACCCGGTTCAGTTTTTTTTAAAAAAAGACATTTTATTACAGCGAATGAGGTTGGGACAGGAATCGAACTCGCGACGTGTATGTATTTATTTGCACACAGTCCACCGCTGGACTGTGTGTCTAACCCGTTTATAATTCCGATTTTAAATAATCTTATAACATAACTACTTCGTCTTCTTCGTTCAAAACTCAGGCAACAGTTATCTAACTGTTATTTGTTAAATTAATTTAACGAACATTATGAGCAATCGTAAGATAATGAACAGAAACAGGTTTGGGGATTGATTGTACCGAACTGATCGTCCTTCTTCAGGAGTCCGGCAAAAATCGTCGGCTCTGTTTTGGGAGCCCCTTCTGTTCAAATTCAATAATTAGTTTAGATGAATTAGAGGTGAAATTGAATCACTGGGTAACGATTATCAGTAGATTACATGATCATACCGGTTATCAGCGAGATTCTGAAACTTTCAGAAATTTTCCGGCGAAAACAGAAAAATCCGGCAATGTCGTCTGTGGTTGATTCTGAGTGCTGGAGTGGTGTTAGAATTTGTATAATAATGGAATAAAAACAGAAAAATCGAGGTAATTACCGTGTAGATGAAAGTCCCGGTTTTCCGGCGACTTGCAGAGAATTCCGGCGAGTGAAATTTCTTGCGACAGAGATTCTTCAGAGGTTTAAGGTGAGTGGGAGTGATGTCAGTACGAGTTCTATGATCTTATTTTTGGGTAAGAAGAAAAGATGGATTGAATTCGGTTTTCCGGCGAAACTTTCCGGTTAATTCACAGAGAATTCCGGCGACTTCCGGCGAAGTTTTCTGAGTGAAATGAAGAGTGTGTTTTTGATAAAATTCGCGAGCTCACTGAATGAAGAAAGTATAACTCCCGGATTTGAATTGTATTTTTCGGTTTTGAATTGAAATGAATGAAATTGATGGATTTCTTCGGTTATAACCGATCTTACTGTTAATGTATACGTTATGACAAAAAAGAAACGGCCAAATTTGACGAAATTGCCGGGATTTCCGGCGTGAACGGATTTGGGCGCGTTGTGTAACTGGGTTTTGATTTCCAGATTTAATTTATGTATTAATTGTTTCAATATGTAAACAAAGATCATGAGTGGCGGAGCGGTTGAATGTGTGTGTGTTAAAGCTGTGCTGACCCGGTTGACCCGGCTGACCCGAGTTCGAATCCCGGCTTCAGCATATTATTTTTAATTCACTATTTTTAATACTTTTTCAAAAATAAATTTTAAATTCTAATATACTTATTAATTATGTATCGTTTAAAATTAATTTGGGCATTAAATACGCAACAAAATTTTTAACTGATTGTTCGGTTAATAAACGAAGCGGGTTTGGTAAATCCGGTTTTTGGCGGATGCTACAAGGATGCCCGCGCGATTCAGCGGGAGTGACACATCGCATTGCGATACTCAGTTTTGATAGTTTTTTTTATTCATATAATATTTATTTTAGCATCATTAGGATAGATATACATCAAAATCGAAGTAATCGGGTAGTCAATTTCATTGTTTTGTGCATGGTTCGGTCGGCTCAGCTATTATCCTTAACCGGAGTCGAAACCAAAGTCATTGGTTAGTCTATTTTATTAACCAATCGGTTTTCGGTTAATCAGTTCAGTTTATTCTGTTAGATTGACCTTTTTTGTTTGGTTCATTTAATTTTAGTTAGTAGCAAAAACCAAACTTGGGCTAAAAATTTTGTTTAGAAATATATGAAATGGAGATATAAAATATGAAATATATGAATGAGTTATAAAAGCTATAAATATATGAAAATATGAATGATTCGGTTCGGTTCCTCTAATTTTGGTAAAACAAGAGTACAAAAAATTGATAATCGATTTTTGGTTAATTCGGTTTTCAGTTTTCAGATATTTCAACTTTTGGTTGATTTCGGTTTGGCTTCGTCTATTTTTGGTTTGGTTTAGTTTAACGATTTAGTTATTTTTTACCGATAACCAATAGGTGCGCTCACGATGCGGCGGTAAACACAACCATTGCCACGGTGTGCATTGTTCGGTTGGTTAAATTATTATTCTCAACTGAAATCAAGGCCATCGATTAGTTTATTTTATCAACCAAACCATTTTCAATTAATCGATTATGTTTATTTTTAGTTAGATTGGCAGTTTTTGGTTTGATTCGTTTAATTTCAATTAATAGCCAAAACAAACTTAGGCTAAAACTTTTGAGTAGAAATACATGAAATTTAGGTATAAATACATGAAATGAATGTATAAGTACATGAAATGAAGGTATAAATACAAAAAATGGGGGTATAAATATGAAATAAATAAACTGAAGGTATCAAATCAAAGCTAGAAATATATGAAAATTTGAATAGTCCGGTTCAATTAATTTTGGTTAAATGAGGGTTCAAAAAAAATCGATAACCGTTTTTGGTTAATCAATTTTAAGTTAATTTAGTTTTTGGTGGATTTTGGTTCGATTTCGGTTAACGATTCGGTTATTACTCACGCTTAGACACTGTTAATCACGTAACATATCAATTTTTCGAATTAAAAAAACTAAAGCAATACTATACTAAATTAAAGAGAATAAGACACGTTTATATGGTGTAGTTTAAAATATATATATTAACGTACCAAAAAGTTATGAACGTTTAAAATTTGTGGGGGGGATTAGTTTTTTTATAAGGAGATAAAGTGTAACTACATACTAACTATCTATAATTTTGTTAAAGATGAGGGATTAAATTGTAATCTAGATGAGATGATTAAGTTGACGATATCTAATCACTTGATATTCTATAGTTATTAAACATTCTGAAATAACGACTAAGTACGTTGGGCTTTAATCACTTGTACACTAAGGCATAATCTACTTGTACCTTTTAATCCACACGTCAATACTGACCAAGACAACTATCGAAACGTCGACAAAAATGAGTAGGTCGTCACGGTACTTTTGAATTTTTTTTAAAACATTATATTTTATAAGATATGACAAGAATATGTAAAAGGACTATAAGTTTGTTGTGGGGGGAAAAGTGAATTACCTATAATTATGTTAAAACAAAAGGATTTAAGTGTAATAAGATGGAGTCTAAAATATAATTATTGTTTAAAAAACCAATTTATCCTTATTTTAGGGATGTATTTATAAATTAAGAGAGAAAAATTCTTATTTTTTTAGGTATTTTAAAATGACCATCACTCATGCATTATAATATATATATATATGTTTAGGTTCCTGTAAAAATGGAGAAGTCTGTGAGAAGTGTGAGAAGTATTATGGAAACGACACGTGTCATAATTAAATTTTATGGATTAAGAGTAATAAGATAATTATCTTCAAAAACTAATTTAATTATAAAATAGATTATAACCGCTTTAGAAGTTATTTTATTAGATAATTCTTTTTTTACATATCCATAACATTTGGAATGTTTTTTGTTATTTTACAGGAATAAAACACCATACAGATTTCAAAAACATCATGACTTGAATCGTAAAACAGTCATGGTGTTTTAACATCTGGAATGATTGTATTGCTATATAAGTCATGGTGTTTTAACACAATCTAAGGATAATCATATTGCTATTCTAGATATTAAAACACCATGACTTGAATAGCAATACAACCATTTGAGATGTTAAAACACCATGACTTGAATCACAATACAATGTTTTCAGATTTCAGATGTTAAAACACCCTAACTTGAATCACAATACAATGTTTCCAGATGTTTAAAACATCACGCCTTGAATCACAATACAATAAAAAACACCATTATATGAACACAGATAAAATACCATGGACTAAACTTCCAATTAAAACGTAATTTTTTTCTCTAAATAAGTATAGCAATATGATACTCATATTAAAGATAAAAACACATGTTGTTACGGTGTAATTTTTTTAGTAAAAAAGTTACATATAAAAAGTTACTGACATTTAAAAAAGACAGGGGAACTTGTTATGCATTGAGGTTGATGACAGTTTATTTATTTAAACAAAAAAAATATTCTTATCTCTAATTTAGCTAAATTAGCAAAAAAAACATATTTTACATTTTAAGCCTTTTCTTATCTCAACCATTAACTGCAATATCCAAGAATTTAGAACACTTCTCACAAAAAACATTATTATTATATATAAATGTGTATATGTATAGAGAGAGTGATATATAGAGGCTAGGAGTTTGCTACAAAGTCCAAAGTTTCTAAAAAGTGTAAAAACTCATAAAACACCAAAATGACAACCATAAAACACACCTCAAACCCACAAATAACAAAATAAAGATTCCTAAAACATTATATATGTAGGTTGTGTTTTGGATGATAAAGCTCCAATTATCGAATGACGAACATTATTGTGTTTTATGTTGATTAGCATGTTATGTTTTATATTCATAGTTCTTCGATTGTGTATTTGAAGTTTTTATGGACTATTATGGTTTGAATATCATATTTTAATAGTCTTCACTCTATTATTTATGAGATTTAGGTGTGTTTTATAGCTGAAATTTATAGTGTTTTATAACTTTTAAAATTTTTAGGAAATTGAGAGTTTGTAGCCGAACCCATCTTATATATATATATATATATATATATATATATATATATATATATATATATATATATATATATATATATATATATATATATATATAGGGTGGGGTTACATAGTGAACACTAGTGTATTTGCGAATTAAGTGAACAAATCCTGGTCATTGATTTACACACGTGTGCGGCTAGGATTTTATCATCAAATCGTAAAATAGACTAATGTATTTCATATCAAATCCCTGGCCATTGATTTACACACGTGTATGGCCAGGTTTAGTTCGCTCAATTCGCAAATACACTAGTGTTCACTCTTGAACATATTCCTATATGTGTATTACATCTTCCTCGTATAGGTCTTGTATAGGCCTAGATGGTGTATGGAGAGTTTATTTCACAAACATGTTTATACAATAGTTATCGTTTTAGAAAAGTTTTATTAACATTTAAGTAATTGTTTTTAAAAAACTGTTAAATTAATCTTGTTTTAGCTTAGATTATTAAAAATTTATCGAGTAGTATAAGTCCCGTATAGGCATATAGGTGTAGTGCAGCGCAGTGGAGTGTAGTGAAGTGCAGTCTAGCATAGTATAGTATAGTATAGTATAGTATAGTATAGTATAGTATAGTATAGTATAGTATAGTATAGTATAGTATAGTATAGTATAGTATAGTATAGTATAGTATAGTATAGTATAGTATAGTGTAGTGTAGTTTAGTATCGTCTAGTCTAGTCAAGTATAGCAATGGTATTGTATATCATAGTATAGTATAGCATAGTATAGTATAGTACAAGTTTAATATAGGTCCCGTGTAGGCCTGGTATAGGCCTATTGGTGTAGAATAAGTGTAGTCAATGCTGTAAAACAAGGTCTATGAGGTCAAGTACTTGCCAACTAATTGCTACAAGTTAGGCTGCCGGTGCAATTTTCTTCAACTTCAGCTAATTGTTTGGAATCAATCAAATACGGTTAACCTCGACCAGAATTTGATTTAGTCGGTCAACTCAAGGCGAAATTGACTTAAAAAATGAAACATGGTTCCTATATCTATAATATTAAATATCATTTTTTCAATGAATGAATATAAAATTTTAAAATACTTTAGTAGTTGGACATGTATTTTTCTATTTATATTGATATTACCTTAATTTGTAATAAATGATAGTAAACTTTTGATATTGACATATATACAGTTTCCGGAAAACCTAACTTATTTATAATTTATCATGTCCAAGTACTTACCGAGTACTCTCCGCTTAAGCCAAGTAGTCATAACTCCGCACTCAACCGACTAGTGGACACCTAGTGACATTTTAAAACCATAAGTGTAGTATAGTATAGTATAATATAGTAAACCTTGTGTAGTACACTTACTTGATAAATAACCATTCCATTAATTAACAAAGTTATTGCTTTATAGAAAAAAAATATTAATGTTAACAATCTAATGCACTTCTATAAAGTTGTTAATTCAACAATGTTTTTTTGTCATTTGTAAAATTTAAATGATTTTTATAAGACTTTACTAAAACCATGAATGTTTTATAAAAAATATTTGTAAAAAAAAACCTTTTTCTATATGAGCCGTATACAATAGACCTATACACGGTGTATAGTTCGCCTTCTAGCTAAACAATAGGCCTATATGAGGGACCTATACGCCCTATATAAACCTATACGGGGCTTATAGATCAGCCACTGATATATTGCAAAACACATCTTGTTCCATGTATATTTATATACAGTGTTCGCGTTCAATTATGTTACTTTTAGTTAGATTTTGTATATTATTGAGTTGGTTGTGATTTGTAGATCTTGGGGAGAGAAAGGAAGAAACAGGCGAAAACGAGCTAAGTTGGAAGAAAACCGATCCCCAGGACTTTTACGATAGATCAATCGAACGGCGGAAAACCCAGGAAAAACACCATGTCGCGTCGTGCGACAGGGGTAGGAAGCCCTCTCGCATGACATGAGTGGGGATGTTGACCAACCTTGACTATGGATGTCTCGCGTGACGTGAGATGTAATACCCCTCGTGCGACATGAGGGGCTTAAATTCGTAGAAACTTTTGGTTTTGGTCAGGATTTGAGAGTTATAAACAACATCTAAGTCACATTTATCAATGACACAGCTTAGGGACGAATTTGGAGCAACCTAGAGCGATTTTCATAGCAAAAGAAGAAGATAGTTGTGGAACTTATCGTCCGGGAGCATCAAGGTTGAAATCTAAGGCACAAGGATCGAAGATTATCGGGTTTCAACTTCCGGTTTCTTTGCTTCTTTGTTTTTATTGTTCAAACAATGACTTTTTCGCATGAATTGTGTCTTGTTCTTGTTTTGATAATGATTCTCGGCTAAAATCTTATCGCTACCTAGGTTAAAGATTATTATACATTAAAATTTTGATTTTTATCGGTATTGAACATGTTTGTGTAATTAATAAAGTAAAGACTATGTTTTCATGATTCGATGTATATGCGTATTTAGACTTGTTTGATTACATGATTATTAACTTCACATGCTTCCGTTTTGAATGTCTTTTAGTTATAGGTTAATGTTAGATCAATTACTGTGTGTTTTTTTATTAGTTTATGGTTTGCTAGACGTAGTATCCATAAAAGTTATAATCGTGAATTGAGTAGGCCTAGGTGTTCAACTAATCTTAATACCGTGATGTGAGAGATTATCGGTATGTCTAGGTTGTTAGATTGCTAGGGTTAGATACTTTGTGAGAAGATCGCCTTAGTTTATCTTTCAATACTTGCTTATCAAGTCGAATCAGGTTTCCATAGTTACCCTTGACCTTCACGCTGTGAGGTAGATTGTCAATTAGGCTAATTTATTAGTAAAATTGGAAAGCCTGTGAGAAAATCCACTAAAACCGGTACTTTTAACAACTTATTAGGTTTCCATAGGTTTTTTTTCTCGAGAATGGTCGAGGGTCCTTTAGGTTATGCTTTAAGTTTAGTATTTTAAGATCCCTGGTTCCACAACAATTTCATCATCAATAGAAAACCCGTCTAAAGTGTGTAGGATTCTGACCTAGGTATTGTCTTTATCATCATCTGAATCAATCCAAAATCCCAGTTCTTATTTTAGTTTAGTTTTTAATTAATTGCAATTACGTTAATAGAACCCCCCCCCCCCCCCCCCTCAAATCATAAAACAATTAAATTAGTCGTGTAGATAAGTTAATTGAGTCTAGTTAACGTAATTAATATAGTCTCGTGAGTTTGATATCTGGACTTACTTAGATATTCTAGAGTCGATCGATTCACTTGCCAGTTAGTAGTTTAGTTTTAGAGAGTTTAGAGTTTAACTTAGTATCTAGTGTAGGGTTAGTTTAGTTAATATTTATTAAATTATTAGCTGCCAAATAAAACCTGACACTTACAGCTCTTGCTTTTAAGGTAAGACCTATACGCTAGGTATGGGTCAACAAGGTGTTAGAATTATACTTCGGGGGTGTGTGGATTGGTCAAAATAACGAGTTTGATAATCTATACTTTTATAACATGATCCAATCTAACAGAATACAAAATATATAGCAAGTTTGATCACAGTTATTCGAAACCAACATGCATGCAAAGATACAAATACATATATGCTAAACATGATAAAACCAAGATATATGATTCTCAATAACTGGTTTTGAATGGCTTGTAAGTTTTTAGATTAAGAACAACACCGGCAACCGACCCGATCGCTGCAGCTACCGAAACCAAGAGGCATCCGAAACTGAGCATCTGAAACCCAATCCATTGGCTTCCCCATCTTTTGATCTTCTTTTGAGAGATATACATTTCAATGGGGAAGTAAACCGTCAGTGGCCAGAACCCTAAGGCGCCTAGCAACCCGACCACATCGTTGAAGAAAGGCAAGAGCATGGATATAACTGCCGTAACGATCACGAAAACGGTCCTCCACACTATGCGAAAGAAGTTAACCGGGTAGACGCCATAAAAGGGTATTAGAAGGTCGTATTCGGCTGTCACAAAATCACTCTTGGACCATCTTTGTGCACTCCATTTTTCTATGAATGCAAATAATGGTTGACAATACACCTAAATGGTTCATGAGTTAGTAATTTGTAACAACAAATTAATACATGTTCTGTTTATTTTGAACCAAAAATGGCGGTTGAAAACTTTTCAAAAAAAAATATCACCATTTGCGACCGCTTTTGGCGACCAATACGGCTGCCCAGTTTTGTGACCATTTTTTTGCGACGGTCTTTGGTTGCAAATTATTAGTATACATGCTATACATTAAAAAATGACACTTTTGGAAAATTTCCCAATTTTTTTTCCTTTTACAGATACATTCAAATTTATATATGACTATTTTACAACTAAAATGGAACTGTCACAACTATGGTCACTGTTTTTCGACCTGAAGACCATAATACTTTCAGTCACAAATCCGTGGCTAAATTTTGCAACCCGTTTATTTTTTGTTTGACAAATACTCTATGGTAGTAGTTGAGGAAAAAATAAGTTTTGTAAAAAGACAAAAATACTACTTTAAATATGTGCAATGTTAAAAAAGACAACAATGACTTGGAACATAAATGACAGTTGATGGGATATATAATTATAAGCAATTTTGGTACCTGATAAGCGCCAACAAGATGCACAACAATCGCAATATTGGCTATATCAAGTAGCCAATACGGGTCATAAAACCCGAACCAGTAAGTAGATTCCCCGGGGCCTCATCTCCAGAAGCAGCATAACCCATACACCCACAAAGCAAATAGAATGTTGTTGTAACGAAAATGCTCAAGTAAGTCGCCTTTTTCATCGTCTTATATTCTCCTGGAGGCGCTTTAATTGTATCCTAAAATACATCAAAAACATTAAATAAATGGCAATTTTATATATCCCCATCTAAACTTCCAAAATTACATATAACTCTAAAACATATTTCCAATGCATAGTGTAAAATGTTCTTCATTTAAACATGATTTGAGAAAATGTTTTAGAGTTATATGTAATTTTGAAATATGTTTTAAAGTTATATGTAATTTTGAAAGTTTAGAGGAGAATAGATGAAATTCTCTATTAAATTCGAGTATAAAACCCGAACCCGGTAAGTAGATTCCCCGGGGCCTCATCTCCAAAAGCAGCATAACCCATACACCCACAAAGCAAATAGAATGTTGTTGTAACGAAAATGCTCAAGTAAGTCGCCTTTTTCATCGTCTTATATTCTGCTGGAGGCGCTTTAATTGTATCCTAAAATACATCTAAAACATTAAATAAATGGGCAATTTTATATATCCCCATCTAAACTTCCAAAATTACATATTTTCTCAAATCATGTTTAAATGAAGAACATTTTACGCTATGCATTGGAAATATATGTTTTAGAGTTATATGTAATTTTGAAAGTTTAGATGAGAATAGATGAAATTCTCTATTAAATTCGAGTATAAAAAGGTTATGAAAGCTTAAATTAATTTGGTACCTGAATTTCAATGAGTATGATGGAATAGGAATATGCAAAAGCAATTGCTCCTAATGCTTGGAAGCTGCTCCATAACTTTTGGGTGGGAGTAACGGTACCGACACTTGTTGTGGTTCCTATGCTTATTCCGGTCAAGCTCCCTTTGATAACCTTATTATCTATAAAATTTGTATAAAATTATTTTGCATATAGTTTCATCTGTATATATCTTTTTACGTATATAGCTGTTTAAAATAGTAAAATATGCATATTTGCACGACTAAAGGATCATGGTACATTTATTTTATTTTATCGTGTTTTATCCTTATCTCGTTCAACTTATAAGTATTGTATCTAGTGGGTTAGTGGTTCGTTCGAGTTAGACTACTTGACATATGTGCACTTATTTGCATTTGTTTTTGGACATCAATCGTTGATCCTGAAAAATATCATGGTTTTTAACCTAACTTATCTACATAAAAAGACTCTCTATATGGCATACAAGCATGTGTGTATAGGAGGGGACAAGATAAAGTCACAAAAAGTTTCTATTATTATTTTGATAAAGAAAGTTGTTTGGCTCCAAGGGTAATGATTCACGTTAAAGTTTTATATGCATAGCTGATAAAAGCTGGGCAGATATCATGATTAATATACACGAATATATGTATCTTTGGTTCTATATCTATAGAACTAGAATACATATATTTTATATTTGTTGTTGTCAAATATCCTTAGCAAATACTTTTTTTTTACCAAAAATCTGTAGTATTTGCATGTTTTTGTTTGTAATGTTATTTTTCTACACACCTGCAGTTTCTGCGATCCCAAGGGTAAGGCCGATAAACGAATACGTGAATGACATGATAGCCGCTACGATGGAGAGCCACCACACTTGGTCGAAATCGGGGATCTGGGAAAAAAGAATCTCTACGATCCCAAATGTTATCATGTACCCATTACTTGACATGTGACATGGGTCCTTCCCATAGCTTTTGTGAAAGCAATTTGATCTTTTTATTGCCCTGAGAAGAGTAACAATGATGGTTATATCATACCAACAATATTCAATGATTAAATCAGTCCTGTCAAGTTAGGTTTCTTTGATTATCAATACTTTATACAAGCATATTGTAGGTCATAAAGATAAGTAAATAATGGCTTACATCATGCTAACTGAGGCTGCAATTGTGTAGCCAACTGCTACTCCAAATAAGTTGATGTATTGTATCATGCCACATATTTTCACCTTATTCCCCCCTAAAGAAAGAAAACACGCAGATAAATTTAGTTTTTTATTCTTATTTTTTACGAATTCAAGTGAAAAATCTATTTTTACAAATAAAAACATAAGCTGCACCCCTAGCTGTAACCAGTAGCAATGAGTCCCTTATGATACTCTTGACTAAAAGTTATGGTTCCGTCATTGAGTGAGTAATAGAGGTAATGTTATAATAGGTTTTACCTACCTAGATGAGCCTTGACGGCTTCCATGTAAGTATAGCTTCTAGGACCGGTGACAGGGTCACCAGACCTATAACATTCCTGAAGAAACCCTAAATCAACTAGACCGGAATCAAAGTAGATATATGGAATGGGCTCTGCATAAAAGGGTTAACCCTCCGTTTGGTTTCACGATGGATGATGAATAGAACAATATTCCGGCTGATCCTGCAAAACAGAACACCGTTAGCTCGCCACGGGGAGAAGGGGGGTTCTCTCCGTGACCACCCTCCAGCATGAGAATAAGTACAGGTAGTCGGAAGTAAGTATTGTAAGTGAGAGAGTAGTTGAGAGTGAATAGATTTCCTTGAACTTCAAGTTACTTATTTATAGCCGGTGTTTGGCGCCAAAAAGAGAGATTGTTAACTTTAACGGAATCTTTTGTTATTCCGTTAACGTTTGTTGGCAATCCGTTAGTGCACACGGATCGTGAGCTCATCAGCGGTTAGGGAGGTGTCACGTGTCAACATGAGATCACTACGTCTTATAAATGTGAGCATGCCATCACCGTGATCTTCCTCAGCCGTCCAGATGCTGCCATGTGGCAATTGGTTATAACTGAAAAGATGCGTGCACGATTGGGTGTTAATGGCTTCTAGAAGGTTTCACAGCTGTTACCCATCTATTATTCGCCACGTGTACATTCTGTTACAACAGAAAAGATTCCATTTGCTTCTGCACCAAGTCAAGGATTTTGCTAAGGGAAAGTTTCTCAGGATTTACTGTTTCCTTGCGCGAGAAGCGCAAGTTAGTTGATTGGTCTTCCTTCTTCTCCTTGCTGCTTAGCGCAACGTTTGGTGGATTCTTGCTTTGATATAAATATCTGTGCAAGGTTTGTGCATGGAGCATTATCAAACAAGAATGTTAAAGGTTAACTTTGAACCTTGTGCGAGCCCGCGCAAGGTAGTTAAATGAAGCATTATCAAACAAGAATGTTCAAGGTTAACTTTGAACCTTGCGCGAACCCGCGCAAGGTACTTAAATGAAGCATTATCAAACGAGAGTGTTCAAGGTTAACTTTGAACCTTACGCGAGCCCGCGCAAGGTAGTTAAATGAAGCATTTATCCGAAGAGAGTATTAGGCTCACGCAAGGTAGTTAAATGACGCTTTCCTCTCTTGGATATTTGGCGCAGAATTCTAATAAATCTTAGTTTGGCAAAGAAGCCTGCGCCCAGTTTTCTTAGAAGTTATTAATGGATATGGTTTCCTTGATTGGCGCAAGGTTTTTGGGACGATACCCCTTCAAGTCCCCCCAGTCCAGTGTTGCTCCTATGTAAGAATAAAAAGTAGGTGGAGCACTGGACTTAAGATAAATGTGCTGCGCTAGGTAAGGACTAGCTTTTTGTTGCTTTATGCATCTTGATGACGTGTCGTAAGTGAATTTTGAAAAAGTATTTGAATTTCAAATATACTTAGACACGTGTCACTTATCTGGATGGTGTAGCTGGTGACGACGCACATTCTTGAGACGTGGTGGTACTGTTGACAGGCTGTCAACAGTACATGTCTTACCGTATTTAATGCTTTTCGGCGACACTCGCGGGCGTGGGGCGGTTACTGTTCCCCACTCGCCCCTGCAGTTACTTGGGGATACGTGACGGTCGCAAAAGTCGCTGCAGTCAAATCGTGCATTAATTGCGGTTAGTATATAAAGGGATCAACGATCCATTTGCTTCCTCACCCAATTATAATTTGAGAGAAATTTGTGTTCAAAAATTCTGGCGACCTTCAAAGTTTTCTAAGTTTTCTTCAAAGTTCGAGTTATGGCCACCGGTGCAAGTTCTGCTGAGATGTCGTCGTCAAGTTTGCCACCGCTAAAGTGGTCGAAGAAATATTTCGATAATCTTGCCACCAACTTCCTTTTCGCTCCGTCCTGGAAAGCGTTTTTCCGGTGGCGAATGTGTCACACCCCGACCCGCAGCGGAATAAGAGTCGGGGCATAATTGGGTTATCACCAAAGCTCATGACATTTACTAATATGTTCCATATTTAATAAAGTCAAAGTTACATTCCCAAATATCCAAACATGTTCATACAATACAAAGAAAATAAACCAAACATAACAATCCCAACTCTAAATCATTTTATTCTTCTAGTCCAATCCTATGTGTTCCTAGCTGCTGCTGGTTCACCTGTATCATGTGTAAAAATGGGGGTTTTTGGGTCAACATAAGTTGGCGAGTGAACCTTATTAGATAAACATTTATTAATGAATTACTTGTTAGTTTATCAAAGAAAAATTGTGCATAATCATAAATGAGCAAATGTAAATAATCAAGCAGTGGCAAATAGCAATCACAACTATAACATACAATAACATATGACAGCATACATGAACATACCAACATCATACGATAAATAACATAAATGAAACTGTGCGATCAAGGCTCAATCAAACGGAGCCGATCGTATTGCATGTACTGAAAATGAAAAATGTCTGTGCGATCAAGGCTCAATCAAACGGAGCCGATGGTATGTGGGCACGCCAGGTTCAACCTCATAATGAAATGGGGAACATGCTCAACGCTCATAATGTAATGGGGAGCGGCGGCCTATGAAATTGCATGTACTGAAAATAATAACTTGCATCCAACAATAACCACACAACAGTTGAAACAAACTGAATACACAAGTTCATGATATGATGTATGCACAACGGTTTAATTATAATATACATAACAAGACACATGATACACCCCAAAACGTGATTAAAACGTGGAATTTGTAAAGATTCACTCACATTGGGTGCGATTGAATGGAGATGATGAGATGCGCACGAATCGGAAGAATTGAACAACGAGATTTTCTAACCTAAATAATAACGGAAAAATATAGTAAATGAGTGGATTTTATTAAGGATTTTAATGAAGTTTTTAGATATATTTTTGTGAGTTTAAGGCTATTTTCTATCTTTAAAAATGTTATTTTTAAGTATTTTTAATTGATTTTTAAATTAAATTAAATAAATAAAAATATAAAAAATTGTTTATTTTGCGTTGACCGTTGACCGTTGACCTGTTGACTTGTTGACCGGTTCGGTCAGCGAAATTGTTTGCGCCGGGTGAGGCTCGAACCCGAGACCTCCCGTATGCGTGCACGCAGCTCTACCAACTGAGCTACGTGTCTAACCCGAAATAATCTTGTTTTTAATTATATTTATATACTAATTCGGTTTAACCAAAATTCTTTTAATTTCAAAAACATTTTGATTCAACGAACCGGTGCCAGTGACGGGTTTCGAACGCGCGACATGTGTCTTAGTGTTGCACACAGTCCACCGCTGGACTGTGTGTCTAACCTGGTTAATATCTCGGTTTTTATTATACTTAACAACTAACGGAGTTAACCCGGTTCAGTTTTTAAACAAAAAGGCATTTTATTACATAAGGAGTGCGTGTATCAGGGATCGAACTCGGGACATGCGTGTATATTTTGCACACAGTCCACCGCTGGACTGTGTGTCTAACCCGTTCATTTTACTGGTTTTAAATAAACTTATAACTTAACTAACTTCGTCTTCTTCATTCAAATTTCCGTCGACTGAATCACTGGTCCGTTTCTTGTTTTTACGATTATCAAACATTCTTAAGGTTAAAATGAAATGACAGAAACGGTGTTGGAAGTAACATACCGTAGGAATGATATATCACAGAATTTCCGGCAAATGCGTCGGCTCTGTTTTTGTGCACCTCAACTGAACCAAAACAATTAACCATTTTGATTAGTCAATCGTGGAATTGAAGTGATAAACAAACGTTAACAGCGGGATTGAAGGTCCTTACCGTTTCACAGACGGAAATAAAAACTTTCAGGAAATTTCCGGCGAACTGGAATTATCTGATAACGGTGCCTGAATTCAATTTCAAATGGATGGTTTGAGTTAGAAACAGCCTAACAACTGTTAGATTACGATGGTATTGAATAACTTACCGACTTGAGGACAAATACGGTTTTCCGGCGAACCTTACAGAAATTTCCGGCGAGCTGATTTAAGCGTTCTGATGGTCTGAAAATGTGATGAAAGTGAAATGGAATGTTGGTGTGACGTTTCTGAGTCGCGAGAGGGGTCAGGAGTTGAAGTAATCTGGACTTGATTATTTTTCGGTTATAAAAAACCGATAATGATGAGGATTGATGTTCAATCAATTCCGACTTGATTAAAAATCGTCGGTGCATCGGTTATAAACTGAATGTGCGAGTAATCAAGCTATTTGACGATTGATTTGCCGATTTCCGTTTCTCAGTTGGCGCAACCGGTTTAACCAAGTTTGTGTATAAATGTTATTTGTTTCCTGGAGATAACAGAAAACAACAAGTGGCGGAGTGGTGATGTGAGTGTGTGTTAAGTCGTTGGAGTTGTAAACCGGCTGACCCGGGTTCGAGTCCCGGCAGCAGCATTTCTTTTTTTATTTATTTTGTTTTAACTTTTTATCAAATATAATTTTTATAGTTTAGTTTATTTATTAATTATGTATCATTTTAAATCAAAATACTCATAAATATTCAACGTGACTTTTATAACTTGATATTCGATTACAAAACGGAGCGGGTTTTGGAAACCCGTTTTTGACAAATGTTACAGTATCCCCTACTTTTAGGAATTTCGTCCCGAAATTTAAGTAGTAGAAGTAGTAGGAAAAAGATGCGGGTATTTTTCGCGCATTGAGTCTTCACGTTCCCAAGTAAACTCAGGTCCCCGTTTCGACTCCCAGCGTACCCTAATAATTGGAATGCAACTTCGTCGTAGACGTTTCTCTCCGAAGTCCATGATCTCTACAGGTCTTTCAATAAAATGCATAGATTCATCAATCTGAATATCTTCCAGCGGAATGTGGAGGTTCTCATCAGCGAGGCACTTCTTCAAGTTTGACACGTGGAATGTGGGATGAATCCTGTTGAGTTCTTCTGGTAGGTCAAGCTTGTATGCTACAGGTCCTACTCTTTCGAGTATCTTGAAAGGTCCTACGTAGCGTGGTGCTAGCTTGCCTTTTTGACCAAAACGAACTACTCCCTTCCACGGTGATACTTTTAAAAGTACATGATCACCAATGTTAAACTCTAAGGGCTTCCGTCGTTTATCTGCATAACTCTTTTGACGACTTTGAGCTGCTAGAAGATTGTTTCGAATTTGATGGATCTTGTCTGTGGTTTCTTGAATCAATTCTGGACCAGTAATTTGAGCTTCCCCAATTTCGTGCCAACATACAGGAGATCGGCACTTACGTCCATATAAGGCTTCAAAAGGTGCCATGCCGATGCTTGAATGATAGCTGTTGTTGTACGAAAATTCAACTAATGGTAGGTGGGCGTCCCAATTTCCCTTGAAGTCTATGACACATGCTCGAAGCATATCTTCAAGAGTTTGAATGGTGCGCTCAGATTGTCCATCAGTTTGAGGATGATAGGCGGTACTGAGATCTAATCGCGTACCCATAGCGGATTGTACTGCTCGCCATGTTCGTGAAGTGAAACGACCATCACGATCAGAAATAATGCTTAACGGTACCCCATGTCGGCTTACGATTTCGTTGATATAAATACGGGCAAGTTTTTCGTTCTTGAAATCTTCGCGGATAGGAATAAAGTGAGCTGATTTTGTAAGTCGGTCTATAATTACCCATATAGTGTCATACCCACCAGAAGTGCGAGGTAACCCGGTAATGAAATCCATGGTTATATTTTCCCACTTCCATACCGGTATTTCAGGTTGGACCAGAAGTCCTGAGGGTCTTTGGTGTTCAGCTTTCACCTTGGAACAGGTAAGGCACTTAGAAACAAAAACAGCAATATCCTTCTTCATTCCAGGCCACCAATAGGTATATCGTAGGTCTTGATACATCTTATCGGCTCCTGGGTGTATAGAGTATCGCGTTATGTGAGCTTCCTTCATAAGAGTTTCGCGAAGATTGTTGTGGTTAGGAATCCAGATACGATCTAGGTAGTACAGAATACCGTCAGATTTAGTTTCAAATTTTAGCTCAGCTCCACAGGACATCTCCTTTCGTACATCTTCTTCCGTTATTGAAACGTGTTGGGCTTCTCGAATTTGATCTTTAATGTTAGTTATAATTTGCGAACATAGAAGACGAATGGAGTTCGCATAACCCTTTCGACTAAGTGCATCAGCCACCACATTTGCTTTACCAGGGTGGTATCTAATTTCATAGTCGTAGTCATTTAGAAGTTCGACCCATCTTCGTTGCCTCATGTTTAACTCCTTTTAATTGAAGATATGTTGAAGACTCTTGTGGTCAGTGTATATTTCACACTTAGTACCATAGAGATAATGTCTCCATATCTTAAGAGCGAACACAACGGCTCCAAGTTCTAGGTCATGAGTGGTGTAGTTCTTTTCATGTGTCTTGAGTTGTCTCGAAGCATAAGCTATGACTTTTCCTCTTTGCATTAGAACGCAGCCTAATCCTTGCCCTGACGCGTCGCAATAGACTACAAATCATCACAACCTTCAGGAAGAGTGAGGATTGGTGCATCACAAAGTTTTTGTTTAAGAGTTTGAAAGGCTTCTTCTTGCTTGGGTCCCCATATGAAAGGTTTTCCCTTATGAGTTAAAGCCGTGAGTGGTACAGCAATGCGAGAGAAGTTTGAAATGAACCGACGATAATAGCCAGCTAGACCAAGGAAAGATCTTACTTCAGTTGGTGTACGTGGAGCTTGCCATTCTTGAACCGCTTTGATCTTTGAAGGGTCGACATGTATTCCCTTGTCATTGACTACATGCCTGAGGAATTGCACCTCTTTTAACCAGAATTCACATTTGGAGAATTTGGCATAAAGCTTTTCCTTTTCTAGAAGTGCAAGGATGAGTCGAAAATGACGCTCATGATCAGATTTAGATTTTGAATAAATAAGAATATCGTCGATGAAGACTATAACAAATCGATCAAGATAAGGTTTGCAGACTCTGTTCATTAGGTCCATGAAGACAGCTGGTGCGTTGGTTAAACCAAATGGCATAACCATGAATTCATAGTGGCCATAACGAGTTCGAAAAGCAGTCTTAGGGACGTCTTCTTCATGCATTCTAAGTTGATGATAGCCAGATCGAAGGTCGATTTTTGAAAAGCAGCTGGCACCTTGTAGTTGGTCAAGAAGATCATCAATGCGAGGTAAAGGATAGCGATTCTTGATTGTTAACTTGTTGAGCTCTCTATAGTCGATGCACATACGAAACGATCCATCTTTCTTCTTTACAAAAAGGACAGGTGCACCCCAAGGCGATGAGCTAGGACGTATGAATCCCTTGTCAGTCAACTCTTGTAATTGACTGGCTAGCTCTTGCATTTCAGAGGGGGCTAACCTATAAGGAGACTTTGCAACTGGTGTAGCACCAGGTATAAAATCAATACGGAATTCGACGTCTCTAACTGGAGGAAGTCCTGAAATGTCGTCAGGAAAAACTTGCGGGAAGTCTTCAAGTTTCTTCTCCATGGTTCCCTTTTTGATGATATGAGCTAAAAACGCGACATAATTCTTGCGAAGATATTTTTAGCTTGAAGACAAGACATTAAGCTGAGCCATTTCGACGAGGTTTCTCCAATGATTCGAAGAGTCTGACCGTTTGAAAGAGGAATACGAATAAATTTTTCACGACATACAACTTCTGCCTGATGTTGACTGAGCCAATCCATACCGATTATGATATCAAAACTTCCCAGCTTCATAGGAATAAGGTCGACTGAGAAATCGTGGTCGTTTAAGGTAAGTGTACAGTTGCGTATAATAGAGTTTAATGAAACTGGTTTCCCGTCCGCAACTTCTACCGTTATGGATTCCGTGAGCTTATCCCGATTTTTGCTTAAGATAGGTTCAAATTCTAAAGATACAAAACTTCTATCCGCACCAGTATCAAATAACATAGATGTATATCTACCATTTATAAGGAACGTACCGTTAACCACATTGCCGTCAGCTCTAGCCTGATTCGCGTTAATATTGAAAGCTCTTCCTCTTGCAGGTGGAGGAGCTTGGTTCGCTTGATTCACCGGGTTGGCTTGGGCCTGAGCATGAATAATGTTCACCAACCTTGGACAAGTGTTTCTGAAATGGCTTGGGTCTCCGCAATTGTAGCAAGCCCGCATAGGTTGGCCCATAGGATAATTGGGTTGGTAGTATGTTTGGGCTAAATGTTGGGTGGGTGGTAATGGTAGGGGTTGTTGGGCTTGACCCATTAATTGTTGGTGGATTTGGGTTAAAGGTTGGTGGCGGTTCATTCGTTGAGGCATGCGGCAGGTTTGAACAGTATGACCTGCGCGACCGCAGCCGGTGCAATATTGGCAAGGATGATCAGGGGAATGGTGATATTGGCAACGGTTGCATTTTGGTAACGGGCCAGTGTAAGGTCTTCTGTATGGTGCGGGTGAAGGAGTGACTTGAGTAATGGGTGCAGCAGGAATTGGGAGGTTGGTTTGAGTAACAGCGAAATTTCTGGTGTTGCGCTTCCTCTTGTTGGCAAACTTAGAGGAAGAAATGGGATGGTTTGACTAAACACGGGCTTTCTTTTTCTCTTCTTTGAACTTCCCGTTGCGAATTCGGTTCTCGGTCAGTTCAGTTGCTAGCTCCATAGCAGCTTCAAGTGTTACTGGTGAAACGCTGAGAACTGAATCTTGGATTTTCGAGGGAAGTCCTCGAATATAATGCTCGATCAGACGATAGGTTGGGGTGAACAAATTTGGAACCATTTGGTTCAACTCCAAGAACCCTTGTTATAGGTGGTGTGATCACCCTCCTTTTGCTTTAGAGAATGAAATTCGTCCTCCAGCTTTTTCATTTCGCTCCTAGGACAGAAACGCCTAGTCATGATTTCCCTTAACTCCTCCCAAGTTAAGGCCATTGCATCTTCAGTTCCCCTCTTCCCTTTCTCAGTATTCCACCAAGTGAGAGCTACCCCAAATAGTCTCCCGGTAGCGTATCGAACCTTGCGATCATCAGGACAATCGCAGTTTAGAAAGGTGTTTTCCATCTCCTCGAACCAATGTAGGAGAGCAGTGACACCCTCGGTCCCTTCAAATTTAGGAGGATCACAAGACTTGAAATGTTTGTATGAACACTTGCTGGTAGGAGGGTTGTCGATGTTCTGGTCATGTTGTTGGGGAGTGTTAGTAGGATTTGTAGCGAGGGCTTGTTGTACTTGGACCACAATGTCAGGCAATATCGTGGCCATTTGTTTCGCGATCTGTGTGGCCAAGCGTTCCTGAGACCTTCCTGATCTTTTACCCCTTCGTTGCTGTCTAGACGACATTTACAGGATTATACAATGAGAAGATTGTGAGTTTATGGTGTCTTTTTAGGTGTCGTGTGTCTTTAAGAAAATGAAAATAACATAAATATCAATAATGCAACTACATCCATAGGATGTCTTGGGTTTGCTCATGTTGGGCCTCAAATGTCTCCCATACCTTCACCTATATAGTCATGTGGGCCCCCATGGCTATTGGCTTGGTAAGATTCACATTAGTATTGGCAATTTAACACTCGCATCACCCAAATGCAAACCACAAAATATGTTCATGAGATGTTTGGTCGGAACGTGTCCAGGTGTAGACACAATGACAACTCAAAGTGGGGTTAGCTCACACGACGTTTGGTATAGCATGCTTTGGCCTAATAGGTACTTCGTACTCTCATCGTTAGTCCCCAGGTAGGCAAACTGGTCCTTTATTTTGGATTTATACGAATGCCAGCCTAGACAGGACATTCCGACTACCGGTACTGGTACCCTTCCAGTTACTACATGCCCGTCATGAGAACTCACTTTGATGAGATTTGAAAACACAAAAATCATTGTAAAAGCAATCATGATGTGGTGTGTGCTTTCATGGATGTGATATGTTATGAGTATATGATTCATGATAGGCATTATATGATAATACATACTTATGAACATGCTTGCATAATATTGAATGTAACATTTAGCATAAAACATATAAACATCATGAAATTTGGCATGTAACACACAAAAATCTTATAAGTTTCTAATCAACTATAGTATAGACTCTAAGGGTCTAATAACCTATCCTATATCCCTATAGTCATGGCTCTGATACCAATCTGTCACACCCCGACCCGCAGCGGAATAAGAGTCGGGGCATAATTGGGTTATCACCAAAGCTCATGACATTTACTAATATGTTCCATATTTAATAAAGTCAAAGTTACATTTCCAAATATTCAAACATGTTCATACAATACAAAGAAAATAACCAAACATAACAATCCCAACTCTAAATCATTTTATTCTTCTAGTCCAATCCTATGTGTTCCTAGCTGCTGCTGGTTCACCTGTATCATGTGTAAAAATGGGGGGTTTTGGGTCAACATAAGTTGGCGAGTGAACCTTATTAGATAAACATTTATTAATGAATTACTTGTTAGTTTATCAAAGAAAAATTGTGCATAATCATAAATGAGCAAATGTAAATAATCAAGCAGTGGCAAATAGCAATCACAACTATAACATACAATAACATATGACAGCATACATGAACATACCAACATCATACGATAAATAACATAAATGAAACTGTGCGATCAAGGCTCAATCAAACGGAGCCGATGGTATGTGGGCACGCCAGGTTCAACCTCATAATGAAATGGGGAACATGCTCAACGCTCATAATGTAATGGGGAGCGGCGGCCTATGAAATTGCATGTACTGAAAATAATAACTTGCATCCAACAATAACCACACAACAGTTGAAACAAACTGAATACACAAGTTCATGATATGATGTATGCACAACGGTTTAATTATAATATACATAACAAGACACATGATACACCCCAAAACGTGATTAAAACGTGGAATTTGTAAAGATTCACTCACATTGGGTGCGATTGAATGGAGATGATGAGATGCGCACGAATCGGAAGAATTGAACAACGAGATTTTCTAACCTAAATAATAACGGAAAAATATAGTAAATGAGTGGATTTTATTAAGGATTTTAATGAAGTTTTTAGATATATTTTTGTGAGTTTAAGGCTATTTTCTATCTTTAAAAATGTTATTTTTAAGTATTTTTAATTGATTTTTAAATTAAATTAAAAAATAAAAATATAAAAAAAATTGTTTATTTTGCGTTGACCGTTGACCGTTGACCTGTTGACTTGTTGACCGGTTCGGTCAGCGAAATTGTTTGCGCCGGGTGAGACTCGAACCCGAGACCTCCCGTACGTGTGCACGCAGCTCTACCAACTGAGCTACGTGTCTAACCCGAAATAATCTTGTTTTTAATTATATTTATATACTAATTCGGTTTAACCAAAATTCTTTTAATTTCAAAAACATTTTAATTCAACGAACCGGTGCCAGTGACGGGTTTCGAACGCGCGACATGTGACTTAGTGTTGCACACAGTCCACCGCTGGACTGTGTGTCTAACCTGGTTAATATCTCGGTTTTTATTATACTTAACAACTAACGGAGTTAACCCGGTTTAGTTTTTAAACAAAAAGGCATTTTATTACATAAGGAGTGCGTGTATCAGGGATCGAACTCGGGACATGCGTGTATATTTTGCACACAGTCCACCGCTGGACTGTGTGTCTAACCCGTTCATTTTACTGGTTTTAAATAAACTTATAACTTAACTAACTCCGTCTTCTTCATTCAAATTTCCGTCGACTTAATCACTGGTCCGTTTCTTGTTTTTACGATTATCAAACATTCTTAAGGTTAAAATGAAATGACAGAAACGGTGTTGGAAGTAACATACCTATATCACAGAATTTCCGGCAAATGCGTCGGCTCTGTTTTTGTGCACCTCAACTGAACCAAAACAATTAACCATTTTGATTAGTCAATCGTGGAATTGAAGTGATAAACAAACGTTAACAGCGGGATTGAAGGTCCTTACCGTTTCACAGACAGAAATAAAAACTTTCAGGAAATTTCCGGCGAACTGGAATTATCTGATAACGGTGCCTGAATTCAATTTCAAATGGATGGTTTGAGTTAGAAACAGCCTAACAACTGTTAGATTACGATGGTATTGAAGAACTTACCGACTTGAGGACAAATACGGTTTTCCGGCGAACCTTACAGAAATTTTCGGCGAGCTGATTTAAGCGTTCTGATGGTCTGAAAATGTGACGAAAGTGAAATGGAATGTTGTGTGACGTTTCTGAGTCGCGAGAGGGGTCAGGAGTTGAAGTAATCTGGACTTGATTATTTTTCGGTTATAAAAACCGATAATGATGAGGATTGATGTTCAATCAATTCCGACTTGATTAAAAATCGTCAGTGCATCGGTTATAAACTGAATTGCGAATAATCAAGCGATTTGACGATTGATTTGCCGATTTCCGTTTCTCAGTTGGCGCAACCGGTTTAACCGAGTTTGTGTATAAATGTTATTTGTTTCCTAGAGATAACAGAAAACAACAAGTGGCGGAGTGGTGATGTGAGTGTGTGTTAAGTCATTGGAGTTGTAAACCGGCTGACCCGGGTTCGAGTCCCGGCAGCAGCATTTCTTTTTTTATTTATTTTGTTTTAACTTTTTATCAAATATAATTTTTATAGTTTAGTTTATTTATTAATTATGTATCATTTTAAATCAAAATACTCATAAATATTCAACGTGACTTTTATAACTTGATATTCGATTACAAAACGGAGCGGGTTTTGGAAACCCGTTTTTGACAAATGTTACAGAATGCCACGACGGCTGATGCGCCGGCCAGCTACATTACATTATTTTACGATTATTTTGCCGAAGGGAACTTCCGCTGCCGGTGACCCATTTCTTGCTGGAAATTCTTGGTTTTTACAAGATTCACATTTCTCAGTTGAGCCCGATGGGAATGGTGAGGATCCGGCATTTTGAGTTCGTTTGCCAATCGATTCAGATCGTGCCGTCGGTCGAGAAGTTTAGAGCTTTCTACCAGCTACACTGCTCGTTGGGTTTTTATTCGTTCCAACAGCGTGTGTAAGCCAAACGATTGCTGTTGGTGCCGCCGAAGTCCTACCACGACTGGAAGCAGAAGTTCTTCTTTATCAAGGCGGCGGTGATCCCGATGAAGATGACATTCCGGGCCGGTGATGAGATCGAGCTGGAGACCCTTCCCATACCTGCCGACGAGGTATAGTATCAAGATATTAAAGATGTGCCCAATATTGTTTTGCCGGAGAGGGCCCTCATCGCTGTAGGGATGAGTATTTTCTGGAAGAAGGAACGCCGGGAAAAACCGGTGTATACAGAAGATGGAACTGGTATGTAACCCTTTAACTTCCTAGCAATATCTTTCAATAGATATGTATTGATGCAAAAATGTTCGTTATGTAGCTGCGCCTCTCTACTTGGTCTCTTTCAAGAGAGAGAAAGGAAAAATGGCCGTCGTGCCTATTGCTGATGGTGAGGAAACTTGGTTCTCACAAATATTGGGGAACTTTGAGTTGCCCAAGAAGGAGGATCTGGAGGCGCAACCATATTCGAAGACTGGTAAATAAGTCCTTACAAAGCCTAAGTTGATATTGCAATATTACTCTTGAACATTTTTTCTAAGTAATATTGCAATATAACTAATGGCGCAACCTTTGCTCAGTATGATTGATTATGTAGGTGATTTGCTAAACTTGGGCGTAGGCCCTGATTCGAGGAAGAAGAAGAAGAAACCAACTGCTGCTGCAGCTGCTGCGCCTCCCCTTCCAACCCAGAGCAAAAAACCAAGCCATCAGCTGCTGCGAAAGCTGAGGGCAAGAAAGGTACGCTTCCCGCATCTGACTCTTGGTGCAATTATGTGGTGGTGTCGGACTCACTGGAGGGTCTTGCGCCTGTAGGTTTGAAAAAACCGAAGCCAGAACCCGTTGACACCTCATCTCTTCCTGCTGCGAACCCAGATGATCCTTTGGAAATACCTTCTAGCCTGGAAGAGGCGTTGAAGCGCACTTCTAAGAAGAGGAAGGAGGCGGAGACTAAAACTCCTGCGCCAACCAAAGTTGCGCGTGCGCGCATCGGTAAGAAGGGCAATCTGGATGCCTTTGCAAAGAAGTTCTCACCTGGTACGTTTAGTTTGTTGCGTATTTCTGTCATAACAGTTGCGCAGAATCTTATACTTGGTATTTGTTAATATGTTTTGCAGAGAAAATGGTGAAGGCTGCGCCGACTACCTCATCTGCTATACCATCGCCGCGCAGGCCTGAGAACGTTGAAGAGGGAATGCGGGGCAAGAAACTCCTGTTCTTGATGCCGACCCCATCGTCCCGGAAAATATTGAGAAAGTGGCTCCGGAAGAAGAGCCCAAAAATTTTGATGCTGAGAATCCTGCTAGCGAGCAAGTTAAAGATACGGCTACAGATGTTGGGGAACCGTCAAAGTTGATATCCAAGGGAGTCGGACCTTCAACACAAAGCGAAGGCTTTGTGTTTGTTGAGGATTCGGAGGAGGGGTCGCCTATTCGCCCAGAGGAGACGCCTGGGGACTATTATTATCGCTCTTATTCTGAGAGGCGGACCCCTGCGATTCATCAGCCCGTATGGAAAGTTAAGCAGGGTGATGTTTTCACTGATTAGCACTCCTGCAGGGAGTGGTATAAGGGCATCTTCCCACCGGCGGAGGTGAAGCGCTAGGAAGAAAAAGACCACGAGGCTACCTACGAGTCATATTTGCAAGAGTCTGTCCTTGCCTCTTCCACCATAAACAGGATTGTACGCGAATGGCGTAGCATGAACAAAGAGTGGGATGAGGTTGAGCTTGAGAAGGCAAAGGCCAAACTTGAGAAGGAGAAGACGTTGAAAATGCTCGTCGATATTGAGGCGAAAAAGGCCCAGTTTGAGGAAGAGAAGAAGACTGAAGAGTGGGCTGCGCTGTCGTGGAAGCGCAAGTGTGAGGCCTCTTCTGCGCAATATGCGGACGAGCGCAAGCGCTTTGTGGAGGCTTGTGATCGTGATAACAAAGAAAAAATTTCTCTGCGCAACGAAATTGAGAAACTCAAGAAAGAGAAAGCTGATGCAGTTGCGGCAGCAGAAGAGGCGCGCTCACACAGAGAAAGGAACGAGCAGAATGAGGTATCGACCAAAATGACTCTCCTTCTTAAGAATAAAGAAATTGATGAAAAAACTGCTATGTTATTTGACCAGGCGCGACTGCAAGATCAGGTTGATAGTTTGAAAAAAGATATCAACCTTCACCGAACATAAAAAGCCGAGTTGATCCGCTGTTTGATTGAAGGCGAACAAAAAATTAACGACACGGAGGTCGCTCGCGCTACAGCAGAAAGCCTCACCGAATCCCTCATGAACCAGCTTACTTGGTTGCGGGAGTACGGCATTGTGGAGGTAATATTCCCTTTTCTTTATACATGTCTGGTTTGATTGTCGCAACATATACTGATTGTATTTGTATACAGATTGCAAATGCCATCCTTAACTCTACTGAGTTGGATGAGAGAGTGGCATAATTGATGATCGCGGCGCGCAATGACGGGCATGCCGAGGGCTATAGAGAGTGTACTTTGCACGTGGCCCATGCGCTGAAGACCGAATGGGATACAAGCCGTGCTGCCACGCATGGGCTAAATACTGCCGCCATTTATTCTGCTGCCAAAAAAAAATATGATCAATTGCAAATTCCGATTATGGACCTTGTGGATGCCGCGCTGCAGCAAGACGACTTTGTTGATAAACTAAAGGAGATCTTTTCTTCAACAGAGAAGCAGGCGGGAACCAAATCCATAGAATAGGAAATTTGTAATTTTTTACTTTGTGATAACTTGTAAGGTTGTGCTGCTGCGCAAGTATTGTGGATGTGAATATAATATATTTTAGCTTTACAATGTTTGCATGGGACCAATTACTTGTGTAGGATAGACAAATGAACAGTTTCTTTTCTCATGTGTGAGCGTAAGTATTAAGTTAGCTTGTGGCTCATGAGTTTATGTTTTTGTTTATTAAAAGGAATTGCATGCATTTGTAAATGAACATATTCAAGACTGTAAGTAGTGGCAGAGTATTTTATTCATACTGATAAAGCGCAAAACTATGGCTGCCACTAAGATTACATAACAAAATAAAGTAAGCAGTCTTGTTACGCAACGCTCAGAAGTTGCTTAGAGGACTGAGATTATATATAACATCGGCGTAGTTGGGCATTCCAGGTTCGAGGAATGCTGGATCCGTCCATACGCTTCAGAGTGTACGCGTCTTTTCCCAATACTTCATTTATCACGTACGAACCTTCCCATCGCGGGGCTAACTTCCCCGGTTTTTCGGCATTTGATGCTTCATTATCGCGAAGAACAAAGTCACCAGGCGAAAAGGAACAGATGCACACCCTTTTGTTGTAATACCTTTCAAACTAAGACTTGTACTTAGCTTCGCGAATCGCTGCATTTTCTCGTCGTTCTTCCAATAAGTCTAGGTCGATGCGCCTTTGTTCTTCGTTATCTTATTTTTCCAAAGCTAGCATTCTTGGAGATGATAACCCAATTTCGGCAGGAATCACAGCTTCCGTACCGTACACAAGGCTAAAAGGAGTTTCTCCAGTGCTAGTCTTGAGCATAGTTCGGTGTGCCCACAAGATGCTAGGCAATTCGTCAACCCACCCCGCCGTGCCGTGCCAAGGCGGGCCTTGATACCGTCGACCAATTGTTTGTTTATGCTTTCAACTTGACCATTTGCTTGTGGGTGTGCAACAGAAGCGAAAACATGTTGGATTCCCATTTCGGTCATCCATGTTTGCAACTCTTCAGCCATTAAATTTGTACCGTTGTCTGTAATAATGCGCATGGGCAGACCAAAACGGCAAATAATGTATTCCCAGATGAATTTGCGAATTACCATCGCTGTAGTAAAAGCTAAAGGTTTGGCTTCAACCTATTTGGTGAAGTAATCGACCGCAACAATGATAAACTTTACTGCGCCGGGCGCATCCGGAAATGGTCCCACTAAATCAATGGCCCATTGTTGAAATGGCCAAGCTGTTGTGACGGGTACCAAAGGATTCTTTGGGCGCAACATTTTAGGGGCATGCCTTTGGCAGGACATGCATTTGCGCAAGATCTCCACCGCATCAACGTACATTCCGGGCCAATAATACCCTGCGCTTTTCACTTTGGCTACTACCATGCGCGGCCCAAAATGTATATCGCATAGCCCCTGATGAACCTCCCTGATCAGGTATTGCGCATCATGTTTGTTAACGCAGCGGAGTGAAGGACCCATGTAAGAGCGTCAGTAAAGAATACCGTCAATCATTTCGTAATTGAGGGCTTTGCATCATAACTTACGTGCTTGCGCTTTATCTTCTGGTAAAGAACCATGTAACAAATACATTATTATTGGAGACATCCATGATGGATCTCCTATTTCGACCATTGTTACTTGTCAGAGGGGAACTGATGGATTACTTAAAACCTCGATGCGAATTTCCTTAGCCAAATGTTTGAAACTAGTTGCTGCGAGTTTACTTAAAGCATCAGCATGTTTGTTTTCACTTCGCTTGACATGTGTGATTTTAAATTGTTGGAACTGTGCTATAAGAGCCTTCGCTTGCGCCAAGTATAAAGCCATGATATCTCCTTTGCATCGTACGTTCCAATTACTTGCTCAGCAACTAGTAATGAATCAACATGGGCTTCTAAATTTGTTGCGCCCATTTTGATAGCGAGGCGTAAGCCTGCTAGGAAAGCTTCATATTCGGCCTCGTTGTTGGTGCTTTTAAATCTAACCGAATTGCATATGTGAATTCTGCTCCCTCTGGACTCATTAATTGAATACCTGCTCCAGCCCCATCACTGTTTGATGCGCCATCTGTAAACAATGTCCAGGCTCTGTTGTCGATGACTGGGACTGGTTTTGGATTGCTTGGCATTCTTCAATCTTATCAGCAGGAATTTCAGCGATGAAATCTGCCAAAACTTGGCCTTTGATAGCTGGTCTAGGTTTATAACAGATGTTATAACCTCCCAATTCTATAGCCCATTTCGCAAGTCGTCCAGAAACGTTTGGTTTGGCCAGGACTTGGCCAATGTGAAAATTTGTTAAAACTGTAATAACATGTCCTGAAAAGTATCTTCGCAGCCTGCGTGAAGCATGGACCAATGCTAAAACTAATTTCTCCATGATTGAATACCTTGTCTCTGGATCGTTCAACATCTTGCTGATATAATAAATTGGAGATTGGACCCCTTCGCGTTCTACCAACAAGACAGCACCTACTGCTACCTCAGATGCAGCAAGATATAAGACCATGGGTTCTTTTTCTCGAGGAGCAGTAAGTGTGGGAAGTTGAACTAAACAATCTTTCATCTGCTGGAAAGCTTGATCAGCTTCAGGAGTCCATGCGAACTCTTTGCTCTTCGTACAATTGCTCAAGGTTCGAATAAATGGATAAGATTTTGCAGCATAATTGGCGAGGAAGCGGTTTAGTGCAGCTAACCTTCCAGCCAAACGTTGCATCTCTTTGATGGTAGTAGGAGAAGACATTTTTTGTATTGCCTCGACCTTCTCGGGATTAACTTTGAAACCGTCTTTGGTGACAATGAAACCCAAAAATTTGCCCTCCTCCATGCCGAAGGAGGATTTGCTGGGATTTAACTTTAGATTTACCTCGCGCAGAGAATCAAAAGTTCGTTGGATGTTGTCTAGCATAGTGTCTTCTGAATTACTCATAACGACCAAATCATCAATGTAGACTTCCACAGTTTTCCCGATGTCATCTCCAAACACTGTATCCATCAATCTTTGATAAGTAGCTCCCGCATTGCGGAGACCAACAGGCATCTTGGTATAACAAAAAATGCCCTTCTCTGTGCGAAAAGCGGTTTTATCTTCGTCCTCTTTTTTCATCAAGACTTGATGATAACCTTTATAACAATCTAGAAAACATTTCCAGCGAAAGGAAGCTAATGAGTCAACCTTTTTGTCAATCTCAGGAAGAGAATAACAATCTTTCGGACACGCCTTGTTTAGATCTTTAAAATCTACGCACATCCGCCATCCGCCATTATGTTTCTTTACCATGACTGGGTTTGCCACCCAGTTCTGGTATTTGACTTCGCGCAGAATACCAGCATTTAATAACTCAGTGACTTGTTCGTTCATTGCCTCTGTCTTTTCTGACCCGAGGCTGCGCTTTTTCTGCATAACTGGTTCTGCTGATGGAAATACATTCAGGAAATGTTCCGCAACGTCGCGCGGACACCAACCATGTCGGCAGGTGTCCAGGAGAAAATGTCTTTGTTGCGAAACAACAGTAGTTTAAGCTTTGCGCAAATTTCAATACTGACTGCAGGCCCTAATAAGATTGTCTGCTCAGGGTACTTATTGTTGAGTACACACTTTTCTGGTTCATTGCTTGGCAATGTCTTGCCAGCCTTCATAACTGGTTCCTCAATTGACATGATTTCTTTCCATGCATAAAGTATAGCTACACCATTTGGTGTCGGAAAACCACAAGCAGCATGCAGAGCGGAGGTAATCATACTAAAATCACGTTGCGCGCGGCGTCCCAATAGTACATCGTGACGGGAATTTGCCGGCATCACCATGAAGTTGACGTTACTCGTTCGAGAACACCTCCCATCAGATAAAGTAACAGGAAAGAGGATTTGTCCTAGAGGAAAGACAGCCTCATTGCAGAACCCAGTTAATGGAAAATCAACTGGTTCCAAGCGTGCCTTATCCTCAGGATCTAGTTGCTTGAAGCACTGCTCATACATGATATCCATGGGACTAACTGGATCTATAAACATATAGTCTGTTTGGTAGTGCTCAAAGATACCGGTGATAACTACTGGCCGGTCTTCTTGAGGACCTCCTGGAACGATAGGAAAAATGACTTGTTGTTCGCGCCAAGTGTTGTTTTGAAAATGTTGAAGGCTACGCTTGCGGGATGATCCACCTTGAATCATGGAAACGTGTTGTTTCATTTTCTTGTTGCTAGGCCCTTCGTTCTCGCGCGTAATCTGCTTAATCTCTTTGCGCACATTCTGGACTAGATGTGTAAGCTTCCCACTTTTTAATGCTTTTTCAATCTCCGTGCGCAGACTGATGTAGTTATCTGTTGTGTGGCCTGTGTCTCTATGATAGTCACAAAACAAATTTGGGTCTTGCCCTTTTTTGTTTTTCATTGGTTGCGGCTGTTTAAACTGATAATTCTCAGTGCTGAGAACCTCAGTCGGAAATTTCATTAAGGGAGTCCACTGACGTTCCCTATTCTCCTGCTTAATCGCTTTTTGAGTTGTTATCTTGTTGATTGTTGCTCGCGCATCAATTGGTGAATAAGGAGAATACGAATTCTGACTTGACTCTTTCCAATTTCTCTTATACTTGCGACTACCTCTACTCAAGTCTTGCGGACGATTCTGAGGCTGAGGTGGCCGGTTAGAACTTAAGTTGCGCTCAATCTGGGCGTAGACCTTGGCTGCCGCCATGAGTTTATCCCAGTTTTTTGGAAGGCCAGTTGTACCGGAAAACAGTTTAATCATTTCGTTGCACCTTACCGCATACTTGAACTACACGCGTATAAGGTCTTCATGGACATCTCCAATCTCCAACACCTCTTTATTGTAACGCGTTATAAAATCTTCGAGGCTTTCATCGTCCTTCCGCCAGATGTTCATTACATCAGAGGAGTCGCGCACGTATCGCCGTTGCTGGCTAAAGTGTGTAAGAAATTTCTCTTTTAAGTCGTTCCAAGAGGAAAGTTTACCTGCCGGCAAATTATCAAATGAAAGGTGTGCAGCGCCGGTAAGGGTCTGTACAAATAGGTGGCACCACATTGGCAATGTCCAGCACCCAAGTAACCCTGCACCGGTAAAGAGGCGCATGTGATCATCAGGATCGGTCAAACCGTTAAGCTTTCCAACGTTGGATGGTAATTTCGCTCGCTCTAACGGAGCCAGTGCTAACTCTTTGGTAAACTTTGATTGTTCAGCTGCTTCGGTTGGGCGATACACCAAATTGTAATCATGCTCAGCTTCTGGATTGTATACTGTGCGTACTTTTGGCCTGTAACTAGCATGATCTGCATATATTCGATTAAAAATACTTGCATTATCCCCTTCCTCATAGGTTCTATCGAGCTCATCGTGTTGGGTGTCCCGTTTCTGCGAAGACCGCGGGCCCAAACGAGAGTGGACAGATGCGCGACGCTGAACGTTGTCTTCTTGCCTTTTATTACCAGAATGAACAGGATCATTCCTGGTTTTAGAATACATTTCTGTTCCATCTTCAGGCATGCGTGAAGGGGAACGAGCATGACTTTGAGTATTATAACTCAAAACTCGAGGTGCCGGCGAAGCACGGACCTGAGGAGCGTTAATTAGAGCTTGAAAAGCTGGAGTTCCGGTTTGGGCACATAACTGAGCATACATAGCGTTTAGAGTCGCTTGAGATTTGATTAACCACGATAATGGAGTCTCTCCAGGTGGTAAAATCGACGTAACATCAACCTGAGGAGCCGGCGTTACAGGAATACTCGCATGATTAGGATCATACTGAGCATTAGCTTCGCCGGAAGAATCCTCAACTATTTGTCCGTCGACCTGAGGTCCGACAACAACGCGTCGAATCCCTGATCGAGGACCTTGAAAAGATGATCTGTCAGCCATGACGCTGCAGATCTAAGTGAAACGAAACAAAAGGTGAGAAAGAATCGAAATCGGTGGGCGCCAATGAAGAAACCCTAGATCAACTAGACCGGAATCAAAGTAGATCTATGGAATGGGCTCTGCATAAAAGGGTTAACCCTCCGTTTGGTTTCACGATGGATGATGAATAGAACAATATTCCGGCCGATCCTGCAAAACAGAACACTGTTAGCTCGCCACGGGGAGAAGAGGGGTTCTCTCCGTGACCACCCTCTGGCGTGAGAATAAGTACAGGTAGTCGGAAGTAAGTATTGTAAGTGAGAGAGTAGTTGAGAGTGAATACCTTTCCTTGAACTCCAAGTTACTTATTAATAGCCGGTGTTTGGCGCCAAAAAGAGAGATTGTTAACTTTAACGGAATCTTTTGTTATTCCGTTAACGTTTGTTGGCAATCCGTTAGTGCACACGGATCGTGAGCTCATCAGCGGTTAGGGAGGTGTCACGTGTTAACATGAGATCACTACATCTTATAAATGTGAGCATGCCATCACCATGATCTTCCTCAGCCGTCCAGATGCTGCCATGTGGCAATTGGTTATAACCGAAAAGATGCTTGCACGATTGGGTGTTAATGGCTTCTAGAAGGTTTCACAGCTGTTACCCATCTATTATTCGCCACGTGTACATTCTGTTACAAGAGAAAGATTCCATTTGCTCATGCACCAAGTCAAGGAATTTGCAAAGGGAAAGTTTCTCAGGATTTACTGTTTCCTTGCGCGAGAAGTGCAAGTTAGTTGACTGATCTTCTTTCTTCTCCTTGCTACTTAGCGCAACGTTTGGTGGATGCTTGCTTTGATATAAATATCTGCGCAAGGTTTGTGCATGGAGCATTATCAAACAAGAATGTTCAAGGTTAACTTTGAACCTTGCGCGAGCCCGCGCAAGGTAGTTAAATGAAGCATTATCAAACAAGAATGTTCAAGGTTAACTTTGAACCTTGCGCGAGCCAGCGCAAGGTAGTTAAATGAAGCATTATAAAACAAATATGTTCAAGGTTAACTTTGAACCTTGCGCGAGCCCGCGCAAGGTAGTTAAATGAAGCATTATCAAACGAGAGTGTTCAAGGTTAACTTTGAACCTTTCGCGAGCCCGCGCAAGGTAGGTAAATGACGCTTTCCTCTCTTGGATATTTGGCGCAGAGTTCTAATAAATCTTATTTTGGCAAAGAAGTCTGCTCGTAGTTTTCTTAGAAGTTATTAATGGGTATTGTTTTCCTTGATTGGTGCAAGGTTTTTGGGACCATACCCCTTCAATTCCGATAGCAAATTAGAAGTGTAGAGAATGACCAAAGAAAATAGAATCATAATAATCAGTGCAACTACCCAGCCGAGCTGCCCAACAGCCCATGCCAACGATAGGACTCCCGACCCGATCACCGTAGTAATTATATGTGATGATGCGGTCCAAAATGTACCTTAAAGTTCATAAAAGATCATAATAAGTCCTAGAAAAATGATTGAACATGAGAAGTGGTCAGTTGTGAAATAATATACAAGATTAATTACCGGTACGCTTTAAGCTACCATCATCATCGAAGCTCTTTGAGTAGTTGGCCTCGATGTTGATGGCTTGCGTTGGATTATCAGGATTAGTTTGAGGTTCAACTTGTGAATAGTGCATAATATCTCTTCTTTCTTCAACCTACCAAGATAAATAAACGGTAAGTAGTGGATAAAAATAGTATATTTGTGTGTAAAATAAATTGAACTTACAACTCCATGACGGATTCTTGATGGCATGGTTCTACTTCTTGGCAACATTTTGAATGTTATAATATGTTTATATTTGATGGGGGAGAAAGAGATGGATGGATTGATGAAAATGAATTGAAATTGTGGTGAGTTTTATAGCAGAAAAAGTGATAGATATTAAATGGGATACAAATTGTGATAGGAGCCAAGCAGGTTGGTTGTTGTGTCCGTCAATTCTAATAGTTAAGTACTAGATCAGTAAAAGGCATGAACCATTTAGTGTTGTAAACAGTAAGGGGCATGAACCATTTAGTGTTGAACCAATAAAAAGGTCTGAACCATTAAGAGTCTGTATAACAGAGGAAAATGTCTGACCAATTCGGATTAGAGGTCTTAACCATTCAGACTCAATATAATGTTTAACCCTTCAGATGCAAATGTCTGAACCATTCCGACATTTGCTCGCGAAACAAACAGTCTGAACCATCAAGTGTTGAACCAGTAAGAGGTCTAAACCATTAAGAGCTAAACAAACAACCCCTTATATATACACACATAGGGTAGAGATGCTAAGAGAATTTCACCCTCTATGAGAACTTTGAGAAGCATTCTAGACCACACATTTCCTTAAGCTTTCGTAATATGCACACATGTATAGTTTAAAATTGACTATATACATATATGTATATTGTTAAATCTTGAATTATACACATATGTATATTGTCAATTTTAAACTATACATATGTGTATATTACGAAAAACTTAGGGAAAATATGTGGTCCAGAATACTTCTCAAGTTTCTCAAATAACCTAGTGCTTCTCATACGATCGTAACCCTACACACATAATACTTAAATTATATAATACTTATGCGTAGTGTTTTGTTGATATACCAAAAGAGAAAAGAGACTACGAGCCGGGTGTGAGATTATATAGAACTGTCAATATAAATAACACAAGTATCTGTTTGGTTCTTGTTGTTCTCTATATAGAATTAGTTATTTTAACATCCCTATGTATGGATTAAAATTGGTTATTTTTTTAGTCTTAATCTAATTTGCAATGAAAACATCTATACTAGATTTTTAATATCCTTTCTCTCATGATCCAACAACCACCTTAATAACACATAGAAAGCTTTGTGAATTACACTTAGTCCACTATGAAATTATCATATTTGTAAATACAAGACTAAATAATTTAGAAAGCAAAATCAAAGATATTTGTTATTTTACCAACAAAATCACACAATATAAGGATTAATATAGCCATGAATCCGCATTACCTATGTATGCACTTTCTATAACAAGATGATATCCTCTTAAGAATAAAGTTATTGTCATACAACTACTAGTGAATGCTAATTCATCCAACATCAACAATCATAATCTCAACCATGGACTATCCACTAAGTTATGCTAACTATCAAGTACGGAGGTTTCCCATAACAAATAGCTAAATGAAATCGGACAAACTATATTTATCCTTTGCGCAACTAATGTTTCCATCTGATCTTTCAAATGGATTTATAATAATCTAATTCTCATACATCCTCATCTTAGCAATCAATGTACTCATCATGAAAGATATTTTTTAACAACAATTTAATCCTAATCTACACCATTATTCGTCTTGAGACTCAAATCCTGGTCTTAATCGACATCGTTTTACACACCATGATACTACTAGGTCAAAGACCCCTCGGCTGAAACCCTATTGATATACTTGCTAAAAGCATCCACAACGCTTGTTAAAGTCCAAAATCTAAACCCACTACATCATCCTAAAGCTCAACCATTCCAAACCCACTTTTTCTTTCAACACTAAAACATTCTAAACCTTCACATCACACCCCACTTTTACACTAAAAAAAGGTATGTGTAAATGTGGTCCCCACTTAAACATACCGGACCATCAAAGTCAATGTCCTCTAACACGGGTGGTCCGGAATAGGTTGGTTTGCTTTTTGGACTTGGGAACGGGACCCCTGTGTTGTTGTTGCTCTAAGTATTCTTCTTGATTACCTGCATATATCAAAAGTCCCAATGGGAATTTGACAAGTTCATGATATATCTTCTAAATATTAGGTTCTAGAATTACTTAAAAGAGCATTTACTAAAAGACATGTAGTTTAGCTGTATCAAAGTTTGTAGAAAATGTATCCGTTCTTCGGTGTTAAAAGATTATAGACCCCTAATAAATACATGTGTGGATTTAGAAATAGAATTAATATGTGTGATTACTCGTTTAAAACATAATCTTAAAGAACACATGGGTTAAAATAATTACTTTTTGATCTTTTATTTTATTTTATTTTGTTTTATTTTATTGATGTCCTGTTAAAACATCATTAGGTCAAAATCAAAAGTCCATAGTTATAAATTTTTTAATAACTAGTTGTTAGGACTTGTGTGTTGTGGCGAGACCGTTATATCGAAACTAAATTAAAATTAGACGTAAAAACGTTGAACCGTAAAATTTATACAAAAACATAAAACGAAAAAGAATTTCCACGCATTATAGCAAAGACGTTGACAATACTTGACATCAGATGTAAAAAAGTGAAACCCGTCGCGGCGGTACCGTTAACCAAACAAAAATTAGATGTAAAAGCATTGAACAACGCATGTGCATTGCAACGTGTTAACTCGCACGTCAATCGGATTTGAATTTGTAAAATAATACTATTAACAATAATAGTTAAATAAATTTATAAAGTATAGGGTTTACTAAAACTAAAAGTAAACCATAAGGGTTGTATGGTACTTATACTAATCCTCTAAGGGAAGATTTTTACTTTTAAAAATAGTTTAAGGAAAGAAAAATAAATATTTACATGCAATAGATGCCTGTACACATAACTTAAAGACTTATACATATAAATAAAAACATAAAAAAATGGATGCCAAATGACATCCATACACTGGTCTATAAATTTCACCAACCAATCAAAGTACTCAAATATTGAATAGCAAAACTTCCACACATACAGCATTTGATAAATAACAGTGAGGAAACATTTGGAAATGAAATGTTGTCATTTAGATATTCCAAACTAGGTTATAGTGCCGCTATTATATGGGTTGAAAAATGAGTACCCAACTCACACAATAAGACAAGTAGATATATCGTAATCATCCTAAAAACTTTAAATATCTTGCTCAAAATAATTAATATCTAACTCGCTTTTAAAATGCTTGACATCTCTCACAGCATTCACTAATTCAATAGGAAACTTTTTAATATTCTTATATCGTTAGTAAATAAAGTAATGAAAAATTCAATAATAAAAAATTATGCCAACGTAGTTTTACAATGAGTAGAATGATATCATCATAAAAGTTGACACAATGACACATGCATTCACCAGGGATAGAATTCCCAAAAAAAAAAAGAAACAAACAAACATAGTGAGATTTCAACTCTAATTAATTACATGTCTTCCATACTTAAGGTTATAAGTTAAAATAAGTCATTCAATAGCATCAATTTAGAGCACACAACATCACTTATATTTATACAAGATGAGAACTTTTAATAATGAAGGTGACAAAAATATAAAAGAAACTTCATTTTCATTTGACTATAATAGTAATGATTCAAAATACATGAGGATTTCAATTTGGGTAGCTACATGGTTTAACATAAAGATAAACAACTTGCGGATCGGAATCGGAAGGGAGATAACTAATTCAAAACACAGTAAAGAAAAGGAATAAAGATTTATCAGATGACTGTATGTAAACAATTACTGTATGTGTAGGTGATATTTATATAAATAAGTCATGGCTTGAATGTAGATAAATTTTCATAATTAAAAGCTTAAAATTAGATTATATTTGAAATAAGGGCAATTTTCTTTGGTAACTCAATTAAAAAACGTCATTATTATTATAAATTTAACATAAAAAAAATTAATAAAAAGATGTTTCACTAAGGTTTAATTCAAAAATACCATTATCATACCGAATTATAAATTAAAGAAATATTTGACATAATAAGAAGCTTTAGCATAACTAATCCAACCAAGAATATCGGTCAACTCAACATAAAAATATATTTGAACTAAGGGTGAATGTTAAGGAAGTGATAAGCAATGTTATCTTGACTGAAAACGATTTTTGAAAGATGATATGGTGTTAACATGTGACATTCTTTGGAATCGTTTATTAAAGGTAGAATAGTTGATAAAAATCAAGTTAAATACTACTCTATCAAACAAAAGAGTATCACTAATGGACAATTATTGACGAAACTCCCTATAACACAAGAAAGAAATTTAAAAAGGAAATTTACATAAGAATGTCAGTAATCCTATGATAATTACCGGTAGATTATCAACAGAACCCATGCGCTATGTCAAACCAAAAGTTAACGACAAATTGCCCGTGAACATTTGGTGTGGGAAAGTCTGGATTTCATCGTTTCGGACCGAAGAACAACCCATTGGGCATAGGTAATCAGTCGACATCTTTTGAGATTTGGATTTTTTATAAGATTCCAGCCCAAGTTTTTTGGTCGTTTGTTGGCGTAAACATATCGAAAGGTATATTTCAAAATAGTTTGAGCGAAATTATTGAGTGGTGAAGAGTAACAAGGAGTCGGAACACTTTGAGGAGAAGAACCCTTCACATGCACAATTCTCACTAGGATGTTGAAAGTTTACTTTCCTAACCTACCCTTGGTTGAGGCTTGTAAACTGTTTTCTTTCAATTTTCCTAATTTACGTGTTTACTTAGTAAGGTTTATCGAGTTTGTTATCTTTATCTATCGTTTATCTAGCCTAATTAGTTCGTTTTATTCGATCCAAGGATCAAAAACTAATCTTTGTAAGCTCAATCTATTATAAAATCACTAAAATAGATATTAGAATTTAAAACATATGAAAGCAACCATTTTTGGACACGTATTTATATACCTATATAGATATAATACACTAGTCGACAAAAAAATATAGTGTACATCGTTATTTAATATTTAACCGAAATCTTTTTGTTATTAACAAAGTAACCATCAACTAGTGTCAGCCGGCGGGATTCCGACCATATAACTGTTGGAAATTTAATGAATGGATATTTAATATATTTATAATAATTAGAATCTTCATGTGATAAATAAACAAGAAACTCTTGAGTAGAGTTTCTTGATGACATTTAATTAGTTTTATTAGAGTTTTTGTAACACCCTGTAAAATCATGTCCGATAGTATAGTGACACGTGTTGTATTTTAAATATAGTCTGTTAAAGACCAATAAGGACTAAGGAGTCAACATGCTTAATATGAGCCTCTGAGTGACGGTCTGATGTCAACATACATAAATAACGAGCCTCTGAGTGACTGATATGTCAACATGCCCAGCCTCTGAGTGACATCGGAGTCAACATGCTTATAATAAGCCTCTGAGTAATCCTTTGCGAAGTCCTAACTCTCATACGTGCCATTTGTTGGACGAGATGGTTCAATTTTGTAAATATTTGAAAGTTGGATATTGGAGGGATTAAAAGTGTCAATATGTTAATTCTTACCTCTGAATTACCTTTTAACGAACCGAGAGCTCGACAATGTCTGGGCATAATCCCGGGTATGCCGAGAATTGGCTACGGAGGGCTAAAAGTGCCAAAAAGGTGTTTTAGAAGGCTTTTAGAAGCTTTTTAAAGTTAAGGGACTAAAGTGTCAAACTTTGAAACTAGCCAAGGGGCGGTCGCGGGCCGCGAGAGACATGCCTGGGTCTCTCACGGGGCACGAGAGAGGCTCTGTTGCAGAAAGTTTGTCTAGGCCTCCAAACAAAGCTCCAAAAACCATTAAATCGAAACTATGGACTTGTAAACTGTTATACCACGTTTTGGGACACTTGTAAGCTTCCTCTTACACCCCTAAACACCTGGCTTCACCTCCTTTGAGCGCTCTAACTATAAATAGGTGCTTAAATTTACCATTTCAACTTGCACCTTCTCATTTATTCACTCTTCTCCCTCCTCTGGAAGTTCCTAGCTAAAAGGAGCATCCAATATAGTTTTTTTGCACCCTAGGAATCACTGGTAAGTGTTCCTTCATTGTGCATATTCGTTTATAGGCTTTTATAGCCAAAAGTCAAGCGTTTTACGGAAAACGCTTTGACTTTCGTTAAGACCATTATGGTCCAGCCATTGTTTGAAATGAATATGGCTAAGTGATCGTAATAAGGTAGGTGTTAGTCCCTATAAAGGGCACCTCCTGAAGATCACGTTTGCTAGACCAATTGACGGGTCAAAGATATGATATTAAAAAGTCAAACAAGCCATTTTTCGGAAAAATCATAAACTGATCTTATATATGTTATGAAACCTGTTTTGACACTTAAACAAGTTGGTAATAATAATTAGAACATGTTCGGCTCGTCAATTTCAGTTCTAGGGTCGGTTCGCAACCGAAAGTTGCGAAGTTTGACTTCTGCTTTGACTTTCGATTCTAACCCGATTTAGATTAGTTACCTACTGATCTAAAGTTGCATTATGATCATAATATAATGTAGCATAACCCTCTGAGGTTATATTACATGATCATAATCAGAATCCAAGTTTATGCGCAAGTGCCATATTATGCCATCTTTGACCAAAATGTCTTTTTTGCATAAAACAAGGTTTTAAATAGTAATGAACTTGAAGATGAGTTTTATACTATGTAATATTATAAGTAGGATTATTTGGGATGTTAAACCAGGTTATAAACTGAGTTTTCAAACAGGTCCTTAAACTATGTCGATAATTGACGATTTTAGCCCCTGTGGCTTATAAAATAGTTTTAATCAAATCTTTTCAAGGTAAATCATTTACCTACTGATATGTTATATTAAATAACATATTTTAATCATTTTAATCTGACTTTAACATCAGTTTTCATAAACATCGGTTAAAGACGTCATATTACGACATAAGCACCGTTTCGGCGCATAGTATGGTTTTAAACCATATTAGTGACCAAGACTTGATACCTACTGATTTTAAAACTTATTTTAAACATATTTGCAGTAGATACATGTTATGAACTTAGAATCCCAAATAATTTATAAACTATGTGTAAAATGACCAAAATGCCCCTTCGGTGCATAGTTTGGTCATAAAAGATAATTTACACATATAATTGATATCCTAAATGATATTATATTATAAATAAAGTATTTTTCCAGAATACTTATAACTATAACATTAAATTATATTCAAGTTCCTTTTATACAGTATAAAATTACCAAAATGCCCTTATGAGGCATAGTTTCGTTTTAAAACCTTAACGGGCATATAAGTTAATATCATACTGATATTTTCACTTATTTAAGGTATAATGGCATATAGAACTTGTCCATGACTTATCCAGTTACCCGATATCGCTAATATGCGCACGGTTACGTATATGTAACTATTTTACAGAAATTAACCGAAACGGGTTTAACCTTGTCATTTAAGTCTCAAAATCCAGAATGTTAATAGTTTACCCATATTAAACAAGTCAAGGTACTTGTTGGGATTAAACTACATTCTATCCAATCATCGTTTAATCTAGCGTCATACGTTTTGATCAAGTACGCTTGTCGGTCTAAGTCTATGACTTAAATAAGACCGTTATTATTTAATTGGTTAGTTTATGCCATAATCCAGACTAGAGACTTGCCGGTAAATGCTATCTGCACTTAACTCATTTTGAATACGGCTGATTTATTAAAATAAAAGAAGAAAAGCTCAGGTAAATACTGTCGACTTATTTCCCCTATACGGGCTTGGGTTACGGTAAATTATTACCGCTTGGTCGGAAATGGGATTCAATCGAACGCGGGTTCGGGGATAGTAAATCCGCATATTATGTTTTAATCAGTTTTGTTTGATAATTTAAACATCGGGGGTTAACTACCGTGTCCTGGATATTCTCGGCTCATTACAATAGAAATGGCCACGGCCTTAGCGCGGGTGTAGGCATACACCCGATAGACGCTCAATTATGCATTCCCATAAGGTTGTGAGGAATTGACTCCTTCGTGAGTCCAAAGTGGTGTGTACGTTAATTGTGTCTCGGACTCCGTACCGGGCCCGTATGTATGACAAACATGTAAATCTGTTAACAAGGTTGGACGGTCAATTAACCCAAGTTATAAAAAGATTTTGTGCTGATACGCACTCAAAACATTGTTTTGAAATGTTTTCAAAATGAGTCAGTTGGGTGTATTTACCAGCGAAAGCTGACGTATTTTCAAAAGACTAAACTGCAGGTACAATATGAAAATAGGCCGGAGGTGCTCGGTAGTGATAGAGGATCTTGCAAATCCTAAATCTGCCCAAAGTCTGTTTTATATTCTTTCCATGTACAATTTATGATCCGCATGTGGATCTTCTATTACAAGCCTGTATATTATTTTGTATTTTCGAACATTCGGTTTGTAATAGTAATTTTACTCCAAGACTTCCGTTGTGCCGTGTTTAATTGACTATGATGAATATCAACTCACGTCATGATACTCCCCACCCGGGCCCACCGGTGTATGGATTTGGGTTGGAAATCCGGGGTGTGACAGGTTGGTATCAGAGCCAACGTTTGATAGAATTAAACACTATCCTTTTTATGTTTAATCTCAAACTTACACGAGCACATTCCTTAGACTTCCGAGTCTAAGCATTGAACTAGGATTACTTATTTCATTGTTAAGTTATTAGTATTGTTTTTGAAATGATTTTTAAACAGGAAAATGCTGCCACGTGTGAGAGGACAAAGTGGAAGAGGATAAGGTACAGTGAGGGGAGGACCATCTGGGCGTATTCCCCCTCAACCACAAAACTTTGATGCTTACCAAGAATCAGGATATTCGTCTCCTTGGCAACCAGCGAGACGTTCTGTCTCTAATAGACACTCGCCCTCACATTCCCAAAATTCTTACCACTCACACCACTCCTATCATTCACACCATTCTCACCATTCCCATTCTCATCACTCTTACCATGAAGAATTTAACCCCAACCATTACTTAAACACGCCTCCAGCCGATCAAAATCAGTTGGACCAGCCAAACCCCATGGATGAGGACTCCGACCCGGAGATGCTGCCGTCAGGATCAAATATACATCCCATTGAAATTTCGAGCGATTCGAACTCATATGTCAGATCGCCCTACCGAGGTCCTAATGAGTGGGACCAATACTGGAACCAATTCACCTTCGCCCACACTACTTTCCATCACTCTCAACCACCTCCTGTTCAAGAAGATGTCCACATGGAACCAGTGGACCAACCTCAACAACCACCTGAACCACCAAGAAGGAAGCGTGGAGCACGTATATCGGTACGTGCCGGACAAAGGTCGGGATCGCTGCCACCTTTGCCCAATTCCTACCCAACAATTCACGTGGACCCACAAATGGGTGGACCCTCTAATGTTTCACCTATAGTGGAACCAACACCAACACCTGCTGTTCAAACACCACCATCGGGTTATACTAACCCAATTCCCACATATCCAGACACGTCTGGATATGATCCTTTTAACCCATCTACACCGGTAGACTATCAAGCATAGTCACAGGACCCCTACATGCAGGCGGTTATGCACAACGCACTTTACCCGTCACCTTTCCCACCCACTTATCCACCAACTGGATATCCAACTTATGGGTACCAGCATCCGGTCATGCCACCACCACAACCACAACCTCCACCACCACTAGAGGCCATTAATAAGGCCTTAGAAAGAATGAAAAAAATGCAGCAGCAAGCGGAGAAAACAAAGAATAAGACAAATAAGTTCTTCAAGAAACTCTCCAAGTTAGTCAAAGGAAAGAAGGACGAGTGAAGTCTCTTCTAATTATATGTAGTCCCTGCAAGGACATTGTTATTTCTTTTAGTCCCTGCGTGGACATTTTTATTCCTTTAAGTCCTTGCATGGACAAGTTTATTTCATTTTTTTGTATTGTAATTTCTAATTTGGAATTTAATGAAGTACTTTTGGAATTATACATCACACCCCGACCCGCAGCGGAAAAAGGTGATCGGGGCATTATTGGGTTTTCATCAAAGCTCATGACATTTATTATAATGTTCCATATTTATTATTACAATTTAAAGGAGGTCATACAATCAAATCATACAAGTACAACATGTTCTATACATCTTTCTAGACTTCATTATTTTTCTTTAAGGCAATTTCCTATGTGTTCCTTGCTTCATCCTGTCCACCTGTATCATGTGTAAAAATGGTTTTCGGGTCAACAAAAAGTTGGCGAGTGAACCTTGTTAAAAACATTTGATATTGATTTCTTATTGTATTTAATATGGACAAATTGTGCAATAATCATATGTGAGCAAACGTATATAATCAAACAAACAATAACAAACAACCTTGTATGAATATATAACATGAATGATAATATATATGTTGGCAACGTCACGTTCCGCTCATAGGTAATGGGGAACTGACGGCCTATGATGATGTATGTGCGATCAAGGCTCAATCAAACGGAGCCGATCGTATGTTGGCAACGCCTCGTTCACGCTCATAGATAATGGGGAACGGTTCCGCTCATAGGTAATGGGGAACAGACGGCCTATGATGATGTATGTACTGAAAATGATAAATTTAATCTAAACATTAACCACACAAACAGCTGATACATATTGAATACACATTTGATCATGGGTATGATGGATGCACAAGTGTTTAAATATAATAAATAATATGACACATGATACACCCCAAAATGTGATTAAAACGGGGAATTTGTAGAGATTCACTCACAGTGGGTGCGTTTCTTGGATTGATGATGAATGCGCACGAATTCGGGTTTAATCGGCAAGGGAACTAACCTAAATAATAACATAATAGTTCGATAAATAAATAAACTTTTATTTGAGATTAATATTTTTAATTAGTGTTCTTAATGGGATTGTTAGGTTTATTTTTGTGAGTTCAAGGAAATTTTCTAACTTTAAAAATATTATTTTTAAGTACTTTTAATTGATTTTTAAATAAAATAAATAAATAAAAGAAAATAAAAATTTTTGACTTTTTGACCAGTTGACCGTTGACCAGTTGACCGTTGACCGTTGACTGTTTGACCGGTTGGACCGTGTTTATTATATGCGCTGAGTGAGGTTCGAACTCGTGACCTCCCGTACGCGTGCACGCAGCTCTACCAACGGAGCTACGTGTCTAACCCGAAATATTTCTGTTTTTAATTATACTTATATACTATTTAGATTTATCCAGAAATCATTTATTTTAAAAAGAATTTTAATTATATCGAACCGGTGCGCATGATGAGTTTCGAACCCATGACCTGTGGTTTAACTTTGCACACAGTCCACCGCTGGACTGTGTGTCTAACCTGTTTAAAATACTTGTTTTTATTGATCTTATATACTAACTGAATGGTTCCGTATTTGGGTTTTATAAAAAGGTTTGAATATTGTGACGAATCGGAACAAGGACAGACTCGAACTCGGTATCTCTATGTTTCAAATGCACACAGTCCACCGCTGGACTGTGTGTCTAAACCGAGATATAACCCGATTTATATTAAATATATACCCAACCTAAACTTCATCTTCTTCGTTAAAACAACCCAGAACTGTTAAAATCCGATTTCTTCGATTCATTAATCAATTCCTTTATTAAATTTTGAATAACTACATATGAGACTAATAAAAATGAGAGGGATTAGGTGTAAGATATACCGAACAGAGATGGTGGTGATACTTCGGTGATGCCTCCGGTGACAACAAAAATTCTGGCGATGCTAATTGAAGCAGAGGGTTCATTCAGAGAGTTATAAGTGATGATTGAGAAAGTGTGCCAGTTCAATTGAGGTGAATTGGTCGGTATTTATAGAGTGTCAAGACTGGTATGTTTTCGGTTTTCCGGTGACCAAATTCCGGCGACTGAAGGGAATTCCGGCGAACAGAACAAAGGTTTTGAGCAGAGATTTCGTAAACGGTTGGAAGTGTGCGCTTGTAGTTTGTATTTATAAGCAGTGGCGGTCTTCACTTGGATTTAAATTTTTTGGTTATGATTTCGACGATTTTGAATGAAAGGCTTTAAGGTTTCGGTTATAACCGACGTTAATCGTCAATTACATTTACCTGATTTCGGAGTCAACCGCCGGATTCAATGATTGAGTCAGTTTCGGCGGTTACAGACTTGGTTCAAACTGGTGACTCTGTGAGTTTTCGTATAAGAGTTTTTTTGTTTCAGAAATCACATAACTAGTGTGTGTGGCGGAGTGGTATGAAGTGTGTTTGGTCTTGAGAGTGACCCGGGTTCGAAACCCGGCGTCTGCAAATAATTTTTATTTCATTATTTATTATTAATTTTCAATTATAGATTTTAAATTCTAATATATTTATTAATTATGTATTGTTTAAAATTAGTTTGAGCCCTAAACATGCAACGAAAATTTTAACCGGATGTTCGGTTAATAAACGAAGCGGGTTTTGGAAACCCGGTTTTTGACGGATGTTACAGTATCCCCTACTTTTAGAAATTTCGTCCCGAAATTTAAGTAGTGGCATGTTTGACTCAAATGGATGGTGTTTTAATTTGACAATTACATACTTAGAAGGGGGTAAGAGTTTAAATTTTGTTTGAGGCGGTAACGTTCCTTGTAAGGGTTGAGTACCCTGTTACAGGAATCGCTTTTTGATGCCTACGATAAAGAATATTGATAAACAGAGTTGATTCACTAAGTATGATTTCATGCGCAAGAGTTTTGATACGTTTGGAAAGATAAGGTTATACCCTAAAACAAAAACTTCTACCACTAAAACCTACATGGAACCTCTCATAACTGTCTAACAATGCCTCTGATCCTTTGGCAAGAATACTTATATATAGGAAGTACCCGCGGCGTATCCACCATATTCTTGTCAAATTTTCATTGGCTTTATCAGTAAGTTATGATTAGTTCTATGTGACTCTAAAATATAAACAAACACAACAACCAAAGCTTGAGTCTAAATTCTGAAAGTATACATGTTTGAATGATGACAGTACCTCTCTCGTTTGTTATGATGAAGAGGTTAGTCTATGTAGAAGTGAGACACAACCCAACTTCTTTAAATGATGAGACTGAGATATGTCGTGAGGTATGATGATATGAATGTTAAATCAATGAGTATAAAACAAAACTGAAATAGTAATTCGCATTAAGATTCTTGGATAAATTTCCAATTTATAATTGAGGTACGTGAAGATTGAGATAACATAAAGAAAACATAAAAACTAAGCGGTTGGAGTTGAATTCTTGATTTTTGGTGAAGAAAACTAGTTGGGTGGTTCGTTTGGGCCGTCATTATCTTCAACAGGATTGGCGTTGATGTTGTAAACTCTTCCTCTCGCTGGTGGCCTAGTAGTTAGGTTTTCTTGATTTGCTTGGTTAACTGGGTTTGCTTGAGCTTGAGCGTTTATGATGTTAACCAATCGAGGGCACGTGTTTCTAAAGTGGGTAGGGTCACCACAATTAAAACAAGCTCGAACATATGGAAACATGGGGTATTGGGGTTGTTGATATGTTTGGATCATGTTTTGAGTAGGGGGTGAGGTTTGGTTTTGAGGGGTGCGGCAAACCTTGCTCAAATGACCATAGCGTCCACAATTCGCACATAGTCGACAAGGTAAGGTAGATGGATGGTGATAAAAGCAAGTGTTGCATTGAGGGTGAGGTCCAATGTAAGGTTTCTTATTTGGGTAAGTTGAGTTGGGTGCTACTTGAGTGATTGGGATAGCTTGGAGGGGTACGGCTTGTGAAGCTGGTTGATTGTGTTGAGTGACAGCGAAAATTTGCCCATCTCATTTTCTCTTAGGAATGGGTTGAGAAGGGGGTTCGGTTTGGGTGGACTTTGAGGTTTCAGTTGATGCTTTATCCTTCTTCTTCTCTTCCTTGAAGTCCTTATTTCGTATGCGGTTCTCAGTGAGCTCTGTAGCTAACTCCATAGCTGCTTCCAAGGTTGCAGGTGTGGTACTTATTATAGGGTCTTGAATTTTTTAAGGAAGACCTCGAGTGTAGTGCTCGATCAAACGGTAGAGAGGAGTGAACAAGTTGGGGACCATTTGATTTAACTCAAGGAATCTCTTGTTGTATGTGGTGTGGTCGCCCTCCTTTTGTTTCAAAGAATAGAACTCGTATTCCAATTTCTTGATTTCGCTTCTCGGACAAAACCGTCTTGTCATGATTTCCTTCAACTCTTCCCAAGTCAAAGTCATAGCATCTTCAACACCTCGCTTGGCCTTCTCTGTATTCCACCATGTAAGTGCTATTCCAAGTAAACGACCGGTAGCATATCGCACTTTGCGATCATCGGGGCAATCGCAATTTAGAAAAGTGTTTTCCATTTCCTCAAACCAATGGAGGAGAGCGGTGACACCTTCAGTCCCTTCGTATTTTGGAGGGTCGCAGGATTTGAAATGCTTGAAGGTGCATTTAGTGGTAATTGGGGGAGGGTTGACAACATTTTGATCTTCTTGATTGACGGGATTAGCGGTAAGAGTTTTTGAACTTGAACTACAATGTTGGGTATTACGGCAGCCATTTGTTGAGCGATTTGGGCAGCCATGCGCTCGCGGGCTTTTCCTGATCTCATCTTCTTACGAGCGAGACTAGAAGACATCTACAAGGAATATACATCAAGAGTATGAGTTGGACGTTTTAGGGGTCATGTGTCGTATTTAGGAATGAACATTCATAAAATAAATATAGAATAATAAATCTACTACATCCATAGGATGTCTTGGGCTTTGCTCGTAATTGGGCCTTGCATGCCGCCATACTTCACCTTCGTAATCATGTGGGCCCCCATGACTACCGGGTTTTTCATATGGTTCGCATGTGTTAGCCTGGTTACGTACACTAAAACCCGGAGAAAATCGAGAAATATGTATGTAACGTATGATATTCGGAATATATCCAGGTGTGGACACGGTGACACCTCAAAGTGGGTTAGTTCGAACGACGTTTGGTGTGGCATGCTTTGGCCTAATAGGTCCTTCGTACTCTCATCGTTAGTCCCCAGGTAGGCAAACTGGTCCATTATATTGGATTTATACGAATGCCAACCTAGACAGGACGTTCCGACCACCGGTACTTGTACCCTTGCAGTTACTACATGCCCGTCGCAGAACTCACTTTGATGAGATTTTAAAAATGAAAAATGCGACAAAATCTTGAATAACGGAAGTATGAAGATAATTTGAATATGTGAACATTGAAATATGTATGATGAATATGTATGATGAATATGTATGTAAGTATGTATGTTTGACTGTAAGTATAATTCATTATATATCACAAAATGTAATATTGGAAGTGTTTGCATGCATTTGTGTATGTAATAATTATGAAAGAAATAAACATCATGAGTTTGCATGTAACCACATAAACAATTAAAATCTAATAAACTATAGTATAGGCTCTAAGGGTCTAATAACCTATCCTATATCCCTATAGTCAAAAGCTCTGATACCAATCTGTCACACCCCGACCCGCAGCGGAAAAAGGTGATCGGGGCATGATTGGGTTTTCATCAAAGCTCATGACATTTATTATAATGTTCCATATTTATTATTACAATTTAAAGGAGGTCATACAATCAAATCATACAAGTACAACATGTTCTATACATCTTTCTAGACTTCATTATTTTTCTTCTAAGCCAATTTCCTATGTGTTCCTTGCTTCATCCTGTCCACCTGTATCATGTGTAAAAATGGATTTTGGGTCAACAAAAAGTTGGCGAGTGAACCTTGTTAAAAACATTTGATATTGATTTCTTATTGTATTTAATATGAAAAAATTGTGCAATAATCATATGTGAGCAAACGTATATAGTCAAACAAACAATAACAAACCACCTTGCATGAATATATAACATGAATGATAATATATATGTTGGCAACGTCACGTTCCGCTCATAGGTAATGGGGAACGGACGGCCTATGATGATGTATGTGCGATCAAGGCTCAATCAAACGGAGCCGATCGTATGTTGGCAACGCCTCGTTCACGCTCATAGGTAATGGGGAACGGTTCCGCTCATAGGTAATGGGGAACAGACGGCCTATGATGATGTATGTACTGAAAATGATAAATTTAATCTAAACATTAACCACACAAACAATTGATACATATTGAATACACATTTGATCATGGGTATGATGGATGCACAAGTGTTTAAATATAATAAATAATATGACACATGATACACCCCAAAATGTGATTAAAACGGGGAATTTGTAGAGATTCACTCACAGTGGGTGCGTTTCTTGGATTGATGATGAATGCGCACGAATTCGGGTTTAATCGGCAAGGGAACTAACCTAAATAATAATATAATAGTTCGATAAATAAATAAACTTTTATTTGAGATTAATATTTTTAATTAGTGTTCTTAATGGGATTGTTAGGTTTATTTTTGTGAGTTCAAGGAAATTTTTAACTTTAAAATATTTTTTTAAGTATTTTTAATTGATTTTTAAATAAAATAAATAAATAAAAGAAAATAAAAATTTCTGACTTTTTGACCAGTTGACCGTTGACCAGTTGACCGTTGACCGTTTGACCGGTCGGACCGTGTTTATTATATGCGCTGAGTGAGGTTCGAACTCGTGACCTCCCGTACGCGTGCACGCAGCTCTACCAACTAAGCTACGTGTCTAACCCGAAATATTTCTGTTTTTAATTATACTTATATACTATTTAGATTTATCCAGAAATCATTTATTTTAAAAAGAATTTTAATTATATCGAACCGGTGCGCATGATGAGTTTCGAACCCGTGACCTGTGGTTTAACTTTGCACACAGTCCACCGCTGGACTGTGTGTCTAACCTGTTTAAAATACTTGTTTTTATTGATCTTATATACTAACTGAATGGTTCCGTATTTGGGTTTTAAAAAAGGTTTGAATATTGTGACGAATCGGAACAAGGACAGACTCGAACTCGGTATCTCTATGTTTCAAATGCACACAGTCCACCGCTGGACTGTGTGTCTAAACCGAGATATAACCCGATTTATATTAAATATATACCCAACCTAAACTTCATCTTCTTCGTTAAAACAACCCAGAACTGTTAAAATCCAATTTCTTCGATTCATTAATCAATTCCTTTATTAAATTTTGAATAACTACATATGAGACTAATAAAAATGAGAGGGATTAGGTGTAAGATATACCGAACAGAGATGGTGGTGATACTTCGGTGATGCCTCCGGTGACAACAAAAATTCTGGCGATGCTAATTGAAGCAGAGGGTTCATTCAGAGACTTATAAGTGATGATTGAGAAAGTGTGCCAGTTCAATTGAGGTGAATTGGTTGGTATTTATAGAGTGTCAAGACTGGTATGTTTTCGGTTTTCCGGTGACCAAATTCCGGTGAAATGCAGACAAATTCTGGCGACTGAAGGGAATTCCGGCGAACAGAACAAAGGTCTTGAGCAGAGATTTCCTAAACGATTGGAAGTGTGCGCTTGTAGTTAGTATTTATAAGCAGTGGCGGTCTTCACTTGGATTTAAATTTTTCGGTTATGATTTCCACGATTTTGAATGAAAGGCTTTAAGGTTTCGGTTATAACCGACGTTAATCGTCAATTACATTTACTTGATTTCGGAGTCAACCGCCGGATTCAATGATTGAGTCAGTTTCAGCGGTTACAGACTTGGTTCAAACCGGTGACTCTGTGAGTTTTCGTATAAGAGTTTTTTTGTTTCAGAAATCACACAACTAGTGTGTGTGGCGGAGTGGTGTGAAGTGTGTTTGGTCTTTAGAGTGACCCGGGTTCGAAACCCGGCGTCTGCAAATAATTTTTATTTCATTATTTATTATTAATTTTCAATTATAGATTTTAAATTCTAATATATTTATTAATTATGTATTGTTTAAAATTAGTTTGAGCCCTAAACATGCAACGAAAATTTTAACCGGATGTTCGGTTAATAAACGAAGCGGGTTTTGGAAACCCGGTTTTTTACGGATGTTACATTATATATATATGTAAATCATCCTCTTGAAAACGAGCGTCTCGATTTTACTCAAAATTTATGCTCTGCTATATAATTCCAAAAGATCTTAATGGATTGATTGTGCTAAGTGGCGTAGACCACATATTGGCCAAGAAATGATAGTTAAGTACGAAGGGGTCTTCTATCAGGACAGTTAAGGGAAGTTATCCTTCTATCCAGAGGTAAGGGACTAGGTCCAAACCTCCAAGGTCGTTAAGGTCGAAGGTGACCGGGACCATTAATCAATCATTAAGGTACTCTTATGTTAACATTAAGAAATGTTCATACTCTTGGTAGTGTGGCTTGTGGAACCACACTAACCGTCCAGCGGGACACGCTGATATGCCATATACATCTGATATGATGTAGGCCAATGTGCCCAATTTATGTCCAACGGGACAGGTTGATATGCCAAATACATCTGATATGATGTAGGCCAATGTGCCCAATTTATGTCCAGCGGGACAGGCTGATATGCCATATACATCTGATATGATGTAGGCCAATGTGCCCAATTATTGTCCAACGGGGCAGGCTGATATGCCAAATACATCTGATATGATGTAGGCCAATGTGCCCAATTATTGTCCAACAGGACACGCTGATATGCCATATACATCTGATATGATGTAGGCCAATGTGCCCAATTATTGTCCAGCGGGACAGGCTGATATGCCATATATATCTGATATGATGTAGGCCAAGGTGCCCAATTTATGTCCAATGTGATAGGCCGATATGCCATATGTATTATGACTTAAGTGACAGGCTGATGTGCCATATGTATATATTATGTCCAATGTGACCGGCCAATATGCCCAATTATTATGTCCATTAGGGACAAGCCTATGAGCTACATAATTGTCAATGATGACAAAGACAGTTGTGACATTGCGATCCACTGTCCAATAATATATGGACTACGTCCAAATTGTAATTTGCCTATGATGGTCCTATTAAGACCTAGGCCAAATATAGTTATGTTAAGCCTAAGAGTTGTGATGTTATTCACACTAGTATAGGCAATGGATTGTTATATCCAATGTTGAAAGCCGATATGGTTGATACACCATGGTTAAATGAAGTTTTATTGGTATATAGAAACCAAGACTTAAAGATGGCTAATTCAAATGAAGCACAAAATAGCCAGCAGGACATTGAACCAAACAATGCTGAAAATAGAAATATTAATGATAATAATTTCAAAGCTCGCATTGATGCGGTTGTGGAAAGGGCCATGGGTAAGGCCATAGAAAAGCTAAGAGAGTCAAGTGCTACTCGCTCTAGACCCTTATCCACCATCTTCAGCTCATAAAGAGAGCTCTGTTTACTCTTCAAATGCGAAGAGTGAACCAAGGAAATTAGATTTTGCAGAAAGATCCCGTTCTGCTAAGGACGGATGCACCTATAAGTATTTCGTCTCATGCAAGCATCGAGACTTTAACAGGGAAAAAGGAGCTGTGGAAGCTTTAAAGTGGCTAGATGGGATGGAAACGATTGTAGATATCAGCAACTGTGCTGATAAGGATGTGGTCAAGTATGTATCACAGTCCTTTAAGGGCGATGCCCTAATATGTTGGAAAGCCATGACTCAATCAACAGGTAAGGTACACATGTACAATTTAGGATGGTCCAAGTTTGTGGACGTTGTTAAGGAAACTTATTGCCCAACCCATGAGGTGGAGAAATTAGAGACAGACTTCTTGTCTCTTTCAATGAAAAACCTAGACTGTCGGAAGTACGTCTCCGATTTCAATTCCCTATCTAGGTTAGTTTCCTATTTGATCACCCCCGAATCCAAACGCATTGCGCGGTTTATAAATGGGTTGGCACCCGAAATAAAGGGCATAGTAAAGGCTGCTCAGCCTAGTACCTATAGGTCCGCTGTAGACCTATCTCTTTCCCTCACCTTTGATTTGGTAAGACAAAGGTCAGTTAGGACTGAAACTGACGGAATGAGGAAACGGGAGGATAATAACTCCCAAAGATTCAAAAAGAAAGGAAATTTTGGGTTCAAGAAGAACCAACACGCGTCTAATGACAAACCTCTATGCAAGAACTGTAAATATAGGCATTGGGGACAGTGTAGTATAAATCCACAAACCAAACCCTGTGGAATCTGCAAAAGGAGAGGGCATAAGACCTTAGATTGCAAGGATTTTAAGGATGCAGTTTGCTATAACTGCAATGAAAAATGGCATATAACGTACAACTGCCCCAAGAAACCCAAAAGTAATGATGCAAAGCCCGGAGAGGCCAAAAAGGGGAATGCCCGTGCCTTCCAAATAAATGCAAGAGAAGCTGTTAATGACGATAATGTCATAACAGGTATTTTCCCCATTAATGATATTTATGCTAGAGTTCTTTTTTTATTCGGGTGCAAATAGATCTTTTTTAATCATAAGTTTAGTAAACTATTAAACCTGCCCATAAGAACTCTAGATAAAACCTATGAGATTGTCACACCATCAAAATCCACATGCGGAGTTTTACCGTGAGTCGTGCGGCTGACCAGGATCTAGCCACTAATCATGTTGAACCAACCATTCAAATTATAAAAGCATCACTATCATCATGATTAGCGATAAAGTTTAAATGTCCAAAACACAGTTTATGTTGCAGCGGAAAAAAAATAAAGCAAAACCCATCGAAACTTAAAGCCACAAGTTTAATAGATGATCGAAACATAAAGCGTTAACAAACCACACACTCCAGCCGATTGCAACGCCCGCCCATAGATGTACCTAACAACCTGTAAAGCATGTAATAGTATGTCAACATAAAGTTGGCGAGTTCACGGTTTTTTTTCATTATTGTTTTCAAAAAGAACTTAGGTTTTTAAATTACCTAATTTATAAAATATGTCACAGGGAGCTACCCCATCTTTAAGCTACTAAACTGTATGGTACCGAAACTTTGACTGTTTAAGTTGTTTGTGCCCCAGGTCAATGTCTATCATCATTGACCAGTTGGCAAGGCATAAAAGTTCACGCCCGTCCTCCCATGTACGGTGTGAGGTTTGTCGAACCTAATAGCGCTATCAACTAATATCCCGTTCGCCAGGCCTCGGCGATTAATCGGTATAATGTGTGGGGACTTTCAGATAGAGTTCGTTTAGTCTGCTAAAGACATGAAATATAAATAGCATTTAACAGTATTTAATCCCCAAGAATACTAGGCAATCCCCTAACCAGGGAAACTGAAGTTAACAGTATCCCATACCAGGAATACTAAGGCAATCCCATACACGGGAAAGTGAGGTTCCCAACCACCGGGAATACATGCTTTTAGTAAAGGTGTGAACTCACATTTGTTTTGCTCGGTAAGAAATAAGTGCAAATAGTAGCGAAGATGATCAACCACGTCCTAAGATGGTTACCAAGACATTAGAGGTCGTTTATGTAATTCACGCAAGCCTTACACGTATCTAACAATTATCATGCAAACAAGTTGTCACAACATAATACCGAGTAGCTTTCAAGCATAGATTCATAATGTACACTACGACATGTCATTCATCAATTATCCAATTATCATGCACGTGCGGACACGAAAAGTAGCAAATTCATCACTTAACAACTTAAAGCCATGCATAGGTAAAATCACTGAAAACATACTGTTTTGGGAAGCTCGTTTTACATACTTACGATGCTGCAAAAATTATGATATTTTTATATGGCATACCCCTCGGAAGGTTTGGACTTGTGTTAAAATTTTAGAGTCTAAGCAACAATCAGATTCGTCACTTTCTGACTGCAGCTTACTGAAAAATTCATTTAAAAATCGTCGATTATCCGATTGACGTAATTCCAGTTGGAGATTTTTGTGACCTCCTGGAAATACCTACAGTAAAAATTTGAGATCATAACACAATTCCTACATGGAGTTATGACATTCGTAATGGGCTGCAAATTCTGCCAGAAACGCAGCCTGAACCTTCGATACGGAAAAATTCATAAAACATTCAATTTTCATCAAAAAAATACAATTCCAGTGGGGTTTTAAAGGTATTTCCTGGAAGTACATCATGGACTCAAGAAACAACACTTTTTGTTAACTTTTGACCCGGTTACAGCCGATTAATGTCGGTTGTAACTTTCTAGACAAATTCTGTTTTATCACCCAAACCTCACAAACGATTATCTAATGCACCCAACGACCTAAAATCTTTAATCACAGCAGATTATCATCCTAAATTAAATCATATAACAATTAGTTTATCTCAACCACAAGCTCCAACCCATAATCAAAACCCTAGCGGCTTAACCGAACACATAAGCAATCTAATCATCGACTAACATGGTTTCTAGCACCAAAACTACAAGTTATCATCAAAGATCATCATGAATGATGAACAACCCCAGAAAACGCAGCCAATATACAAAGAATTATACAATAATCAAAAACTATATTTTAAGGATTACCGAGTTAGGAGTGATGTGAGTTGTTAGTGACTTGAAAACCGAAAAGTTTGAGGCTTCTTGCTTGTAGTTCGTCCACCAAGAGAGAAGAGATGAGGCAGGCGTTTGTTTTGTAGATTAGGGTTTTGTTGTAGGGATTAAGTTATTATAATAACACAAGTTTAATAATTGTCACACTAAACCCTTGAATTCCAACAAGGGCACTTTTAGTCCCTTAAGTTTCAAACTCTTGAAACTTGCAAAGAAAGTTATAAAATTCAAGTTAACTTGCTACACAACAAGTCCCTCAAGTTTCAATTACTTTCAATTTGTGCACAAAGTTAAACAAATTAACTTTGGTGTAAGATACAAGACTAGTCCCACTAGTTTATATCAATTTCGTGTGTTCGTGTGTTACTAACCTGTACGTATAATAAATGCATGTATGACATGCAATAAATCCTATTTAACCGAGAAAAGTTAACAGTGTTAACTTGGAAATGCGAGTTGTCACATCATCCCCAAGTTGAAATAAATTTTGTCCCGAAATTTAGTAAGCAGTCAGTGAAGATTTCAAAGCGTTTGAGGAATTTTCTCGGGTATAACAGAGATAGAACTTGTTGATGGAACGATAGAATCCACATCTTCCATTCTTGATGGATGCTCTATATCTATTAAGAATCAGTCCATCCCTATCTCTCTTCTACCAATGAAATTGGCGGGTTTCGATGTTGTCCTAGGCATGGATTGGTTATCTCATAACCAAGCCCGCATTGCTTACGATAAGAAGCTCATCGAAATTAAGACCCCATCTGGTGAAGTGATCACCATTCCCGGAGACTCACACTATGGATTGTCGGACAAGGTGTCGTTATTTAAGGCATCCAGGTGTTTGAGAAAAGGCTGTGTCATCTACTTGGCACAAGTAACCATAAATGAACCTAAGCCGAACCTTGAAGATCAACCAGTTATCTCGGAGTATCCCGATGTTTTCCCTGAGGAAGTACCAGGCCTACCTCCAGATAAACAAGTGGAGTTCAAGATTGACATTATACCAGGATCAGCACCCGTAGCTAGAGCTCCATATAGGCTAGCACCAACGGAAATGAAGGAATTGAGAACGCAGCTAGACAAACTTTTGGAGAAAGGCTTTATTCAGCCTAGTTCCTCGCCCTGGGGAGCTCCTATCCACTCTGTAAATAAGAAAGACGGTTTGATGCGAATGTGCATCGACTACCGGGAGCGGAACAAGTTAACAATTAAGAATAGATATCCTCTGCCCAGGGTCGATGATTTATTCGACCAACCTCAAGGGCTTAGTTATTTCTCTAAGATGGATCTGAGATCTGGATATCACCAGCTGAAGGTTAGAAGTGAAGATGTTCCTAAAACTGCCTTTAGGACCTGATATGGTCACTTTGAATTCTTAGTGATGCCTTTTGGGCTTACCAATGCACCTGCAGCATTCATGGATCTCATGAATAGAGTCTACAAACCGTATTTAGACAAGTTCGCCATTGTCTTCATAGACGACATACTTATTTATTCTCGTAATCAAGTTGATCACGAGAAACATCTTAGGTGCATCTTAGAACTGCTAAGGCAAGAAAAACTTTATGCCAAATTCTCGAAATGTGAGTTTTGGCTTAGAGAGGTCTAATTCCTTGGACATATGGTAAGTGGGCGTGGTATCCAAGTGGATCCCGCCAAAATTGATGCCATAATGAATTGGGAAGCTCCCAAGAGTCCATCTGAAATTCATAGTTTCTTAGGGCTGGCTGGTTATTATAGAATGTTCATTGCGAACTTCTCAAGAATAGCCACTCCTCTAACTACCTTGACCCGTAAGAATGTTAAGTATAATTGGGGTCCAAAGCAACAAGAATCTTTTGAGATTCAAAAACACAAGTTGAGCAATGCTCCTGTGTTATCCCTACCAGAGGGTGTTGAAGATTTTGTAGTCTACTGTGATGCATCACACACTGGCATGGGTTGTGTGCTAATGCAAAAAAAGGCAAAGTGATTGCCTATGCATCACGATAATTGAAGGTGCACGAAAGAAATTACACCACCCACGATTTGGAGTTGGGTGCCGTTGTATTTGCACTAAAACTGTGGAGACATTACTTGTATGGCACCAAATGTATTATATACACAGACCATAAAAGTCTCCAGCATCTGTTCAATCAGAAGGAATTGAACATGCGACTACGCCGATGGATGGAAACACTTAATGACTATGATTGCGAGATTCGCTACCATCCCGGTAAGGCATATGTAGTTGCTGACACCTTAAGTCGCAAGGAAAGGGTTAAACCTATTAGGATTAACGCCAAGAGCATTGAGCTCAGAAATAGCTTAAGTAAAAAGCTATTAGATGCGCAAAAGCAAGCCTTATTAGAGGCTAATATTCCTAATGAGGGATTAGGCGGAACTGTTGATTAGTTAGCGCCTGGAAAGGATGGAATCCTTAGATTCAATGATAGAATTTGTGTTCCAGTCTTTGCAGGACTTAGAGATCTAATCCTCCAGGAAGCGCATAATTCAAGATACTTTGTTCACCCGGGTGGTGACAAAATGTATCAAGACTTAAAGAAGAATTATTGGTGGATGGGTTTGAAGAAATCCATAGCCACATATATAGCTAAGTGTCTAACATGTTCGCAAGTTAAGGCCGAACATCAAAAACCGTCAGGACTTCTACAACAACTTGAAATTCCCACTTGGAAATGGGAAATGGTAACTATGGACTTGATTACCAAATTACCTAAGACTAAAAGTGGAAATGACACTATTTGGGTCATAGTGGATAGGCTGACTAAGTCAGCGCATTTCTTGCCAATTAAGGAAACGTATAATTCAGATAAATTGGCTAAGTTGTATGTGGACAAGATTGTGTCCCTACACGGTGTGTCGGTATCTATTGTATTCGATAGAGATACTAGATACACATCTCATTTTTGGAAAAGTTTCCAACAATCCTTAGGCACACGATTAAACTTTATTACGGCTTACCATCCGCAGCCTGATGGTCAAAGTGAGCGTACTATCCAGACAATGGAAGACATGCACAGGGTATGTGTGATTGATTTAGGTGGAAGTTGGGATGACCACTTACCCTAATAGAATTCTCCTATAATAATAGCTATCATACAAGCATCAAGGCTGCTTCTTTTGAGGCCTTGTATGGGAGAAAATGTAGAACGCCCGTGTGTTGGGCAGAAGTTGGGGAAGCCCAACTATCAGGACCAGATATTGTCCTGGAAACCACGGAAAATATTGTGCAAATCCATGATCGTCTCAAAGCTGCCAGAGATAGGTAGAAGAGCTATGCTGACAAGAAGCATAAACCTCTTAAGTTCTAAATAGGGGACAAGGTCATGCTGAAGGTGTCACCCTGGAAAGGTGTGATGCGTTTTGGAAAGAAGGGTAAGTTGAGCCCAAGATATATTGAACCATTCGAGATAGTCGAATGTGTCGGCACTGTAGCTTATAAGCTCAGGTTGCCCGAGGAGCTTAGTGGAATCCATGATGTATTCCACATATCTAACCTTAAGAAATGTCTAGCCGATGAGTCGCTAGCAATGTCGCACAAAGAAGTGTAGATAGATGAAAACCTGAGGTTTATTGAGAAACCAATTTCGATCGAGGATCGACAGGTTAAAAAGCTCCGAAGAAAAATGATACCTATAGTAAAGGTTAAGTGGGACGCTTTTAGAGGTTCCAAGTACACATAGGAGGTTGAGTCCACTATGCGACAAAAGTACCCCCCATCTTTTTAAATAAAACCTCGAGGCCGAGATTTCTTTTAAGGGGGTGAGGATGTAACACCCTGTAAAATCATGTCCGGTAGTATAGTGACACATGTTTTATTTTAAATACATTCTGTTAAAGACCAATAAGGACAAAGGCATCAACATGCTCAATCTGAGCCTCTGAGTGACGGTCCGATGTCAACATGCATAAATAACGAGCCTCTGAGTGACTGATATGTCAACATGCCCAACCTCTCAGTGACATCGGAGTCAACATGCTTATAATAAGCCTCTGAGTGATCCTTTGCGAAGTCCTAACTCTTATACGTGCCATTTGTTGGACGAGATGATTCAGTTTTGTAAATATTTGAAAGTTGGATATTGGAGGGATTAAAAGTGTCAACATGTTATTCTTACCTCTGAATTACCTTTTAACGAACCGAGAGCTCGACAATGTCCGGACATAATCTCGGGTATGCCGAGAATTGGCTACGGAGGGCTAAAAGTGCCAAAAAGGTATTTTAGAAGGCTTTTAGAAGCTTTTTAAAGTTAAGGGACTAAAGTGTCAAACTTTGAAACTGGCCAAGGGGTGGTCGCAGGCCGCGAGAGACCTGGCCTGGGACTCTCGCGGGGAGCGAGAGAGGCTCTGTTGCAGAAAGTTTGTCTTGGCCTCCAAACAAAGCTCCAAAAAGGGTTTTATCGAAAATATGGACTTGTAAACTGCTATGCCACGTTTTGGGACACTTGTAAGCTTCCTCTTACACCCCTAAACACCTAGCTTCACCTCATTTGAGCTCTCCAACTATAAATAGGTGCTTAAGTTTACCATTCAACTTGCACCTTCTCATTTATTCACTCTTCTCCCTCCTCTGGAAGTTCCTAGCTAAAAGGAGCATCCAATATAGTTCTTTTGCACCCTAAGAATCACTAGTAAGTGTTCCTTCATTGTGCATTTTCTTTTATAGGCTTTTATAGCCAAAAGTCAAGCGTTTTACAGAAAACGCTTTGACTTTCGGTTAAGACCATTATGGTCCAGCCATTGTTCGAAATGAACATGGATAAGTGATCGTAATAAGGTAGGTGTTAGTCCTTATAAAGGGCACCTCCTGGAGATCACGTTTGCTAGACCAATTGACGAGTCAAAGATATGATATTAAAAAGTCAAACAGACCATTTTTCGGAAAAATCATAAACTGATCTTATATGTTATGAAACCTGTTTTGACACTTAAACAAGTTGGTAATAATAATTAGAACATGTAAGAACATGTTCGGCTCGTCAATTTCAGTTCTAGGGTCGGTTCGAAACCGAAAGTCGCGAAGTTTGACTTCTGCTTTGACTTTCGATTCTAACCTGATTTAGATTAGTTACCTACTGATCTAAAGTTGCATTATGATCATAATATAATGTAGCATAACCCTCTGAGGTTATATTACATGATCATAATCAGAATCCAAGTTTATGCGCAAGTTTCATAGTTATGCCATCTTTGACCAAAATGTCATTTTTGCATAAAACAAGGTTTTAAATAATAATGAACTTGAAAATGAGTTTTCTGCTGATGTAATGTTATAAGTAGGATTATTTGGGATGTTAAAACAGGTTATAAACTGAGTTTTCAAACAGGTCCTTAAACTATGTCGATAATTGACGATTTTAGCCCATGTGGCTTATAAAATAGTTTTAATCAAATCTTTTCAAGGTAAATCATTTACCTACTGATATGTTATATTAATTAACATATTTTAAACATTTTAATCTGACTTTGACATCAGTTTTCATAAACATCGCTTAAAGACGTCATATTACGACATAAGCACCGCTTCGGCGCATAGTATGGTTTTAAACCATATTAATGACCAAGACTTGATACCTACTGATTTTAAAACTTATTTTAAACATATTTATAGTAGGTACATGTTATAAACTCAGAATCCCAAATAATTTATAAACTATGTGTAAAATGACCAAAATGCCCCTTCGGTGCATAGTTTGGTCATAAAAGATAATTTACACATATAATTGATATCCTAACTGATATTATATCATAAATAAAGTATTTTTCCAGAATACTTATAACTATAACATTAAATTATATTCAAGTTCCTGTTATACGATATAAAATTACCAAAATGCCCTTATCAGGCATAGTTTCGTTTTAAAACCTTATCGGGCATATAAGTTAATATCCTACTGATATTTTAACTTATTTAAGGTATAATGGCATATAGAACTTGTCCATGACTTATCCGGTTACCCGATATCGCTAATATGCGCAGAGTTACGTATATGTAACTATTTTACGGAAATTAACCGAAACGGGTTTAACCTTGTCATTTAAGTCTCAAAATCTAGAAAGTTAATAGTTTACCCATATTAAACAAGTCAAGGTACTTGTTGGGATTAAACTACATTCTATCCAATCATCGTTTAATCTAGCGTCATACGTTTTGATCAAGTACGCTAGTCGGTCTAAGTCTATGACTTAAATAAGACCGTTAGTATTTAATTGGTTAGTTTATGCCATAATCCAGACTAGAGACTTGCCGGTAAATGCTATCTGCACTTAACTCATTTTGAAACGGCTGAGTTATTAAAATAAAAGAAGAAAAGCCCAGGTAAATAATGTCAACTTATTTCCCCTATACGGGCTTGGGTTACGGTAAATTATTACTACTTGGTCGGAAATGGGATTCAATCGAACGCCGGTTCGGGGATAGTAAATCCGCATATTCTGTTTTAATCAGTTTTGTTTGATAATTTAAACATCGGGGGTTAACTACCCTGTCCTGGATATCCTCGGCTCAGTACAATAGAAATGGCCACGGCCTTAGCGCGGGTGTAGGCATACACCCGATAGACGCTCAATTATGCATTCCCACAAGGTTGGGAGGAATTGACTCGTTCGTGAGTCCAAAGTGATGTGTATTTTAATTGTGTCTCGGACTCCGTACCGGGCCCCGTATGTATGACAAACATGTAAATCTGTTAACAAGGTTGGACGGTCAATTAAACCCAAGTTATAAAAAGATTTTGTGCTGATACGCATTCAAAAAAAAATTTTGAAATGTTTTCAAAATGAGTCAGTTGGGTGTATTTACCAGGAAAGCTGGCGTATTTTCGAAAGACTAAACTGCAGGTACAATACGAAAATAGGCCGGAGGTGCTCGGTAGTGATAGAGGATCTTGCAAATCCTAAATCTGCCCAAAGTCTGTTTTATATTCTTTCCATGTATAATTTATGATCCGCTTGTGGATCTTCTATTACAAGCCTGTATATTATTTTGTATTTTCGAACATTCGGTTTGTAATAGTAATTTTACTCCAAGACTTCCGCTGTGTCGTATTTAATTGACTATGATGAATATCAACTGACGTCACGATACTCCCCACCCGGGCCCACCAGTGTATGGATTTGCGTTGGAAATCCGGGGTGTGACAGTTTTTAAGTCTCCAATTAAGTGACTAATTAAGTAAAACCTTTCACTAATCCTTAACTATGTAGAATTAGTAGGCTATGTGCTTCTTTTTGTATATATAAGAATATGGTATTGCTTGGTACTTGAAGACTACTAGAAGGGGGATGAACACTTGAATACCAACTAGAGAGAGGAGTATTCTCTACTTGTTTTCCACCACCATCACATCCTTATTTGTTCCATAAGTTCAAACACTACAATTACCCGGTGTAACCTCGGGCGCGTGAGACATATTCAGCAGTATATACAGCTTCGGCTGTTGTACCCTGGGAAACAGTCGCGTCGTCTTTCGTAGAGGCGCGAAATCTGTTTTAAGGGAAGCGTGTTGAACACGTGCCTCAACCAAAATTGTCAACGTTTTATTGTGCTCTTTTTTGCAGTCTAGGATGCTATAAATTGCAGGTGAAGGACCCACCAGAGATGCGGCTTGAATCAAGATTGATACATATAATTATATTTTATATTCTTTTTATTTTGTTATCACAACCGATATTTTACTATGATATTTCCTATCAATAACGAAAGTCTCGTTATTATATATTTTGTAATTATATTTTATAAAAAGTGAACCTAGTTCCTACAAACTTAAAACAGATTTTGAGAGATTGTTGCTACAATCTTAAAACCTTATTTATAAGGATTTTGGGTTTATGAAAAGATTTATAATAAAATAAATAAATAAATAAAATATTTTAGATATCATGATCTTATAAATTTTTTTTGGGAAACATGTATGTAGTATTACTTGTTGTGTTTGGATTTCTTGAGATTGAGATACAATCTTAAATCCTATACCGTGGTACTAAACGAATAGTTTTGGTTCAACCGTTTGGTTTTTTGAAACGATTTTGGAATCGTTAACCTTTACTAACTTTTGTGTTAGATCGGGTTTATTAATATAAACCATATGTTTTTGTCGACGTTAAATTTTCTAACATGTGCTTTAGACCGGCTATATTTTTATAAACAATACGTTTTTTGTAAACGTTTCATGTTCTAACATGCTTGTTAGAAATGATCATATTATTTATATAATATGGTTAAAAAATTAGTGTTAATTAATAAGTCTATTTTATATAAACTAATAAGCCTTATATTGATTTTTGTAATCAGTTATTTCTAACATGTGTGTTAGAAACGTTTATGAATAGCGTTAGTTTGGAAGCAATTTTTTTAATTGTTAATTTTTAACGTGTGTATTGAAAATGACTTATTTATTTGAACCATATATGTGTTTATAGCAAGTCGAATTAACATTTTGTGAAAATGTTAATATTTCTAACGTGCGTGTTAGAATTTTTTTTTATTTTGTTTTTCATTTTAACATGATTGTTAAAAATGGTTAAAATACAAATGCTTTGAAATGTTTTATGTAAATATTTTATATAAATAATTTGTTATATTGATTTTAATGAATATAAACATTTATATTATGCTTTGTATGCTTTAGAAATAAAAGTTCATACATTGAAGTTGATGTTTGAATTACTCAAGAATTAAATTACCATAAAGTGATAGTTTTGTTATTTATATAAATTTAATGAGATTATAATTATTTTCTAGACTCTTCATATGGAAGACAAACTCTTAAGTGGATTTTTATGTCAATTTATTAATTTTTATTAGAGTTTATGTCTCTAATAAAATCTCTAATTAAGTGAGACTCTTTTCACCCCATGTCTCTTGTATTAAAAGTAGGCTATATGCCTAACTTGATGAGATTGGAAAATTACAAGAGTAAGAATACAAGAATTAAATCATCATAAAGTGATGGTGTGGTTGTGTTAGATTCTACAATGTGCCCGTTATATATATTTTTTTCTAACATGTGTGTTAGAAAACGTTTAGTACTTTCGTAGTAAGACTAAACAATTTAAAACTGTTTGATAATTTGGGTTTTGATTTATGTTATCATAAACTCTAATTGATATAATGAATATTGTACATTGCAAAACTAATGAAATATTTTAAAATGATTTTTAAAACAAAGTTTGGCACAGTTTTGAGAATTCAAATGGTTTGCTACTCTTGTAGAAGTAGCATATGTTGAACAAAGTAACAATCTCGTGAATATTATTTGATGGAAAACAACTTGGTGTTGTTGTGAACAAATTTAATTGTTCAAGTTTACTACTTAAATGTAGCCTTTGTAAAAACTTGGTGTTGTTTTGAGCAAAATTGTCCAAGTTTAAAGTTTCATGATGAAATGGGGAACTTGTTCTTACAAGTGCATGAAGTCTTATTGAGGGAGTACCTCAAGACATGCCATGGGACGATATCTTTGAGAAGATTTCGGTCAAATTATAAAGTGTTGAAGATATAAGCACTTTGATATTTGATGTCTACATATCGTCTTCATTTAAATTTCAAAAGTGTTTGGCACTTATGATTTAGTTTCCAATGTATTTTATTGTTTTGTGTTTAATATCTTCGGATAACACATGCAATTTTTTACAAAGAAATAAATCACTAATGTTTATAAATTATTTTTGTGGAAAGTAATTATAACGTCAACTACACATTGTTTAAAAGAATATGGTTTTAAACGGATAGGACATGAATGTATTTGGACATAAACAACTTGAGGGTTGTTGCATTGACTGAAAGTCAAAGACGAAACATCAAATGTATAACCATACCATGAGAAAATAATGAAAGAACATACTCAATGTATTGAGATGAAATACACAAACGAGATCCATGCCAACATACTTCGTTAGAAGTGATTGGAAAATTCACAAGTGTTAATTCTAACATATGAAATAAAAAGTACTATATGTTATTGTATACCTTTGATAAATCTTGCGAGATTTGTTTCGAGTGATCTATACGTAGATACGTCTACCACTTGATTATTGTTAGAACTATATGGAGATTTTATATTCGTTTGGGAGAGCATCCTAAATATATATATCTCCTAATGAATAACAATAGATGTGTATAAATCACTTATGGCAAAATTATGAATGCCATGTTGCTGAGTGTCGAATGAGTTGACTCTATCTCACACATAATAGTGATTGTAGACGAGGAACATTCATCTTGTTGGTGATGAATGTGCTTGCCAAGTGACTTGGATTAAGACTTATGTTTAAGTCCTTATGAGTCAATGGTAAAGCATTGGAGATCAAGGTAAACAAATTATGTTCCTTAATTGAATGATAAAAATTAGTTATGTGCTATATACAATAATTTGTGAGACCTTCCTAAATATTGATGTTTTAGGATTATGAATAAGTCTCATTATTTTCTCTTAACAAGGGATGAATATTACAAAGTGATATTATGATATCCTTAGGGCTGTGAAGAATCAGAATGATGCATCTTCTGTTCACATGCTAAAGTATTGTAGTCTAAAGCATGCTAGACTAGTAGTTGGTTAATTATGGGGCTTGACGGAGACTAATTAACTCTAAACATTCAAATGTTTATGAACACAAAAAGAATTTGTGTACAGACAAAGTTGAGAGAGAATTTTCATTCATTATAAGGAAACGACATGAAACTTTTGAAGAGTTTGTTCGAAAAGCTAATGACGAGAACTCATTGTCTGGGCTTATTCTAGATGTTAAATTAGAATTATTCTAAGTTGGTGACAAACTTATGACAATGGCATGTGTTGCTTTGGTCAGCTCGGAAGCTTATGTAAGCTAATGCAATATGAGTTGAATTCACTAATACAATGAGGTTGATCTTGTTCAATCATTGTGTATAAATGTCATCATAAGTGAAGTTACGGAAATGTTGATCAAATGGCAAGAAATGTGGGGGAGGATCCATTTAGAAACAACCCTATAAGGGTATGTAGAAATGGTTTTCATTACCCCATCTGGATGATGTCCTATAACACTTAAATGTGGGGGTATCTTGCATTTGTATCATAAAAGTTTGACAATAAGGATTTTGTAATCCAATCTAACATTGCAAACAGACGACTAAGTGGAGGACACAAAGGTCGTAGTGCATAACGGAGATGTGTTTGCCTTAAATGATATCTTTATCTTAGAAAGACATATATTATAACCAGATTCAGATGGCCACTAAGGTTATAGTATTAGAAGTTGACAATAGGCAAATTAACTTGCGAGTTAAGAACACATCATGACAACTGGTCTCAAATAAGTAAAGCTATTTGTTGTGACTAGACAAAGTCAAAGATAAAGTTATGGATCCAACAACCTGAGGGTTTATTAGAGATCAAGTTGTGGAATGAGACTAAAGCCATGAAAAAGGGTATGTGAAGGAAACCTAACTTAGTTGACTGGAGAGCCCAAGATCTAAGTTTAATAGGACAACTAACTCATGTGCCTAAGGGTGGTCACTATCAGGGTATAAATGATATGCATAAGCTAGTATATATGGTTATACATACTCCCAAAGTATAAAATGGTGTTTAAATACGTCCTAGTCTATTCCTATGATATTCCGTGACAAAGAGTGAGGCTAAGCATAATATATGGTAAATGATTTGGATAAATCACGATAACTACAATGCTTTTAATGATCTAAGAAGAATCACCTATGTTAGAGAGAAGTGGGGTCACTTCGAATGGAATTGAGGGCACAATTCCTAGAGCTCTCACAGAACTAGGAAAGTGTTCCACGACCATTATTCGACACGACTATGAGAAGATGACCTGGCTAAGGAGAGTCTTGTGTCGTCTACACAAACGGCAGACGAGTTCAAAGACATCGATGTCTACTCAGAGCTAGTGGGCTAAGTGCATTTCATGAGCGAAGGTTCAAAGGGTAACACCTACCTATTGTATGCAAAACTCAACTGTCGAGGTTCCATTGGAAATTTTATGTGTTTTGAATGATCTCCATTCATGTGGGGGATTGTCGGAAATTTGGTGAATGGATATTTAATATATTTATAATTTAATGAAATTATAAATATTAATTCGAATCTTCATGTGATGAATAAAAGAGAAACTCTTGAGTAGAGCTTCTTATGACATTTAATTAGTTTTATTAGAGTTTTTAAATCTCTAATTGAGTGACTAATTAAGTGAGACCTTTCACTAATCCTTAACGCTTGTACAATTAGTAGGCTATGTGCTTCTTTTTGTGTATATAAGAATATGGTATTGCTTAATACACAAAGAATATTAGAAGGATGATGAACACTTGAAGACCAACTAGAGAGAGAGTACTCTCTACTTGTTTACCACCACCATCACATCCTTATTTGTTCCATAAGTTCAAACACTACAATTACCAGTGTAACCTCAGGCGTGTGAGCCATCTTCGGCAGTACATACTGCTTCGGCTGTTGTACCCTGGGAAACAGTCACGCCGTCTTTAGTAGAGGCGTGAAATCTGTTTTAAGGGAAGCGTGTTGAACACGTGCCCCAACCAAAATCGTCAACGTTTTAGTGTGCTCTTTGTTGCAGTCTAGGATGCTATAAAGTGCAGGTGAAGGACCCACCAGAGATGCGGCTTGAATCAAGATTGGTATATATAATTATATTTTATATTCTTTTTATTTTATTATCGCAACCGATATTATACTATGATATTTCCTATGAATAACGAGAGTCTCGTTATTATATATTTTATAATTATATTTTATAAAAAGTGAACCTAGTTCCTACAATAACTAATCAACTAGTGTCAGTCACGGAGAATGACACCTTCTTTGTCAATTTAGTTAATTCAAGGTCGAGAACCAACTCAATAGGACATGTTGCTAAAACATGGTAAGCTCGCACACTAACAACCTAAATATCATGCGAGAATGTGAAACGTCCTGTGAGATGTCAATAATATAGAAAAGCATATGTTACGCAGAAGTCATACACAATAACTTAAAATTTCTCAATTAGATAGCAAATTGGTGAACAAAGGATTCCAGGTGACGAATGGGTAGGTAAACACTACACTTGTTCGTGTCGTATGAAGAATTTCGCGTCTTACTTTTAGGTAAAATATATATATATATATATATATTATTGTTATTACTTTACATTCTTATAACATAATCCTTGTCAAAATTTCATCTTATTTAGCAACACCTTTTCAAACAATAATATAATTGTCCTAAAACAGCAATTGCAAAATAAACAATTCCATATAACATGAACAAGTTTTAAAGATAAAAAACACTAGATTAAATGCGTAAACACCTTCACCTCGAATTGCACCGTCGTCATTTAGTGCTTAAAACTTGCATAAAACTAATTTCAGTTATACAGATAGCCCGCCATCTGAACTTGGATGTTCTCTGATTGACCTCCTACTTTCTTTTTGAAAGACTAAACATACACTTACCATACTACTCCTTAATTACACCTTGTTTAGGAGGATTAGAATTTAGGTCTTCTCAAAAGAAGCTTTGCTTTTTAGCACTGGGTTACAACCCAAGTGGCAATCGGCCTCCTACTTAATTTGCATCCGTGTGCTTAATGGGCACTTTCCAAAGGTAGGCCATTTCGTCAATAGCACGGTAGTTATCCTTGTTGAACCAACAAAGTCAAATGGTCAAAGCGTGTGGCAACAAGATCCTACCCAAAAATTAACTTGCATTCCATTAATATATAAAAGAGTATTTTGGTAATTTCAACAAAGCAACCATGAGTGTGAAGTAGAGGTCAACTAGATCATGCGGAAAGGCATTTTAAGAAGACACCAACCATTGGCCGACTAGCCAAGTCTTCTCCAAGTGCTTTGCTGACTAGCCACACTCTAATCAATATCAACTCTAGATTTTTGTGCTAAAATGCGCCCTACTCGTGTATCACAAAACCCACCAACTATTCCTAGATAAGTGTTGATGGATGGTACAGTTAAGCTGGTTTTAACAAAATATCTAGTTCAAACTGTTAACTACCATTTAGAAAACTAAAAGTAAATCAAGTTTTTTTTAAATGTGTGAATTATTCGTGAATGTCGGGAGGTCTAGCATACGTTGTTTTAACTGGGTCCGTGCTAGAGAGTCCCCTCACACAATAGATCCCCAATTTAAACCCCTCAATGATAAACCCTTATCACCCAGACTCGAACTTAGGCCCCGGAAACTCATCCGAGCCCACCATAGATGGAACTTAAAAGTAAACCAGCTGGTTTAAATTTTAATGCTTTACGGGTTCGGTTTTGATGAACTAGGTATTTTTTTTTCTAAATCATTATCCTCTAGTCAATTTTTTTTACTTGATAAAAGTCAATTTTTCAAATTGATAAAAGATGATTTGTATCATTGATAAAAGAGAAATTTTGTGAGAAGTATAAGAGAGAATCATGATCACACATTTGTTTTTCTCAAATTAAAGAGGGAAGGGTGTGATGGTTTTTTCTCTTTTTAATAAGTTTCCTCTTTAATTTTCAAACGGTTATAACTTTTTCATACGTTAATATTTTTTTTTTTAAATACACCATATCAACGAGCATTTCATTCTTTTAATTCGAGCAGCCTATTGCTATACTGTTCTTAAAAATAATTTACAGGACTTTAAATATCCATTATGTGATTACGTAATTTTGAATATCCAGTACCCATTACGTGAATTTGATTGCCCGGTACATGACTACGTGATTTTGGAATACCTTTTACATGAGTACACATTCAACATAAATCATTATGCATTCAATGTAAATTCATTACGTGATTACATTCATTGTGATTTGTTATAACTTATAACTAATGTTAATACAATTATGTTTATTACATGATTACACATTCAATTATAAGAACTTGATTGTTTATGTTGTAATACGTGGTTTATACTCCAATATACGACGTTATGTTGTATTATAGGTTGGTTTGGCTAATATTTTTATATAATTTATCCTTAACACGTGATTATACATGAAATATTAAGTACTCCATATAAAATATTATGGTTACATGTTTTGTTTGTACGTAATCACTAAAGGGGTTTCACATAAAAACTATAATGAAATCACGTAATCACGAAATGAGTATTTAAAATCATGTAGTTACATAATAATACATAGTCAACTATTGTTACGTAATTACGTAATCACTTACTGGGATTTCACATAAAATACCATAATGAAATCAAGAAGTGTTGTAAAAATCGGTATTAATCGGCGCCTAGGCGGCATCTAGATGCTTGTCGGGCATTAGCTGATTAATTTTGAGCTAGTCGGGCCATTGTGCAAGGCGGCCCAAGTCAGCCAAATTGTTTCTAGTCGGCACACTCTTTTTTGGTTTAAATCTGGCAAAAAAAACATGTTTCTAACCGATTAAAATATATTCCATGAGGCCATGACTAATATGTTAATGTTTGAATGTTTAAATACTTAAATTGCTATGCTTTAAAGTTCGTTTTTTGAATCTTGAACTATTTTTAAGTATTATATTGATTTTAATGTGTGTATTGAATGTTTAAGTACTTGATTTGCTATGTTTTAAACTTAGTTGTTTGAATTTTGAACTATTTTTAAGTATTATATTGATATTAATGTATGTGTATATATATAAATTTAAAAATTATATACAAAATTTCGATCCGATTAATCCTGATTAATCCCAATTAATCCTTAATCAGTACTCCACCGCCCGACTAGCGCCTAGCGATCTCTACAACACTGGAAATCAAGTAATCACGTAATGGGTATTCAAAATCACGTATCACGTAAAGGGTATTCAAAATCCTTTTAGTTTTTTTTAAAGGAAAATATAGCAATAGGCTACTCAAATTAAAGAAAATGAAATGCTGGTTACGGTGTAATTTTTATAAAAAAAATTAACGTATGAAAAAGTTATAGCCGTTTAAAAATCAGAGTAAGTGAGTTTATGAGTCAACAATATTGGATTTTCCTATTTCACCATTTTCCCCACTTGTTTCCCTTGTTTTTAGTTATGTGAAGTCTATATTTGGGGACCACTTAATTTTAATCATTGATCTTGCAAATCAAAAGTCAAATTTATCTCCTACACTTCGTACAATTATTTCCTCTTGTACAATAACTTTTCTAATAATATATGCATAACTACCTCATATTCCAAAAATATGTACACACAATTATACATATAAATAATAATAAAGGCTAAACAACCGACACTGTTTATACATATGTTCCAAGTTTCAAGCGGTAAACCAAAACATTTAAATCATCAAAACCTACCAACTTAGTTACTTCGGCTTAGTCTGAGCCGCTCAGACGACCGGTTTCTAAACGTTGTTGAACACCCTAATAGTCATCTATAAAGATGAGCTCTGAGGTGTGCAACGTCTGAGCCGGTTTTTAATGTTGCTGAACACCCTAATAGTTATCTATAGAGATGAGCTCTCAGGTGTGCAACATATACTTGTACTTTACGAATAGAGGCAGTTTCACACATTAGTTAATGACAGTAAACTTATCCTACAAAGTCTCCCAAATCTAGGAAGGTACAAATACCCAATAGATCGCAAAACAATATCGAGGAAAATAAACAAATGAGTTGTAAAAAAGACACAATAATGCAAATAAAGAAAAGACACAATAACAAATAAAAAACAAGATAAACATTCTAAAATCTACAAACTAAAAATCCAAAAGCGAAAACCTAAAATCTCATATCATAGAGTTCGACGAGACGGTTCCAATGTTGATTGAATGAGTTCAATCAGAGTCTATTTAATACACTTCCTACGACTTTCATATAACACTATGTTTTGAACCTTCCGCTAGTTAACAAATCATGTATTTACATAGGAATGAGCATAAACACATAATTCTTATGAATTTTTAGGACATGCGCGTTGCAGCGGAACTGTCGAACCTAACAAAAAATATACGTAAAAACTTTAAACTAGACACACGCCTTGCAAAGTATTAACTCACCAAATTTATGTCCAAATATAAAACATTGTCGTGAAAAAAATAACTGATCAAAACGCTAACAAAATCGAAGTAGTTTTATTATGAAAAAATAGACTATAAATAATATAAAAGAAAATTTGATTTTGCTACATGGTTTTAAGATTTAGGATTTACATCTATAATATTCTGTATTCTAGATTAAATTAATGATAGTTAAGCATTCGTTTTTATAAAACAAATTGACATATAGAAAATTTACTTTGTCAAAATGCATCTTCTATCAGGTTGTCCTTTATAGACTGGCGCCCCTATCATGTGGTAAGGGGCTCGGCGTGATTAGACCCGGAACACCGATGGACAGGGCGGGTGGGAGTTGGCATGAGGGGTGAAACTGCATGGAGATATTGACAGTGGTGGCTCCCATGTCAACGGAAAGTAGACCAATAACCGTTCAATAGCAGTAGTAGTAATAAGAAATTATTTTTCAATTCAAAATTACATATAAATCTCTACCACATTCATACTTTTTATACCAAACACCAGCTTCCAACCCTCTTTTCTCTATATTTTTGAAAAATCCGAACACTTTTATAAAATCATGTTTCCTTGGGGCAATATAGACGCGAACAATCAATATCGAAGCATACCGAATACCGTCAACGCACCAAATATCCCCAACACAACAAACTCTCAACCCAACAACTACCTCTTTAACAATTGTTATAAGCCGGCCGTGGATCAAATTTTTGAGTCACCACAAGCCGTAGCGTCGAACTTTAATTACGAATACCAACTAAACACCCAAGGTTCACAAACCGTTGTAACACCTCGGAAATTTGTGTCGAATTATATGATGACACGTGTGTAGTTAACTATCAATTATGTTACATTGATGGACGAGAGGGACTAATCTTGTAAAAGAATGAATGTGTAGGGACTATTTATGTCAACATGCCATTTTATTGGCCTCTGAGTGACTTTTATGTACCGTAAGCCTTATGTACTTACGGGACATACTTGGGCCATAAGTATGTGATAATATTATAGCTGGTAGGCGATTTTGGACCGTAAGTAATTCAAAACCATGGGCGTGAAACAAGGCTTACAGCCCGTAAGCCTGAGGCCCTTACGGTCCGTAAGACTCGGTGCTTGCAGATTCACTTGGATACCAAGGTAGTCCGCATTTACTACTATGTATTCCGCATTCTGCCACTTTTGTTCAGTTTCTAACACCTCACTACATACCTGGAGACACATTAGAACAATCCCTAACACTTGTCATAGTTATAATCCTACAACACCTCTTCAACTATAAATAACATACAATGTGTGCCTCATTCCTTGCTCATTCTCATTTCTTCTTCTCTATTACTCTTAGAGTGTTTCCTAGCCAAAGGAAGCCTCACAACTGAATTCTTATTCATCTTGGATCACTAGTAAGTGTTCCTTCTGAGTTTATTCATTTACAGGCGAAGTATTTAGCCGAAATTCAAGCAAATTGACTTTTTTGCTTTGACTTTCGGTTAAGACCATTATGGTCCAGCCATTGCTCGAATTGAACATGGCTACGTGGTCGTAATAAGGTTGGTGATAATGCACTTATCACGTTAAGTTGGTCAAATGACGAGTCAAAGTTGTAATAAAATAAAAGTCAAAACGCAGTTTTACGGAAAACTTATAAATTGAACTTATAAACATTTAAACTCATATTTTTGACATTATATCAGTCGCTATAACATATTAGAACATATCTAAACATATTTAGCTCGTCATTTCCAGTTTATTGCTCGGTTCGCAACCGAAAGTCAAACAGTTTGACTTCTGCTTTGACTGCGATTCTGACCCGAATTAGCAATGTTAGCTACTGATTTGAAGTTGCATTATGATCATATTTATGTATAGGATAACTCTATGAGGTTATACTATGTGATCATAATCAATTGTCGGGTTTTATGCAAGTTCTTATATTATGCCGTAAAAATGCTGATTTTGGCCTTTTGTGCATAAATTGGTTTTAAATCATAATGAACATATAAAATGTAATACTTACTGATGTGGTAACTTAATAATCATGTTTTGGCATAATGAACTTGACATTTTCTCATCCAATCACCCGATACCGTCTATGCACGTATGGTTGACTTATGTAACTTAGTTTATATAAGTTAACCGAATTGGGTCAAATTCTTTCAAATTCATTCATAATCAGAATGTATTTTTGTTTGCCCCATATTATACAAGTCTTAGTACTTGTGAGGGTTCAAACCACATTCTATCTGGTCACCTCTTAATCTAGCGAACCGTATCGTTTTCTTTATATTATAGTTAACCGGCCCAAGTCATATGACTTGAATAAGACCCGTTAACATTCTAATGGGTTATTATCAATGTTTTAAATACCGTTATAAATCGGCCGGTTATACCGGTTAAACCGGATTTCGGACACGGACCCGGTACGATAAAGGCCGGTAAAACCCAAATGTGATTTGTCTTATGTACCGGCGGTAAATCCGGTTCTACCTGTTCAAACCGTTGAACCAGTTGCATTATCTTAAAAAAATTATTTTAATAAAATATGATATTAAGGTAACATTGACCTTCCATATGTCTGGCAATTAACATATCTCCCATTCCAATATTCCATCATTGTTGAAACCATTACCCACCTCGTCCAATGTAATATTATTTATAAGTAATAAAATTGCTCTTAAAATGCTTAATAGTTTACAAGAAAACAATTATTTTTTAGATAAAGCTATGATCAGTTACATAAATCCTTATTGAGATTAGATTATTTTTTAGATCAATTTGTATTTTATGGAATTGTAAAGTTAACTAGTAACCCGGTTGAACCGGCCGGTACAACTCGGTTTAACCGGTTAAACCATTTTAGAGCCCAATCCGGTATAATTATAAAACCGGTTTTTAAAACATTGATTATTATACCATTCATTCCAGACTAATGGTGTCCAGTAAATTGCAACCTTGTTAGTTGTTTTGTTTGAATGGTTGTACTTATATTTATTTATCTTTGACCGCATGGTTGGGTATGGGGTCAATAACCTATGTGTCGGGAATCCAAATAACCCGTTTTAATTCATAGTGCTTGATAACTTAAACATTGGGGGTTAATACGACCGTGTCCTGGATATCCTCGGCTCATTTAATTGTAAATGGCCACAACCTAAGTATGGAGTGTAGGCATACACCTCACATATGCTAATGCTATAATAAAATATTTTTATAATCTAATATGGGTTTACCCAATAAGGGTATTAAAGTGGTGTGTCGGTTAATCATGATTCCGGCATAGTTTCCGGGTCCTATATGTATTGATAAGCATGTAAAACTGATAACATGAGAAATAGTTTATCCCAGATTATTTATGAAAATATATGTACTATTATGTACATAAAATGATTTTGAAGTATTTTCAAAATGTGTCGGTTATTTGTATTTACCATTGTAAACTGAAGTTTCTTTAAAAGACTAAGCGCATGTTGCAAAGTATGTAAATATGTTGGAAGCTGCCCGGTAAATGGTTAAGTAGAATTTGCAACTCCATGCATGAAGCCTAGTAGTCTGTTTACATAATCATCTTGGTTATTTATCCGATCCGCCTGTGGATCTTTTATAAACTTCCGATCTGTATTATATTTGAACATTCAGACATTTGTAATTTGTAATAGATTATACTCCCAGATTTACGTTGTGTTAATTGTGAATATCTATATCAATTTATCACAAATAAACTTCAAGTCCGGACCCACCGAAAAATCAGGGTGTGACAACCTTCATACCAGAAACTTAACTCAACATGATTCAACCAACAAAAGTTTGTCCATCACAAGTGATCAGTGCATATTTGGTAAACATTAATGAATACTAGTTTTCTTAGGCCACTCGGTGTGGGGGGTCGTCCAGGCCCGGCGACGCCCCTCAACACAGCCCCGGGTGGTCCGGCGTTGTCGCGGGGGTCCCCTAGGAGACGTTGGAGACGGGCCGAGTGGGGACAAAAATATTGCCGGTTGGGTATAAACTCGTGTTTGGAGAATTAACGGAACTATTGCCACCACTGGCGTTGCCGCCACTGTTGGTGGTGGTGGTGGTCGTGCTGCCGTTGTTCCGGTTCCACTGCCGAAACATATCAACGGAGCTCCAGTTGAATACGATCTCAGGTGACCCACCTTACGATTCACATCCCCAAACCCAGATCGAACTTTTTCCGGCGTGGTGATATTGGGAATACTACTAGCATTCAGCTCACCTGAATGAGAACTATTAGATCTTCTACGAAATTGGTCTTGTTCTTTGTCAATTGAACGCATTCCACCAATACCTAGATCGAGTTCTTTGAAATCAGGCTTGTTCTGGTCAAGAGAACACGCTTTTTCAAGCACATTTGGAAGCGACATTTCGTCGAACACCTTCTGGCCATGTTCCATTGCTCAAAATTGAACCAATTTGTTGGACCAAAACGTTGTTTTTTGCAAGTTAGATGCAAGATTTCAAGTGGCGGCGGTGGTAGCGGTGTCAATAGTTGAATTAAAAAAATAGAAAAATAAATTAACTAGTTGGGGTCGCGTCGTCACTCATTTCCTTGGTTTCATCCTTGGAGGGGCGTCCTCCGAGGACTCTGACGTGGCGCTGACGTGGCGGGTCGTCCTCCAAAGAGGCCCGTCACCCATACCGAGTAGCCTTATAAATTCACTGATGTTGGTATACAGTATGTTCCTTCAACTGGTTTTTATAATTTTTTGGTTTGAAGAAGTTATTAGATTGAATGAGTTTAGTGTGTTTAAACAGATACTTATTAATTGTACTGAATGAATTTATTAACAATTGTACTGAATGAATTTATTAACAAATAAACAAGAAAATGAATTTGGAAAATAATTTTTGGCAATTAATGATTAAAAGAAATTGTCTTGTTCTTTTAGATAGTAACGAGCAAACGATAGAAAAAACGTTTTAATTTAATTGAATTGATTACAATTTATAGTGATTATCGTGTGGTTAATTGAATTGTCTTCTAACGTGCAGGAAGAAAGAAAACATGGAATGGGCCATCAATTTAATTACCCATATGCGCTTCATGTTTATAGTTGGCCTGCGTTTAAATTGGGTCTCTAATAAAGAAAAGGGTATACACATAATTCTAAAAAGAAAAAAGAAAAAAATACTATACCATAACAACGTAGTTTTATAAAAAAAAAAGAAAAAAAACTATAGCATGACTTAGTTTTAATGACATATATGCTTGTGTTTCAATTACTTATATGTTACTTTAACAAATATGTTTGAAGTAAAATTTATATTTAAACATAAAAAAAAATAAGTATGTCATAATAGCACACTATTTTTATAAAGTATCGTATTTTAAAAACTTATAACTAAAACATAGAATATTTTCAAAAGTAATGATAATAATAAAATATTTCCTAATATTAATTTACCACTTTTGTTTGTGAGAAGTTATTACTGTTCAATTTTTTTGACCAATTGGCAGAATCACCTTTTTATATCTTCACAAGCTCTATGTATATGTCTTAAGTGCATTCGGTGTATCTTAGTTTTATAACTTTTAATCTCTTAAGGTTTAGTAAAAATACAAAATAATCCTTCTGGTTTAGTTTAAATTATAACAAACCATATACGTTATAAATTTTATTTAACCACAAGCTTTTATTGCATCCGACATATTATACTTTTATTCTCTTAGAGAGTTAGTTAAAAAAAACTTTATGGTTTAGTTTGAATTTCTATAAACCCTATACTCTATTGATGTATTTAACTATTGTATCATCGCTCTAAATTTTGCGTGTTAGCATGCTGCAAAATGCATACATGGTTTAACTTTTTTTGTCTATTTTTTATTCGGTTTAACGGTCCTGCTTCAACGTGCAAGTCCTAAATAGTAAATACTAGTTATAATTTAAAAACAAATACTACTGGCATATTTAAGAAGTACATTTTCTTTGCATTTCTTTTAGTAATTTAATATTTGTAGCTAGCATTTATGCTATAAATAGTAACTATTGGTTGATACCGAAACGAAACGTGCAAATACCATCAAACACATCAACGGCTAAAAAAAATTGGGGTCAAAACAGAAACATCCTAAACTTTTCTATCACATTTCTTCTACACACAAACCCCTTGGACCGACCTCATCCATGATATATAATGAATTCATTGTTGTAATTAAATTTAAACCCAACAGGGTTTAGTTCTTAGGCTCTCTAAATGTGTGATTACATTTCTCTTTTGTATGAAGATTTGTATATAAAGATGATATTTAGTTTTATCATGTTTTTGACCGACAATAGAGCTAGCAGGCTAATAAAGATTAGTATAACGGTTTACAAATGTCATTTACGTTAATAATGATTATTGTATCACTATCATTTTTGTCATCTAGTCTTATTAGAGAGTTAGAGAAACCAATATGAACAAAAAAGTCATTTTTTCAGTTATGTTGAATTCATAAGTGGATACAACGAAAGACACTCCTTGCTCAAAGCCATTCTAAATCTTATTAGTAAAGTAACAAACTTGAGTCAAATAAGGGTAAGGTTCTAGGTACGAGACAGCGGCTTCATGTAAGTTACGAAACATCGTGTATAATAAAAATACTAATGAAGACAGTCTGGCCGTCTATGCTATGGATTACGGTTTGGGGTGCTAAGGATTAAGACCGAGATTTTAATAACTTTTATGGTTATATCTTTTATGTAATTTCGAATATTATCTGGTTTCCTAGTTTATATCTTAATTCCTAGTATAAGTATTCGGTTTGATATTGTTTAGTTAGGCGTTTGCTAATTTGACAAACTTGTAAGGTTGATTATAAAAATCATTAGATTCCATTCATTTGATAATATTCTTTAGTGTTCTTAAGCTATTTGAATTGTTTTAGTACGTTTGCATCATGAACTAGAGTAATTATTATTATTATTATTATTATTATTATTATTATTTTTTTTTTTTTTTTTTTTTTTTTTTTTTTTTTTTTACAGATGCATTGGTTTTTAAGTAGCTTAATAATAATTTTTGTTGTACTTTAATAATTTGACACTACAACATAAAGAACTAGAATAATCAGTATTACACTATAAAACAGTAATGTAACAATAATTACCTTACTGTTAGTATAATTAATCTAGTTAGATAATTTCTAAGAATGAACTGTGTGAACTGATCTAGACCGTTGATCTATTTTTTATTTCCCAAGGACATGATGGTAATTAAACATTATTAATTTTATTTTCAATTTATTTTAAACAGAATTTATTCTAGGTAGTTACATTCTTTCCTAATTTTTCTACTGGATCAAATCAAAAACATAAACTACCATATCTATAACAATCAATCATTATCAGTTACGTATCAAATTTTCTAAAATTTTGTAAACGATCCAATTCGTTTCAATTTTTTGTTCTACCAGTACGTGATTTTCGAAATTTATATGCAATCAAATCAAAACAACTATTTGATTCGATCTTCTGTATTTGTTATTCAGTTTCATAGAATTTCAATCAAATAAGTTTGAGATTTGACAGATATCTTCCAAATTGTTCTAAAAGTTTGTTAAACTCATTATTATTACACCTTTCGTTCATATGCTTTATATCTACATATTTCGAAAACTTTTGCTAATTCATTGAATTTTTTTGATAAGTTGTTTGAACTGGGTATTTTAAGCCGCATAGTTTGTGAACTCCTTTTATGTTCTATTGTTTCTGTAATATGGATGTGCACACAACAAATACGAACGAGAATATGGTTAAGATGATGAAGTCAACGTGGATAATGGCGGTAATGTTTTTGTTACCACATTGGATCGACCAGGTGCGTAGTTGTTTGTGGAATTTTCGACAATTTTGTCTGACATGTTATAATATTGTTTAATTTGTTGCGGTAGACATGTTATATTATTGTTTAATTGTTCAGTTCTTCGATCGGTCAGTTTTTGTTTCGGTACAGATTATAACATATGAGTTTATTCTGGTTCTGCGTTTGTAATTTTTAATTGAATGCTGTATTTAGATCATTCTTAATAGGTACACATATGAAACCACTTGTTGGTAATCTGCGCGGTTTGTGTATGCCAGACATTGATCATCTGCACATATGGTGTTTTCTTCCGTGTAGTGTATATGATTGTTTTATTTTCTATGATTGTCAATTATTTCCCAGAACAGTACAGATGTGTACTGTTATGACACTTATGTGTTTTCGTATCTCACAGTCACCAATCGTCTAGCTGTTTACAGAACAGTACGCATATGTATTTTGTATTCTGATGTATTCGTTGACATGTATTTTGTACCGTTTACTGGGGTCGATCACCATAGAATGTGTACAATTTTTGGTGCAGGGTTGCTTCATAATGAGACTATCGAATCTTATACTTCAAAAATTTCTTGAGGCACACAATGGTAAACAACCACTTCTAGTGCTAACTGATCAAGATTGTGCTATGAAACAAGATGTCGAAAAGGTATTTGACAAGTTAATTCACATGTTGTGTATGTGGCATATTATTCAAAAACTGCGAGTTAAGGTACTAAATCTCAATCAAATTTTTTTTTCAGTACATAAGTGTATCTTTTATAAAGCATGATATTGTATTTAACTTTTGGGACTTTTCCCTTTTAAATGTAGATCAAGGGGAACGACAGTAGGAATGCGGAAATTTAATAGAAGTTCCACAAGCTTGTTTGGAATGTTTACATTGAACCACAAACATTTGAGGTTAGATGGTAGAATCTTATTGCTAAATACGGCTTACAGGACCTTTCCTGGTTGGCCGAGATGTATTCGATTCGTGCGAACTGGATACTGGCTTATTTCCGGGAGATACAAATGTGTACTTTAATGAAGACCACTTCAAGGTGTGAGAGTGCAAACCACTTGTTCAATCCAATTCTAGTCCTCACAACACCTTGGTTCAGTTCATGTTGTGTTATGACACATCTGTTGTTGATGGGATACGAAACGAACAAAGGGAATTAACGCATAAAACTGACACCACTAATCCCGAATTCAAAACATCTTGGCCTATTTGAACGGCATGCAAATGACATATACACACGGAGATTTTTTTATGATGTGCAAAAGGAAATTATCAACGGCAAGGAAAATTGTTATATTGCTGAACGATGTGTATCTGAAGGTATAACCGGCTTTGTGATCGCACACCAAGACCACAGGAAAGAAGTTATAAATGAGTTCAGGGTTGTTTTTTACATTTAGTAAATTGTCTTTTTATTATCTTAGAATATAAGTGTGCATTATTATCAACAAAATTCTTTACCTTATACAACTTGTATCATCATATTACAGGTCACATTCAACAAAGAAGATGTATTAGCTTCGTGTGAATGCATGGGTTTTACTAGAAACGGATATATATGCCGTCATATATTCTGCGTTTTTGGGCACCATAACGTTCATAAGATTCCGGACAGTACATTCACCCAAGATGGAGGAGAGACGCTTTGCCTTCCAGTGTACATAGCGTTGAAAATAGATTATCTTTAGATCAGAGTCGTAGTGGAAGAATCTGGCGTAGGATACTTGAGAATATGGAAATGTGTCGAGATAGAGTTCGTGGTAGGATTGATAAATTGCAGGAATTAGATGAGTAAGTACAATTGTTGAAGGATAAGGTTTTTAGTGAAGTTCAACCGGATCCAGAACTTAAAAAAAGTTTGTCGTTTACCAGGAAATTCTTGATCATACCGAACCGGGAGAGGTATCATGTACCGCACAAAGAAAATACGAAACAAAGGATGTGGAAAGCATAAGCGTCCAATTGGTCCTCGAGAGAAAGCAATAAAACAATGCAAGAAACATAGAAGAAAATGCAACTATTGTGGCAAAAGGGTGAGAACGCATGATAAACGAAATTGCCCATTGAAAAAAGGCAACAACACAAAGGACGATTCGTCTACAGACGAAGATGGTGAGGGAGATGATGTTGAATCAAACGAGTATGATGACCTAACCGATAGTGAAAGTGAAGATCAAACGAACGAGAGCGAAGATGATGACAATATGATTTGAATTAAATTATACGATGCATAACAAAATATTTCGGGATTAGTTTGTAACTTGTACATTTTGATTGATGTTCCAACATTTTTCCTTTTGTGTAACTGGTACATTTTGGTTACAGTTTCTTCCGACTATATTTTATATTTGTTGGAAATGTGTTTCATAAACTTTTAAAATGGATGGTGTAAAACAGTGTACCATTATCAACATACTAAGACAACATATTTAGTCATAACAGTAGTCACTCATAAACAAGTGATAAAAAATACACATATGTACAGTTCTGGAAGTACACGTTGTATGTTGATAGTCTTATGGAAACAAAACATCATTTAGTCAATCATTAACAAGTGCTTTATAATATAGAATACTCTATTAGTAGACTGATTCGAATTACAATCAAATTCAAACAATACATACTTACAGTTCACATGTGTATACGCGAACTAAACACACAGTACATGTATGTATGTCCTGTATAAAAATAAAAGCATACACACAATTACCGTTTTTAACATGTTTTGACCAGTATTAGTTCAAAACAATTGTATCGCTCAGTTACAATCAAACTTGTACTGTATTTTCTACATAGGTACTTTTAAGATGCATTAATAAGGACAATACACAAACGTATCAGAATAAAAGTATTGTCACTGGTAATATCGTAAATTGTCATTAGTCCATACAACTGCAATGCCTAATTGCCAATGAGAATGCAATCATATGTAGCAACGTAATTAAAATCAAATATGACATCTAACAAAACAAATGTTTTTCCCCCCAACGATACGCAAATTTCCATAAAAAATGTACCAACTTCCATACACTAACTGAAATAAAATGCTTTTTTAAACTCCTCTGCGTCAGCCAATACACGGTCACGGTGTATGTTCACCCTCGAAGTCACCAATTTAACCGCATATTTCTTGCGTAGCTTTGTCAAGGTTGCCTTCTTCTGTACATGACCTAGAGGTAATCCACATTCCCATTTTCCTTCGGTGACCCCAAACCATGTTTCCAAGTGCCTCATGACAAAGACACCGCAATCAACCCACACTCTTCCACGGAAAGTCGATATTTGACGGGACCGCATTTTCAATCTGTATAGCTTTTGGATGATTCACCAGTTTCAAATACTTGGTGAAAATGTCCTTCTGAAAACATAATAAAAATCACAAAAATCCAAATTAATGTTATTCAATAATAAAGTTACCAACCAAAAACAACCAAAAAACATAATAGTGATTCTTACAACTTTGTACGCAGTACTTTTCTTGAAAAAGTTTTCGACATTAATGAGTTGGACCGGGCTTTCAATTGCCGACATATTATCAATCACCGTTACTGCGGGCCTTACCAGATCAAAGCTAACAATGAAAAAATGTCCTTGATCAAGAATGGGGAAGGTTATTACGCAATAAGTTGACAAACTCACCAACGATGTCTTCTTATCCACAACGAGAAATAACGAACTTCTCAACTTTTCTGCCCGATCAACATCTCCGTACGCTTTATTATTCAGCATATCAGCTGGCTGTAACATGTAGTAAATAATCGCAAAACAACAATCAGCATATAATTTATGTTTTCAATTAAAAAATAAAATAGGTTTATTTCAGTCGTGAATCACTTACAAAACAGTCTGTGTGGCAACACAAACGCGGCTTCAATCCTCTTTCTTGCTCTGCACCACTAAAAACATTTTCCCCGGCTAGTCTTTGACTTTCTTCATGGTTTAGCATTGATGCAAAGCAATTTATAACCGCACTATTCACCCACTGACTTGGTTGAAGGTCTTTCATTTGAAAATGGTAAAGACCGACACCGATTCGGTTTCAAATACAAGCCGCATGTTCAAAAAGGTTATAGCCTTCTTTGTTTATATATTCAGTACACAATCTGCTTAATGTTAAAGAGATCTTTGTTTTACATTGTTCTTTCAGTACAATTTGTGAAATTTCCAACAAAAAAAACTTTATGTAAAAACATTACAGTAGATGATCACCATAGTATACATGTGTACTGTTTTCAATACACATATGTTTCAAATTATAAAACCGCCTTCAGCACCCATATGGTTACATACATCTTTTATGTACATTTTTTTCAGCACATTTGGGTCACATGTATTTGTAGATATTCACTACACATCCTAATTAATTTTACTTTTGTGTGTACCTTGTTCAGTGCACATAAAGTTATAGACTTATTTTCTTTCCATTGTTCTTCAGTACACTTGTGAACTGACCAAAAAAAAATACTAAAAACAAAACTAATCCTGGTCATACAAGTATACACATGTGTACCATATAACCAATCACCTATTTACGAGTGTACTTAACATAGACAAATTCATAACAATACTAAATTTAAGTCGGATAATTTATGTTTACTTAAGCATTTGTAGCTTCGACCTCTGCCGCTTCTGTTGCATTCCTTGATTTGTTCGCTACATCATCTACCTTTTTTTGCTTTGCTTTCGTCATCCTGCGTATGAACATTAAAAAAACACAAGCTTTCTTTCAAACTATAATAAAGACAATATTAAAAAACATTATTTGTGAATTACTGTATTAGAATAGGAAAACTAAACAATTTTAGAAGTATTTATAACGTACGTATTGTCGTCAGCAGTAGTCGACAAGTATTTCCATAACATACTTTCCTTCTTGCTTAACCAGCTACTCACACTCACTGCTCTTGTCAAAAAGGGAGATTGCATGTATTTCGATCCCACCTTCTTTCTTTTGCCTTTCCCGGCATATTCAACGTCTTCACTAACACGTGTTTCGTTTTCAACATGGGCTTGCACATTCTCTTGGTTTTCCATCTCATCATGTGTCATGCTAAGGCTCAATTACCTCTGCTGACTTCATAAAAAGCTGAGTCGTCAAAGAAGCAAAGTGTGGTTGTATAGGAGTATCCCTATGCATATTTGTGCTACTTGGACTCTTTGCTTTTCCTTTCCGGTCAGCCACAATTGCAACTTCTTAATAGTAAAGACTTTATTAACGTTCCAAATAAACTTCCCATCGTGTATTTTTAAAATAATTACTGTATTCATTTACCAGTTTCTTTCAACACTGGACTTGTAAAACCATACGTTCCTTCTGAGGTATTAACAGCTGGCTTGTTAAAAAATTCTTTATACCTCGATAGAATTGGTATAACAGACGTATGTGATGGGTATCTCGACGTATGCTCCTTTATTGCAGCCTCCAATTTGATTTTATAACTCTTAATTTCATCAAACATTGATAAAACCATTCCACTACTCTCCTAAGGAAACACAAAAATAAAAAACCATTAAATAAAATACATTAAATAACATGAAAAAATCAAATTAATGGAATAATTATACACTTAATACCATTTGGGTAACAAAATTGTAATTAAAGAACAACATCGAATGTTAACAGTTATCATACCTCTGCAGACGACCAATCTTGCGGACCCTTTTCTACCCCAGCATTATTCTTCGGTTTGTCACCCACCCGTTCACCAGTCACTACCTCATCATCTTCAACATCATATAAATCGCTTAATTCTCCAAGCCCAAATCCGCCATTTTTAATCTCTTGGTTTTTCCTTTGATTCATTAAATCAATCGTCCAGAATTTAAGTGGCGCTGCACGTCGTTCATACTTGAATCCGGGACATTTGGTTGCATCCAAATACAATAGCTAATACAACTAAAAGTTAATTAGTTGTATTAAAAAAGTTAATACAGTACACATGTGTATTGACATTACGAACACATGTGCATACACTGTTAGAATATGTAAAAGGGTTTGTTAAACATACCACAAGATAGGTAAGCGGCCCCCGAAAATACACATTTGGATCACATCTTACCCAATCATCTTTACATTTTTTTACAGCATCAACAACGAACTGACACCAATCGTGTTCATTGAAACTCTTTTTATGATTAAACAGATCTAACATGTTGTACATAACGCTACCATTTTTGGTGCATCCGATCATCGTCGATATAAAGAGCAGCACAAAATCTAGAATGAACATATCTCTATCTTCATATGAATCTTCCCTAATCTTATCAACAATATTTTTAAAGCTAATCGGTATCTTCTCAAAGCTAGCCAACCATTTCCCCTTCATTGGATGACCATTTTCATCTATATTTTTTTATACCTTTATATCTCCTGCAGGTATCCCTAGTATTTTCCGGACTGAATCTTTATCAATCATGATATGCCTATCTCCCAAATTAATCCTCGTATTAGCCGTATCTAACATATCCACCACAAAATGACCTATGTGAGCCGAAACCTCACTAACCTCCAATCCCAGCATCTTTCCAAAACCTAAATCCCTAACAATCTGCCTTTACCAGATTTCATAACTCTAATAGCTTCATACAACTTATTTGGTGAAGTCCTAACCCTATCGATGCCAGACCAGTTCGATGTTTCGACCGTTTCATCCGTGGTAAATTGCCCTTTTTTTTTTTTTCGTGATACCCATTTTCCTGAAGTTGAAAAGTTCATCTGCAAACATTTTTGAATCATAAACTATTATATTAAAATACGGATATTACTAGAGATTAAATACAACAGGAAATGTTGACTGACAATCTACATCAGTTGTTCCAAAAAATACCTAAGTCTTCCTCATCATCATCCTTTACGGAACTATCCTTGTCACCCTTCAAACCTTTGGTATCAATCGTCTCAACCCCTACGAATGATAAAACGTAAAAAAAATACAGTACACAACTTCACGGTACAATGTGTATAATTGACAAACAAAACCTTACCTTCATTTTCAACGGTTTCTTGATCCACTGCTATTTTACGACGTGCTCTTCCACGTTTACGTGACTTACCTTCTTTACGTGCAACATCTTCTACTAAAACAATTCAATTAAAACGACGTGGTCAAGACATGGCAATTATATTTTCGTAATACACTTGCACCAAAAAAAATGATACATGTCAACTGGAAATCCTAACATACTATAGGGAATACCAACTACTATCTTTTGATAGTAAACATACTTGTTTCTTCTTTATCCTCATGTTCTTCCGTCTTATGAACCCTTTTGCGCTTTGCAATATTTATCTGGCTACCTTTAATATTTACAGCAAACCATATTAATTGATTTTTGAAATAAACGTGGCCATTACAATTTATTTATAATTTAATTCATTAAAATTCTTCATATCATATATTATAATAAAGAAACCAATCAAACCTCTTCGTCGTTCCGGAATGGGACTTGAACCGCTTGCAATTTTTCCTTCTTATTTTTTGGATGCTTTACTTTTTTTCCTACCTTTCATTTCCACTTCCTCCAATTATGATCACTATGATTCTGACTTTTTTCCCTCTCACTTGTGTCTTGTTTACAAATGGAACTTTTCAAATTATGATACTCTTCTACAATTGCACACACAAGAATTTAAATACACTATGAAAAAAAACGTTGACACATGTGTGACAGTGAATAACTACAAACATCACCTGTATTCATTTTTCCGACTTTAGGGCTCACCTTCACCCGGTCCGGTTGTGGACTTATGATTCCTAGCATAATAACATAAAAGCAAAAAAAAATTTAAAAATAAGAATGTATACTGCGATGTAAGGTAAATGTTCATTACAGTTAGATATATGTTTTTTAATACATAATATTCATAAACAACATTTCAAAATTATATTTACCTTCCGCGTCTTTATTGGAAACCGCTTCATCGTCCGAAAATTGAATGGGGTCATCAACTGTGTTACTGAACCTACTGGCCCTCATACGAGCTATTCTTTCGCTTTTAATACCTTCAGGCTCAAGGGGTAATATTCATTAAAATTCTATATATATATATATATATATATATATATATATATATATATATATATATATATATATATATATATATATATATAAGTACACATAGAACTAGTAGATTAAAAACTTACGCTTCTTCATATCGCTATCAGATCTTTGGTATCGCCTGCATAATCAAAATCACACATAACAAATACAATAAACAGCATATTAATCTAATTTTTTTTTAAGAATTACTGTATTACAACAAAAAAAAAATATTAAAAACCCTAAACAATATTATTGAGTGGTGCTAACAGTGTTTACTATATTGATATAAAAAACATATCATGTAATAATCTAACACATTTACAGTTAACATACACATTTAACTGTCACAACAAAATACCAAATACACACTAAACAAATGTGTTTTATAAATACAATGGATTCCAACAGTCATCTACCCTGCTACAAACAATAAACATACTAATCCTTTTACATGAATATCAGATTTATACAACCCCAATTTAAGTTATATACAATCAATACACTAATGAATATAGCATATAACATCATAATCCTTCAAACATACCCTGCAAACAAAAAAGGATTTTAAATATACACATGTTTACTGTCTAATCCGATCATGAATGCCAAGCTTATTTACTGAGCAAAATAACATCAAAACATTACTCTTCCAATTCCAACACTGTTAAATTACAACATACATACCATCACCAAGTTATGCAAGATTCACTAAAGATACTGTTAAACATATCATAGAGTTAAACTTCAACAAGTTTGTCAAGATACACTAAAAAACTCACAAGTATAATGTACACATATGTACATACTAAGACGAAGAAATATACAACTTCTAGGTGGGCAAAGTACACCAAACACTCAAAATGCACTAGAATCAAAAAAACACTATTAACATACACATGTGTACCTCAGAGTTACTCGTAGATGCATTAGTAATCATACACCAGCAATCACTTATATACATAAAAAACCTATTTGGGGATTCTGCATTACCTTACATTACATTCCTTTACATCAAAGCACAAACATCGACTGACCAGAACAGTGCATTCCTTTACATCAAAGCACAAACATCGACTGACCAGAATCGTATACCTTTTATAAGTATTTTTAATAAACCTAACAATGGAATGCTAATAAACGAGTACAACCACTACATTATCCTACTATCGGTGAACGATTTTAACAAGGGGAATACGATTTAAACAAACAGATTACATCATGCCTCTGTCCGTAAAGCTATGTTAGGTTTCGTTCTTCAAGTGTACTTTCGCCCCAACAATGATCTATTCGGTTCCTTCTCTTCAAGTTTCTGCCCCAATAAGTACTCGATTTCTTGATTTTGTGGGATGGATGCGCGGTGAATGAAGGGTTAAGGGTGAATGTATTGTGTTTCCCAAACAGACTACTGCGCTTTTTTTGGGAGGGGATTCGTGCAATCAATTTCAAAAAGTGTATCCTATGAAACCGTTCGGTTTCCAAATAAAAAAAGAGATTTTGTATTTTTTTAATTACTGATTTACCCTTTATCTTTAAATTTCAAATTAAATACATATAATATAAATTACAATCATGCCACCACTTAATATTCCTAGATGATTAAATCCAACGGCCTAGATCAGTTCGCAAAGTTCACTCTAATATACTTGTTCACTCTTGATCCCTACTATATATATATATATATAGGGTGAGGTTATTGTGAGAAAATTTAAAAGTGTGAGAATGATAAGAAAGAATCTAAACCATTAGATATTTAATCTAATGGCTGAGATCATAGTGGTAATTCTGTAAATAAAGTTGAATATCAAATTAACTAATTTTCTAGGTTAAGGGTATAAAGGTAAATTTAATATTTTTGAATTAAGAAACTAACATTAATACACATGCAAAGTTATCTTCCTTCTTTTTTAAACATCAATAACTTTTTATACGTAACTCTTTTTTAAAAAAATTACACCATAATAACGAGTGTTTTTTTATCTTTAATATGAGTACCATATTGATATACTTATGTAGAGTTATTTCTGTTTTTATATATTTAGGGTGTTATTTCTGTTTTAATTCTGATTAAAGTATTGACTAGTGTTATATTAGGGTGTTATTTCTGTTATATTCAATGTTATGATGTTCTTTATAAGATGTGTGCCTTCAATATAACTGTTGTGATGTTTTTATGAGTTATGGTGTTATTTTTGTTATATTTCTGTTCTTTATAAGATGTATGCCTTCAATATACATGCTGTGGTGTTTTTATGAGTTATGGTGTTTTTATGAGTTATATTTCTGTTCTTTATAAGATGTATGCCTTCAATATACATGTTGTGGTGTTTTTATGAGTTAGGGTGTTATTTCAAATTCGAGCTACAATAACTGCCAAAAAATCAGTTGCATATATTTATTCCATAATTAGATTTTATTGGTTAAATTACACTTATACCCTTAAACTACCAAAATAAAAAGGACACATGTCACCTCCATAATCTTTCTTATCCTTCTCACACTTTTAAATTTTCTCACATGAGCCTCTATCTATCTATCTATAGGGTTCTAGAGTGAACACTAGGTTGATTGAACTGTGTGAACTAATCTGAGCCATTGGATTATATTATCTAGAGATTTTTAAACAATGACAAGATTGTAATTATAATGTTGTAACTTCCCTTTAAATTAATTGACAGAAGGGTATTTGCGTCTTTTGTAAATTGCATTTATTAAACAATATAATCAAAATTCCTAAAATATTGCTAGTTTCCGTATATACAAGATACACAGTTGTTAGTGTACATATGTACAATCTCGATAGTATCAGTTTATACAAGATACACAGATGTTAGTTTATACACATGTGTACAGCCTCGCTAACTATCAATTTATACAAGATACACAGTTGTTAGTTTATATAGATGTGCACAGACTTTTGATACATCTGTGTATTTTGTAGTCCACGACCTAGTTCCGTTAGGAGTTTCATATACGGTTTGAATCCGGGAAGGACAGTTGGTGTCCAGTACCTAGTTCCGTTAGGAGTTTCATATACGTTATTAGCAATTGATTCTACACGAGTTTAAAATAATGGAGAAGTAATTAAAAATGTGAGAGAGAGAGAGAGAGAGAATTAATAGATGAGAAAATTAAGGGATTTTAATTAAGAGAGAGAGAGAGAGAGAGCTAATGTCAATCTTACCATTTTAATCTAAAAAATAATCAATGATCAAGATTAGTTCACTTAGTTCATTTTCAATAACTTGTTCACAAATGATCCTAATCCTATCTATATATATATATATATATATATAAAATACTTTTAGTGACATGCCTTTTACAATAATACTGATAATAATGAATTCTTCAGAGCAGGCATGAGAATTTTTTACTTAATAGTTACCAATAGCCTACTGATATCGTATCGCTACTGTATCATATGGTACAAACTAAACATATACGATACGATATTCAATTAAGAATTTAGCTCAATTCGGGACTTTCAAACTGTACCATATCGTTACTGATTGAACATATACGATACGGTTATTTGGTTTTGATTTTCGCAAAACTTCAATATCAGTACTATATGGTACGGTACTGGTTCGATACAATACCACCACGGTCACATCCCTACTTAAGGCCATTCAATCTGCTTGTCGCTCGTTCGAAAATTGCTTGGAAAATGCTCGTTCGTTTTGACGCTCGGTTGTAAACGAGCCGCTCTGCTCGGTTCGGTTTGTAAACGAGCCAAGCATGAGCAAAGGTCCGCTCGGCTCGGGTCAGCTCGAATTATTATTTTTAATAGTATATATATACATACACATACACATACATATATAAACGTGTATATACAAAAATATAAATTATACATACACAAATATATACTTCAATATAAATTAAATTTATAGTTTTATCTATACCACTCTATTATATTTTGGTTCACTATATACAAATTTATAACTATATCTATACGTACTAGCCCAATCACACCAATAAAAAAAGTTAACTAGAAGTTAAACCCTAAATCGATAAACGAAAGTCTGCTCATCGACTCAATGTTTTATGTCGCTACCTTAAGTCGATCGTCTCCTGCTCTCAACGTCATTGTTCGAGCAATATGATCATCACCTCGTCGGCCACAACACTGTTACTCATTAGGAAAATATTGTGCCATGAAATGTTTCTGTTTTTGAAGACATAAAAACTTGAAACTCAACATTGTCACTATCTCTCTCAGCAAATTTAAATCGGGTGACACGGTTGTCGAAATCGCTCGAACTTCGCTCGACGTTCGCTCGGAATATTTACTGCTCGAAAAAGCTCGCTTGATTTGAGGCTCGGTTTTAAATGAGCCGCTTCACTCGTTCGGTTTGTAAACAAGCCAAGCACGAGCAAAGATCTACTCGGTTCGACTCGGCTCGTGATCAACCCCGGCTTGAGAGGAAAATGTTGGATGGGGTTACTCCTGGGCTTTCTCAAGCTCTATGCATTCTGGGTTTTTTATGTCAAAGAATCTTGGGCTTGGGCTTCCATTATTATAAGTGTTAAGTTAACCTGAAAATGATTAAAAAAACATAAAGGGAGGCTGGTGTCATGTGAAGCTTCTGTTGTGATAAGGTTCGATTTTCATGATTATCCTTACAAAGGGGCCCACATGGTGGGACCCGCCGCCGCAACCGAGCACGTGATCTGACGTTGGCAGCAGCCAACTACCAGGAGGAGCAGGTAGGTTATGGCTCAGAGGATATTGACGTTTTTCTTCCGCATACTTCACACCCTTGTTGCCATTACCATCACGCATGGGTTTTGTATGCTTAAAAGTCCATTTAACCTTTTAAAAACTAGAGCCGAAATTTAAATAGTATTCTACAAAGTGATAAGATAGATTTAAATATAGTTTAGGTAACTAAACTTGCAGAAAAAAAAATTAAAACATTTGAAGCGGTATGTCTATGGTTAAAGTATAAAAGTTTACAAGTTAAAATTTATGATATTATAAGACTTGATATAAAAATGTATTAAAGTGATAGGGTTTTGGTTTAACTTGTTAATGAAATGTTTGTGTCTAGTTGAGTTGTAAAAAATGGGTTGGTAGCTTAATTTGTTAAAAGTTAGGATTAAAAGATGAAAAGATAATAAGCTCAACCGATCTAGCTAATTAAAAATTACTACTTGATTAGCCTTATAACACGCTTAGATAATATGAAAGTAATGAACTTATCAATCTTGCAGTACTGTTTGATTCGCAAAATCCTTTAGAATTGTGATAGAATTAAAATTAATCTTTTTAAAATTTAATGTTTGATTGTTACAACATCAAATTTAAGTCAGTGCAAAATGACTATGTATGCTTTTACATCAAATGTTCTTAATTAGGTAATCTGAATTTGTATATTAAGATTCTTTTATTACTAAAACTAAAAACAACCTTTAATTTATTACTTAATTATTTAGTAAATAATTAATTAGCTATATAATGACAAATAAGTGGATACTAAAATATCTTAGGTGGTGTTTGTTTTTCTAAAAAGGATCTGCGTAGATTCTTCTGTCTGCGCTGCGCACACCATATGCAGACATTATCATCTGTAGACATTATCATCTGCAGACTATTTGTTTTTTCGAAAACGTTTCATTAAAAAACGTCTACGTGAGCTCTTCCTGGTGTGCACTTGGTCCAGCCACTTCTAAAATCTTCTAAGGTCTACAAAGGGTTAAACATCACCACCCACCACCACCATCACCGTCCACCACCACCATGCATCACCACCACCATCATCCACCACCCACCATCCACGTCCACCCACCGTCCACCACCGCCACCCACCGTCCGCGTCCACCGTCCACCATCACTGTTCATACACCACCACCAGTTTATTTTAGAACTCTAAACACGTTAAAAAACAAACAACTTTCTTCTTACAGACTGTATAAATTTGGACCACCTGTTCTTCTATAGATGTCTGTAAATATGGTCTGCAGATCGCAAACATTTACCTCTTAAAAAACAAACAACACCTTAGAAACCATGCTCAAAACGATGTTTATTTATAGATCTCCATATGATTCTTTTGTAGAATATCGTATAAATTAAAATTTGTTTTACGTTATATATTTTATAATAAAAGGATTTTAGAAACATGTTGTGCTAGAAATCATTACAACAAATTTGTGCCAAATAGTGAAGTGAAAAGTGTACATCAAAAGGTTATATCACTATGATGCCATATGATACCTTGATTAGAGAGTTTATATCAAGTTGTATAGCACTTTGTTGTTTATATGTGTCTAGAAACAAATTTTGGGTGAAACTATTAACTAGAGTTTCTTGATGGCAAACTAATCCCTTCAGGCAGAGTGTAAAGGTGTACAAAAAACCGGTTTTAAATCGAAACTGGTTTTTTTAACCGGTTTTTCTATAACCGGTTTTGCAACCGAACCGAACCGGCGGTTGTAAACCGGTTAGGGATCTTGAGCTTCGAAACCGGTTTTAAAACTGAAACTAGTTATAAAAAAACCGGTTTAACCGGTAAAAAACCAGTTTTTTTGGAATAAACCAGTTAAAAACCGGTCCTAACCGGTTGGACCGGTTATTGTTGAGTTGAAAAAACCGGTTAGTAACCGGAACCGGTTATAAAAAAAACGGGTTTTTTTTAAGATAAAAAAACCGGTTCGGTTCAAAACCGAAAACGGTTTTTTGAAAAAACAAACGATTTGTACACCTCTAGCCGAGTGTGTTAGCTGGACTGAGCAGTTGACGATTTGATCTGATCTGTTTTGATGTACTAGATTGTATTAAAATTTATAAAATAATAAAACTGTTTACGACTTATGAGTATAATAGATATACTTAATTGTAAACTTATACAATGAAAAACTACCAATTGAAATGGCCAAGTGGTCATTCGCTTTACACATCGGTTTCAAGTTCTAAACCATTAGATGGGTCGTACACCGTCAATCCATCACATGCTAACTGTATAAATCTTAAATTGGTAGAACTAGTGACTTAGACTGGTGGGTATGGGGGACGTCCCCTGACCGTCAACCTCCGGCGCCGGACCACCTCCACACCCCATTAGGCCCGTCATCATCCCCAACGTCCTCCAGCAGCCGCTCTCAACGATCTCCCATACATCCATATATATATATATATACATACATCCATATATATATATATATATTGAGGTCCATCCCCCACATCCTAGCTAATCCCTTTAGGCCCATCATTCACACCTGCTTACGTGGACGCTTATGTGGCGGACCATCCTTTGAGGACTTGCACTCTTCCACACCCAATAGCTTTAATTTAGTTTAAATGATTTGACTTATTTAAACCTTTTAATAAATATCAATCTATTAAAAAGACAAAAAGAAAAATTAACGGACATTTGATTTTTTTTTATAGAGTTTTAAGCTTCTTTTAATAAAATATGACAGATAAATGTTAAATAATTTTGGAAGGGTTGAAAATGTTGTTCAATGTTAATACATAAGCTTATAATTAAACGTATTTATACAATTTTTAATGCATTTAATTACTTTATTTTTTGAAAGTTGATTTAGATTGTCAAATTTATATAGTTTTATGTTTAGATGCCCACAAATGTAATATATAATTGAAGATGAAATTTTAATGTAATAGCATTAGGCATAACCCCACTAGTTATATGCATGTGATGCTGGTTGTAGTTGGGCAAACCATTAAAATATTAGATACATCGCAATCTAAGATTACATTTAATATATATCAAATGCTTATGTAAATTTGGTGTAAAAACCTTTATTCATCAATATAAACAAAATTTAAATAACTCCTCTCCTATTTGTAAATTTGTATATATTTGAAACCTATATTTGAATTTTATTTCATTTTGTTTTTCCGACGGAGCAAGGAGATCTATTTATACCATGAAAATATAAACTTAATTAATTAAGTTAAGAATCTCCCTCATTAATAACATTAGTTTTCCTTTTAACGATTAGGAGATCTAGTTATACAATAATCTCCCTTATTACTGGTACAATATGAAAATTGTAATCCCTAACTATTGAGTTTGAGAAGCATATGTTAAAGCTATAACAATAAAAAAAACTATGACAAATTTGAAGAAAAAAATATACTGGTTTAAAGTAATCTTCTCTAACAAAATCAAGATTATAAAGTTGCATTCATGTCCACAAATCATGGGTGTACATAAGTTTAATGACCCAAATCGTTTTTGCCCAAAGATCGACACCCATCCCCTCGTCCACGTTAATGTAGATGTAGCATGGGATTAATGCTAAACAAATGTACTTAGCACAAAGTCGAAACGTGTTTGGTACTTATCAATATTGACAGACGTTAAAGTTTTGTTAAATATACATGAAATAACTATCTTATCATTCTACATACATACATTTAAACATCTTATTAAACTTGTTAACATATGTGTATATATGTATATATGTTTACCTATGGAAGGTTCGAATGTGTGAGTACCTAACGCCATTAAACAAACTATAAACAGAAGTTGGTGAATCTTGAATAGGTACTCCTTTCACTTTAAAGTAATGAAGGGGGCAGTGGCTTCATTTAGGGTAAGGGGTTCCAACTGCCTTTCTTTTATATCAAACTCTTAACCGGCCCTACACTCAAAAATTTGTTTCTTTTTATTACATCATTTATTATTATTGTTATTTCAATAGTTTATACATCTTGGTAAGAAGTGGTTAATCATGTCCCTTCATACCTCACCTCCGAAGTTTGGTAAAAAGTGGTTACATATTCTAATATTCTATGTTACCCGTTTAAGTGCTCCTTCTAGAAATCTTGTGTATATGTTTATTGATCATCTAAAACTAATACCACAGTTTTTTAATAGCTAAATATATAAATCTTGTTTAATTTGTTTTTATCAAATATAAATCAGCATATGGTTTTGAGATAAAAGTATAATTATCTGAAGCGTATGTATGGTTTTAAAAATTTTGATATAACTTTATAGTATCATATTGGAAATTGAATAATGAAATGAAACATATGGCCATACGAAAAATTAGTGTTATATGTTTGTATTACGGTTAATTAACAGAAATGGCGGATCTAGAAACTTTTTTAAGTGGATTCATTTTGATAGATTCTCATTAAAAAAATCAAATCATATAAGGTTCTAACTAATTTTTCTACTTTTTTTTCAAACCAAGTGGGTTCATGTGAACCCACAAAACAAGATTAGATCTGCCATTGATTAACAGAAGAGTTAGATGATGAGATTCTCACATCATATGACCATGTCGTATACCACCATTTAACAAAACGTCTAACATCTTATTTTTGATAGAATAATAATTAATCTATTATGTTTATCGTAAGGACCAAATGACAAGATTCCCGTATTTTATGAGAGTTATCAAGATCCTAATCCAAGAATCCGGTTGCAAGGAAATGTGGTAAAGTCACATAATTTGTTGGAGATGATGGATTGATTTTCCAGGCTCGTTCTTCACTACGAGGTCCTAAGGATCGAGTCCCATATAAGGGCGATTGATGCGATCTTTTTCAACAACAATATGGTAAGTATATGGAGATCGAGAAATGACAAACTTTTAAAAAACAAGGCATTGTGCTCAGAAAGGATTATGGAGGACATAAAAGTCATGTCTTTCCTATGGATTAAACATATGGCAAGGGTAAAATGGTTTAAATGGACCACCTAGTGTAAATTCAATGAAATTTGTGAAATATAGCATTGGTGTACCTCTGGGGTCGTAGTTTCTTGCTAAACCTTTTTCTTTCTTGATATAATATATCCGCTGTTAAAAAATGAGGGTGTGGGGGCAAGGGGAACGGTGACTGTTCTGTAAGGGAAAGAAGCGGGAGGGCCCATTAGAGACACGTGGTCACAACAAGGGTTTGGGGATGTAAAATGTGAAAGCTCTTGTATCTATAAGGTGTTTACGTAAAAACACGCAAAAACACTTTTTTTTATAAAGCCTCATTAAAGTTTCTCACAACACATGATCTAAGAAAAGTGCTGCTTATCTGCTTGTTAGTTAGAAGAGAATTATATTATATATTATATTATATACCCTAACATTAACAAACTACAAGGGGTTGTACAGTGTATGTTTTTTTTTGTTTAATAAAAACTTAGTAATATAATTAATAAGTTAACTAATTAAGAGAATCTGATATTTAAAAACAATCTTTTTTTATGTTTTATATGGTAAATGTTTTTTTACCACTTTATTATAATAATAACCTTTTTAGCATATATATTTTTTCTTATAGTTTTAAGTTACTATATATTCTAAAATTTATAGTTTTAAGTTACTATATATTCTAAAATTTAAAGCATGTAGTTTTGACATGTTTATTTTTATCTACGTTAAAACTGACTTGTAAATTTGGAATACATGTTATGTACTTATTAAAATCTACGATAAAAGGTTTATTTGAATGAACAAATATAGTTGATTTATTATATTTTTAAGAGAAACAATTTGATATCGTCCGAAGAACACTTGTACCGATACCCCTTTTTTATGATTCTCTCGACATGGCATACTTTAGTAATATAATATGTTTTATAATTTCGAATACACCGCTATGACATGGTTATTTTTATCTACGATCGGATATATAGCTGAATTTTTTAATTTACTGTGAGAATTGAACTGATACCGTTTGAACAACACCAATACCAGTATCGTATTCATTTTTATGATTGTATAACTTTAAAAAAATGAATATTTGGTTGTGTTTGGTTTGGTATAATTTTTAGCAACGTAGTTGTATTTAAAATAGAGTGTTCTTTCAAGTGTTGGTAGCGTATTGGTGCTCTAAAAAAACTACATCGATTCTAACTAAACAACATTAGTATAAGTATAGATATTATCGAAATGGTATTCACTTTCATTGGTTTCAATTGATGTAAAACATTTATAAACATAATTCAGACATATTACAAGTTTATTTGGTTACTATAGTGAGTATCAATACGTTAATGAGTCAAAATAATATTAAAAATTTCCATCGCTGCAAAACACGGGTTATCCCCTTAGTTAGAGAATATAATTTGATTACAACCATAATTTCATTTTTTAAAAAGATCAAAGGGGAGAATTGAAAAATGTTGTTACAATAATTAAATGGCAAATAATTGAAAAGGTGTGATGGTTGGTTGGCTCATGGCCAGATAATAATTGTTGGGTTGGTAGAGATCTAGAAAGATATTGGCGCCATGACAGTGTTTCACTCTCGATCTCACTTTCTTTATTTATTTTACACACATTATTTACATATACACATATCTGTATGTTAAAGAAACCACTCCAAAATTTGTTTGAATAGTAAAATCAAACAGCAACAAGTTATAGATATACAAGTCTTTAAAGGAGTTTATTTTGAATAATATAACTATTTTTCTAACATATTTTTTCACAAATAACTTTTAGAATATAATGTTTTATGAAATTTCGAATTTATCATTACGATGTGCTTATAATTGTCAACGCCTTAATATAAATTTCTATTCAAAATCACTTCAGATCAAACATAATTGATTTTTTATTTCTTTATTTGAATACCAGTTCCTTTTTTCCTTTATAAATTTTCATATATAATGTTAAATCTTGAATACAACATTGCGGCAATATGCATTATAGCTACATCTATCCATATACTTTTGTAAAGTTAGGAAACAAATCCAAAATTTTGACAAACTACATGGACCACCCGTGTAGTTTACTCTTTATAAGTAGAAAAAAAAAGTTATATATATATACACGCCAACATGTTTTTACCTTAAATTTTATTTAAACAGTGTTTTTACCTTTAACTATATTTAACTATATTTGTGTACTTTATACTTCACAAATAGAAAAAAAAAACCATTTGTATAATATACGTCATGTTTTTACCTTAATTATAAAATTCACTTCATATGTAAAAAAGCATACATACACATATACACACTATAAAACATTAAATTATTACAAGAATTTTTAAATGTCTAGTTTCTTTTAACGAATCATATTTTAAAGTTTTTTTTACATACACATACGTTGACACGTTTCACACACACTTCTAGGATCAGTTTTAGCTAAACCTTTGTGAGCTTGCTTTTACACGTTGACACTATTTATCAATGTAATACAGAAAGTAACACGTCTGATACGGTTTATAATTCCATAACAATATCAACGATTTAAAGCAAATACGTCGCAAGTAATGTAACAAATTTAGCTAATAAAATATATATGTATCTCGTGTTTTTAAAAGAAAATCAGTTAGTGAGAACAAAGTAGCAAACTTTTTTCTTATTTCTTGCTCATCCTCACACAACTTATCGATAACACCAATAATATATATCTTATTTTATTTAAAAGAATAATAATAATCCAATTTTTAAAAGAATAACAATAATCCATAACAGGAAAAAGGATAGGCGAAGGAGGCAAAATTATCCAATCCACTGAAAATCTTTGGTGTCACATGAATCAACTTGCCCGGCATACCCTTTTACATCACTACAAAGTTACCAAAAATATTCTCTTTTAAATTTTTTTTAATAAGAAATAATTGTTAATTATCTGATGGTTTTGTTTCAGTTTATATTGTAAGATCATATAGTTAGACTATGTGTAATGATTTAACTAAATAGTCAAAAAGTTATTACAATTTACTTAGGGGTGGCAAAAATACCAGAGTCCAACGGGTATAACCGAAACCCGACACAAATGAGACGGGTATTAAGTCGGGTATGAGATTAGTTTTAAAAAATTTCACGGGTATGGATCGGATATACGATTAGGTGATACCCAACTCGATTACCCGAAACCAAATACCTATTTTCCCGAACTATATACCCGATCATATATCCGAATTTTTTAATTTAAATTTTTATTTCTCATTAATATTTGTCTATTATTGATTTATTTTAGTATGTTCATAATGTGAAAAAATAAATTTTCTTTTAGTATATGTATTTGATAATAGTATTTATATTTTGTGTGTTGTAAAGTATATACATATAAATGTATAAGTAGTATAAAGTTATTGTTAATTTATGATAAAACTTATATGTATGTAATGTACATTTTTTTGTTTATGATAGTTGTCGTATATATAAAATAATATAATAATAGTAAACAAATGTATTTGGAAATCTCAACATGTATCTTTTAACAAACTAATGGGTATACGCGATACCCGTGGGTATACCCGATACCCGACAGGTTACTACCCGAAAAATACCTGATGGGTATTAGGTCAGGTATGGGACACGATTTTAAAACCGGGTATGGGTATAGGATTACTAATACCCAACCTATTACCATCCCTAAAATCACTGTCATGTAGATAGTGGGGTTCACACTAACTTTTATCTCAAAAGTGCACGTGTGAATGTGTGATGGTTCAAGTAAAACAAATAAAATAAAGTAAAAGAAAATAACGTAGTCACTAACCACATAAATATCCCAAACCATTTCATCTTTGGCTCTTGTCTCTTAGGAGATGACCATGATGCAATTCCTAAGATATGATAGATTATGATTAATTAGGTGTAATTTAGAAGTAGAGTTATCGTATCATTCGTTTTTAACAAAAAAAAACACACACTTAAATATCCCTAACTGTGAAGACAAAACATCTCACGACTGAATCCTTCAAACCCAAGTCTCACACATTCACTAGTAATTAATACAATAGCACAATGTTATAAGAAATTGGATTATTAAACTTACCCAACCAAGTTTTGTAAGTAACATAAATTTTATATATTCGAATTTGTGAAAAAACTATAATAGGTTACATCGATCATTGATGCTAGCATACAAAGTTTGATTAAACTTTGCATTGATACATACACTAAGAATAACTAATCTAAAAGAATAACAAAATTAGAAAAAACTATATAGCAGTCAACGATCTACGCTTGTACGATAAAAACCTCTAGATTAATAGATATTTACCTATCAAAGTGAAGTACTATGTGGGCCTTCGACTAATTTGTTATTTCTTTAACTTTGTATGCTAACACATCAAAATAGAATAAATATTTTAATGTTTAATTCTATATTAGACCGGCGTTGGTTTGGCGAAGTAAAACCAATAATTGAAACAAAGGACTTGAAGAAAATGTGGGGATGGAAGCTGACGTGGAGATGTAGGTAGCAGGGAATAGCATACCGCTACTGTAGCATGTGTGAGAAGCGAGGAACGTCACAAGTAACGCATGGCTTTAGTGTAGTTTGTTTCTTTAAGGCTAAAAGGTGCGAGGTGGTCTAAATGGAAGCTTATAATTGATGTGAAACACCCTAACTCATCTATTTGATCATTATTAAAGTTGTGATGTTACATTTAGTTAGGAAAATCAAACAGTTATTTTAAAAATATGAGTTTACAAAAACCTTTTTCTCTTTTTTTTACATACAAACTATTCATAAACCCTTAAACACTGTTACGTTCCATGGACAAAAGAAACTAAGCGGAAGCTAAAATTTTGGAAGTGTTCGGTTCTTCAACAACTTTGATCAGCATCCGCGTTATTATGTGGTTCACCTACATTACAAAATTTAATTAGAACTTTAGTTATATATTACATTCAACATATACAAACGTAACCAATCGTTTGAGCACGACCAAATTGAACAAAACAAAATTCTTTTTTACCCCACCGTAAGCTATGATGGCCACCGTAGCTTACGGTCATGCCTTACGGCCCTGGCCATCTGTTTTACGGCCAAACATTAAAATCAATACAGCAGCAGTCTACCTTACGGTAGCCTACCGTAGCTTACGGTAGCTTGCTGCAGATTTTCCCTTATCTGTCGTTTTCGACGCAAATTTCTCCATATCTTTTAATTCGCTTGTCCGTTTAACCTCCCGTTTCTTTCTACATGATCAAAACATGACCCTCTACCTTATGAACCCAAAATCTAACATCCGGACTGATCATATATATTTTTATTATTATTTATTTTTATACTTATTACTCAGTTTACGACTAATTTTCCGGTTTTACCTTTTTACTTCCGGATTTAAACTAAAGTAGTCGTTCATACCGTTTAGCATATGTCACGACTTAGTTTTAACTCATTTGGTTACTTTAGTGAAATCCATCGCTTTTATTTAACCAAACTTTCATTCTTTTATCATTGTGACCCGTTTGGTTGTTTTAGCGAAATCCATCGCTTTTATTCAACCAAACTTCTATTCTTTTATCATTTTGACCCGTTTGGTTGTTTTAGCGAAATCCATCGCTTTTATTCAACCAAACTTTTATTTTTTTTATTATTTTGACCCGTTTGGTTGTTTTAGCGAAATCCATCGTTTTTATTCAACCAACCAAACTTTTATTCTTTTATCATTTTGACCCGTTTGGTTGTTTTAGCGAAATCCATCGCTTTTATTCAACCAAACTTTTATTTTTTTATCATTTTGACCCGTTTAGTTGTTTTAGCGAAATCCGTCACTTTTATTCAAACAAACTTCTATTCTTTTATCATTTCTATAGTCAACATACGATACATTATATAAAGTATAAGAAAATTATTACGGAGCATAAGCCACATACCTTACAGCTTTCCTTTCAAGCGCGCATCCGTCCCGGCTTAAACGCTTGACGCCTCACCCAATTTGCCTATAGAGTTCAATCCGATATATCGCTTAGACTCATAACACAATATAGCACCCACCTCATTGTCAAAATCTCATTTACATGATTCTTTATTCATCTCAATTATTTATAATCACTTAAGCATCACATAAAACATCTTGTGGATAAGATTTTTATATCATCTTTGTTAAGCCTATTAGCCAACAATTAACAATGTATATACATCTCATAACATCAAAGTGATTGATATATTCAATTTGCACATATAACCCATTGCATTAAACTTTAATTACAACTTTTTCCTTGATTATACTCTATGTGTCCTACACATTCACCAAAACCCACTTACATACATATTACATTTCATTTAAACACTTAGAATTAGAAATTGATTCATAAACTTCCACCTAGGGTTTGTTCCTAAGTTCATTGACATCTTGTAATTTACACTAATTTCCACAATCCCTGTAAGAATAGAAATCTATGAACCTTACAAATTTTCATAAAAAATCACTAAATATCAAATTTTGACATACCTTATGATCCCTAGTATTGGTGATCAATAATTTAAGTTCATGCAAAGGTTAGAAGCTTGATTATCCTTTCAATTTGGTGATTTTTGATAGCTGAGGGGTTTACCCTCTTTTTCTCCTGCTTTGATCGATACACACACATACAACTCCAGTATGTGTTGTGTTTTTCTTTTGTTTTTAAATTTTTAATATAACAAGTTTCACTTACTTTGCTAATTTAGTACCTCATGTTCAGTTTGATATAAAGAGGACCCTAATTTATAACTTTCATTATTTAACAACTTATCATTAAGTAGGTTAAATATCCCTAGTTTTTTTTATATATATATATATATATATATATATATATATATATATATATATATATATTTTTGGAGTGTTACATGATGGTTATTCCTGCCACCACAATCCACACCAAAATGCTCGTTAAGCCACCCACGAACCCATTTTTGACGCCTTCTTTAGGCTTTAGCGTCCCGATCAGTGTGTCAGGCATTAACATGGTGACGTGGAACGGGGCGAAAAGCCGACAACCCACACCATCCGTCCTAAAGATTATAACTTCAATTTTGGAAAAGCTAAAATAATGGAGATACTCTCAAACTGAGTATTATCCATTCATCTATCAGTCCAAAGCATCATTCTGAATTTTGCAACAACCCCAATCCCTTTTCAAACGCTTTGCTTTCATTCTCTGACATGTGCATGTTATTTCCACGTACCTGACAAAATGGGAACCGTTTCCTTCTTATTTTTTATATTTATTTCTTGAACGCCAAAATTCCATATCTTGTTTTCCTATTTTCATGATTGGTTTGAAAAAGAAATGCTTGAATTCACAACGAACGTATATTTGTTTTGGATAAAAGATCAAACAAGTTTCAATCAAGGAACAAAGTCTTCAAAATACAAGCAATGTTGTCACAATTTGATTGGGCTGGGAGTCATTTTTATAACCAGTATCATTAAGTGTTTTTAAATGGTCTCTTTTTAATGGCTTAATGTTACTTCTTAATTTACATTAATAATCCTAAACTATTTTTCTTTGTTCATATTTGAATCTAATCATCTCTTTATAAGACATATGTCTTAATCAACTGAGTTACCCTCAGATTAACAAATATAATGAGACTTGTAACACGAGGACTTTCCAAGGAGCCTTTTTAAACCGTCTTTGTTTTTGTTTAGATTGAATCAACAAACTAGCCAAATATTTTCTTATTTTCTTGCAAATTCACAATAAAAGACAATATATTTTGTTTTAAACTAGTTATAGCATTTAATTTTTAAATTACTTATGATGCTATAGGATTTTTGAAACCTGCCCAATCAGTGTGCTATTGGGGTGGAGGCTTAGCTCCAATTGGTAAAGCAATTGAAGTTAAGATATTACAAGTTACAACCCTTGAGGTCAAGGATTTAAATTCTGTCAATAATGAATTTGATGTAATTTAAGCTGTTTAAATAAAAATTATTTAGCTTTAGGATGACTCACATTTATAACCGATTAAACATTGTTAAAATATCACTTAATTATTATTGGTTAGACGGATGGAATCTACTCAAGGTAATTTGGACGTTCCACTCATAAGTTAGGTGTGCCATTGAATAAGTAGTAGAAATTTAGCTCCCTTACGTGTGATTGTTGGGTCTGCTAATCCTTTTCATGATATAAAAGCCTTTAATTAGCATTAACTAAAGTTGAGAATATTTTTTTTGTCTATAGCTTGTGCTATATAATATACGCTTAGATAGGTAATTATCTTTTAGTCGATCTTGATAACATGTTAAACAATAACGAAATAATAACAAAGATAACAATAATACTAATAATATATCATAGATAACTTTCTTCCAAAATACTTTAAAATCGTCTTTGAACCAGGGGCGAAGCTAGCATGTAATTAGGGGTAGCCCGGGTTAACCCTCAGCATTGTCGGCGAACTGCAAAAATAGTGAAAAAGTTTTTTTTTTCTTCTTCGTTTTATGTACCGTATGCCACCTGAGCAAATACTAGGATACCCCTAAGTCCAAAAAAGGTTTTTAAGATATCCTTAAATTTTCTTTTAGATCCGTCACTACTTTGAACCTAAAATATCATTGAATATATAATTTGGTTCTTAAAATATTTGGATACAACTAAGTTTTCAATTAAAGTTGCATTGAAATGTTGATAATAAAAGTAAATAAAATATGTAAGTTTTTTTAATGTATAAAATATCTACATATTAAAACACTATGTAAACCAAAAGTTAATACTAATTACAAAGTTACAAGGTTAGATTAACTGATGAGAGTCTAAGGATAAAAATATGATTACCATATATGCCGATAGAATTAGACAATATATGTAATATTAATATGACATTAGAGGCTAAAAATGTATTAACATATATCAGTCAATGAAATTAAAGTCCTTGATCATGGCAAAATGGCAAGACAAACTAATTTTAAAATACTGATCGAAATGAAATTACAAAATATCGTTGAAGATAGAAAGTACTAATAATTAATAATATAAATTAAGTGTCAAATAACAACTCTTAAAATGTATATGTATGCGTTTATGTACATGTACATAAACTCGTTTATATAAACAATAAAAAATATACTTAATTAGGTGCATACGTGTGTGTATGTATCAGCAAGTTGTTATGTCTAACTTGATTTTAGCATCAAGTTGATCGATTGTAAAACTTTTTTTGACAATAACCTATTATATGTACATGTTTAACTATGTATTGATTCTTAACTTGATACAACTATCACTTAGCCAAACTACTTTGTACCCATGACTCTATATATACACAAGTACAATGCTTGGATCTTGTTGTCCTATCTCCATGAGTTTAAGATTCGAATTGGGATCCCTTCAATATTGAAGGAGCAGGGTGATTACAAACCCAAACAAATGACTTGGTGTTATTTTCACTACGTTTAATATTTATACGGATCTTTGTAACTTTGTAAACCTGTAGAGTTTTCTACCTATTCACAACCATTATAATTCGTTTAAAGCGTGCTAATGATCTTTAAGTAGGGGTGTGTAAAGTCGGTTAACCGAGGGTTTGGTTAATTGAAAAGTATTAATCATAACCATAAATGATGGTCAGTTAACCGTTGTTGGGTTAAGCATTGGTTATGGATCGGTTTCGGTTAATTTTGTTTAATTATCCGATATATAGAAAACTTGTAAAATATAAACTCATGAAAATACACTTCCAAATTTATATAGATATCACATGCATGTTGGTACTCATGTACGCAATAAAACAAACATAAGTGGACCCTCGGTTAGACTAAAAGTTTAAATAAATCTTGTGGACCGTGAACTTATAAAAAAATATTAAATAAAGAGAATTTGGTATATGTATACGTATATATGTTTTGCTATTGGTCCGGTTCAGTTCGGTTATTTTCAGTTTTAGATACATGATTTAACCAAACCCGAAACCGAAAGTTCGGTTATTCAAAAAACAATAACCAAACTACCGGTTATTGCTTCGGTTCGGTTAATTCGATTTTATGTTCACCCCTATCTTTAAGATCGAGTATTTCTCAATTCTCATGATTTAGTATTTTTTTACGGACGATATGTACCAAACGTTTTATTATTAATAATTGGCGGAGCTTGACCTATTGAAATAGGGAGCCGAAAGTTTTTTTCAAAAGGCAGAGGAGCCTGACTCAATACATATGGAGTTTTTCAATAATGTACATTAGGAAACAAAAAAATAGTCTGAAACACCACCTAACCCACACTAAGCTCCATACACATGTTAATAATGATCTTGAAACTAAGTTGATGAAAACACTAAAATAAGTGATAAACTACCAAAATTTACAAAATTTGACATTACATATGAGAAACAAGAATTAGGAATCACTATTTACTTCTTCTAGAACAAATATACTTTTATGAAGAAAAAAAATACAAAGCATTTTAGTTAAAAGAAAATATAAAATTAGCCAACTTGACTTATCAAACTTATTTCATCTCCAAGCTTCTATAATCCAACACACCATTTTTCAACCCTAAAATGTTACCACTTGTACCATTCAAACTAATAGTACAACTACAACTGCACTCCTTACTATTTTGTATCCCCAAACTACACGCAAAACATATTATTCCACCACCGGAAGTTCTCCCGCCGGTCATGAACGCCGGCCGTCGACACTCAACGGCATGCACGACGTCGTTTTGGTTATGATGATGAGGTGGGCCAATTCTCAACTCTAAATTCAAATCTGGACACCGTTGCTGTTGTTCTTGATCTTCCGGCAAGATGGTTTTTGTTGCATAATCTTTTATTATATTGTTTTGTATTTTAATGTCTTCTTGTTGTTGTTCGAGTTTGATGAGGTGGTGGGGTGGGGATGGAGTGGTGGGTGTTGAGAATGAGATGGTAGTGGTGGTTGGAATGATGTCGTGTGGGGTGGTGGCATTGTGGTGGTTTGTGGTGGTGGTGGTTTGGTGGTTGTTGGGGTCGGTTAGTGGCCGGTGGGTTGCTGGGTCAATTCCCCGGTTTAGAAGTTTTCTTCGAATATGAGTGTTCCAGTAGTTCTTGATCTCGTTATCGGTTCGGCCCGGTAATCTTCCGGCGATTAATGACCACCTGGAAATTAGTAAAGTAATAATTAAGGATTTGAAGAAGTTTGTTAATCTTGGGAGAAATTAAATGATAAATAAACTTAAGAATTTGAAGAAAGTAATCGAAAAAGTTTGAAGAAACTAAAAGATAGAAAAGAAATTAGAATTTTAAAGAAACTAATAAAACAAAATAAGGAATTTGAAGAAATTGATCTTGGAGAAATTAGATAAGAAAATATAAACTAAGAATTTGCAGGAATTAAATAATGTTAGGGCAAGATAAAAATTGAAAAAAAGTTCAGTAAAATAGCTAAGAAATTAATAAATAAAAATAAAAAAATTTAAGAAATTAGTAAAATAAGAATTTGAAGAAATTAATCTTGGGTGAAATTAAAGGGATATAATTGTATTAAGAAATTATAAAATATAAATATCAAAGACTTTCCAAAATAGAACATAAGAATTTCCTTCAATAAAGTTAGTTCATCAAAAAAAATTAAGAACTAAAAAAACAAGGCTTGGGAGAAATTAAAAGATAAGAGTTTCAAGAAACCAATGAAATGAAAATTAAGAATTTAAATAAATGTTGGGAAAAATGGTTTAATAAATAAAAAGGTGAATTAATTATAATTAACTTACTTGTTGCCAAGGAGGCTATGGAGTTTGATGATGAGTTCATCTTCTTCTTCAGAGAAGTTGCCACGTTTGAGATCAGGGCGGAGGTAGTTGATCCACCGGAGCCGGCAGCTTTTGCCGCAGCGTAGGAGGCCGGCGGCTTTGGGTAGTGACCGCCAGCAACCTTCACCGTGAGCTCTGATATAAGCAATAAGCCGATCATCTTCTTCTTTAGTCCATGCTCCTTTGTTTGTGTGTGATTTTTCACAACATGGAGACCTTCCCATCTTTATTATTTACCTCAATTGTTTGTTTCTGCTTTATAATTCTCACTTCTTTTAGAGAGAGAGATGAGAGAGAGAGAGAGAGAGAAGCCGGCTGTTTGTTGATGTGTGGGATTTGATAAGTTTTTGACTATATAGAGGTTGTGCGTGTGTGTATGTATACATATATGTGTATATAGGGAGGGAGGGAGTGTGAGGGAGAGAGATATAATTGCTTCTAGATGCGAGTTGGTGAGACAGGTTTGAGGGAGTGGCTGGTGGGCTTGTTTTTATGATGATATTGCCATATCAATATATATCATATTATGTTATAAAAAAATAAAATTAAAAAAAAGCTAGTTAGTGATGGTTGTTGTAGTTATCTGTGGAATATAACATATGCACAATAAAAAATGTTCCAAATAATGTATGTGGCTCCTAGGGGTTGTTTTCCTGGGTGTTGCTAGAAGGGGAAATTAAGAGGTGTTCAAAGGTTTAAACTTTTTAGTTTGAATTAAAAAAAACAATATATAGTTATATAACATACACAATAAGATGCGACTTATAATAGGGTAAGAGATGACTATACGTGATAAGAGTATCATGTATCTAGATACATACGCTAAGTTTATTAAAAAGAAACGTACGTGTAATCATACCGTAGTTTTAGTTCATGTTTGTACGTTTAAGTAAATTACAATCATTATCATTATAGTATTGTATTATACGTTATGATAGTTGATATGGATATAGGAGATAAGACATTTTTTTCAAAACGCGCCTCCCAATTAAACGAAGATAGTCCAGTGATTTTATTACATTTTGAATAGGACACATGTCTCTAAATAATTGTCATCGTCCTAGGCAGTGGAAGCCATTACTTAATTGGAAAATTAGATATCAAGAAAGTGGGAACATTTAAAAACATTGTTATAAACAATATAAAGAAAATGCATGTGATCTGATTCATAGGGGAACAAAACTAACTATATATGAAACTTGAAGATTAATATCTAAAAAAGAAAATTACTTTGGTTTGAAATCAAAGTTGAAGAATATCTCCTTTTGATTATGGACCAAGTCCCTTAAAACTGTAAATAGCTTGTACACATGAATCCACTTACAACACAAATAATAAAGCCTTAATATATTTACATAATATAAGGTAATTATCCATCAAGAGCGTATTGGTTAGTTTTAATTTTTCTATTTGCGTATATAATATAAAAATAATATATATTAGATTGATAAATTGGGTTGAAAAAATGGAACGACTCCACTAAATAAAAATGCAATTAAATTGAACTGACAACAAATTTGGTGAACGATTAGTATTTTGTCTTTACCACCTTAGTTTACTTGCTCTTGAAATTGACATTAACCAATATTAGCATGCGTTTATTCCTTCCGATCTTACTCATTAATTAATTCAATTATAATTATCTGTTTACTCTACAAATCTTATTAATTAATTCAATTATAATTATCTCTTCCTCGTTTACTCGTTACTTTAGGCATTTCGGTTGTCCACCAAAACACAAGGGTTTTTTCATTGGGTTAGTATGTCCACTACTTAATTTAAGTAGACGTGCCCACGTGATGCGGTGGAAACACAAACACCGTAAGGATGTGCATAGTTCGATTTGTTTGGTTCTTCAACCGAACCTGAAATGGAAGTAATCAATTAGTTTATTTTATTAACCAATCAGTTTTTAGTTAATCAGTTTGGTTTATTATGTTAGATTGACCATGTTTGTTCGGTTCGTTTATTTTCGGCTAATAGTCAAAACTAAACTTGAGTTAAAACTTTTGTTTAAAAATAAATGAAAGTGAGGTATAATACATGAAATGGATGCATTAAGTAATGAAATAGAAGTATAAATATATGATACAGAAGTATAAAATATGAATTAGATGAACTGCATGAAAAGTAGAAATATGCCGGGAGTCGAACCCGGGTCAGCCGGAAATCCACAATGACTTAACATTCACTCATCCAACCGCTCCGCCACTTTAGTTATTTGATATCATATCGAATCAATTAATTCAAATAATAAAACACGGAAGTCAAATTCAGTCAAAATCGCGCCCAATTTTGCAGTCGTCGAAAATCCCGACGATTACGTCGATAATTAACGTTTTCTTCCAATTTAACCGAAGAATTAAACTTGACGACGGTTATAACCGACGTCTGAACCCGCGACACCAGTCGTAACCGCCGGAGAACGGCTGACTTTGAATCGAGACTGAATTCAGACCCCATGCATCTCGATTTCTCCCTATAAATTCACCCACAATCCACTGGTAGCCTTTTCGCTCAAAATCGTACCTTTTCTCGACGAAAATTCACTCGCCGGAAAATATCTGCAAGTCGCCGGAAAACCGAGACTCACATCCACACGGTAATTCCTTCGACTCTTTCTGTTTCAATCATTTGATTAAACTGTCACTAACACATATCCACCATCAAAATCAATCCCAGTCAACGTTGTCGAAATTCTTACCTTCGCCGGAAAATTTCTGAAACTTCCGGAAACACACTGAGAGCTGGTATGATCTTTCAAACTTCTGTTAAACTTTGTTTAAGTATCTCAATTTCATAAATAATCGAACGGAACTCTTAATTGATGTTAACAGCCGGAGTTCACTATCAAGAGCCGACGGACCTCTGCCGGAATTCTGTGAAAAACACTGATCGGTACATCCTTTCCCCCAAAACTCTCTCCATTCGTTACCTTTTAATTACTTATAAAGTTTGAAAACCAAATTAGGCATAAATCAGTCAAAACAGCCGGACTTTGTTTTCTGGGTAAAGTTAACGAAGAAGACGAAGACGGGGTATAATATAAGGTTAATTAAAATCGGTTTAATGAACGGGTTAGACACACAGTCCAGCGGTGGACTGTGTGCAAACATATACACATACGACGCGAGTTCGAATCCTGTCCCAGCCTTACTCTCTTGTTATAAAAATGCCTTTTTAACTGAACCGGGTTAACTCTCTAAATCATGTTAAGTATAATAAAAACCGAGTTATTAACCAGGTTAAACACACAGTCCAGCGGTGGAGATATTGTAACATTTTTCAAAAACGGGTTTCCAAAACCCGCTCCGTTTTGTAATCGAATATCAAGTTATAAATGTCACGTTGTGTATTTATGGTTATTTTGATTTTTAATGATACATAATTAATAAACAAACTAAACTATAAAAAATATTTTTGTTAAAAAGTGAAAACAAAATAAATAAAAATAAAATGTTGCTGCCGGGACTCGAACCCGGGTCAGCCGGAAGTGAAATCCAAAGACTTAACACACACACACATCACCACTCCGCCACTTGTTGTTTTCTGTCAACATTAGGAAACAAATAAGTCTTATACACAAATATAGTTAAACCGTTTGCGCCAACTGAGAAACCGAAATCGGCAATTCAACCGTCTAATCGTTTGATTAATCGCACATTCAGGTTTATAACCGATGCACCGACGATTTTAATCAATTCGGATTTGAATGAACATCAATTTTTATCATCATCGGTTTTTATAACCGAAAATAATCAAAGTTCAAATTACTTCAATCAAAACCCTTCTCGCGACTCAGAGACATCAGACAAACCTTCCATTTTACTTTCGTCATACTTTCAGTCCATCAGAACGCTTAAATCAACTCGACGGAAATTTCTGCAAGTTCGCCGGAAAACCGTATTCATCATTAAAACGGTAATTCTTTCAATACCGTCGTAGTCTAACAATTGTTAAGCTATTTCTAACTTAAACCTTTCAATTGAAATCGAATTCAGACACCGTTATCAGATAATTCCAGTTAGCAGGAAAATTTCTGGAAATCGTTATCTTCGTCTGTGAAACGGTAGGGACCTTCAAACACATTTTTAACGTTTGTTTATCACTTCAATTCCACGATTGGCTAATCAAAACGGTTAATTGTTTTGTTCAGTTGAGGTGCACAAAAACAGAGCCGACGCATTGCCGAAAATTCTGTGATATATCATTCCTACGGTATGTTACTTCCAACACCGTCTCTGCCATTTCATTTTAGCCTTAAGAATGATTGTTAATCGTAAAAACAAGAAAACGGATTAGTAACACCGTCGACTGTAATTTGAGTGAAGAAGACGAAGATAGTTAAGTTATATAATTAAAATTGGTATTTTAAACGGGTTAGACACACAGTCCAGCGGTGGACTGTGTGCAAAATATACGCGCATGTCACGAGTTCGATCCCTGATACACGCACTCCCTGTGTAATAAAATGCCTTTTTGTTTAAAACTGAACCGGGTTAACTCCGTTAGTTGTTAAGTATAATAAAAACCGATATATTAACCAGGTTAGACACACAGTCCAGCGGTGGACTGTGTGCAACACTAAGTCGCACGTCACGCGTTCGAAACCTGTTACTGGCACCGGTTGAACGAATTAAAATGTTTTTGAAATTAAAAGAATTTTGGTTAAATCGAATTAGTATAAAAATATAATTAAAAACAAGATTATTTCGGGTTAGACACGTAGCTCAGTTGGTAGAGCTGCGTGCACGCGTACGGGAGGTCTCGGGTTCGAGTCTCACCCAGCGCATTCATGCACACTGACCGAACCGGTCAACAGGTCAACAAGTCAACGGTCAACGGTCAACGCAAAAATAAACAATTTTTTTATATTTTTATTTATTTAATTTAATTTAAAAATCAATTAAAAATACTTAAAAATAATATTTTTAAAGATAGAAAATAGCCTTAAACCCACAAAAATATATCTAAAAATTCCATTAAAATCATTAATAAAATCCACTCATTTATTATATTTTTCCGTTATTATTTAGGTTAGTAATTCTCGTTGTTCAACTCTCCCGACTCGTGCGCATCTCATCATCTCCATTCAAACGCACCCAATGTGAGTGAATCTTTACAAATTCCCCGTTTTAATCACGTTTTGGGGTGTATCATGTGTCTTGCTATATATTATATTTAAATCATTGTGCATACATCATATCATGAACATGTGTATTCAGTTTGTTTCAACTGTTGTGTGGTTATCGTTAGATGCAATTTATTATTTTCAGTACATGCAATTTCATAGGCCGCCGCTCCCCATTACATTATGAGCGTTGAGCATGTTCCCCATTACATTATGAGCGTGAACCTGGCGTGCCCACATACGATCGGCTCCGTTTGATTGAGCCTTGATCGCACATACATTTTTCATTTTCAGTACATGCAATACGATCGGCTCCGTTTGTTGAGCCTTGATCGCACAGACATTTATCATTTTCAGTACATGCAATACGATCGGCTCCGTTTGATTGAGCCTTGATCGCACAGTTTCATTCATGTTATTTATCGTATGATGTTGGTATGTTAATGTATGCTATCATGTGTTATTGTATGTTATATATGTGATTGCAATTGCTACTACTTGATTATTTACATGTGCTCATTTATGATTATGCACAATTTTTCATTGATAAACTAACAAGTAAATCAATAATAAATGTTTATCTAACAAGGTTCACTCGCCAACTTATGTTGACCCAAAAACCCCCATTTTTACACATGATACAGGTGAACCAGCTGCAGCCAGAAACACATAGGATTGGACTAGAAGAATAAAATGATTTAGAGTTTGGGATTGTTTTGTTTGGTTTATTTTCTTTGTATTGTATGGACATGTTTGGATATTTGGAAATGTAACTTTGACTTTAATAAATATGAAACATATTAGTAAATATCATGAGCTTTGGTGATAACCCAATTATGCCCCGACTCTTATCCCGCTGCGGGTCGGGGTGTGACATCGGCTCCGTTTGATTGAGCCTTGATCTCACATACATTAGCATAGGCCGTCCGTTCCCCATTACCTATGAGCGTGAACGGGACGTTGCCAACATATACATTGTCATTCTTATTTCATGCTTAAGCAAGGTGGTTTGTGATTGTTATGTTTAAATACATTTGTTCATATATGATTATTGCACAATTTTCCTAAATTAATTACAATAATGAATTAATAACAAATGTTTTTAACAAGGTTCACTCGCCAACTTTTGTTGACCCAAAATTTTCCATTTTTACACATGATACAGGTGATCAAGTTGAAGCAAGAAACATATAGGACGGCTTAGAAGAACAAACCAGTTTAGATTATGGATTGTTTAGTTAAATTTTTCCTTTCCTTGTATTGTATGAATTTGACTTGGAACTTTGAAATGTAATTTGAATTTAATAAATATGAAACATATTAGTACATATTATGAGCTTTGGTGATAACCCAATTATGCCCCGACTCTTATTCCGCTGCGGGTCGGGGTGTGACAGATTGGTATCAGAGCCATGACTATAGGGATATAGGATAGGTTCTTAGACCCTTAGAGCCTATACTATAGTTGATTAGAAACTTGTAAGATTTTTGTGTGTTACATGCCAAATTTCATGATGTTTATATGTTTTATGTTAAATGTTACATTCAATGTTATGCAAGCATGTTCATAAGTATATATTATCATATAATGCATATCATGAATCATATACTCATAACATATCACATCCATGAAAGCACACACTATATCATGATTGCTTTTACAATGATTTTTGTGTTTTCAAATCTCATCAAAGTGAGTTCTCATGACGGGCATGTAGTAACTGGAAGGGTATCAGTACCGGTAGTCGGAACGTCCTGTCTAGGCTGGCATTCGTATAAATCCAAAATAAAGGACCAGTTTGCCTACCTGGGGACTAACGATGAGAGTACGAAGTACCTATTAGGCCAAAGCATGTTACCAAACGTCGTGTGAGCTAACCCCACTTTGAGTTGTCATTGTGTCTACACCTGGACACATTCCGACCATACATCTCGTAAACATATTTTGTGGTTTGCATTCGGGTGATGCGAGTGTTAAATCGCCAATACTAATGTGAATCCTACCAAGCCAATAGCCATGGGGGCCCACATGACTATACAGGTGAAGGTATGGGGGACATTTGAGGCCCAACATGAGCAAACCCAAGACATCCTATGGATGTAGTTGCATTATTGATATTTATGTTATTTTCATTTTTCTTAAAGACACATGACACCTAAAAAGACTCCAAAAACTCACAATCTTCTCATGTATGTTCCTGTAGATGTCGTCTAGACAACAACGAGGGGGTAAAAGATCAGGAAGGTCTCCGGAACGCTTGGCCACACACATCGCGAAACAAATGGCCACGATACTGCCTGATATTGTGGTTCAAGTACAACAAGCTCTCGCCACAAATCCCACTAATACTCCCCAACAACATGACCAGAACATCGACAACCCTCCTACCAGCAAGTGCTCATACAAACATTTCAAATCTTGTGATCCTCCTAAATTTGAAGGGACCGAAGGTGTCACTACTCTTCTCCATTGGTTCGAGGAAATGGAAAACACCTTCCTCAACTGCGATTGTCCTGAGGATCGCAAGGTTCGATACGCCACCGGGAGACTATTTGGGGTAGCTCTCACTTGGTGGAATACTGAAAAAGGGAAGAGGGGAACTGATAATGCAATGGCCTTAACTTGGGAGGAGTTAAGGGAAATCATGACTAGGCGTTTCTGTCCTAGGAGTGAGATTAAAAAGTTGGAGGACGAATTTCATTCCTTAAAGCAAAAGGAGGGAGATCACACCACCTATAACAAGAGGTTCTTAGAGTTGAACCAAATGGTCCCTAACTTGTTCACCCTAACTTATCGCTTGATCGAGCATTATATTCGAGGTCTTCCCTCGAAAATTCAAGATTCAGTTCTCAGCACTTCACCAACAACACTTGAAGTTGCTATGGAACTAGCCACTGAACTGACCGAAAATCGCATTCGAAACGGTAAATTCAAAGAGGAGAAGAAGAAAGCCCCCATTGAGGCTCAAACTTCAAACCATTCTGGTTCCTCCTCGAAGTTTACTGGTAAAAGGAATCGAAGCACAAGAAACTTCGCCGTCACACAAACCAATTACCCTATTCCTGCTGCACCCATTACCCAAGTCGCCCCTTCACCCGCACCACACAAAAGACCATACTCTGGCCCGTTAACAAAATGCAACCGTTGCCAATACCACCATTCTCCTGATCATCCTTGCCAATATTGCACCGGCTGTGGTCGCGCAGGTCATACTGTTCAAACCTGTCGCATACCTCAGTGAACGAACCGCCACCAGCCTTCAACCCAAACCCACCAACAAATAATGGGTCAAGCCCAACAACCCTACTACTACCACCTACCCAACATTTAGCCCAAACATACTATCAACCCAACTATCCCATGGTACAACCTATGCGGGCTTGCTACAATTGTGGAGATCCAAGCCATTTTAGAAACACTTGTCCACGTTTGGTGAACATCATTCATGCCCAAGCTCAAGCAAATCCGGTGAATCAAGCTAACCAAGCTCCACCACCTGCAAGAGGAAGAGCTTATAACATCAACGCCAATACTGTTGAAAATAATAACGGCCCAAATGAATCACCCAACTAATTTTTCCTCGCCAAGAATCAAGACTCAACTCCAATCGTCTAGTTTTAAGGTTTTCTTTATGTTATCTCAAGCTTTCCGTATTCCAGTTGTAAAATTTGGAAATTTATGTATCCAAGAATTTTAATGCGATTTGATATTACAGTTTTGTTCTATACTCATTGATTTAACATTTATATCATCATACATCTCGACGTATCTCAATTCTCATCATTTAAAGGAGCTGGGTTGTGTCACACTTTTACATAGACTGACCCCTTCATCATAACCAACGAGAGAGGTACTGTCATCATTTAGTCATGTATCATCTTAGAATTTAGACTCAAGTTTGTTTGTTACGTTGTTTATGTTTTAGAGTCACATAGAACTGATCATGATTTTCTGATAAAGCCAACGAAAATTTGACAAGAATATGGTGGATACGCCGCTGGTACTTCCTATATATAAGTATTCTTGGCAAAGGATCAAAAGCGTTACCAGGAGGTTATGAAAAGTTCCGTGTAGGTTTAAATATCGTCATGGTTGAAGTTTTTGTTTTATGATACATACCTTAACATTACAAATGTATCAGTTCCCTCAAAACTATTATACATAAAATCGTAAGTGACATCAAAGATCAAAATCCGAGGAGCCCAGCATGTTTCAGTAACAGAAAGGAGACGTACGCAAGGAGCCGTCTTGTGGAGCTAAACTTAAAAAAATTGAAACTAAATCCGACGGTATTCTATACTATCTAGATCGTATATGGATTCCTGACCACAATAACCTTCGTGATATTTTTTTTTCTCTTATGAATGAGGCGCACAAAACACGATATTCTATATACCCAGGAGCCGACAAGATGTATCAAGACCTTTGATACACCTACTGGTGGCCTGGAATGAAAAAAGATATTGCTGATTTTGTTTCCAAGTGCCTTTCATGTTCCAAAATATAAGCTGAACACCAAAGACCCTCAGGACTTCTGGTCCAACCTGAAATACCTATATGGAAGTGGGAAAATATAACCATGAGTTTCATTACCAGGTTACTTCGCACTTCTGGTGGGTATGACACTATATGGGTAATAATTGATCGACTTACAAAATCAGCTCACTTTATTCCTATCCGCGAAGATTTCAAGAACGAAAAGCTAGCTCATATTTATATCAGCGAAATCGTAAGCCGACATGGAGTACCGTTAAGCATTATTTCTGATCGTGATGGTCGTTTCACTTCACGAACATGGCAAGCAGTACAAGCCACTATGGGCACGCGATTAGATCTCAGTACCGCCTATCACCCTCAAACTGATGGTCAATCTGAACGCACCATTCAAACTCTTGAAGATATGCTTCGAGCATGTGTTATAGACTTCAAGGGAAATTGGGACGCTCATCTACCCTTAGTTGAATTTTCGTACAACAACAGCTATCATTCAAGCATCGGCATGGCACCTTTTGAAGCCTTATATGGTCGTAAGTGCCGATCTCCTGTATGTTGGCACGAAATTGGGGAAGCTCAAATCACTGGTCCAGAATTGATCAAAGAAACCACAGACAAGATCCATCAAATCCGAAACAATCTTCTAGCGGCTCAAAGTCGTCAAAAGAGTTATGCAGATAAACGAAGGAAGCCTTTAGAGTTTAACATTGGTGATCATGTACTTCTAAAAGTACCACCGTGGAAGGGAGTAATTCGTTTTGGTCAAAAGGGCAAGCTAGCACCACGTTACGTAGGACCTTTCAAGATACTCGAAAGAGTAGGTCCTGTAGCATACAAGCTTGATCTACCAGAAGAACTTAACAGGATTCATCCCACATTCCACGTGTCGAACTTGAAGAAGTGCCTCGCTGATGAAAACCTCCACATTCCTCTGGAAGATATTCAGATTGATGAATCTATGTATTTTATTGAAAGACAGTAGAAATCATGGACTTCGGGGAGAAACGTCTACGACGGAGTCGCATTCCAATTGTTAGGGTACGCTGAGAGTCGAAACGGGGACCTGAGTTTACTTGGGAACGTGAAGACTCAATGCATGAAAAATACCCGCATCTTTTTCCTACTACTTCTACTACTTAAATTTCGGGACGAAATTCCTAAAAGTAGGTAACATTTGTCAAAAACGGGTTTCCAAAACCCGCTCCGTTTTGTAATCGAATATCAAGTTATAAATGTCACTTTGTGTATTTATGGTTATTTTGATTTTTAATGATATATAATTAATAAACAAACTAAACTATAAAAATTATTTTTGATAAAAAGTGAAAACAAAATAAATAAAAATAAAATGTTGCTGTCGGGACTCGAACCCGGGTCAGCCGGAAGTGAAATCCAAAGACTTAACACACACACACATCCCACTCCGCCACTTGTTGTTTTCTGTCAACATTAGGAAACAAATAAGTCTTATACACAAATATAGTTAAACCGTTTGCGCTAACTGAGAAACCGAAATCGGCAATTCAACCGTCTAATCGTTTGATTAATCGCACATTCAGGTTTATAACCGATGCACCGACGATTTTAATCAATTCGGATTTGAATGAACATCAATTTTTATCATCATCGGTTTTTATAACCGAAAATAATCAAAGTTCAAATTACTTCAATCAAAACCCTTCTCGCGACTCAGAGACATCAGACAAACCTTCCATTTTACTTTCGTCATACTTTCAGTCCATCAGAACGCTTAAATCAACTCGCCGGAAATTTCTGCAAGTTCGCCGGAAAACCGTATTCATCATTAAAACGGTAATTCTTTCAATACCGTCGTAGTCTAACAATTGTTAAGCTATTTCTAACTTAAACCTTTCAATTGAAATCGAATTCAGACACCGTTATCAAATAATTCCAGTTCGCCGGAAAATTTCTGGAAATCGTTATCTTCGTCTGTGAAACGGTAGGGAACTTCAAACACACTTTTAACGTTTGTTTATCACTTCAATTCCACGATTGGCTAATCAAAACGGTTAATTGTTTTGTTCAGTTGAGGTGCACAAAAACAGAGCCGACGCATTGCCGAAAATTCTGTGATATATCATTCCTACGGTATGTTACTTCCAACACCGTCTCTGCCATTTCATTTTAGCCTTAAGAATGATTGTTAATCGTAAAAACAAGAAAACGGATTAGTAACACCGTCGACTGTAATTTGAGTGAAGAAGACGAAGATAGTTAAGTTATATAATTAAAATTGGTATTTTAAACGGGTTAGACACACAGTCCAGCGGTGGACTGTGTGCAAAATATACGCGCATGTCACGAGTTCGATCCCTGATACACGCACTCCCTGTGTAATAAAATGCCTTTTTGTTTAAAACTGAACCGGGTTAACTCCGTTAGTTGTTAAGTATAATAAAAACCGATATATTAGCCAGGTTAGACACACAGTCCAGCGGTGGACTGTGTGCAACACTAAGTCGCACGTCACGCGTTCGAAACCTGTTACTGGCACCGGTTGAACGAATTAAAATGTTTTTGAAATTAAAAGAATTTTGGTTAAATCGAATTAGTATAAAAATATAATTAAAAACAAGATTATTTCGGGTTAGACACGTAGCTCAGTTGGTAGAGCTGCGTGCACGCGTACGGGAGGTCTCGGGTTCGAGTCTCACCCAGCGCATTCATGCACACTGACCGAACCGGTCAACAGGTCAACAAGTCAACGGTCAACGGTCAACGCAAAAATAAACAATTTTTTTATATTTTTATTTATTTAATTTAATTTAAAAATCAATTAAAAATACTTAAAAATAATATTTTTAAAGATAGAAAATAGCCTTAAACCCACAAAAATATATCTAAAAATTCCATTAAAATCATTAATAAAATCCACTCATTTATTATATTTTTCCGTTATTATTTAGGTTAGTAATTCTCGTTGTTCAACTCTCCCGACTCGTGCGCATCTCATCATCTCCATTCAAACGCACCCAATGTGAGTGAATCTTTACAAATTCCCCGTTTTAATCACGTTTTGGGGTGTATCATGTGTCTTGCTATATATTATATTTAAATCATTGTGCATACATCATATCATGAACATGTGTATTCAGTTTGTTTCAACTGTTGTGTGGTTATCGTTAGATGCAATTTATTATTTTCAGTACATGCAATTTCATAGGCCGCCGCTCCCCATTACATTATGAGCGTTGAGCATGTTCCCCATTACATTATGAGCGTGAACCTGGCGTGCCCACATACGATCGGCTCCGTTTGATTGAGCCTTGATCGCACATACATTTTTCATTTTCAGTACATGCAATACGATCGGCTCCGTTTGTTGAGCCTTGATCGCACAGACATTTATCATTTTCAGTACATGCAATACGATCGGCTCCGTTTGATTGAGCCTTGATCGCACAGTTTCATTCATGTTATTTATCGTATGATGTTGGTATGTTAATGTATGCTATCATGTGTTATTGTATGTTATATATGTGATTGCAATTGCTACTACTTGATTATTTACATGTGCTCATTTATGATTATGCACAATTTTTCATTGATAAACTAACAAGTAAATCAATAATAAATGTTTATCTAACAAGGTTCACTCGCCAACTTATGTTGACCCAAAAACCCCCATTTTTACACATGATACAGGTGAACCAGCTGCAGCCAGAAACACATAGGATTGGACTAGAAGAATAAAATGATTTAGAGTTTGGGATTGTTTTGTTTGGTTTATTTTCTTTGTATTGTATGGACATGTTTGGATATTTGGAAATGTAACTTTGACTTTAATAAATATGAAACATATTAGTAAATATCATGAGCTTTGGTGATAACCCAATTATGCCCCGACTCTTATCCCGCTGCGGGTCGGGGTGTGACATCGGCTCCGTTTGATTGAGCCTTGATCTCACATACATTAGCATAGGCCGTCCGTTCCCCATTACCTATGAGCGTGAACGGGACGTTGCCAACATATACATTGTCATTCTTATTTCATGCTTAAGCAAGGTGGTTTGTGATTGTTATGTTTAAATACATTTGTTCATATATGATTATTGCACAATTTTCCTAAATTAATTACAATAATGAATTAATAACAAATGTTTTTAACAAGGTTCACTCGCCAACTTTTGTTGACCCAAAATTTTCCATTTTTACACATGATACAGGTGATCAAGTTGAAGCAAGAAACATATAGGACGGCTTAGAAGAACAAACCAGTTTAGATTATGGATTGTTTAGTTAAATTTTTCCTTTCCTTGTATTGTATGAATTTGACTTGGAACTTTGAAATGTAATTTGAATTTAATAAATATGAAACATATTAGTACATATTATGAGCTTTGGTGATAACCCAATTATGCCCCGACTCTTATTCCGCTGCGGGTCGGGGTGTGATAGTTTTAACCAAGTTCTCGTGATTTTTTCATTCGTTCTCACGGTTCTCGCAATATTTTGACTTTGAAATGTTTTATACCTACAAATTTGCTACGGACACATTTTGCTACCGTTTTGCTACGGATATTCCGTCGCAATTGAAATCCATAGCAAATTCGTCGCAAAATCCGTAGCAAAATAAAAGAAATATCGTAGCATAATCTGTAGCAAAACCATGAACATAAATATTAGAAAGAAACTAAAAAAATTTAAATAAAAACTATAGCAAAATTTGTAGCAATGTAGAGAATATAAGTATTTACATAATAATGAAATGCCTAGCAAAATTCGTAGTAGAATATAGAAAAAAAATATCTAAAAACAAACGTAGAAAAACTTGTAGCAACATCCGTAGCAGAAATTCAGAAAATAAATATTAAAAAATTAACGTAGCAAAACCATAAAAATAAATATTTCGAAATTAGCTAGAAAAGTTAAATAAAACCCGTAGCAAGATATGTAGTAAAGTTGAGCATATAAGTATTTAAAAAATAATAACAAAGTTTAAAAAAAATATTTAAAGCCAAACATAGAAAAACTAGTAGCAATGTCCAGAGCAAAATCTGTTGGAAAAGAAATGAAATATATTTAAAAACAAAATAATAACATCGGTAGAAAAATCCGTAGCAAATTTGAGAAAACAAATATTCAAATGATAATTTTATAAAACCTGTACAAAAGCCAAGAAAATAAATATTGAAAAACAGTTGATAAAAATATATAGCAATCTGATAACATAAATATTGAAATATTTAATAAGTATGCAAATAGTTATTTGACTCTAGCTTAGGTCTCCCATCACATTCTTTGAAGCATCGGAGGTTGCTTCCGGCTCATAAACACATTCTTGGACTTATAAAAACAGATGATTTCCAAAAGCCAAACATGCTAACCATGTCAAGAAATAAACAAATAATAATGCACATTCTCTCAAAGATAGTGAATCTTGAACACTAATCAGAACATCTGTTTGAAGATTGCAAATATCTATTCAAGGTATGGAACATCTATTGAAGATGAAGAAACTTCTGTTTTTATGGCCAAAGCCCTGCTGAAGACAAGCACTGATCTGAAGACCAAACATCTGTCTAGCCAAAACAGATGTTTGAAACAAGTCAACAGCGGTTTAAAGAACAATGATTAAATCAATGTAAAAGTACTGTATGCTTTAGGATCTACTACAGATTTGGCCATAGCAAATGCATATTTCTGTAGTAGTGATTTCCTTCTACGCTTATCATTATTATTCGAATACAATATTAGAAATTTAAGTTTCACATTTAAATTTATGTGAATTCATAATAAAGAAAATTTACAGTGTAAGTTTGCCATTTACAAATGTGTAAATTGTTATATTTACACATATGTAAAAAATCTAATAAGAGTGATTTTAAGAGAATAAATTAATTATTTGATGTTGTATTTTAGTTACAATGAAGTTTGTACTAAAAAAATTGGTTTTTATTGGTTTTCTCATTCATTCTCACGGTTCTCGCAATATTAAGCGTTCTCAAGATAACCCTCCCCTATATATATACGGGAGGATTATCTTGAGAACGCTAAATATTGCAAGAACCGTGAGAACGAATGAAAAAACCAATCAAAACCAATTTTTTTAATACAATCATCATTTAATTAAAGTACAACATAAAAAAATAAATTACAACAGCAAATAATTCATTTCTCCTCTCAAAATCACTCTTATTAGATTTTTTACACATGTGTAAATGGCAAACTTACACATGTGTAAATTTTCTTTATTTCTGATTTCGCGTAAATTTAAATGTGTAAATTAAATTTCTAGAATTGTATTCGAATAATAATGACAAGTGTAAAAAGAAATTTTGAATTTTACTTGTTTTTGACCAAGTTCTAATGGTTTTTTCATTCGTTCTCAAGGTTCTAGCTATATTTAGCGTTTTTATTTAAACCCTCCCCTATATATATATATATATATATAAAGAACAGTATAATATATATAGGGTGAGGTTATTATAAAAAATGTGTTTTATTTGACTATATATATAAAACTAGAAAAAAAACAAATTTGATCGGTCCTTTGCATGTGGCCTCACCGTTTTCTTCTTCTAGCGCCTGTTATGAAGGTAACGAAGCTAAGCATGGCGCCCCTAGGATAGTTTTGAGGGCGCTATATGGCTGACATGGAAAAAGGCGTGAACCCACACCATGCAACCTTAGCATATTTGTAATTAACAAAAGCTCACTTCTTTTATAACAAAAATTTTCATTCATAACTAGTTTTTACAAGTCTAGTAATATTTAATTTATTTGTATTAAAACAAATTCTAACTCATTTTTACTTTGTTCAATCCTAACTTAAAGTGATGCATAATTGTTTGATACGTAATCTCAACGAGAATGAAATCAAACCTACCCTCCAACAATTGATAAGTAAAACAAACATATTTATCGTCATCTCGCATAAAATAAATATAAGGCAGGAAATAAAATAAAGTAGGATGAGGTTCAAGTAGGTGTAAAGTGATGTGTAGGTAATAAAGTATAGACGGCACAAAGTGTGATCCTTTTGAACAACTTTTAGGTCAATAATTAATAGAGTAATTAGCTAACCTTCCCAAATTCTTCAACTACATTTGCATTAATTTACTACCAATATTTATTTAATTGTGTTGTTGGAACTAACATCCCCCACTGTTTTTTTTTTCTTCTGGTAAACCTTTCTTAATTTGTCATGCATTTTATACATAGTTTTTATGAGGGAAAATTATTTATAGTCTAGCATATAATATAATATCTAATGTATATCGTATTAACACTACTAGTAAATAAAACTTTAACAACAAATCAATATGAAGTTAACTATCAATTACTAATCCATCACTGATAAGTTATTGATTATCTTTCGTTAACATCGCTCGGTCTTAAGTTTCCATAAAATTTCATCTATACTCCTTAAACCCTATCTTCAACGATGAATATGCAACAAATACGTTTATCAATGAATGTCCTGTAATTTATAGCGTAGTAGTTAAGTATCATGTTTATATCTTAAAACTAATAAGGTATTTTATGTAACATTTTATCGACTAAGATGGTTAAGATCTGTATCCAATGGATAGGTAATAGAAAATCCTTTAATTTAAAGCATAACATTGAATTGTTATATTTATATTTTTGATTTGTTAAGATATTTTAAGTATTAACTTTTTATCTAAATATGTTTTTTGGAAAGATAAATTTCATAAACAAACGCTACTCCAATATTACCTTTTTTCCTGGGTTCTTTACTTTTAGACTGATAATATATGGTGGCAATCTTTTTTTTTTTTTTCTTTTTTCTGATTTTGACGCTTCCTAACTTAACTTTTTTTTCGTAAAAGTGGTTGTTTTATGTTTTTATTTGGCCGAAATAATGATTTATTTGGATAAGTATATAGTTGAAAGCTAACCACCTTATAACCAAAAAGTGTTGCAAGCTTTAAGCATGATCCTTGTTTGGAAACTAAAAAAAAGGCATCGACTTGTTATACTTATGTAAATTTGTGACATTAAATTATAAAAGCTTATATACTATTTATTAAAATTCAAAACAAAAACAAAAAGAAAGAAGAGAATATTTCTCTCTTTAAAAAAATTGCAACTTAGATATAAAGTTGTAATTAGTCTAGACGAGTCATTGTAATCAACAATATATACTGCGTACTTAAAGAAAAAAGTCAATTTATTTAAAAAAAAAACTTATAGAAATATTATAATTCAATTAACAATACAAAATTTTTAATTTTATTGTGTATGTTTTCAGATACAAAAATGAAGTTCATAAAAGAATTTTGCCTTTAAAAATTAATGAAACCATATTTAAAATAAAAAAGTCAACATTTACGTTGATTAAATTTTTGTTATCTTATCTTTTAACTTACCTATTAACTACGATACTGTAGAGTGTTAATTTTAACTATTAAAATAGTTGATAAAAGTTTAATATATATATATATATATCGTGGAAATAATTCGTTTTTTATATTTGATCATATATGCTGAGAGCTTCTAGAAGGAAATAGTAGGAAGTTGGTTAAAAGATGGAAAGGGAAAAGAGAGAAGAAAAGGCTTTGGTGGTGGGCTTTGGTTTACCTTCCACTTTTCTCTCCCTAACCTTTTGGTGCAAGTTTAGGCACAAGTAGGATTCATAATTGGAAGGTTGCTCACTATTTTCTTGTTATTTCCCCCCAATTTGCTCATAAGTGATATCAAACCCCACTCAAGATCACCCACACTTCTTTCTCTCTCTCTCTCTCCACAATGTATGTATAGAAATTAATGTACATCCATATGCACTTATGTGTTTAGAGTGAGAATGGCTCGCTTCGATACGATTCGTTAGTGGGTTAAAATCAAATCTATATATGACATTTGGTTTCTAGATTCTTATAATCAACCGTTTGAAAGGATGGTTCGGTTAATTCTGTTAACCGTCGACTATGAACGTGCATGGATTCAAACTTATTCAATTATACTTTGAAAAGATGTTCGGTTAATTTTGTGACGCTATCACATAACACCTACTAAGTCCACCATTTGATACATTTGTGATCAAGTTCATACTAGTAGCATGCATCCACAATGAGTTAAGTCAAAAACCTCACTTAACATTGATCACAAATCTTATGTCTCTTACTATGCCTACAAATCATCACAAAACAAGAGCACACTAGATTAAGTATAAACATCTCTAGGGTGCATGTATATCTCTCAAACCTTAAAAGTTCATATATGTTGGAAACTTAATATAAATGTTGAAGATGTTTGTACTTTGAAGGTTATGAACTTAGTCTCAAATCCCAACATAGTGGTTTTTTAGAACGACAATATTATTGATGAAAAATAGAAGTCATACAGTCAACGAATCACTGGAACATCACATAAGAAAAAAAACAATAGGAAAGAAAACAAAAAGTATTAGCTGCAGCTAAGAGGGTTCGACCTCCAACTAGACCAGCTCCAATCCGAATGTTTGGATCTGCGTTTGATCCAACAAAACAACGTAGAGATTAGATCTTCGTGTACCTTCTCAACCGAGCTTTTTGTGTCTTTGAAAAAATTTTCCATTCCTTTCTTTCCACAATAATCGTTGTGTACTTATATACATGATACAAAGTAGAATCATTTTCCTAATCACATCATAGTCTTTTAAAATCTGAGAAAAAAATTGATCTAGCTCAATAAATCAACAAATTCGTCAAATCCTACCATATTACAATAGATATTAGTTAAATTACAAATTTACCTTTCCAAAATAATATTACAATACATCAAATGCTACCCGTTGTGAAGCTCCAACATTGTTTTTCAATTCATAAGTTTTTAACTTCCCAATTGCCTTTATCTTGTCGTTCACCTAGAACAACATATATCCCACATTTAGCAAAATTATCCTCTACGTTAAAAAAAGAAATTTTAATAGTGCCTACATACTAAAATACACTTAACCAATCAGTAGATGTCAAGTTGCATCCACTATCTTCTTTATCTTTTATTGTTTTTTTATTCAGATTTACTTTAGACCATGTGTAGTGGAAGACACAAATAATGTCTCCACCCTTGGATGTTTTGCGCCATGTATCCATCCAGTCAGCAATGAGGCATTATGGGGCATTATGCTAAAAGGGGTGTAGTGGGGCTTGAAATCTTGTGAGTCATTATATTCTAATAGAATTAAATAAAAACCTTACAAAAAAGGCTATTGGCCAAAGATTCGGAAGGTGTGTGGTTATTGGCCAAAAAATTGAAGGAAGGTGTGGATTTAAGAACGCCTAGGACCAAAAGTTTGAAAAAATGCCTACGAGGGCAGGTTAGGGGTGTGTTTAAAACTTTTTTTAGAAAAAAACCATCAGAAAACCTCACTACGAGTGATCTTATATGTATCTGGGAAAGACAATATATCAAATAAGGTATTGTGGTTGTCAGGTGGTAAGTCTGTATGTATACATAAAGTTGTGGGTTTGAGTCTTGAAAGCCGGTTTTTTTATTCTAAAAATTGAAAAAAAGAGTTAATCCTAGTTCAATTTGGTTTTAATTAAAAACCAAAGCAACCAACTGAGCTATACACCTTTTTAATTTACAAAAATGATATCTATTTTAGTTAAGAAGTATAATTTAATTTTGACTTGTTGCCAATTTTTTGATAATATTAATAAAATGTTTAAATTTTAGGGTTATTATTCGTTTTCATATGGTTTTATTACCGGTGTAGGTTCATGATTTATTTTTATTACGGCGTACTTTTTCGTCATTACGTTTTGATGTACAGAGATTAGATGTAACGAACCGAACACATATAAATTTCATTTTGGTCCATATCTCGACTTTATTTATTGATTGTTATGGTGTCCACTACGTACCGAATTCCAACCGTGTCTCGACGCAACGTGCGAGTTTTAATACCACAAGCTATGTGAATAAATGAATTTAAAACCCCAAAATAACAAAACTTCCAACGTAAAATAACTAAGAAAATTACTCTAGATAGCACTGTCAATTGTTGTCCAAATTTAATAAAAAGATATCCACATCAAACCGAATATATCAAATCGTATGTTGCCTAGCTTTGCAATCGGTTTATTTCATAAAAGGTATGTGTACTCTATTATGGTTACTTAAAATCGTGGTTGTAGAAATCGTTAATCGCTAGTCGGTCGGTGGAATGAGGACTAGCTGTTAATCAGGTACTAATCAGAATTAATCGAGATTAATCGACGCCTAGTCGGGATTTTTTCAATCATACGTAAAACATTCACTTAAATAAATTTTCACCAATACCATTCCAATATATTTATTGGCTAATTAATTTCAACTTGCATTTTATGATCACATTACTACAAACTTTCATCAACTACCTAAAGAAGAAATTAGTGACTTGATTCACTATGTCCAACAATGATTTCACCAATGACTATCCTAGTATCCCACCAATTGTTACTTAATTCACTTATGCACAATCAAAACTTTTCAAGATAAAACTTTTTTAAACCAACTTACTCTTAAAGGTAACCTGAGTACTGTATATCTGACTTTCAAAATTTAAACTACAATAGTGTGATTCTTTTAAAAAAGATTGTGCACTCACCTTTAGCCTTTCGATGTCTTTATGTGCCAACTTCTACTTAGACACCTACATATTAACCAATTTGAAACTCATAATCACCAAACACACAGATTATACTTACAATGACTCGGTTCGGTAATTGATATTATAAATATTTATCTATAGTTCTATACTATCATCGTTTATCTTTTATTTCAGTTACTTGATCATTTAGTTGTATTTAAAGAAAATCAAGCATTCAAGAAGATTAGCACGATCTCAACCTAGATTACAAAGTTAGACAACCTTATAATTAATTGCATTAGTCATTGATCAACCTGAATTAGCCACACCCATCAACCTACAAATGAAAATGAATCCATAAACAATAAATAAAGGCTTAAAATTTCTCCAAATCTGTCAGTTAATAAGTCTAAAACTTGTAGAGACACATGTCGTAGTTTCTTTTACCTTTTAATTTACCCCTATTCTGAAGAGACCTTGGGTGTTCAAATATATAATATATGCGGTGCAAGTTCTAAAATTGAAAGAATTAGCTATTTTCATGTTCAAATATATAGGAATTAGGTTTAGAAAATGAAAATAGCTAAAATGTCTTAGAAAATGAAAATAGCTAAAATGTCTAACTTCATGGGTTGATTGCTTGTTCAATTAACACTCTTTTTCATTTTGATTTCTTAAGAAAGTGTTGCAAAAGTTCGATGGCCTTAAAGAGCAAATGGTTCGTATTTCAATAATTAAGCCACAAACCCCTATGTTGAGTTTACCAACAAAAAATAATCAATAGGTTAGGGTGTGCCTAATTGTCTTAAATGAGAAAGGGAAACTTGATGTTTTTGGTTTTTACTTCAAAAAAACTTTATTCTTTATTTAGTTAAGTATAACTCGTTTGTGATCTTTTATACTACATGGTGTGATAGAGAGGGGGAGAAGGGGCGTGGAACGTCACATATCTGTGACGTTAGTAGAAGGAGCTTTGCCCTCCAAGCCCCAAAAAACATGGGGTGGTGGTGGCGTGGGATCTCCAAAATCAAGCTCCAAAAACATTGTAGCCAATCATCAATCTCCACCACCAAAACCCACCATACCTAAATCCCCCCACCCCAAGGGGCAAATGCCCATCTATGCCGGTGATGGGGTGGTGTTGACGATGTGAAGCACCTTCCTCTCCCCTTCTTCACGCCTCACACAGTATAGTCTTTTATCTTTGAATCTTTTACATGTACCCAATTTCTCAAGGTTGGTAGAATCAATGTCTTATTTGGAATCACTTTAGTAAGCTTAGTAATTAAAATTTAATTTATTATACGTATATCTATAATTCTTATCCCAATAAACACATGTCCACTTGTATGATAACACACATTTTGCATGAAAATGACGTGGCCACACACTCTTAACCATTAGAGATTACACGAAAACACAAATAGACATTTTCAAAGGTTATTTTTAACCCAAGCCGGGAGATGACATTTGTTCAATATGAGTTTGAAACATGACGACAAGGACGATTATCAAAATCATAATCAAGAGAATGGTGATTTTAAGCTCAAGTTGTGCCAATGTCCATGTCCACATCGTGTCATTGAGTTACACTTTTATGTGATCATTTGTGATGGTCTAAGTGCTTATATTTTTTTCAAACGACTATTTAGCTATATTGTTTAGTGAAAATGGTCATTCTTATAATTTTCTTAATACATCTTTTTTATCTTAACAATTACAAGCGATACTAACCTCTTAGTGACTTAACAAACATGCAAGGCAAAATTGCTAGGACATGCATGACCAACCTCGTTGATTTTGTATCTAATTCTTTTTTTATCTTTATGTTCATAGAAACAAGTTGATCAAACACGACTTTAATATACATATGCATTAAAGATTTGCATGGTATGGTTGGATGGAAGTAGGTATTAGCAATAATCATAAGATAACTATGGTGAGGGCCGGCTAATTAGTAGGTTGTGGGATTATATATATATATATATGTATATATATATATATATCATATGCATTAAAGATTTGCATGGTATGGTTGGATGGAAGTAGGTATTAGCAATAATCATAAGATAACTATGGTGAGGGCCGGCTAATTAGTAGGTTGTGGGATTATATATATATATATATGTATATATATATACGTATGTATATCTATATGTATGTATGTATATCTATATGTATATATGTATATATATATGTACGTATCTATATATGTATATATGTATATATATATGTACGTATATACGTACATACATATATATATGCATATATACATATATAGATAGATATACATATACATATATCTATATATATATATACATACATATATATGTATGTATGTATATATATATGTACGTATATATATATATATATATGTATGTATATATATATATATATATGTATGTATATATATATATGTATGTATATATATATATGCTTGTGTGTGAAAGATTAAAAGAACTAAACTTTTACCAATTGGCCGATAACACTTCTAACTTTCGATTTGTACACCGACTCTTATATATGTATGTATATATATAGATATATGTACGTATATATATATATGTATGTATATATGTATATGTATGTGTATATATATATGTATGTATATATATGTATGTATGTATGTATATATGTATATATATATATATATGTATATATATATGCTTGTGTGTGAAAGATTAAAAGAACTAAACTTTTACCAATTGGCCGATAACACTTCTAACTTTCGATTTGTACACCGACTCTCCCAACTTTCAATTTATTGGTCTATAACACTCCCTAACTAACTGAACCCTAACCCAATTTGTTTTTGCTGACGTGGCATCTGATGTGACCTCTTTTGCTGACGTGGCATCTGGTGTGGCATTTTTTGATAACGTGACAGCTGATGTGGCATTTTTTAATGACATGGCAGCTGACATCAGCTAACTGCGTTAGGATTCAGTTAGTTACGGAGTGTTATCGGCCAATAAGTTGAAAATTGAGAGTGCTGGTATACAAATAAAAAATTAAAAGTGTTATCGACCAATTAGTAAAAATTTAAGTTATTTAAATCCAATATCCCTATATTTACTTCACATTTTTTACTTAGAAGTTATATTATAGGGTCTATTAATTTTATACTATCTAGTTTGATATGAGTGCTTTTATCATGCTCAATGCACTTTGCTACTCAATTCTATAATGTAGCTAAAAAAATGCTCTAAATATTGTTCATTTAAAAAACCTTTTAAGTTTTAGTCTTCATATCTATCAATATTCAAATAAAAACGGTTACATCTATTCACAAACACACAAAATAAATGAGAATAAATAGTTAAGACCCTAATATAGGGTAAGAGTTTCATATCTTATCCCTTATTACAATATCTATAGTTAAACTAAAAATCATCTTTACTTAAATTTATCTCTCGTTTTATAAAACCTTTCATATGCCCCCTAATTCATAAAAATATAAGGATTTACTATATCTTTCTCTAAATATGGGAATTCACTTTCATTTTCCCGAAAATATGCGGATGGGGTATAGTTTTAATGAATGGGATGGTGTTTTTAAGTGATTTCCTTACATTTTAAATACGGTAAGGTCACCTAACCTCTTGATATCAGGATCTATCAGAAACACCTAATCAAGTATGATGTGCGGAATCCATCATACATTCACCAAAAGCAATAGAACGAATAGAAACAAGATAATTCACAATTTAGAATGCACATGTATTCACAGACGATTGCACACAGTAACAGTCTCATACAATTGCTTCAAGACCTTAACAAACTAGCTAACACACCTGTATTTATAAGCTAAACATCATTTTTAGACAAATACATCTGGTCCAGAAATAACACCATAATTACAGTCAAGGTTGGCCAGGTAATAACACTTTAGCTGACTAAACCATAACACACATCTATCATTATATTCCGGACACTCATCAATTATATCCGGAATACATCATGGCAACATCATTCCCTGATGTTTACAATCTTGCCCAAACATATTAACTCTTGACAAACTTTCACACTTAGACACTTTTGTCCCTAAACTTCTAAGTGTTGATCTTCGACGCTTTCATCACCAACAGGTGCATTTACAAATACGGTGATGGGGATACGGATGACGATGATAAACATATATTTTAAGAACCACATCAGTTGCGAAAACTAGAAAAGAACTCTTATCAAACAACTGTCTTTTTATTGTTTTTTCTCATGTTTCCTATATATTACTAAGATTTTAGAAATAAAAAATAAAAAAAAACGATAAAGATATCACATATATGTAAGATAAAAATTATTTTTCATATTTGCAAGATAAATTACATATATGTAGCAATAGTTTTTTTTTTCTTACATATATCTATTTTTTAAAAATCTTAGTAATATGTAAGAACTATGAGAAAAAAATAAAAAATAAAAAATCCATTTGTTTGATAGCTTTTCTCAACACAACCGGGGTGGTTCTCAAAGTATTCATCCCCTATATTCATGTTCATCTTTCTCCACCGTATGCCTTTATCATATATGAGGCAACTTTTTAATCTTTCTATTTTAATGAAAAATCTCATCTGAAACCAGTTATTATATACTTTTGCCAATTTAGTCAAATATATGCGAAAGTCAAGAATCATGTGGCGTGGTTGAAAAAAAGAGTATGGTAGTAGTGAATGAGAGAATTGAGTTCGATTGCCTTTCTATAACAAGGTTTTGATGTTATGTAACAAGAAAGGACCACCTGCATGCCTAGAAATATATACAATGAATAATGGCTCCGTTGGAGGACAATGAAGAAATGTTTTTCTATAAATTAGGTAGTTAGGGCATGTATGTGTATATGGTTAATGCATAGTTATTGTGATGCTTTTTTTTTTTTTTTTTTTACCATGGGTGGTAATTGTGATCTATTGATGGGATGGGATGGGATGGGATGAGAGTATTTGAGTTGACGGTTTGAATTGATGAAGACCTTTATATTTATTCATTTCATTTTATTATCCATTTATCTAAATACGCTAAACTAACATGTTGTAAATAGGTTAGGTTGACAACTTGTAATGAAGTGAAATCACGTTGTAAATGGATTAAACAGGTTGGTAGTTTTAATAACATGCTAACACAACCAATCAGACCGTGTGAGGATTAACAACCCAACTTCAATACATGATATTTATACACACGCTAACTAAAAAAATGTGTACTACTTTCTCTAACAATCATTTTTGACAATGTGGAAATGTGTTTTGCGATAACAAGTTATTATAAGATATATCTAAACTCTAATTCAAGAACACATGAGGTGAATAAGAGAGTATTCACCGAGGCCCCTCTACACACTATTTACACATTGGTTGCAACAATCGGCACAAACAACACCTCTAGTAAATCCTCAAGCTACGTCTTTTAAACCTAAACTTCAATCCTGGTGAACCCTACAAATGATTAAAAAAAGAAGATGATTCAGATTAGATAAAACGCTTAATCGGACACTTTGCGCTTGTAGCAGGGTGCCCTCTACACTATTATCACAATCCGAAATCTCTATAATCAAATTAGGGCTGGCAATTTTAAACACAGACACGAAAGCATGGAACGACACGACACGACCTTAACAGGTTTGTGTTTGACCCTTAACATGTTTCGTGTCTTAAACAAGTCGACACGATAAGACCTGTTAATTTTTGTGTCGTGTTCGTTTTTACCTATTTCGTGTTCATCTCTAACATGATATGCATGTCCTAGACTTCACACTCCACCCTTCCAGGGCGAGTTCGTGTCTTAACAGATCGTGTTCGTATCATAATAGGTCATGTTCATGTCTTAATAAGTTGTATGACGGGTTTGTAAGTTTTTTTCGTGTCTTAACAAGTCGTGTTAGTGTAACTTGTTTATTATCAGGTTCGTTTTGTGTATGGAAAAACTGACACGATAAGATTTTGTGTCGTGTTCGTATCTTAATAGGTCATGTTTGTGTAACTTGTCTATTATCGGGTTTGTTTCGTGTTTGGAAAAGCTAACACGATAAAATTTCGTGTCATGTTCGAACAAGACACGAACATGTTCGTGTCATGTTCGTGTTTACTAGTTTCGTGTTTGTGTGTTAACAGGTCGTGTCTGACACGATATGCCAACCTTAAATCAAATGTTAATCACAAATAAAAATATAATCCCCATTTTATATACTTTTTAGAAAAATGTATGTAACCTAATTTAAACCAATTCAACACCATACCTACTACTCAATCTTTATGTCCAGAAAATTGTCATAAAAAAGTTCTTAAGTTACTTAAAATGAGAACCTAAACAAAATGCAATGTTAATCTATGCATACTTTAGGTTATTTGTTGGAAAAAAATAAATAAACTTGTACTTAAAAGGAAATATTGAAAAGTACGAAGTTAGGAAAGTTGATATATTTGGTGGAGGGTGGAATAATAAATAAATATGACAAAAACTTAAAGAGGAAGGTTGAAGGTACCAAACACACACCGCCAAACTAGGAAAGACCAAAAGCATGAGTTAAGGTAGATAATGGACGGAAGTTGGCAGATTCAATTATTTGAACATGCCACACTCTCTGGAAAATGGAATTAACCTAATCTATTTTATTATATATATATATATATATATATATTTATTTGAGTTCTATGGAGTTAACCTAATCTATTTTATCATATATATTATTTGAGTTAGTAACTTGCAACTTACACATCACCAACATGGTTATATTCTTCTTGTTGGTGTGTACCTTGTGCATCAGCATTTGTAAATTGTTATTAAACAATATGCACTTGTGTATCAAAACTTGTACTTTGGATTTGCTAATAGAGGTGTTTGGGAGGAAGAAGCAAAAACTTTTTGCTTCTACGCAATTGGAATACACCAAAACTATGTTTTAAAATTAGAATAATCAATTTTAGTTTTAGGTGGCGTTTGTTTATGTAGTTTTTGTGAATGAGTTAGAATATGTTAAAAAGATTTAGAATTTGAGAACATTAGATTTTGGATTGAAATATATTAGATGAATTAGAATTTCAACAAATTGGAATGGAATTTGAATTTTCGTATTTTCGGTGGCTTTATAGTTGGGCCTCATTCTAAAAATCACTTCGGGCTTTGTTAATTTATTAAAAAAAGATGATTTTATTATTAAAAAAAAAGAGATAGAAGTCGCTTTTATGGGGGGTTTTTATTTCTAGGTATGGTTATGATTAGAAGTTAAAATAGAGAAGGATAGAGATGGGCATAAAAACCGGTTCCGAACCCGAACCGGTAGAACCGAACTGGAACCGGTTCCAGTTCCTACCCGACATTAAGTAGAACCGGTTCCGGGTTCAAAATACCCGTTGGTTCCAACCCGGTTCCACAATTTTACCATTTGAATCGGGTAGTAACCGGTTCCTAACCGTACCCGGTTCCTACCCGTACCCGGTTCCTACGTGGAACCGGTTCCTGATCGTTATAATATTACCGTTGGAACCGGTTATAGCCGTTAAAAATGTTACCGATGGAACCGGTTATAGCCGTTAAAAATGTTACCGTTGGAACCGGTTCCTGACCGTTGGAACCGGTTCATGACCGTTAGAACCGATTCTATATATATTTTTTTGAAATCTATTGTTTAGCACACAATTTCTCATATCTATTCTTCTTGTTACATTTCTTTCTTGTTCTTTTTCACATTCTAATCAACAAATGGCCTCAAAGAGTTCCAAAAACGCAAATTCCCAATCCGTTAACAATGTTCCTCAAGATCAATCGGTTCCATATGTGGTTGGAACATTGTCTCATAATCGCAGTAAGGAAGTTTGGAGCAATTGGGAGTTGGTCGAGATGAGTGACGGCTCGCAAAAAGCTCAATGTAAACATTGTGGATCGTTATTAGCCAAGGAATCAAACTCAACGTTAACGAAGCATATTAATAAGTATTGCAAAGTTTTAAAGGAAATGACATCCGGTCAAGCTCCACTATCCAAAGATGGTACCATTTTTCGTTATGAGCAAAAATTAGCTCGCGATCGGATGGCGAAGTTGGTGATACAAAAAGCGTTGCCGTTTGGACACTTCGACGACCCCGATCTTACTAATCTTATTCGGGAGACGCTACAACCTCGCTATAAACATGTAAGTCGTCGCACTTTAAAACGTCTTTGTTTAAGTTTATGGGAAAATGCAAAAAAAATATTTAATTGTTTTTTTTAAGAATTTAAAAACTAGTGTAAACCTAACTAGTGATGTGTGGTCGGCTCCACATGGTTTACCGGAATCGTATATATGTGTTACCGCTCATTGGGTTGATCTCGATACATGGCAAATGATGAAGCGTACGATTGCGTTTGACGAGTTTCCTTCTCCTCATACGGGAGAAAATATTTATAAAATTATAAATGGCACAATAATTAAATATGATTTAGAAGATAAAATTTTTTCAATATCCTTTGATAACGCTTCAAACAACACAACGGCGATTGAAAAATTAAAGTTGAAGTACAAACCAATACTTGATGGTGTTTTTTTTCACACACGAGGTGTTGCACATATTATTAACTTAGTAGTGCAAACCGGTTTAAAAGATCAATTTGTATCGGATTTTATTATAGCATTTAGAGCTATGCTCCAAGATGTTTTCAAAAGTGGAAAAGAAAGATATCAAGAATATAAAAAACTTTGTAAAGATGTCAACCAAAAAATTATTGGACCGAATTGGGATATACCGACTCGTTGGAATTCAACTTGTCATATGTTTGAAATGGCTATAAAGCAAATGGGCGCTTTAAAATCTTTTCATACAACTTTAAGTGATGAGTACCTTGTCGTCCCCTTTCCCGACACGGCTTGGGAAAATATTAATAAGCTAAGTACATTTTTACAAGTTTTTAAAACTACAACGACTTTGATTTCCGGTGTTTATTATCCTACTAGTTCTAAAGTTGTGGACCAATTGTATTTGATAACAACTAATTTTAAAAAGTTTGAAAATTCTAGTGACATGTTAAGGAATATGACGAGACCAATGATTCAAAAATTTTAAAAATATTTTTTAGAATTACCACCCGTTTTTCTATGTGCCGCTGCTTTAAATCCAGCTTTAAACGTACCGGGTGTTGAAGCTTTAATTGATGAAATTTATGACAAGTTGGATATGCATGAGGAGGATCCAACTTTAAAAGCAAAAACAAAAAAAATATTCAATGAGTGTATGGCCAAACTTTATGATCATTATTTAAAAAAATATGGTGAAAAAAATCATACAAATTTGTTTGAGTCTCGGTCCACGGCCTCTAACGATGAAACAAGCGGGGATCCACTTATAACCATGTTGAATGTCGTTAGAGACGAGACCGCTAGACAACAAAGGGGTAGTGAACTAACAAGTGAACTTGGGAGATATAAAAAAAATCAGTATTCGCTTACTATGACCACCGAGGAGTATAGGAAATTTGATGTTTTGGCATGGTGGAAATCGAAAGAATCCGAATACCCGATTCTAGCCACCATGGCTCGTGATATACTAACGGTCCAAGCTTCCACGGTAGCTTCGGAAAGTGTGTTTTCTCTTAGTGGCAGGGTTTTGTCAATTAGAAGAACAAGACTAACTCCGGAATCGCTAGAGATGGCAATATGCTTAAAGGACCATTTGGATGCCGTTGATCGTGTTCAACATAAAACTAGTCTAGAAGATGAAGTTGAGTTAGAGCATAAAATTGTTGACGAAGAGGAGGACGAAGAAGTGGAGACTAACGATTCGGACGACGATTGTACCGAGGTACCCGCACCTAAGAGAAACTCGTCGGAAAGTGTTGCACCTGCCGCTAGTAAACGATCAAAGAAATAAAATCTTACTAGAACCGGTTCTGAGTAATTTTTTATTTTTTTTGTATCCGGTTAATTTTTTTTATATATTGTAACCGATTAATTTGTTTTTTAATTTTAACCGATTATTTTTACTATTTTTATTTATCAATGTAACTAATAATAAAAATCAAACATAACAAACACAATAGAAAGAAACATTACACAAACTTTATTAAAACACCAACGATAACATTTATCAGGAACCGGTAAGTAGGAAGGACATATACAAAAAAAACGATTTTTTAATCAGGAACCGGTTCCACCGGTAACATTTTATCAGGAACCGGTTCTGAACAGTAAAAGTCAGGTTTTTACTGTTCAGAACCGGTTCTGAACAGTAAAAGTCAGCTTTTTACTGTCAGGAACCGGTTCTGAACACTATCAGGAACCGGTTCCGCACCATACCCGGTTCCACACCATACCAGGTTCCATAATACCCGTACCCGTTCTACACGGTTCCATATTCTTGGGTGTGAACCCGGGTAGGAACCGGACCCGGTTCCACACCATACCCGGTTCCAATGACATCCAAGCAGAACCGGTTCCGGGTTGGAACCGGTTCCGGGTAATAATAAAACCCGATTATGCTGGATTTTATACATGCTAGATCATGAATTACCAACACAAAGGAGAATTTGTGCACACTTCAAATTTTTTAAGGACAGAGTAAATGAACTTCTAATTGTGATGTATTTCAGTATTAACTTCATCTTTTGGTGCAGTGAATATGAAATCATACGTTTCAAACAAGTGAGCTTGGGCTAGTTTGGTTCGGTAATGGGCCAACACTGGACTATAAATGATGTTTCGGTTTTTAGATTTTTGTAATTTATAGACTGCAGTTATAAGTGGTTTAGTTAATTTGGTCATTGAAAAAGATGGTTCGATTATATGTTGGGTCAAATCAAATATTAGCAATTTTTAATTTAATTACTTTTATTTGTAATAATATTAGTCAAATTAATATGTTATTTATAAAGATTATAACGAAACTTTTCTGACATATAACGCATTATCAATAAAAAAAAGGTTGGTATTATGTTCAGTCCGGTTATATAAAAATAACCAAAACAAAACTAGTTATAAAAATATCAAAACCGGACCATTGTTTCTCAGTCGGTTAGATTAGTTCCATTCGGCTTTTTAAGTTATTTCACTTATTGCTCGATTTATGTTCTTGTTCGATTTCTATAGTAGCTTGTTTGAGAAAAAATAAATAACATTTTAAATCTTTTAAAGATTCCCCTGCATGACATAATAATTAGGATTTTAATTATTTAGGAATCATACAATAAGTTTTTTTTTTAATATTCATCATTCACCTTTTTTCGTTACAAAACTTATCATTGAAAGAATAATACAACTTTATACCATGAAGGACATGTTTTTTGGAAAAATGCTAAAGGTATTATTTGCTGATGAAAATTTATAAATCATCAAAAGTTGATACAACGATATACCGCCTTTTTTAAGATTTAACTTTTAAATAACTTAAAACAATGTTATCATAACGTGAATCAACAAAACACTCATTATCTGATAATTTAAAATGAAGAAACTAATAATTTAACAAACATAACTTAAACTACCTAAAGCAGCATGTGATCAGATCTAAAACTTATTATATTAATAAACACGAGTCGACACAAAGGAATTTAAGTTCCTACATTATTTTGCGTATTAACTAAACAAACAGAAAGTCAAACTGTTGAGTTTTAATAACGGTATTATGCTGAGATAAATCCTTACAGTAGATCCAGAATTCAGGTAAATAAAACAATTGTACAGAAACTTGTAACATCTGGCATTGATAGTTTCTTGCAACTTGTTTAAAATTAGAAGTTTTTAAGGTTTATCTATTTGGCCTTTTTGCGGACTTCATAAACATAGCTGAGAACCACCACGGCAGCAGTCACTAGAACCCCCACCGCGCTTTGTGCCAATACGACGCTGTCGGTTACCTTTTTAGCATTTGGGTTGAACCCTAGTTCAGAGAGTTTCTTGTGTGATATTGCATAATCATTAAAGAATGCATCTTCATCCTGAAACATGGAACATAAGATTTGAGTAACATATTTGATAAGCTCGGATCTGTTATCTCACTTTTTTCGTCTCACGTGCATTGTAGGATTTCCGTATGACTTGGTACATATATTATTTTATACAGTAGTAAAATTGTACAATGTAGGTGACACAAAAAAGGCTTCGACTCGTAGCACAATAGTCATGCAAATTCAAAGCGTCATTATAATTAAAATTTGATATTTGAGAATTTACACGAGAATAAAAATTTATTAGGTATATTTTATACTTGAGGGTACGTGTCATACATTTTTTTACCTCTATAGTCATGAATTACGTGAAACTATTTCACGTATCTATCTTATGTTCGCGTATCATCCTAAATGGCTTGAAATGTACAAACCTGAGAAATTTATTACTTTTTTTTATTTACGCGAAGTTTTTGTTGAGTGTCTACTTTTTCTTCACGTGTGTACTTTATTTTCATGTGCTCACTTTATTTTCGCGCATTTGCTTTATTTTCATAAAGGGCGGATCAAGTTTGTACAAATTATTTTGCGCAACTACTTTATTTTCATAAAATGTTCATTTCCGTTATTTCCTCTGTCGTAAATTATAGTGATCAAGTGTGGCATTGCATTAAGAGATAGTACGGTGCTACTATTAATTCGAGATGGAATCTAAGGCATGTTATATCCAAGTAGGATTTAGTTTTATATGACAAACTTTGTACCAGAACCTCTGCAAGGTTGTTGGCAACATGTGAGTTGCTATAATTACAAAGTTGATAGGGTGGGGACAGTTAAAAAATGAAGAATGTGAGCAGACCAGTAGTCAAGAGTCCAGAGAGGGTCCCAACTGTCAATCTAGCTAAAACCAATCACACAACTGTATTTTGGATTTAATGTTTGTTTGTTCATATGTTCCCATTTTAGTCGTTGAGGATAGCTACCTACCCTATTAAAGGTCAGTTTGTTGGGGTAGGGGGTTAGTTGTCTATAATCATAGTAAAATATTAACTTTTTCTGGTTAGATTTACATATCTGCCATCGCTCGATAATAAACAGTTCGGATTCTCAATGTACCTTGGCGTACAGCTCGACGTAATGGCGGAAGACAGGGTCGTCCAGCAATGCAAGGTCGGTTGGAAGCTTCAAAAGCCCCTCTGATTCCCCTTTCAGAAGTTCCCTGGTTTCACAATATCAACGCCAATGTAATTAAAAATTAACAAGTTATTATTTAACTATATAGAATAAAGAAAATGAAGGTTCAGTAAGCTATATACACAAAATATGAGTTATCGAATTTCAGCGGCTCCCGAGTCCATGGGCCTTCAAAGCCTGATCTATCTGCATGTGCTCTTCCCTGCAGCAAAAACGTTTCAAGATAGTTAGAAAACTGAAACACAAACTTTTTACAACCATGAGAACCCGTTAATGGAAAACTCATGGGGTCCCACCAATACCCTACTAACCAACGGGATCAGATAAAACACAAGCTTTGGGAAGAGCATAAGATATTAGTAACTTACCAGAGTGTGTCCTCCTGACAGGGCTACGATATCCTTGTCAGATAAACCCATGCGATAAAATATGTCCCGCAAGTGTGGTGCACCTAAATTAGTATATAAAAAGTTCAGTAAAAGAATGTAACTGATATTAACATCTAGGCTATCATGTTGATGAAAGTAACATGCATAACAAGTGTTGGGAAAACATGTCTACGCTCTATTTTGATAAAAGGACTGGCAATGGATTTTTGTTTTCTACAGGACGAGGACCGATAAATAGGGGTTACAGTTGATATCTTGGTTTAAAAAAGCATGAAGCGCAAAAAAGCGACAAGGTCTAAAATCAGAGCGCGAAGCGCAAATCGCAAAAGCGGCAGGCTTTTCGTACGTGAGGCGCAAGGTGCTTATATATTTTATATATATATCCTATAGGCTTTTAGTAGGCCTGGCAATTTTGACCCATACACTAAAGTTTGGGTCATTTGGGTCTTTAGTTAAACGCTTACGGGTTATTTGGGTTAAGTGCTATTTTTATAATGGGTGGAACTGGACAGAATTAAACGTGAGAAATTAGAATTGCAGGTCGAACGGGTCATCGGAAAAAAGAAGCACGGGTCATAACGGCGCTGAGAAATTTTGCCCTACCCATTACAACCCATCTCCCCAAAACCACTAGACTTCTCCTCACCTGAACTGCCTAATACCACCAAAAGTTTCTTCGAAGAAGGTTTTTATTAAACGACGAACACAATTCCGGCGACTCCGACTGCAGTCACACCATCATGTTCAGAAAATCTCTTCAATTATGGTTTCTGATTGGGAAAATCTCTTATACAACTACAAGAGGTTAGTCATGTTCAAAACGTCTCTTTGATCAGGCTGTAGCTTCCATCACGTGTTCTGATTTGTTTTATAAAATCGTAATGATTTCAGATTCTCCGATTTCATGATGTAGTTTGGTTGACTATTGCCCCAAATGGCCAAATGATAAGTATTTTCATGTGTAATTAAAAAATTCGTCAACTGAAAGTATTCTGGTTTGTTTTACAATTGCAACATCATACCATAGAGGTTATAGACAAGTTTTCTATAAATTGAATTTGATCATAGCATCATGTTTTAGTGGTATTAAAGTTGTACCGTACAACCCATAAATACACATAAAGAACTTTCTCTCATTGACCTTTAGTAAAGTTTTTGATAGCAGCTCAACATTTTTGGGAATGTTGTTCCACAAATCACCTATTTTATGCTGATTAATCTTGATAAATATTTGTATTCTTTTCAAAAAACCTGTTTTTAAACCAACCTGACCCGACCCGAAACCCATTCCGACCCGAACCAGTTTCGACCCGAACCAAAACAACCCTTTTTTAATTGACCAGTTTTGACCCGAACCCGTTTTGACCCATGACCCAACCCGACCCGACTCGTCCCGTTTGCCAGGTCTAGCTTTTAGCATCCCTAACCCAAAATATAGTGATAAATCAGGTTTATATATGATTTAATATATAAATCACTTAATGGACAACCATTTTAGCTACATGTATAACACTTTATAGCACAAAAACACCTGTACAGAAAGCGCGCGCCTCAGTGGGATTTGTTTTCCAAAAAAGCTCGCTTTTTGTGTGCTTTTTGTGCGCTTTTTGTACAGAACTCGCCTTATGTCACACAAGGCACAGCTCCTTGCGCCTAGGGTCGCTTTGCGCTTAAACGCGCTTTTTTAAACCAAGGTCGATATAGATATATAGCTAGACGCTAAACTGTAATCAATGGGCGTCAATAGCCCAAACGATATCAGTATAGACATGGAGAATTCACTGTTACCCAGCATTAGTATATAGGATGAACATAATGATTATGAGTATGCACTTTGAAAGTGCAGCGACTCGGTGAACAGAGGGTGGGGAAAATATGACATATACACACTAAATATAATATTTCACACACTTTACAAATGAGGATGTTAATGGGTATTTATACCCTCTTACAATATGACGGTTATATAACGCTAAACCAGCAGACACGACCCTATACTAAATCACACAACATTTATAAAATACATATGGTTTGACTTTTTTACTTTGACATTCTAAAACATAAGTTTATATTAAGATTTCTTGATTAACTTACTTCCAACATTCACTAGTAGGGGATCTAATTCAAAAGGTATTGATTATGTCATGAATCACTGTGATCATGTCATCACAAACAGCCATGTTTCTGATTCTGACAAGCTTGATTTTGGTGTCAAATTCAATGAAATTCACATGGTCAGGCGGTCAGCCCCAAAGGAGCCGATAGACAAAATGACATTTCCATTTCGGCCATTTGGAATCGTTTAGAGTATAAGACCTTTCCTTACTTAATCCTCTTGTAGGATTGATTCTCAAAATCCTCCTATAAGTCTTCTGGTTAATCTTTTTGAGTTTCTATAATATCAAAGAATACACAATTCAGGTTTCCTTTATTTGAATTCTTTTGTGAGTATCAGCTATAACCATGGATGAAGAAGACAACGATGCAAAATATGTTTTACGTACCAAAGTGGTTGCACACTTGCACAGTACACTAATGATCATGCAAAGGATAATGCATAAGTCAGACAATGTACTTTATGCAAGCTGATATCTAGTTGTAAGGAGGACTATGCAGTTTGCCAATGACCAATCAGCAGGTCTTGCATTGGTGGGTGATGAACCGAAAACACCCTTAGTTCTAGTGATGTCATATTGGAAAGTCCAAAAAGATATTATCTAAGTTATGTGATTGTTCTTATAGTTTTTTGATTGTTTGTTTATGTCAAATGGGCAGTGTCAAATTTAAGAAGGAAGTAGGGTGGGCCTATGGGCACCATACACACCATTTGAAAGATACAAGATGCAAAGAAAAATTGGTAACATATTTAGTAACTATTATATTAAATACGTTTTTTTTACAATGACTGTTTTATGCGTAAATATGTATATATGGCCAAAACTTTTATAGCCATAATAATAAATTTAAAAATTTGGTAATATATCACAGTGACATAACCAAAACATCTTACTTAGTGAAATTAAAAAGGAAAGAACCATCTTCAAGTGAAATTCATCGTATTATGATGTAAATAAGTATGAATTGGTTTTATCGAGTTCATTGGGCCAGGCACAAAAGCCCATTTGTTAGGCCTGATGAGAAGGTCCCATTAGGGTTCAAGTCTTGTCTCGGGGTCTTGTCCCTGGAAGGGACAATTCCTACTATTTTGTATTTTTTTTTTCTCTTAATAAAGTTTGTCTGGGTTCTGTCCACTTTCCAAAAAAAGAAAATAAACCAAAGATCTTATCTATGTTCGCTCATGCTTTGAAACCATTAACAATCAGGTGGTTAACTTTGTTACAGAAGTTATTAGTTAAACAAATTGTCTACCCCTAAAAACACCCTATCTCCACCACTAACCCACAGGTGATCACGTAAGCTTATCTACTTTCAGTAATGAAAATGATAACTTCAAAGTTGATCTTGGAAACATCTTGTAACTACCAAGAAGCTATTTAATAAGAGACCCATTTGTTAAATAAGATTATCATTAATGTATAAAAGTAGGATAAAAAACCTTTGGTAGCATTTGGGAGTCTGCCTTCCTTAGGAGAGATCTTCGAATCCTATAAAAAGATCGAAGAAGTAAGATTTTGAAGGGAATAACTCTTATTGCATTCTTATATATATGCTTTTCTTGACTAAGTTCAGTATAATTTAAGCACCAATGGGTAAGACATAGGACCAGCCCAGCCCAGCCCAGCCCAGCACGATAGAAGAGCTTGACAGAAAGTTAGAAAAAAAAACAAAAATGTTATGGAATGAAGATACCTTTCTACCAGGAACAAAGTCCACAGTCGGGCCACCAGTAACCTCCACAGCAACAACTCCTGCAAGCTACAAACAGAAACCCTTCCGTGGTGAGTGGTAAAGTAAACTTCACGCTTCACACATCATGTACCCTGTGTGCTTGTGTTTATGTTAGAATAGAAGTTTAAGTTACCAAAAACTATAATTAAGAATTACATTTCTTTATTAGGAATTTCAATCCCCAAGAAACCCTTCACTCCTTCAGTCTTGATTTACAGAAACAAAATTATATAGTATCAATGTATCATGGAGTTCACCTGATATAGATCTGCATATGTAATCTTTGGATATTTGGACTTTATTTCTTCTGCAGTATGAAAGAAAATACCCGTTAAGGTAACAAACAGGAGAAGTGGCTTACTCAAGTCAATATGTTCTCTCTTGTAGAGGAAAATATGAATTTTAGCAAGAAGAATGATGTCAAGATTGTAATTGGAACACAACAAGCTTTTGCCACAACTAGTTAGAACTAAAACACAGCACGCTTTGGTTTAAGGAGTTAAATGTCAATGAGTCAATCTTTCAAAAAGAATGTTTTCTAGATTAAAAATTAGTTCTTTAAACTAAAACTTACAAGTATCGCCTACCCAAGATGATTAAGGTAGGGGTGCATTTTCAAGACACTCTGTGATCTCTGATTTCATTATAAGTCAGCCTTAAATCATTACACTAATGCTCTTGTGGCCTTAAGTTTTTTTAATTTTGGATCTTCTCAAAGATATATGAACTGGTGCGTACTTGAACTCAGTTCAAGCTTGCGTTATGAAGACTGTCTCAAGGAAAAACTTACAGAACACTAAAGCACGGCTATGTCCCAAATCCTAAACCTATCAAATCCTACATGCCATATTAGGTATATCCTGCTAGGGTGGAGATTTCATGACTATAATATCGAAAAGAACAGAAAATTACTTAGTGAAGGCCAAAAACCTTACGAATCGTATTCATGACTTTTAAACTTCATGCTTAAGGAAGCCAGCAAATACTTAGTAACATCTGATCCAAAAAGCACTATATGAAATGTGCAAGAACGATTTATCAGCAAAAACTAAAAGAAAATGCCAAGTTTTTTTTATCAATAACAAAGGAGTCTCCTGCTTTATATTGATATCAATAAACCTAACGGAGCAATCATGTTGCCCCAATCACAGTTCAAATGAAACTAAGATGATGCCTAACGATCATCATGAAATTTAACAGTCCAATTTCACATCAAATAAGATCACCTGAGTAATAACTTTGCTTACTAACTCACTTGAGTAATATATAGTTCTGATGAAATGAAATTTGATGTTAATCATTCAATTTAGTTAGTAAGTGATGTTATCACTCAAGTGATCGTATTTTGATGTAAAATTGTACTGTTAGTTTTTATAATGACCGATAGGTATGATAATCTTCATCTGCACTATGATTGGGGTAACAATGATTGCTCCTTAGGTTTATTTACATCAATATAAAGAAGGAAACACCTTTGTTATCAATACAAAACCTAGCATAACACAAACGCCATCAACTAGACACAGTTTAGCATCCCTAATTTCAACATTTTATAGCACATAGGAAATAACAAAATATCACTTCAATTCAAACTATAACAAACAAAATTACCACAAAAATCAATAGCAGTCTTCAATCCATTATTCGATCCATGACTATACTCCTCCTCCGTTCTAATCGAGCCATTAGGTCCTCCAGTCTTCGTGTTCACATCATAAGTTCCAGCATCATGCCACCTACATCATCATCAACTTATCTCAACTTAATCATCATTCATGAATAACCTAAATCAAAAACATACGCTAATCGAAGCATAATCGGGGCGCAATTCTTGTTGGCGATGAACGCACGAAGCTCCCGACGAGCTTTCTCGATCTGTTTGAGGTATTTGGAGTCTACAACGGGAATCGCCATTGATGAGTTGCAGATAGTGAAGGTGTAACTGCTATGTGTGTTCGTGGGATAGTGAAACTGCAGGCGATTAAAGAAGATATAGATAGAATAAAAAAATTAGGAGATAAAGGTGTGTTCCGGTGTGGTTGAGTTCCATCAGAAGCTTGTGTACCCAAGTGATAGTTCGCCAACGTGGTTTGACTGATTTATCATCTACGGTGTAAGTTTGTTCATGATGATGAAAAAGATTGATAACTATGATTATCTACTTTAAAGATTTTGGAAATACTTATTTTGCAATTTAAAAGGAGGAAATGACAAAATCATGGTTGGTGTATTCGACTTAGCTATTCTTTGTTGCAAACTTTTGTTAAAAACTAGTATGGGTAAAGTTCGAGAGTGAACTATATAAACTAATCTGAGTCATTGAATTATATCATTAAGAGATTTTTAAACAATGACAAGATTGTAATTATAATGTTGTAACCCTCCCCCTTTAAATTAATTGACAGAAAGGTATTTGTGTTTTGTGTAAATTGCATTTATTAAACAATATAATCAAAATTCCTAAAATCTTGCTAGTTGTTGTTAGTGTATACACATGTGTATAGTCTCGATGGTATCAGTTTATATAAGATACACATATGCTAGTTTATACACATGTGTACAGTCTCGCTAACTATCAGTTTATACAAGATACACAGTTGTTAGTTTACATAGATGTGTACAGACTTTTGATACATCTGTGTATTTTGTAGTCCACGACCTAGTTCCGTTAGGAGTTTCATATACGGTTTGAATCCGGGAGGGACAGTTGGTGTCCAGTACCTAGTTCCGTTAGGAGTTTCATATACGTTATTAGCAACTGATTCTACACGAGTTTAAAATAATAGAGAAGTAATTAAAAATGTGAGAGAGGGGGAGAATTAATAGATGGGAAAATTAATGGATTTTAATTAAGAGAGAGAGAGCTAATGTCAATATTACCATTTTAATCTAAAAATAATCAATGGTCAAGATTAATCCACTCAGTTTATTTTCAAAAAGTTTTTTACAAATGATCCTAATCCAAACTACTCTTTTATAAGTATTAATTAATAAATTGACTCGCGCGTTATTGCAATGTTCTGAGCCGGCTAAATCATTTTGCAGGCCCAAAGAAAAATAAAATTTTGAGGGCCTTTTTCAAATTGCACGTTAGATGGACCATTCAGCCCATTTGACTTATTTGAATCATCAATTCATCTAACCCGTTTGGATTTTTAGATCATGTTTGTACTAAGTGTGTTGTAACCAGTTTTATCTAAAAGAAAAATGCTAGTATCCGAAATAAAAAAAATATATATATTGCTATAAAGATCTAAACAATGGAGTAATTCATCTGGCAAACAGAGTACACCAACACAAACTCATTTTCTACATAATTGTGCATACTTTAATTATGAACAAAAAAATATTTACAAATGTAAAAACATTAGTTTAAATTAACATAACAGATAGAAACTTTTAACAGTAAATTGATTATGACATGATGAGTTACCATCTAACAGATTAGATTATCAATTTTAGTTCTATATACCGGTAACAATCAATAGAACTTGAAGAACAGTCAACAAAACAAAATTGGGGGTAAAATTCGGGAAATAACATTGTCCCTTTATGTCACGGAGTTAGTTCTTTAACTCGCGTGCGGCCTTAGAACACGGTCTAAGTAAGCCTTGCCGACTTAGTGTCGTTGGGTTTTGGTTATGAAAGATGCTAAAGGGAACGTTGGATCACAAGAGTATTGCTTGTAATACTTGAACACAAGTATACAATATAAAAGCTTTGTATTAACAAAGAGAGATTACAAGTGTACTAGATGTTTACAAGTATTTGGGGGATGCTTCAAATAAGCTCCCAGACTCCTATTTATAGTGGTTGCAAGGTTATCTAGAATATTCTATATCTATAATACTCTTTACAAAATATTATGGCTAAATATCTAAGATATTTGTTACAAAATATCATCATATTAAGCTGAATTCTAGAGTGTTATATGCATATTTTTATGGCAGCCTTGACTGTAACAATTGTGAAACGGGTCTCAAAAACCCGCACCCTTAATTATTCAAAGTGTTGTTTAAATGTTCATAGGGTAATTATTAGTGTTGTTTATTTTAAGTTGTCACAACTAACAACTATTATTAAAAATTTAATCTATAAATAAAACAATAATTAAGTTAAATAAATCAGCAATAATATATATATATATATACATATATATATATATATATATACATATACATATACTATATGTATATGTATACATATATATATATATATATGTATATATATATATATGTATATATATATAATTAGGAGCAAACCGGAATTGAACCCGGGTCTCCCACACGCGCAGGAGCAAACCGGAATTGAACCCGGGTCTCCCACACGCGCACACACACTAAACACCACTATACCACACACATCTTAGTGTTTTTTTCTGGAGCAAATAAGTCTTATAGTCGAATTAGACCTGCAACTCAATGAAAGCTTCATCTTCGGATCTGTCAAAACCAAATCGAAATGTGTAACGTTCAATCCCCATCTTAAACGGATATAAATGATGTTTAATGTCAGTTATAACCGAAAATTTTAAATCTTGTTCATCATGAACCTTCGAATCATAACCGAAAACATTAAAGATGATTGATCATATCATTGCTTACAAATACCATATGCAAATCACTCCCAAAGCCCTCACATACCTCCAATCGCATTTTGAAAAGACACTGCTAAATCAAGAACCTAGTTCAGTCGCCGAAATTTTCATTTCTGTTCGCCAGAATTGCCGTCGGAACACCTTAGTCGCCGGTAAACCTTTAATTTTGTTACTGGAAGTTGTTTTGTTCTGCTTTGATTCAATGTATAGCATTACAGTCGTTTTTTTTAAGTGGGATCATTAAACCGAATCTGGGTGTTCAAAATGAAGAAGATGAAGTTAAACATATATGTATAATTAAATTTGGGTTTTAAGTGGGTTAGACACATAGTCCAGTGGTGGACTATGTGCAATGTTAAAGCTCAGGCTTTAGGTTCGACTTGTGTGTGTATTCGGTTCCAACTCCATCAAAACGTTTTTCTTTTTAACTAAGCAGAACACCCACAGTTGATAGTTAAATTTAATATAAATCATATAATAAATGGGTTAGACACCCAACCCAAGTTGGGCTGGGTGCCAAACAAATAGAAGGCGCGGGTTTGATCCCCGCTATGCCCAACCGGTCAAATGATTTTAAAAACCTTTTTAATTAAATAAAATCCTGATAATCTTAAAGAGTGTATAAGAATAACTAAAAACCAAATCTAAACGGGTTAGACACGTAGCTCAGTTGGAAGAGCTGCGTGCACGCAACCGAGAGGTCACAAGTTCGAGCCTCACCACACGCATCCTAATTCCACCCGAACCGGTTACAAATTCCCCTTTTAATCATGTTTTGGGGTGTATCATGTGTCGTACCTGTTTTTATTTATTTAAATACTTGTGCTAACATCATTTCGTGATCAAAGGTGTATATTTGTTTGTGTGGTTATGTGTGGTTACATTTTATCATTTCAATGCAATCATTCATTAGGCCCATCAGTTCCTCGTGGGATACGAGTTGAGCATTAGGTGCCTCATTAGATCGGCTCCGTTTAATTGAGCCTTGATCTCAAGTTCATCATTCATCATGTCATGTGTTCATTGTGGATATCATTTGGTTTGTGATGGTTTATATATATACTTATGCTCACTTATGATTTATGAACAAATTTATATTTAAGCAACTAAAATAACAAATGTTTAAATGTTTTACTTAGATTCACTCGCCAACTTTTGTTGACCCAAATCTTTTGTTTTATGCATTATACAGGTGAACAAGCTGAAGAACGAAACACATAGGAATGGCCTTAGAAGATTAAACAAAACTATTATGTTCTGAACAATGTTTTGGTTTTATTTGTGCTTGTATGACTCATTGTGTTTGAATATTTTAAGTTTTAATTTCAATTTAATAAATATGAAACTTATTAGTAAGTATCATGAGCTTTGGTGATAACCCAATTATGCCCCGACTTTTACTTCCGCTGCGGGTCGGGGTGTGACAGATTGGTATCAGAGCTTGTGACTATAGGATATATGATAGGTTATTAGACCCTTAGAGACTATACTATAGTTGATTAGATTTTAATTGTTATGTGTTATGTGCAAAACTCATGATATTTATATGTTTCATGTTCATTCTTCACACACAAATACATGCAAGCACTATCACTACTATGATAATATGTGATGTTCATTATAGTTTATTTGTGGTTAACATATCATGCCTACGCAAGCACACACATCATGATTTCACAATTTTTATGATTCTTCCCAAATATTTTGCAATGTTTTCATGTTTTTCAATCACATCAAAGTGAGTTCTACGACGGGCATGTAGTAACTAGAAGGGTACGAGTACCGGTAGTCGGAACATCCTGTCTAGGCTTGGCATTCGTATAAATCCAAATAATGGACCAGTTTGCCTACCTGGGGACTAACAATGAGAGTACAAAGGACCTATTAGGCCAAAGCATGCCACACCAAACGTCGTATGAACTAACCCCACTTTGAGTTGTCATTATGTCTATACTTGGACACATTCTAACCTTATATTTTACAATTATGTTTTATGTTTTTCATTCGGGTGATGCCAGCATTAGCAGGCCAACATCAATTGAACCCTACCAAGCCCAGTAGTCATGGGGGGCCACGTGACTACCAAGGCTGAAGTACGGGAGACAGTTGGAGGCCCAATCTTAAGCAAGCCCAAAACATCCTATGGATGTAGTTAAATTCATGTTTCATTTATTTTATGTTTTTTTCATTTTTTTACGACACATGACACCTGAGAACGTTCAATTCATAATCTCGCTTTGTATTTCCTGTAGATGTCTGCTAGACACTCTTGAGGCGGTAGAAGGTCAGGAAGATCCAACGAGCGTATGGCCACTCACATCGCTCAACAGATGGCTGCCGTACTTCCTGATATTGTTGTGCAAGTTCAAAAAGCACTTGCCGCCAATCCCACTAACCCCACCAACCAAGACGGGCAAAATATCGCCAACCCTCCTCCCAACACCAACAAATGTACTTACAAGCATTTCAAATCCTGGGATCCCCCAAAATATGAAGGGACTGAAGGTGTTACTGCTCTCCTCCGTTGGTTTGAGGAGATGGAAAGCACTTTCCTCAATTGTGATTGTCCCGATGATCGCAAGGTGCGCTATGCTACTGGTCGGCTGTTTGGAATAGCACTTACCTGGTAAAACACAGAAAAGGGTGAGCGAGGTGCTGAAGCTGCTATGGCCTTGACTTGGGATGAGTTAAGGGAAATCATGTCGAGACGCTTCTGTCCAAGAAGCGAGATCAAGAAGCTGGAAGATGAGTTTTACTCATTAAAGCAAAAGGAGGGAGACCACACCACTTATAACAAGAGATTCTTAAAGTTAAATCAGATGGTCCCTAACCTGTTCACTCCTCTTTATCGTCTAATTGAGCATTACATTCGAGGTCTTCCCTCGAAAATTCAAGATTCGGTGTTAAGTACTTCACCTGCAACACTCGAAGCTGCCATGGAACTGGCTACCGAACTAACAGAAAATCGCATTCGAAATGGTGATTTTAAGGATGATAAGAAGAAAGAAAAGGCACCTGTTGAAACCCCAAACCCAACTCCAACAGGTTCGTCTTCTAAATTTGATGGCAAAAGGAAGCGTAATGGGAAAAATTTTGCCGTTACCCAAACCAGTTCTCCTATCACTGCTGCCCCAATCACGCAAGTCGCCCCTTAAGCCGCCCCATTCAAGAAGCCATACACTGGTCCCCACCCAAAATGCAATCGATGCTAATACCATCATCCCCCAGAGAACCCCTGCCAATACTGCACAACTTGTGGCCGTGCAGGTCACAGATTCAAACTTGCCGTATCCTCCAAAAACCAAACCGCAACCCACCACAAGCCCAAACCAATAATCAAGTGGTGGGCCAAGCCCAAAATTAACAACCCTTACTTTTACCACCTGCTCAACCTATGGTTCAACCCTACTACCAACCCAACTGCCCAATGATGCAACCTGTCATAGCATGCTTCAACTGTGGCGATCCAACCCATTTTCGTAACACCTGCCCACGCCTGGTGAACATCATTAATGCCCAAGCTCAAGCCAACTCGGTGAACCAAGCCAATCAAGCTAATCCACCTGCTAGAGGAAGGGCTTTCAACATCAACGCCAACCAAGCTAAGGCTAATAACAATGTGGTCAATGGTACGTTCCTTATTAACGGTAGATATGCATCCATACTGTTTGATACTGGTGCGGATAGAAGTTTTGTGTCGTTAGAATTCGAATCTGTTCTTGATTTATCACGTGTTAGTCTCGCCGAACCATTCACGGTGGAAGTTGCTGATGGTGAACCTATTGCGTTAGACTCAATCATTCGTGGTTGTACCCTTACCCTTAATGACCACGACTTCTCAATTGATCTTATTCCTATGAAGTTGGGTAGTTTTGATATTATCATCGGTATGGATTGGCTTAGTCAGCATCATGCTGAAGTTGTTTGTTACGAAAAGTTTATTCGAATACCTCTCGATGACGGTCGAACTTTATGCATTTTTGGTGAAACTCCTTCTAAAGGGCTTAATTTGATGTCATGCCTCCAAGCTCGTAGATATCTTCGCAAAGATTACATCGCGTTCCTAGCTCATATCGTCAAGAAGGAAGGCAAGGAAAGGAAGCTCGAAGATATTCCAGTCGTTAAAGAATTTCCTCAAGTTTTCCCCGACGACGTTTCAGGACTTCTTCCAGTGCGAGAAGTCGAATTTCGAATTGATCTTGTACCTGGTGCTACACCAATCGCAAAATCTCCTTATCGGTTAGCCCCATCTGAGATACAAGAGTTAGCTAGCCAGCTGCAAGAGTTGACTGACAAAGGATTCATACGTCCTAGCTCGTCGCCATGGGGTGCACCTGTTCTTTTTGTAAATAAGAAAGATGGAACTTTCTGCATGTGTATTGATTATAGAGAGCTCAACAAGCTGACTATCAAGAATCGCTATCCACTACCGCGAATCGATGATCTTCTAGATCAACTTCAGGGTGCCACCTGTTTTTCAAAGATCGACCTTCGTTCTGGTTATCATCAACTTAGAGTACGTGAAGAATTCCTAAAACTGCTTTTCGAACTCGTTATGGTAATTATGAATTATGGTTATGCCTTTTGGGTTGACCAATTCCCCTGTCGTTTTCATGGATTTGATGAATAGGGTATGCAAGCTTTATCTCGATCGTTTTGTCATAGTTTTCATTGATGATATCCTTATCTACTCCAAGACCAAATCTGACCATGAGCGTCATCTTCGACTCATTCTAACACTCTTGAGAACTGAAAAGCTTTATGCTAAGTTCTTGAAATGTGAGTTTTGGTTAAAAGAAGTGCAATTTCTTGGCCATGTCGTTAACGACAAAGGAATTCATGTTGACCTTGCAAAAATCAAAGTGGTACAAGAGTGGCAAGCGCCACGCACACCTACTGAAGTTAGATCATTTCTTGGTCTAGCTGGTTATTATCGTCGTTTTATCCCGAATTTTTCTCGTATCGTCGTTCCACTTACAGCCTTGACTCAGAAGGGAAAACCCTTTACTTGGGGACCCAAGCAAGAAGAGGCTTTTCAATCTTTGAAGCAAAAACTTTGTGATGCACCTATACTTACACTTCCTGATGGTTGCGAAGACTTTGTGGTATATTGCGACACATCAGGGCAAGACTTAGGTTGCGTTCTAATGCAAAGAGGAACGGTAATAGCCTATGCCTCAAGGTAACTCAAAATTCATGAAAAGAACTATACCACTCACGACCTAGAACTTGGAGTTGTCGTGTTCGCCCTTAAGATATGGAGACATTACCTCTATGGTACCAAGTGTGAAATCTACACTGACCACAAGAGTCTCCAACATATTTTCAATCAAAAGGAGTTGAACATGAGGCAACGTCGATGGATCGAACTCCTAAATGATTATGATTGTGAAATTCGATATCATCTTGGTAAGGCTAATGTTGTGGCTGACGCCCTCAGTCGAAAGGAATATGCAAACTCCATTCATATTTTGTGTTCTCAAATTGTGACCGATCTTAAAAACCGAATTAGAGCAGCTCAATATTTCCGTCACGGAAAATGATGTACGAGACGAACTGTCTTGTGGAGCTGAAACTAAACTAGAGTCCAAGTCGGATGGTATTCTCTATTACTTGAATCGTATTTGGGTACCTGATCGTGATGATCTTCGTGTTTTTCTCATGAATGAGGCACACAAAACATGATATTCTATACATCCAGGAGCCGATAAAATGTATCAAGATCTACGATACTCCTACTGGTGGCCTGGCATGAAGAAAGATATCGCTATATTTGTTTCTAAGTGCCTTACGTGTTCCAAAGTGAAAGCTGAACATCAAAGACCTTCAGGACTCCTTGTCCAACCCGAAATACCTGTAGGGAAGTGGGAAAATATAACTATGGATTTCATTACCGGGTTACCTCGCACCTCCAGTGGGTATGACACCATTTGGGTTATCATTGATCGTCTCACCAAATCAGCTCATTTCATTCCTATCCATGAAGATTTCAAGAACGAGAAGTTGGTTCGTATCTATATCAATGAAATCGTAAGCCGTCATGGTGTACCCTTAAGTATCATATCAGATCAAGACGGCCGTTTTACTTCGCGAACATGACAAGCTGTGCAATCCGCTATGAGTACGCGTCTAGATCTCAGCACTGCCTTTCACCCTCAAACCGATGGCCAATCTGAGTGTACCATACAAACCCTTGAAGACATGTTGCGAGCATGTATTATAGACTTCAAAGGTAATTGGGACACTCACCTACCATTGGTTGAACTCTCGTACAACAATAGTTATCATTCAAGCATCAGTGTGGCTCCTTTTGAAGCCTTATATAGTCGTAAATGCCGATCTCCTGTATGTTGGCACGAAATTGGTGAAGAAGATGAAGTTAAACATTTTATATGTATAATTAAATTTGGATTTTAAGTGGGTTAGACACATAGTCCAGTGGTGGACTATGTGCAATGTTAAAGCTCATGCTTTGGGTTCGACTTGTGTGTGTATCCGGTTCCAACTCCATCAAAACGTTTTTCTTTTTAACTAAGCAGAACACTCACAGTTGATAATTAAATTTAATATAAATCATATAATAAATGGGTTAGACACACAGCCCAACTGGTTGGGCTCGGTGACAAACAAGTTGAAGGCACGGGTTCGATCCCCGCTATGCCCAACCGGTCAAATGATTTTAAAAACCTTTTTAATTAAATAAAATCCTGATAATCTTAAAGAGTGTATAAGAATAACTAAAAACCAAATCTAAACGGGTTAGACACGTAGCTCAGTTGGAAGAGCTGACGCAACCGAGAGGTCACAAGTTCGAGCCTCACCACACGCATCCTAATTCTACCCGAACCGGTCAGGTCAGGTCTGACATACCTGACAATATATTTTTTAATACTATTTTTATTCCATTTCAATTAATTATATCAAATATATATTGATTATTTCAGCTAGATCAAATAAAAATACCTAAAAAATATAATGTTAAAGGTTCTAAAATCTCAATAAAACCCCCCAAACAAACTAAAATTATAACAAAAAGTATTAAATCGAGACATTTATTTGAGTTATAATTATCGATTTATCATGTTATTATTTTAGGTTAGTATCCATTTGTTGATCAACTACTCAATTCGTGCGCACTCACCATCATCCAAGAAACGCACTCACTATGAGTGAATCTCCACAAATTCCCCTTTTTTAATCATGTTTTGGGGTGTATCATGTGTCATACATGTTTTTATTTATTTAAACACTTGTGCTAACATCATTTCGTGATCAAAGGTGTATATTTGTTTGTGTGGTTACATTTTATCATTTCAATGCAATCATTCATTAGGCCCATCAGTTCCTCGTGGGATACGAGTTGAGCATCAGGTGCCTCATAAGATCGGCTCCGTTTGATTGAGCCTTGATCTCAAGTTCATCATTCATCATGTCATGTGTTCATTGTGGATATTATTTGGTTTGTGATAGTTTATATATATACTTATGCTCACTTATTATTTATGCGCAAATTTATATTTAAGCAACTAAAATAACAAATGTTTAAATGTTTTACTTAGATTCACTCGCCAACTTTTGTTGACCCAAATCGTTTGTTTTACGCATGATACAGGTGAACAAGCTGAAGAACGAAACACATAGGAATGGCCTTAGAAGATTAAACAAACTATTATGTTCTCAACAATGTTTTGGTTTTATTTGTGCTTGTATGACTCATTGTGTTTGAATATTTGAAGTTTTAATTTCAATTTAATAAATATGAAACCTATTAGTAAATATCATGAGCTTTGGTGATAACCCAATTATGCCTCGACTTTTACTTCCGCTGCGGGTCGGGGTGTGACATTGACCAGCTCTAATCCAGCATTTTCTAGGCCTTTCTTGGCTGGTTCTTGGTCTTTCTAGTGTCTTTATGTTGCTAAAAAAATCTGGGCTGTTCTGGAGTCTTCCGGGTGGCCCTTGATGCGTGTAGATGGCCCCGGAAGGTTCTAGAATGTAGAGTTTTTTGGCTGAAATTGAGCGGGGTGTGACATCCTCCCCCACCTAAATTCGCAACGTCCTCATTGCGATGCCTGAATGCCTCATGAGTCTTCATGAGTTGTATTGTGGATAATATTTTGTCTTGCTTCTTGGATTTCAAGGGTGCACTATGTACTTCATCGCCTTTGATGATGTAGAGTGTGTTCATGAATGGTGTTGGCATGGCCTTTTGTTCTCGAAAGAAATCCATCCCGAGCACTATATTGTAGTCTTCTATTGGAACAATCGAGAAGTGCAACTTGCTTGCCCATATCCCAATTTTGGCTTTTACACCCCAAGCAACACCTTCGATCGGTATGGGGTCTCCATTAGTGGCATTAATCCAGCCTTCTTTGGTTGTGATTCTTAAGCCGAGTCTTCTTGCCTCGTTTGTTGTCATGAAGTTGTGGCTAGCACCGATATCGACCAATGCTTCTATGGTTTCTCCTTTGATCTCTAGGTTGACAAAGCGAAGACCTTTTCCCTTTGTATTGCCCACGACTATTGTCGGGTTAGCTTGATTTGCCATCGCCAATGGTTTTCCGTCCATCTCGGCCATAGCATTTAAAACTTGCAGTTGCATTGCGCATCGGTGAACCTCTTCGGTTTTCTCAGGTTCATCATCGTCGGTCCTTATAAGGGCCGTTAATCTGGATTTCTTTGGGCAGTCTCGAGCATTATGAGGCCCATCGCAAAGGAAGCAACCTTGGTTTTCGACTTTTCCTTTGTTATATAATGTTAATGCCCGGTCATCATTCTTCTGGTATTGATTTTGGTTGGTGAGTTTTGCTCCCCCACCTTTTGCATCGCCAGTCTCTGTGGTTGCTGATTTTATCGAACGATTTTCATTTCGGTCGTGTAAGTTTTCAGCAACAGAGATTGCCGATGATAAGTCTTAAACATTTCGTCATTCAAGTTCAGTTTTGGCCCATTGTTGCAAGCCATCGACAAAGTAAATGAGAGCATCCTTGGACGACAAGTCCGGAATCTCAAGTACAAGGGTAGTGAATTCATTGATATAACCTTTGATGCTACCCTTTTGCCTAAGGTTTCGTAGCCGAATCTTTGCATCGTGTTCGGCATTTTTCGGATAAAACTGTTTTTTGATTTCTTTTACAAAATCAGCCCACGTGTTGATGGTTCATATACCTTTTTCGATCTCCATGTGCTTCCGTCGCCACCATAGAGCTGCGGTTTCCTTTAAGTATAAAGTCACCGTCTTGATTTTCTTGCCATCGTCAATGATGTCTATAGCTTCAAAGTACTGTTCAATCTCCCAAATGAAGTCGTCAACGGCTCGTGCCTCCCATTTTCCAACAAACGGAAATGGTTTTGGGACTTCAGACTTTGAAGAAATGAAGGAGTCGCCTCGGTTTGCTAGTGCTTGTTTGCAAATGTTTAGCTCCATTTGCAACTCATTGAATTTTTCAGCAAACTTTCTCTCTATATTGCTTTGTACTTGCCCCAGCTCCTTCATAAACATCTCTTTTAGTTCAGCTTGCATGACCTGCATAGCAAGTTTGATGTCGTCTCTTAACTCGCCGAGCTCGCCACCTACTTGTTCTAGCGACTCGTTAGTGTTTATTTGGAAGATGTCGACTTCAGCCTTGAATTCTGCAACGTGCGTCTTGAATTCAGCTATCGATGTCTCCACGTCTTCCACGCGTTTGTCTAAGCTTGCGACCAAGTCCTTGGACATGTCTCGATTCTTTCTTTCACCTTTGCGAGTTTCATCGCGCCCACGGGTCTCTTCTCCAGTAGCCATGGTTGTAAGTTGAGTCTTATCTTTAGCCATCTTGGATGGATCAAAACGTCGTTCTGATACCACTTGTCACGGAATTAGTTCTTCAACTCGCATGCAGCCTTAGAACACGGTCTAAGTAAGCCTTGCTGACTTAGTGTCATTGGGTTTTGGTTATGAAAGATGCTGAAGGGAACGTTGGATCACAAGAGTATTGCTTGTAGTACTTGAACACAAGTATACAAGATAAAAGCTTTGTGTTAACAAAGAGAGATTACAAGTGTGTTAGATGTTTACAAGTATTTGGGGGATGCTTCAAATTAGCTCCCATGACTCTTATTTATAGTGGTTGCAAGGTTATCTAGAGTATTCTATATCTAGAATACTCTTTACAAAATATCATGGCTAAATATCTAAGATATTTGTTACAAAATATCATCATATTAAGCTGAATTCTAGAGTGTTCTATGCAGATTTTTATCGCAGCCTTGACCAGCTCTAATCCAGCATTTTCTAGGCCTTTCTTGGCTGGTTCTTGGTCTTTCTAGTGTCTTTATGTTGCTAAAAAAATCTGGGCTGTTCCGGAGTCTTCCGGGCGGCTCTTGATGCGTGTAGATGGCCCCGGAAGGTTCTAGAATGTAGAGTTTTTGGGCTGAAATTGTGCGGGGCGTGACATTTAGGTCTTGAACAATCAACAGCTTGGACATAACATTCACTACAACATAACATACTAATAGCTTAGACTTCAATTTCACAATTCGATAAGCACAAAAAAAATTATTATATTTGACCTAATTCATTTATAGAAAAAAAAATTACATCAAAACGTTCACCAACCGAAAACGTACATAATAATAAGTATAAAAACATATTACATTTGACCCAACTCATTTCCGGGAAAAATTTACAACGAAACATAAATCATCTTGGATTTATACCAACATGTGCATAAAAATAAACACGTAAACTCGATGACAAAATTTTTAGAAAGTTAAGAGGTTGTAAGTGTCAATGCTGAAAGTTGAGAGTAAAAGTATAAAAACACAAAAAGACAAAAAAAAACAAAGTCAAAATGTTAAAAAAAAAAACTGTTCACAAAAGTAGAGGGTCTAACCTGTAATCGTCCAATAGTTCAGAGTTATATTTGTAATATGTTCAGATACATAAGCAGGAATCATGAATGAGAATGGTAGCAAATTGATTGAGAATTTTCTTCTTTCTTCTTTGTTTTCTTCTTCTTTAATCTCTCTCGCTCATTAAGCTTGTCGTAACACTTTTTATCAGTTTTGTCTGATTTACTTATGAATGATTTATTTATTTTTGGTCCATTAATTAGTAACCACGCCAATGCACCGATCTAACCATTCATTTTCATCCGATTTTTAAAACATTAATAATGTTTTAGACGGGAAATCCAATTTGTGCATCATTACAATTGCATCAGGTGCTAAAGTATGGGCGTTTTGTACTTATTGAGCAACTACATGTTGTAACTGAATAAGGGTATCGGAAAATATATGTTGAGGACATCCTAAAGCACTATTTCAAAACATATCTTGAGGACATTCTAAAGTACTATTTCATAACCGTGTAACTTATATATAACAATGTATAAATAATGTGTACTCATGTGGAGTAAAATTACTTTACATCACCGTGTTATATATATAACGTGTGAAAACTATCACGACTTGTGCATCATCAAATCTCAGTTTAAGCGGCCAATCAGGTCGGTTTTCAAAACATAGAAAAACAAACCTTCTACCTGAAATCTACTTCTAAAATTCACGTAATGTCCACATTATGAAACTTAAATTACACCACTTTAGCACGGGATAAGCACATGATGCCAACTTTATGAGACTTAAAACCCGCGCCACTTTAACGGGATAAACACACGATGCCAATGTGTTACACCCCAACCAATGACGGAAACATCGGAGTGACGAAAACAAGATTGCAAGAGACTTCATGACACTAATTGTGACAATATTTAATAAGTCAAAATTTCATTGACACTAGAATGATGATACATTGTCTTGAAAGGAAAATACAACAAGTGACAAATAACAAAACGATACGAAAGCAAATACATAAGTTTAAATTTAGGTGTGTATCTAAATCCATCCTAAGCAACATTCTTCATCGTCATCAACTAGTTTTCTGTAATATGTATTAAAATAATGATCAACAAAAAGTTGACGAGTATACAAGTTTTATTACATTGCATGATAGTGAAAAAGTTGTCGCATATCCAACATGGTAATTTGCATATATTGTTACCATCATACTAACATGTGCTAACTATATGTCAAACCAAAGTCTAACGAAATCGTGCATACCATTGACACCGAAATGACAAGGTTGTAAAATAGTTTACTTAACAATACCAGTATTTGCGGGCGGTGCGTTAATCCTATAGCGCTATAATTGTTAAGGAGGCTAGCAAAGTTAATGAGCATATAGACACAAGTATACATAGCATGCAATAACAAGAATAATACAAGTATCATGTTATAAATGGATAGAGTGTGATTATAACAAGTTTAACGTGATTCGTGATTTTTGTATAAGTGTACATGTTGCACCCAGAGTGAATAAAACGGAAAATGGTATCGAGTATACTCACGGTTTTGCAAAGCGTTCATAGCAATCCTCGAGTTGTTAAGTTTGGGGGGTGGAAACACCGAAGTTACCCTACATTAGGGAAACGGAGGTGTGCAAGTATTCAGATTTGGTAGAGAGTTTGGATTCAGAATTAAAATATAGCAAAGTATGTATATGAAAATAATTATCTAGTCTTAAACTCTCGTTTTTGACACTATTAAGTTTTCATGTGCATTCATGGGTCAAACTTGCCCATTAGAATCATAACGAGAAGTTTAAAACTTAGATAATATGACTTATTTTTATGACATGTAACCATGATTCAGTTAACATCATGAGTTCAATTATGTACATATATATATATATATATATAGGGAACTGTTTAAATGAGAACGCTAAATATCGCTAGAACCGTGAAAACGAATTAAAAAACCACTAGAACTTGGTCAAAAACAAGTGAAATTCAAAATTTCTTTTTACACTTATAATTATTATTCGAATACAATTCTAGAAATTTAATTCACACATTTAAATTTACGTGAATTCAGAAATAAAAAAATTTACGCATCTGTAAGTTTGCCATTTACACATGTGTAAATGTGTTATATTTACTCATGTGTAAAAAATCTAATAAGAGTGATTTTGAGAGGAAAAATGAATTATTTGATGTTGTAATTCCTTTTTTTTTATGTATTTTAATTAAAATAATGATTGTATTAAAAAAATGGTTTTGATTGGCTTATTATTCGTTCTCACGGTTCTCGCAATATTTAGCGTTCTCAAGATAACCCTCCCTTATATATATATAAACTCATGGGAGTCAAGCATGGAGGTACGAATACCTCTTCATATCACCAAAGCACAAAGTTTACCAACTTAGTTGGTAAACCCGGTTGGTCATGAATAACAAGAACGAAAAACTAAGCTAATTATAAAAACATCAAGTGAGATAGTGGAAATATGTTAGGATAGCCAAGGATTCCAAGATTCACACTTTTACCAAAACAGTTTTGCCATAAGAACTATGGTGAACTTGGATGGTTTCATCACTTGTGGGTTGTCTAAACCCTAACAAAATAGAAAGTTTAGAGGTGTTTGCACCTCTTAAACTCATAAGAATCAACTCCTAATAAGTCTCATAACCTTAAGTAGGTTCAAGAACAAGTAGGTACAAGATTCAAGCAAGAAAAGTAAATAAAAACGACTTTGTAAAAGTTTTAATCAATACAGAATTTTTATCCAACTTTGGACCTCAAAGATGGTAATGTTCCACCTTTGTTTACCTTGGTAAACATAGAAAAACAATCTTAGAGGTTATCCAAGGAATGAGAAACACGAAAAGATGAAGAAGTGAGTTGAAAACTCACTTTTTGAGCAAGAAATTTTCTGCCCAAAAGTTGCAAAGATTGAAGCTTTAAGAGAGTTTGAGTGTGAATTGACAGTGTGAAAAGTATTTAGGAGGTGGTAGAGGCTTGTATTTATAATTAGGTATTAAGTTTTGGTCATAAATAAAGTAGTTGGGAGTTAAAAGAAGGGAAATTTCAAAAATATTTAAATTCCTGTTTTTATTAATAATAACAAAAAATAATAATTTTTTTAGATTTAAAGGTAGGTAAGTATGCATAATGAGTAAACATGTATGAATAACATTTCAAAGAAGTTTAAAGTCTCGATTTATTGCATGTAACATAAGTATAAATATATACGTATTTGATGATTGATTTCACATAACACAAGCATGAATTAAGATACAATTGATATAAATATGGTTTTCTATTATGATCGATGTCTCGGATTTATAATATTAAAATGAAGTACGATTACAACGTTACTAAAGACAGAAAGTGAATACAAGCTTTTAAAAATGGAAAGTACAAAACGCAATGTGTTACACAATGTGCCACTATCTGCACTCAGAAACCCACTTGGTTAACAAAAATGTGCCGCTATTAAGCAAGGGGTAATTTCGTCACAATATCTTTTCCTTAAACCTTTATGTGGTGCTACATAATGTGTGGTGTGTAATAATGTTTTGGTAATAATTACCTCCATTTAAGTAGACAATGTGCATAGCATCCAAATCCACAACCACCCATCCAATAAGAATCAGTCAGCAAAAGGTGAACAAAACCACCAATCCAAGAAAACCACTTTAATATTTAATGTACACATGTTTTGTACAACAAACAAGAAATAGTAACTTTTGATGCAAGGGATGGAACTGAATCATGCCTCTATATATGTCTCACTCATGCACTCACTGAAAAAGGATGGCATTAAGGCACAGTCCTCCATTGCAGCTCAATTTGAATCTTCCCATTCCTTGAATCAATAAGATGGTACTTTTCATTGATCCTTCTGTTGTGCACAACATCCCCCAGAGGGATGTCCACATACCCCAATGATTCCTGTTTTTATACAACAAAACAAGTAAGCTTAATCAGTGTAGATAAGTTCACTAGATCACATACCTTAAAACGAGTCGATTCAAGTAAATCCTATAGCTCTAGTGGGTCAAACGGTAAACATACCTTAAAACAAGTCGATTTAGGTAATATTATATCTCTAGTGGGTCAAACAGGTAAACGTTAAAAATGTAAATAAAATGTAGCTTAAATCATTTATAAATTCAGAGAATGGGCAAAAGGCGGCAGGTCAACACGACCCGAACAATAAATTTCTCGTTTCAAGTCATTACCCAATCAACCCAGCCCGGTGGCTAAGGCCGGGCTGGGTTGATTGGGAAATAAGCCGCTGGGTTGACCGGTTTAGGCGGTTAATTTCCCTAACTGGTTTGGTCAACAGGTTTAGGCGGTTAATTCCCCTAACCGGTTTAGGCGGCTAATTTCAATTCTTTGCTTTAACAAAGTTATTACTTTAACTGGTTCGGCTATTCACTTTAACCGGTTATTTTTGGGTTTTTTTCCCGTTAACCGGTGCATCGGTTAAAGCCTGGTCAATAACTGGTTACTATTCTAAAGATCTATAATACGAACCAGCAATTATAATTCGCCATTAACCGGTTATTGTTCTACCGGTTATTAACCGGTTCTGGTTAACAAACTGGTTTTTTTGCCCCCAGCCTAACTCGTGACCTAAAGAAAGCTACAACTGTCAGGGAGCCTGTGTAATTTCGCTCAGAGAAGTATTGCCAAATGATTAAAATAGCAAGTTTGACCATGAAAGTCTAGATTACCTTAGGATGCAGTAACCCGATCCTAGATGAGGCACTAGCCACTTCCACATGCAACTTATCATTCACAGGAGGCTCCTCCAGTTTGAACTTGAACTCCTCATCCCATCTTGGATCTCTGTTCTTCTTTATATGCTGCACTCGAAAAAAATAAAAAACGAACTTAAAAAAATTCATAAAATCAAAGTAACCAAAAACTTAAGTTATACAAAACGATACCTTTGTTTTTCTCTCCTCCCCCTTCAAAAGAACCCTGACATAAGGATTCGTGTGGTGTTTTCCTTCAACATCTTGAGCCTCATGAACTCTAACCACTAGTTCACCACCACCTGGCGGTGTTCCTTCAGACGCCTTTTGAACAGCACCAGCATCTTCGAAAGTCGGCATATCTTCATCCTTAAAAGGTTTATACAACAACTCTACCACAATTTGGCCTCTTGATTTCTCGTTTTGAACATCATTCGGATCCATATTTTTCAATAGCTCGAGCGTCATAGTTTTGGGCTCGTCAGGTGTAAGTTCCTTCAGGGGAACAACATTCATGCCCATCTTGTCGTGTTTACCGACCTGATAACAAGACATTCATAAGGGTATTTTGGTAAAAGTGACTTCTGGTGTGTCAAAGGTCATATGAACCCGTTTTGAAATTGTAAAGTTTTGTCAACTGTGTTGACTTACGTTGGAAATAGTTAGTAAAATGAAAATTAGGAGTTAAAGTTGTAAAATAAAAATGAACACTCATTTTTAATTAAGAATAAAATGCCGCTTTTGTCCCTGAGGTTTGGCCAGTTTTGCGACTTTCGTCCAAAGGTTTGTTTTTCCACATCTAGATTCAAAAAGTTTAAAATCTTGCCATTTTCATCCGGCTCGTTAACTCCATCCATTTTTCTCTATTAAGTCAAGAAGTATTTTCGTCTTTTTTGTTAACTTTATGTACAAGTATTTAGCATAATGTACAAGTATTCAAAGCCCTTTAAGTTACCAAAAGAGACAGAAATACCCACGACTTAACGGAGAAAAATGGATGGAGTTGACGAGCCAGATGAAAATTGCAAGAACTCATACCTTTTGGATCCGGATGCGGAAAAGCAAACCTTTGGACGAAAGTCGCAAAATTGGCCAAGCCTCAGGGACGAAAATGGCATTTTACTCTTTACTTAAAATTATATTCAGATTTGACTTTATAATCAAAATGAACAAAAAAAAAACTAGAAAGATTTAGCAAAAGTGCAAAACCATACCTGTTCCCAATCATAAACTTGTAACTCTACGGCTTGTGACTCAGGATCTTTAACAACCATATTAAACTCCTCATTCCATTCAGGATTCAAATTCTTATGCTTCACAGTTGTCTTCTTCGATGGAAGCTTACTTTCGGTGAGCTTTATTTTCACATAAGGATCAGAAGCACCTAAAAGATCTTTCTTTTTCAACTTCATGGCCCTCAAAACCTTAACGTGAAGGATTCCAACTGGTTTCTTCAGGGCCCTGGAATCGTTCAAGAGTCAAAATTGTCAAGACGTTGACTTTTACAAAGATATGTTAACAAAAGGATATAGTTATGTAGACGTACTTGGATGGATCCAATATTTGTACTTCTAGAGTTCTAGGCCAAAGATACATGTTGGCAACTTGATTTTTTATTTGTTCCTGCGCATGATAGTTTTCAAGATCATTTTTTGGTAATAAAAGTCAACAGATTGACATGAAACGGATATCATTGACTTCACTTACCTGGACAAACCTATACAATCCAGGAATTGACATAAGGTCGGCCCCAAACAGCCTGAGACCAAAATCAACATGTGGCTGCAAAAACAAAGGAACAAGTGAGAAAAAGAAGGGTACAATCAATATGTTACTAATTAATATAATAGTGAAAGTGAATACGATATATGAATTTCCCTACTTTCCACAAAGTTTATGAAACTCGATTGCATAAAATAATAATCCTTCCGATGAAAAGAGCACATTAACATAGGTAGAACTTTACTTAACAAGGTTAAGAAATTAGAACCCTCTATATTTAACAAGAATACCGTTAGACATGACAGTTTATATGCATGAAATCATGAATATTTAAAACTGATCCTCAACAGAGAAAATAAATGTTACAAAATAGGGTCCTCAATTTTCCTAATTTAATGAAAAAGGTTTACGACTTTACGGTGTATTTTTGTTTTACATGTTTTGGAATCTAACAAAAAGAACCCGAATTACCTTCTCCATGAGAGAGACGCAGATTTTAGCGAAACAAGGAAAGCTAGGAACAAGCGGTTTTAGCATAATACGAGGTGCAGCAAAGACTTGTAAATCCACCACCTGAAATTATAATATTTTTCAGAAAATGCCCAAATGGAATTTGGCGAAACATTTTCCTTAAAATGTGAAAGAAACAAATAACCTGAACGGTTGCTTTTAAACCAAATGATTTAGCAACAACGGCAACATTAGGATTTCCAGCCCATTTTAAGGATGGTTCCATGATCAACTCCTTCTCATCGGTAACGTAGACCTTCATCCCTAAAAAACAGGTTCTTGATGTTACATATCAATATAGCATATGGTATACGATTGATGACTATTTTAATGTTTTGACAAAACACGTAATCATATATAGATGTTTAACAGGACCAAATGAGTAAACAAAAGCTAAGGTTAGAACTAACATGTCTATAATATAAAACATTAATCGATTACTCACTAATGTAAAGCGTAAACGAAGTTCCAAATTTGCAACCTTTTTTCCACCATGGAAAACCTCGTTAATTTAAATATTTTCAATTCAGATGTTACCAATTTACTCGTTAACAATCATTACAAGATATCAGAGGCGATGTTGACTGTGGTCCACAAGTTTACTAAATTGTCTTTTTCATGTGATGTTTCAAGTATTCCCTTATTAGCCAAAAACTTTTATTCAACAATGTGTCAAGTCAAACAACTCAATTATATTAGAACAAGTGTAACAGAAAAATAAATAAATAAATAACGGTGAGCAAATTTTACAACAGTCGGTGACAAAAAATAAGATATAGAAGTAAAGATCTACCATCCTTTCATCCAAACTTTAGGTTCACAAATAGATTGAAACAAGAAAATGTGTACCATTGAAGTAGTTTTCATGGCTAAATGTAGGACATAAAATATTTTCATTAAACAAGACAACGACAATTCATGACATTAAAGTGATAAAGCACTTGTAACTTCTAATGAGTTGCATTTTGATAAAGACCATTAGCAACATCAGTCGCACTTCATTTCGATTTATTTTGATCGTTTAACATTTTCATTATGTGGATGAGCGGGTCCCATTTACTTTGATATTTTAAGAGAAAACAAAGATTACCTTGAAAAGTAGGAGGCAACGACCCTAAGGTAAGATGCTCAAACTCAACCGAATCAATTTTGAACTTTGGAATTTGTTCAGCAATAATGGGCTTTGCAATCTCCTTTACGGTCTTGCATATTGCCTACGAATACAAACGGGTTACTAAAGAAACCGCAAAAAAAAAAATCATAATTAGCGTTACCACTACAAATATACCTTGTCAAGATAAGGCCACATGTACTCGATGAACTTGTTAAGCCAATCAACCTACATTTATCCACGAAAACACCATACCAGATTAAAAATGCAGCTACCAGTTAGAATGCAGGATAGTTTTTAAAGGTGATATTCTGATATTCATGTACATACCCGATCAAAATCCGGGTTCTTAACCCACAATGGTATCTCGGGAAGCATTCGTTCCAGAGTTTCGGAGTCCCGTTCGACCAACGGACGGATGACAGGATCCTGCCCAAATAGTTCACCATTCTAAATGATAAATTAAAGAATTCCCACAATGCACTTTAAACTCAACTGAACAGATACTTGATCAAAGATTCAAAACCTATAGCCTACAAATATTTATAAAAAGTAAACACACACACACACACACACACACACTCACACACAGAATCAGCTGATTCAACAATCAACAATACCCAGCTCCCATAAATTCAGCTATTTCACATTTAAAACACAGACATATCAGACCCACAAAATAATAAAAATAAAGAAAGTCTATAGAAATATCAAGTTCTTTAGTAAAAAAAAAAAAAGAAACTTAAAAGCTAACTTTAATCTACAATAACTGGTGCACACTATCTATCGTCATCGATCCAATCTATACTTAACCACTAAGTCACAAAAAAAAAAAAAAAAAAAAAAAAGCTCATTCAAAATCAAAGTATTTCAATCGGTCAACTCAAAATCAAGAACCACACCAAATCAACAACACATAAACAAGATGAAAACAAAACAAGAACATAAATCATAAATCAACACATAGAAACAGAGAAAAAGAAAGAGACCTTAACATCTGTAGGTTGGAAGTAGATGAACAGATAATAACCGATCACAAGGCCAGCAGAAACCCCAATTCCAAACCCAGAAAACCCCAACAAAGTACTGATTACACCCATCTAAACTCTTCAAGATTCACACTTTTTCACTTATTAATTTGAAACAGATCAAACCCACATCGGAAAGTTGCCCCCTTTTGAGTTCTTCAAGAATCTTGAAATCTCAAGAATATTTCAAGAAAACCCAAGTCACGAAGATCTTGTGCCGGCTACAAGAAAAGGTGCTGAAATATTTTAGAATATTATAGAAGGGTATGATTGTAATAAATGAGAGAAATGTGTCCACCTGTCTGTTAATTATCAAAGCAGCGGTCGATTGTCTCTTTGAGTTTTTGTAAAAGAAAATTAATGTTTTTTTTAAACTTAACTTTCATTAGAAACCGCAACCAATTACAACATATACAATGAAGAGTCATATCACTCCTTCTACAACAAGGATTTAAAATTCGATCTATTTTTTAATCACAAGAAAGCCAAAGAGTTAACATTCCCTACCACCTCTATCGCTTTAGCCTCTTTCCCATTGAACCTTCTATCGTTTCTCGTCTTTCAAATAACCCAACATGAAACCACAATAATACCGTGAACAATTTGTTTCCTCCTTTTATCCGCCCCGGACGCTCTTATATATCTTTAGTAAGTCTCTGAATTCGAAGGCGTATATGGGATCTAACCGACACCATCTATCAATTCTACTCCAAATCTCAGTAGCGAACCAGCATCCAGTAAATAAATGTTCCGTACTCTTCGTATTATAATTACACAACACACACAAATCATCTTCTAAAACCATACCTCGTCAGAACAGAGACGTAGCCGTGGGGATTCTATCTATTTCCACTCTCCACGCCAAAATGTTGCACTTCAAAGGAACCCAAGATAACCACTTGAAGTTAAATCTAGTTTGAGTATCATTCTCAGCTTTAATCAATGTTTTTATCGACTTCACCGTAAAACTACCTTCTTTATCTCCTGACCAATTCCATCTATCAAGCCTGCTTGCCAACTTGATCGAAGAAAGAGCCGTATTACACTCCTCCCATTCATTCTCTACCTGTACATTATCAAACGGCCCAACCCACCCAATCACCCAACATCATGTAATCCCCATCTTAGCCCAATTATCACTCACCCAACTATTTTTGCAAGACGCAAGACGAAAAAGATTGGGGAACTTATGATTTAAAGATTCCGTAAACAACCAACGATCCAACCAAAACCTTATACCACTCCCTCTTTCGACTTCTTTAAAATAATCACCTAAACTTTTACCTTGAAGGCGCATTTATCAGCATTTTTACAATAGCTTTCCAACATCCAACAACCTTTTTTGTTACAAGAAAGAATTGACCAACCAGCTTTATCATTATGACATAGCTTTGTAACATTCGTCCATAAGTTACCATCTTCCACTTGGAACCTCTAAACCCATTTGGCAAGAAGCGCTTCATTTGTATCTTGTAATCTACTCAAACCCAACCCCCGTTCTTTTTAGAAGTCGTGACCTGCTCCCACGCGACCCAGTGAATCTTCCTCCCGATATCAGCCCCGTTCCACAAGAATATTTTCATCTTTTGTTCCAGTTTATTAATAACATTTTTAGGCGCTTTGTATAATGATAAATAATATACCGGCAAGCTTTCCATCAACGACTTTATAAGAGTAAGCCAGCCCCCCATTGAGAGCATATTGGCCTTCCATGATGCCAATCTAGAATCGAAAACATCTAACACTTTCTTCCAATTATTACCTTTATTCATGTTGGCACCGACCTTTACTCCCAAGTATTCAAAAGGGATATCACGACAACCTATAACTTTCGCCATATTACCAATCTCATCCTTTGAAACCCGATCCCATGAATATACGATTTGTTTACATTAATCTTCAACCCAGAACAGATGTGAAAACACCTTAATAATCAGGTCAGTTTCTTTATATTCAAAGGCGACCATCCACCCAAGATCATTGCATCGTCAGCATAAAAAAAGTGCGAGATGTTCAAACTTTCTTTTTCAAGCTCAATACCTTCAAACTCTTCAACTTTGCACGCTTTCAGAATTATATGCGATAAAGCTTTCATCACCAACAGGAAAAGAAAAGGCGAAAGCGGATCCCCTTGGCCAAGACCCTTCTCGCAATTAAATTCAAAGGTAGGCGCACCATTCACCGAAAATGCAGATCTAGCTGACTAAAGGATACCTTTAATCCACAAACACCACTTCGGAGGGAATCCCATCTGCTCCATGATCGAAAGAAGAAAATTCCAATAAACGTTATCGTATGCCTTTTCGAAGTCAACCTTTATAAAAAATGCAGCCTTCTTTTTCTTTTTCAGCCAAGAAATGATTTCATTTACCACCATAGGACCATCTAAAATATATCTGTCTCTTAAGAAAGCTGATTGGGTGTCTGATACAACGTGCCCGATAACCTCCTTAAGGCGAGTAGCTAAAACTTTAGAAATGACTTTACTTATGATACCCACCAACGTGATTGGTCTAAAATCTTTTAGACCAATCGGATTTTTTATCTTGGGAATAAGAGTGATAAACGTCTAACTACAACCCTTGCTAATCACACTTGTATCATAAAACAACTGTTAACAAATTAAAAAAATCTTCTTCTAAATAGCTCAAAAATTTGTTCACAAACTTGAAATTAAAACCGCCTGGGCCCGGGGCTTTTTCAGACCCACAATCGAACACAGCACTTTTGATCTCTAACGGAGCTATTAAGCAACCCACTATATGCTCCAGAAGCCGCTTTATACATTCGCAAACAAGAACCAGCCGAGTCTTTATCCTCTTTTTAAAAAGGGTTGTGTAGTGTCTCAAAACCTCCCTTTTCACACATTCGGATTAGAAATCCATTCTCCTTCTACCATTAAACCTTGAATCGCATTTTAAGATTTCCTCTTATTTATGAAACTATGAAAAAAATTTCGTATTATCATCGCCTAACAAAGCCCACTTGACTCTGGATCTCTGCTTTAGATCTCTAATATAACATTGCTCCAACTTCTCCACCCCTTGTTTGCATTCTGTCCAAACCCATAACTCTTCCTCCTCTAATTCCCTTTCCTTCATAATACACTCTTATCTGTTCACATCAGCTTTCATACTTTGCAGCTCTTTTTTTTCCTTTTAAAAGGGTGACATCTCTTCAATTCCAATCTAAGAGCTTTGAATTTCTTTGACAATATTTCACCTGGCTTCCCTTCAAAGATAGGATTTTGAAGGGTACGAATTGAACCACCTGAGAGGTCTAAGGCATATGGGCATATGGCTCCTTTTTAATATTATAATATATAAACGAGATGACTCGAGCTTCGTTCGTATAACTAACAGAGAGATTCAGCTTGTTTGAGCTCGGTTTGTGAGTGGTTTTTTAGCTCGAGCTTGGTAAGTCATTTGTTTAGTAGTTAATTAACTTTTATATAATAAATGAAATATTAGATAGTTAGTAAAAATATTTATGAGTTATAAAACGATATTTTGGGATATGATATGATTATCTAGTTATTTGTTTAGGTATAAAATAATATTTTGGGATATGATATGATTATCTAAAAATTATATAAATATACATTTAACATATTATGTAAAAATTACATGAATAGAATGTTGTTAGCTCGAACTATTATATGAATAGAATGTTGTTAGCTCGAACTTTGGCAACTTAGACTTGTTTATTAAACAAGTTTATTTATAGGTTTGGGTCCGGGCTCGAACTTATCAAACTCAGCTCGATTTAAACTTTTAACAAGCAGACCTTGTATGAGTCACGATGACTTAACTTATTTACACTCATGTTTGTCTTATAATAAAAAAAAAAGAAGAAAAACAAGTACATTGATAGTGTTGTCAACTGAGGCTGCCATTTCCAACACTTACCCACAAGCATGATCTTGGGATGTTGGAATTTGGATTAAGTTATGTTCTAAAAAGATGATTGTAACCTCAAAAGGTTGCAAACTTAAGAGTTGCAAATTTTGAGACGGGATAAGTTGGTTTTAACGAGATGAATGTAAGAAAACATCTATGATTTTAACTATAAGATTTACAGTTACGACGGCCAATTTTAACAAAAACTCAGGATCGAGTTACTAACTACGGTTTCTGGAAACAACAAACCAAACTAATTAGGTTGGTTGGGTTGATCACCGTATTAATCAGTTTAACAGCTTAATTGTTTGAGTTTTCTGTGTTCTGAAGTGTTTTCTTTTTCTTTTTCAAAATCATTACTTTATAGTTTTAAAAAAATGGTGAAGTTTTTATTATTACAATACATAAAGATATATTATATAGAAAGAAATATATGAATAAAGATTTCAAGAACCATCGTTAGAATCAAACTAGTTGTTTAATCATGTCCTATCCAAAAAAAATTTATTAAGACAAAGAACTAAAAACTACAATTGTTTTGTTGTTTGATGAGGAAAAAAATCAAGAAAAAAAATTTAACATCAAGAAGGGATATAATGAGGTTATATTCTACACAGTACTAATTAATTTACATGCAATAAAAAATATCAAAAATTTTGTGGGTTTTGACTCTATCTATATTTCGTTCTTTCTCCCACACCTTACTTGGATAGCAAGTCTTTTTACTTTTTCTTGAGCACAAGAAGCATCACCTGTCGGATCACCCAAAATTGCTCTATCGATCGGCACTCTGCAACTATTCCTCCCCAAGCAAGCCTGTTTCGGTTTTCAGTTCATTTAGTGACGTTATTTTCAGAACCAATAATATGTTAAGAAGTATGTAATGTGTAAAAGCTAATCATAATGAAAGCCAAATATATGCATTTTTCAATATAGTTAAGTGGAGCTTGTTTTACCTTTTCGACAACTTTCTTGGCATTAGGGGCTTGACATGTTCCTTGCATATAGGTACCACATGATCCACAAGGATTGCCAAAGCCCACAAATTGATCTCCTTGATGAATTTATCTTGGTTGCAAGTAAGTTGAGCTGCCGGTTTAGGCTTTTCAACTACTGCCTTGAGAATGTCATCGTCCATCTTCCATGAGTCGACATTTGGTGGATAGTCTTCACCCATGTTGCTACAAATTATATCGCGATTCACAGTGTTGATCGCAATACCATCTATTGTTCCACTACTCTCTTCGTACACGACCAAAAGGTTGTTCTTTGGTTTTGAATATGACCTCGGGATGTGATACCTACATGACAATGTGCATAATGCGTTAAAAATGGTAGTATTGGGGTTCATTTTTATATGCATTGGTCAGTTGTTATGCTTACTCGGTTTGAGAAGGCGCTCCTAATGGAGAACGATAATTGTCCCAATAACGACCAATGCTATAACCATTGACCCAAACTACTCCTTTGCCCATTCTCTCCATCTTTATCGCTACCGGATCGTTTCCTTCTGAGGCATTAAAACGCGTCTACAACATAAAACTACGTTCAAAAAATGAAGCCGACAAGTATATATAAGTGGGAAGAATTTGCAAGCGATACAGATCGGATAACTTGACCAGAAAAAAAAGTCCAAAAATGTAACATTCTGGCACGTGTAGGTCAAGTCTGGTTAATAATAATGTTACCGTTTTTGTATACTTTGAGCGGGTTTCAACCTCATTTGGCTCGTTCAACCCATTTGTCTCAGTTTAAAATTCTAAATATTTTTCAATTTAACATCTATATCCCAAATAAACTCGTTTTTAATCCAACTTGTCGAAACATACACCTTCTATGAAATAGTCATATGTTACCTTATACCATGTAACAGGTGTTCCGGGTCTGGTTGCCGGGACCCATTTAACTTTCGTTGATCCTTCTTCTGTGAATAATTGAAGGGATTCTCCCTCAACGCCAACCTAAATACATGGTAAGTTTAGTACACACGCATAATTACAATTTTCTTCATATTTTACATGTATAACATATAGAAAAGGCATGTGTATATACACATATACATACCTTATGCGCCCATTGGTTAAGAGTGATATCAAGAGTGCCACAATTCATACCCTGTAGCATAACAGCTCGGATACCCGAAAACCTCTTCTCCATATACGCTCCATTGTTCTTCACTCGAGAAAAATCAAAAGCGAAATAAAAAAGTGTATATCACAAGATCAATATATCATCTGTCATTATATGTCTCGATCAGTCTATACGCAACATGTTATAATCGGTAGTATGAATTTACCAGTAATCCAACTGTCATTGCCAAGATTGATATATGATTGGCTCCAAGCTTCAAACTCACAGGTTTAGAAAATGTAAATGATTTTTCTATGAAGCTTCCATGTCCAAACCCTATACTATTTTGCATAGTTGTTAATATTTTTCTTCATAGTTATGTTTAGTTGTGGATTATGGGTTGATCTCACCTATATATTGTCCATTAACAAATGTTAATAAAGCATCACCAAGACTTTGAATTCGAATAACCGGCATGATATCTGTAAAGGTTATTATTCTTGAATGTATTTCGATGATTATTATTGAATATCAAGACCCTTTAAATAGGGTGAAATACAGCCATGAAATTAGGAAAAGATATACACAGAGAATACAAAGACTATCTCTAAATAACTAACTAAAATCTATTCCTAAAAATACAATTATACTCGGCTGACTAAGACACCCCCTCAGTTTGAGCGGGCGGATGACAGACGCTCAAGCTGGACCGAAATGATGGAATAGTTCACGAGATAATCCCTTTGTAAATATATCCGCATATTGCATAGATGAGGGGACATGAAGAACTTTAATATGCCCAAGACGAACCTCTCCCGAACAAAATATATGTCAATCTCGATGTGTTTTGTCCGTTGATGTTGAACCGGATTATTGGACAAATACACTGCAGAAACGTTGTCACAAAAAACAACAGATGCTCGAGTCAATGGTATGTGAAGTTCAAGGAGCAGGTTTCGTATCCAGGTTGTTTCGGCAACTGCATTTGCAATACCCCTATACTTGGCCTCTGTGCTAGACCTCGAGACTGTAGGCTGACGTTTAGCAGACCATGATATAAGATTATCACCAAGAAAAACATAATAACCTGATGTGGAGCATCTCGAATCTGGGCAACCACCCCAATCAGCGTCAGAATAAGCAACCAAATCATGAGAAGCCGAACGCACAAGCCGTATACCATAATCAATCGTACCTTGTAAATAGCGTATTATGCGCTTCATAAATGCAAAGTGAGGATCCCGAGGTTCATGCATGAAAAGACACACCTGTTGAACAGCATAAGACAAATTTGGACGAGTAAAAGTCAAATATTGTAGAGCACCAGCCAAACTCCGGTATAAAGTCGGATCCGAGAATAAAGAACCATCGGTAGCACTCAATTTGGAAGAAAGATCAACAGGTGTCGAGCATGGTTTGTAAGCTGACATTGATGCACGGGCAATTATGTCTTTGGCTTATTGGGCTTGAGACAAGAAAATACCGTTCTACTGCTGAGTGACTTTTATTCCCAAAAAATGATGCAAATGGCCTAAGTCAGTCATGGCAAATTCCCTGGAAAGCGTGCTAATAATGTCGTTTAAGAGACGATCATTAGAAGCAGTTAGAACAATATCATCCACATACAGCAATAAATATGCAATGTTAGACGAGTCCTGATGATAAACAAATAGCGACTAATCACAAGCACTGCTACGAAACCCTTTGGAGGTAATAAAGTTAGCAAAACGAGTGTACCAAGCTCTCGGTGCCTGTTTAAGCCCATATAAAGATTTCTTCAAACGAACGTGGTTTGGAAGCCCTTGATCATAGTAACTCGGTGGTTGATGCATAAACATAGTCTCATGAAGATCCCCATGAAGAAAAGCATTCTTGACATCCAGTTGATGAATGTGCCAACCGCGAGACACAACAAGAGACAAAACTGTGCGAATAGTGGCCGGTTTGACCACAGGACTAAACGTTTCATCACAATCCACACCAACCGTTTGAGAATTACCATTAACCACCAACCTAGCCTTATAGCATTCCAAAGAACCGTCCGATTTAAATTTGTGTCGAAATAACCACATACAACGGATTACGGGACGGTCATATGGACGAGGAACAAGTTCCCATGTGTCATTATCCTGTAATGCCGTATACTCGGTTTGCATTGCATGTAACCAATTTGGATCAGTTAGGGCTTTAGCATACGAGGTAGGGACCGGGGAAAGAGAGATAGTGTTATGTATGGTCGAAGAGTGGATTCGAGATTTGGATCGGGTTGTCATAGGATGTCGGTTAGGGACAGTAGTAGGGAGGTTGAGTGGGCTGGGTTGCAGCCGTGTGTGGAGGTTGTGAGGTCTGGGCTTGGGCCGGCGGTGTAGTAGCAGGAGGGTTTACTGAGCCGGTAGATAGGCTGGTTGAGTTGGGACGAGGACGATGCGAATAAGTGAACCGGTATGGGGTCGGAACTGGTTTGGGTGCAGGAGTATTAATGGGCCTGTGGAAACTAAAGCCGGGTGGTGTGATGGAATCGTCCAAAAAAATATTAGAAGTGGGATGATGTGGAAGTGTATACGGGAACACATGCTCATCAAAAGTCACATGACGAAAGATGTGCACTTTGCCGGTGCTCGGGTCCAAGCACCGATATCCGCGAAAATCAGGTGGATACCCGAGAAAAATGCACCGCATCGACCGATGGTGAAGTTTATGAGGCTGTGTTGCGGAGGTATTCGGGTAACAGGCACAATCGAACACACATAAATGTTCGTAATCAGGATGACGAAGGTAGAGGGCAAAGGTAGGTGTGTAAAAGTTTAGTCGTTTGGTTGGTAATGTATTGTGAAGATAAGTGGCAGTGTGTGGGGCTTCAACCCAAAAGGAAGGCGGAAGATTCGCATGAATTAAGAGGGCCCGAATAATGTCATTCAGGCGGCAAATCATCCGTTCAGCCCTTCCATTTTGGGATGAGGTTTGTGGGCAAGAGAAACGAAACAACAAGCCATGTTGTTGGGCAAAAGTTTTAAAAGCTAAGTTGTCGAATTCACCCCCTAAGTCGCATTGAAAGGTTTTTATTTGCGGGTAAATTGGGTTATTATTAACTGATGAAATTTGACAAAAGTTGGAAAGGTTTCGGACTTATATTTTAGGGGGTAAACCCACACGAAATGCAAGAAATTATCAATTAGCACCATATAATACTTATACCCGGTTTTACTCGTGACTGGCGAAGTCCATAAGTCGCAATGAATAATATCAAAAGGAGCAAAAGTAAACGTATTGGACGAATAAAATGGCAATCTTTTACTATTTGAAATTTGACAAGAATTGCAAAGGTTGTGTGACTTTTGTCCTTATTACATTGAAAATTAAAATTGCGACTTAAAATATCTAGAACTTGAGCCCCGGGATGTCCTAAACGGCCATGCCAAGGAAGGTGATGGGAAGCAATAAAAGTGGCTTGAGGCGGCGTTGAGGTGGCGTGAACGTGTAAAGAGTCCCGGTACTGTTGTGACGAGATAGTGTCTTCTTAGTTTTGAGGCCCTTCAAAGAAAAACCAAACGGGTCAAATTCGACAGAAACTTGATTATCACGAGTAAAATGTCTAACGGAATAAGGTTTTTAATTATTTGTGGACTGTAAAGGACATGTGGGAGGATATAGGTGCGGTTTGGTAAAAGGTGAAAACCCGTTCCTGATCCTTTAATCGGTAAAAACATGCCATTACCCACCAGAATATTACGACAAACAGTATTAGAGTCAGGGATTATGATTCTACCCGGGTCCTTTGTGACGTGAGACTCGGCTCCTGTATCCAAAACATCTGAAGTCCATGCCATGTTAGAATTAACCTGCATATTTGCCATGGCAGCACTCAAATCGGATGGACAAAGAGGATTATACGTCGGCTGGGTGAAACCGGGTGGAGCGTATTGAGGCGGAGAGAAGCCGGTGTACTGCACTTGAGGAGTCGACTGCTGATCAGATTGTTTATTAGGGCTCCATTGCTGCTGAGTTGGGTACGGGCATGGAGGAGGTGTCCACCAGGCTCAATTTGGGAAGCAATTCGGCTGTCCCTGATATGCGGTCCATGGGGACTGCTGCTGAGACCGTCCTCTGCCTCTGCCACGACGATTGGAAGCGCCACCGCGTCCCCTGCTGCCCGTCTATTTGTGGAGGAATAGGAACCCTCGGACTGGTGGTTCGAATTTGCAGAAGCGGCTGGAGATGGTGGCGGCGCTGTTGCAGCCGCAAGTATAGTGTTGTGGGAGCCCTTTTGTGCCTCAATCCGTATGACTTCATCATTAAGCATCGCTATCGCCTGGTCCCAATCGACACCCTGCTGGTTAATTAAAGATGCAGTGGTGTTATATTCTGCTTGAAGACCTCGAACAAGCTGAAGAACAAGTCTTGATTCAGAAACAGTCTGATCAACATCAGCCAATTGACTTGCTAATTCGGATAGTTGTTGGCGGTAATCATTAACCGAAGAGCAAGCGGTCAACGTAATATTGCAAAACTTTGTCTCAAGCGCCGCAGCGCGAGCCTTTTTATTGCTTAAGAAAATCTTTTCGAGCTTTATCCAAGCCGCTCGAGCAACCGTGGTATCCATAAGGCGCTTCAGCAGATCATCCAAAACGGTGCTATAGATCCATTGAAGGACCAATGCATCGAGTTCTATCCATTGTTCGTATTCGGGTGAAGTTTCGGCTGGTGGTGCTGAATCGTCGATGTGATTAGATACCTTATATGCAACAGCATGAAGGCGAAAAAGTTTGACCCATGCTGAATATGTAACCTTTGATCCGTCCAAACTCCGAATCTTAGATTGAATATTCGTTATAGAATAAGCAGGATGAAGAGAAACAGGTTTGGTCGATGATTCAGGTTCACTTCCTTTCGTCATGGTGACGAGGCCGGACGTATCCGGTTAAGTTTTGGGATCGGAAAAAAAAGGAAGAAAGAAGAGGGAGGATATCAGAACCGGTTATGGCTCTGATACCATAAAGGTTATTATTCTTGAATGTATTTCGATGATTATTATTGAATATCAAGACCCTTTAAATAGGGTGAAATACAGCCATGAAATTAGGAAAAGATATACACAGAGAATACAAAGATTATCTCTAAATAACTAACTAAAATCTATTCCTAAAAATACAATTATACTCGGCTGGCTAAGAATCTGGTCGCATAGGTAGATCATCTTTATCAAGATTTATGCTCAATAAACAAAACAAAACAATATTATAAAAAATGGATATCTGACAATTTGTAACATCCGTCAAAAACGGATTTACCAAACCCGCTCCGTTTATCAACCGAACAGTCAGTTAAAATTTTCGTTGCGAATTAAATGCCCAAAATAATTTTAAACGATACATAATCAATTATTATACGGGAATATATATTTAGTTTTTGAAAAACTGTTGAAAGTCGCAAAATAAAAATAAAAAGTCCCTGCCGGGTTTCGAACCCGGGTCACTACCGATCCAGCAAACAAACTTAACCACACACACAAACCACTGCGCCACTTGTTTTGTTTGTTATATATTGAAATCATTTAATTGATATCATGACGTTACGAATTCAAAACCGGCGCCCAAAAGTTCAGTCGTCGGAATCCCGGTAATCTCGCGAGCTTTTAACAACATTTTCAGTTATAACGTAAACTATTATTAGGACATCGGTTATAACCGACGTTTGAGTCCGCGACACCTTCTATAACCGCCGGAGTTTTTATAACTTATGAATCCAGTCGGAAATCACACCAAGTTCTTCGACGATTTGCCCTATAAATTCACCCACAACCCACTGCAAACCTTTTCGCTCAAAACCACACCTTTTCTCGGCGTAATTCCACTCGCCGGAATTATTCTGTTCGTCGCCGGAAAACCGGTTTCCTCATTTCTGAGCCTTACTAAACCATTTGAACTTATACCGAAGTCACCCACATATTTTGTAAGCTTTCTGAAGTTTCTTTGCTGCAAGACACTCGTCGCCGGAGCCTATTGCTGTCGCCGGAGTTCTGCCGGAAAACAGAGGAAGATAGTCGGTATACCTCTTCGCCTAATTTCTTTTTCTTCTTACTTATATCACACCGTAATGAACTGAAACACACTAAAGATCATGTTTTAAACTTCGAACCAGTCTGTTGTCGATTCTGGTTATAACTCAGCGAAGAAGACGAAGTCATGGAACGTATATGTATAATTAAAATCAGGATATTACTCGGGTTAGACACACAGTCCAGCGGTGGACTGTGTGCACATTAAACATACAAACGTCTCGAGTTCGAATCCGGTTTCACACACGCTGCCTTAATAAAAATGATTTTTTTTATTAACCGAACCGGAGTCATACTGATATATGTTAAGTATATTAATAACCGGTATAATAACCAAGTTAGACACACAGTCCAGCGGTGGACTGTGTGTATGTTTATATCACAGGTCACGAGTTCGAGTCCGGGCTACTGCACCGACTCGGACAATTATCTATTCTTTTTTAAATAAGACAGAAAAGGAAATAACTAAATTGTGTTTAAGTATAATAAAAATCAGTAAAGTTAACAAGTTGCACACACAGTCCAGCGGTGGACTGTGTGTTAGTTTAAGCCACAGGTCCCGGGTTCGAGACCTGTGGAGCGCACCGTCTGATTCAAATTAAAGTGTTTTTAAAATAAAGGATTTTATGTTTAACTTAATTAATATATATATATAATTAAAAACAGATATATAACGGGTTAGACACGTAGCTCAGTTGGTAGAGCTGCGTGCACGCGTACGGGAGGTCTCGAGTTCGAGCCTCACTCAGCGCACTTATATTCCGACTCGAACCGGTCAACGGTCAACGGTCAGAAAAAATCAAATTTTTTTATTATTTTTATTTAATTATTTTAATTAAAAATCAATTAAAAATACTTAAAAATAACATTTTTAAGGTTAGAAAATAGCCTCAAACTCACAAAAATACACCCAACAATCCTACTAAAATAGATTAATAAAATCCGTTTACTTACCGAACCATAATGCGATTTATCTAGGTTAATCTCACTCGTGGTTAAAACCACTTCGCGTGCATTCAACGTCATCAACCGAACGCACCCACTGTGAGTGAATCTTACAACTCCCCCTTTTAAATTACACGTTTTGGGATGTGTCATGTGTTATAAAAATAATTAACTTGTTTATTTAAACTTGTGCCATACCACATCATGATCTAAACTTAGATTGATTATATTGTTGTGATTACTTATTTCCTTTTGCCAAATCATATGAAACTCATTCATTAAGCCCATCAGTTCCTCGTGGGAGACGAGTTGAACAACGCGTGCTTCAAATCAAATTCATTATTGTTCATGTGTGTATCATTGAGTTTATATTGGTTGTAGTTGTGTCATTCATATTATCATGTTATGCAATTCATTCATTAGGCCCCTCAGTTCCTCGTGAGAGACGAGTTGAGCATCGCGTGCCTCGAAATGTTCCATTATTGTTCATGTGTTTTTTATTTCATATCTTATGATTGTTGAATAAGTTTTACATCTATTTTTATTCATGTTTGGTTGTGCACATATTTCATAATCAATTTAAATAAACTTGTTCAAATGTTTTCCATAGGATTCACTCGCCAACTTTATGTTGATCCAAAAACCCTTTTACACATGATACAGGTGAACAGGTTGAAGCAAGGAAAACATAGGATATGCCTTAGAAGAGAACAAAGAAGCTTAGATTGATAGTTAGAACATGTTGTAACATTTATTGTAATTTTCCATTAAATTGTAATTAATGAATATGAAACGCATAATAAATGTCCTGAGCTTTGATGATAACCCAATCATGCCCCGATCACCTTTTCCGCTGCGGGTCGGGGTGTGACAGATTGGTATCAGAGCCATGACTATAGGGATATAGGATAGGTTATTAGACCCTTAGAGCCTATACTATAGTCTGCCTAAATTTTAATTGATTAGGTGGTTACATACAAACTTGTGATATTTATTTGTTTACATTTACAGTCGAACATACATGCTTATATACATATTCATTATACCTATATCGATGTTCATGTATTCAATTTATTTTCATACTCTCATTATCCAAAGATTTTGTGCAATTTTCAAATTTCATCAAAGTAAGTTCTGCGACGGGCATGTAGTAACTGGAAGGGTACAAGTACCGGTAGTCGGAACGTCCTGTCTAGGTTGGCATTCGTATAAATCCAATATAACGGACAAGTTTGCCTACCTGGGGACCAACGATGAGAGTACGAAGGACCTATTAGGCCAAAGCATTCCACACCAAACGTCGTTCGAACTAACACTACTTTGAGGTGTCACCGTGTCTACACCTGGACACATTCCGAATATCACACGTTGTATACATATTTCTCGATTTTCTCCGGGTTTTGTGTACGCAACCTGGCAAACCCGTGCGAACCATATGAAAAACCGGTATTCATGGGGGCCCACATGATTACACAGGTAAAGTATGGCGGCATGTAGGGCCTAATGGCGAGCAAACCCAAGACATCCTATGGATGTAGTAGATTTATTTTTCTATAATTATTTTATGAATGTTCGTTCCTAATGCGACCCATGAACCCAAAAGCATTCAACTCATACTCTTGTCATGTATTCCTTGTAGATGTCTTCTAACCTCGCCCGTAGGAAGACGAGAGCAAGAAAAGCCCCGCGAACGCATGGCTGCCTTAATCGCTCAACAAATGGCTGCCGTAATACCCAACATTGTAATTCAAGTTCAACAAGCACTTACCGCTAATCCTGTCAATCAAGCAAACCAAAACATTATCAACTCTCCCCCAAATACCACTAAATGCACCTACAAGCACTTCAAATCATGCGACCCTCCGAAATACAAAGGGACTGAAGGCGTCACCGCTCTCCTCCATTGGTTTGAAGAAATGGAGAATACTTTTCTAAATTGCGATTGCCCTGATGATCGCAAAGTGCGTTATGCTACCGGTCGACTATATGGGATAGCACTTACTTGGTGGAATACAGAGAAGGCCAAACGAGGCGTCGACGATGCTATGACCTTAACTTGGAACGAATTGAAGGAAATCATGACCAGACGATTTTGCCCAAGGAGCGAAATCAAGAAGTTAGAAGATGAATTTTACTCATTGAAGCAAATGGAAGGAGACCACATCACCTACAACAAAAGATTCCTCGAGTTACATCAAATGGTTCCCAACATGTTCACTCCCCTCTACCGTTTGATCGAGCACTACATTCGTGGTCTTCCGTCAAAGATTCAAGATGCCAAGCCTGCAACTTTGGAAGCAGCAATGGAGCTAGCAACAGAGCTCACCGAGAACCGAATCCGAAACAAAGACTTCCAGGAGGAGAAGAAGAAGGATAAAGAAACGACTGAAACCTCTGACTCCACCCAAACCGAATCCCCTTCTCAACCCAATCCTAAGAGAAGAAGAGACGGGCAACTTTTCGCTGCTACCCAACGAAATCAACCAGTTTTACACGCTATACCCATCCGAGCTATCCCAATCACCCAAGTGGCACCCGACTCAGCTTACCCAAATAAGAAACTATATCTTGGACCTCACCCTCGATGCAACAACTGTTTTTATCACCATCCTCATACCCTACCTTGTCGTCTATGTGCAACTTGTGGACGCTATGGTCATTTGAGCAATGTTTGTCGCACCTTTCAAGACCAAACCTTTTCCCCTACTCAAACCATAAACCAAACCTATCAACAACCCCAATACCCCATGTTCCCATATGCTCGAGCTTGTTTCAATTGTGGCGACCCTACCCACTTTAGAAACACATGCCCTCAATTGGTTAACGTCATCAACACTCAAGCCCAATCAAACCCAGTTAACCAAGTAAACCAAGAAAACCCAAACACTAGACCACCAGCAAGAGGAAGAGTCTTCAATATCAACGCCAATCCTGTCGAAGATAATGACGGCCCAAGCGAAGATACTCAACTAGTCCTCTTCACCGAAGATCCAGATTCAACTCCTATCGTTTAGTTTTATGTTTTTCTTTATCACATAGAACCAAACATAACTTAAGGATAAAGCCAATGAAACTTTGACGAGAATACGGTGGATACGCCGCTGGTACTTCCTATATATAAGTATTCTTGTCAAAGGATCAGAAGCATTATCTGGCGGTTATGAGAGGTTCCATGTGTAGACTGTTAGAGTAATTATTGTATATTATATATTATATATTGTTTTCAGTATATGCTTTTGCCGAGGCCGCAGCTACCCACCCATCGAGGTTGAGCTTGATCCCCATTTTATTATGCGGTTGATCTTGGCGTGCCCGCACGATCGGCTCCGTTTGATTGAGCCTTGATCGGTCATTTCATTTTACATTTCAATACATGCAATACGCTCGGCTCCGTTTGATTGAGCCTTGAGCGCACAGTTCAATTTACATTTCCAGTTCATGCAATACGTTCGGCTCCGTTTGATTGAGCCTTGAGCGCACAGTTCAAGTTACATTTCCAGTTCATGCAATACGTTCGGCTCCGTTTGATTGAGCCTTGAGCGCACATACATTTTCATTATCAGTATCTTGTGGTTGTGGTGTTTGTTGTAGTCGCATAGAACTAATCATAACATGCGGATAAAGTCAATGAGAATTTGACAAGAATATGGTGGATACGCCGCTGGTACTTCCTATATATAAGTATTCTTGTCAAATGATCGGAGGCATTATCAGGCGGTTATGAGAGGTTCCATGCATAGGCTGTTTGTGTGATTAAGTTATTCAATTTCAGTACATGCAATACGCTCGGCTCCGTTTGATTGAGCCTTGAGCACACAGACAATTTCATTTTCAGTACATTCAATACGTTCGGCTCCGTTTGGTTGAGCCTCGAGCGCACAGACATTTCATTTTCAGTACATGCAATACGATCGGCTCCGTTTGATTGAGCCTTGATCGCATAGATATATTTCATTTCAGTAATTTATGTTTGTTGTATCGGTTGTAGAGTTATAGGACTAATCATAATTCACTGATAAAACCAATGAAAATTTGACAAGAATATGGTGGATACGCCGCTGGTACTTCCTATATATAAGTATTCTTGTCAAAGGATCAGAGGCATTAACGGACGGTTATGAGAAGTTCTATGTAGGATTTATTAGTTTCTTGGTAACCAATCATAACTTGTGGATAAAACTAATGAAAATTTGGCAAGAATATGGTGGATACGCCGATGGTACTTCCTATATATAAGTATTCTTGCCAAAGGATCAGAGGCATTATCAGGCGGTTATGAGAAGTTCCATGTAGGATTTAGTATTGCCTTGGTTGGAATTTGTGTTACATTTATATCATCATGCTATTTAAAGAGATTGGATTGTGTTCCATTTCTACATAAACTAACCTCTCCATCATAACAAACGAGAGAGGAACTTCCACCATTCAAACATATATGCTATCAGAATGTGGATTCAAATATTTGCTGTTGTGTTTATTCATGTTCGAATATTAGCTGTTGTGTTTATTTATGTTCAAATATCAGCTGTTGTGTTTTTATTTATGTTCCATGTAGGTTGTAGTGTTAGAAGTTTTGCCTTAGGATATAACCATACTTTCCCAAACGTATCTAAACTCTTATGCATGATATCATTTTTAGCAAATAATTTCTGCTTATCAATACTTATACAGTAGGCAACAAAAAGCGATTCCTGAATAGGGTACTTAACCCTTACAAGGAACGTTACCGCCTCGAACAAAAACTTAAACCCTTATTTTTCTAAGCATACAACTGTCAAACTAAACATCATCATCCTTTTAGTCAAAATATATCATTATTTAAATTTCGGGACGAAATTTCTAAAAAGCAGGGGATACTGTAACATCCGTAAAAAACGGATTTACCAAACCCGCTCCGTTTATCAACCGAACAGTCAGTTAAAATTTTCGTTGCGAATTAAATGCCCAAAATAATTTTAAACGATACATAATCAATTATTATACGGGAATATATATTTAGTTTTTGAAAAACTGTTGAAAGTCGCAAAATAAAAATAAAAAGTCCCTGCCGGGTTTCGAACCCGGGTCACTACCGATCCAGCAAACAAACTTAACACACACACACAAAACCACTGCGCCACTTGTTTTGTTTGTTATATATTGAAATCATTTAATTGATATCATGACGTTACGAATTCAAAACCGGCGCCCAAAAGTTCAGTCGTCGGAATCCCGGTAATCTCGCGAGCTTTTAACAACATTTTCAGTTATAACGTAAACTATTATTAGGACATCGGTTATAACCGACGTTTGAGTCCGCGACACCTTCTATAACCGCCGGAGTTTTTATAACTTATGAATCCAGTCGGAAATCAGACCAAGTTCTTCGACGATTTGCCCTATAAATTCACCCACAACCCACTGCAAACCTTTTCGCTCAAAACCACATCTTTTCTCGGCGTAATTCCACTCACCAGAATTATTCTGTTCGTCGCCGGAAAACCGGTTTCCTCATTTCTGAGCCTTACTAAACCATTTGAACTTATACCGAAGTCACCCACATATTTTGTAAGCTTTCTGAAGTTTCTCTGCTGCAAGACACTCGTCGCCGGAGCCTATTGCTGTCGCCGGAGTTCTGCCGGAAAACAGAGGAAGATAGTCGGTATACCTCTTCGCCTAATTTCTTTTTCTTCTTACTTATATCACACCGTAATGAACTGAAACACACTAAAGATCATGTTTTAAACTTCGAACCAGTCTGTTGTCGATTCTGGTTATAACTCAGCGAAGAAGACGAAGTCATGGAACGTATATGTATAATTAAAATCAGGATATTACTCGGGTTAGACACACAGTCCAGCGGTGGACTGTGTGCACATTAAACATACAAACGTCTCGAGTTCGAATCCAGTTTCACACACGCTGCCTTAATAAAAATGATTTTTTTTATTAACCGAACCGGAGTCATACTGATATATGTTAAGTATATTAATAACCGGTATAATAACCAAGTTAGACACACAGTCCAGCGAAGGACTGTGTGTATGTTTATATCACAGGTCACGAGTTCGAGTCCGGGCTACTGCACCGACTCGGACAATTATCTATTCTTTTTTAAATAAGACAGAAAAGAAAATAACTAAATTGTGTTTAAGTATAATAAAAATCAGTAAAGTTAACAAGTTGCACACACAGTCCAGCGGTGGACTGTGTGTTAGTTTAAGCCACAGGTCCCGGGTTCGAGACCTGTGGAGCGCACCGTCTGATTCAAATTAAAGTGTTTTTAAAATAAAGGATTTTATGTTTAACTTAATTAATATATATATATAATTAAAAACAGATATATAACGGGTTAGACACGTAGCTCAGTTGGTAGAGCTGCGTGCACGCGTACGGGAGGTCTCGGGTTCGAGCCTCACTCAGCGCACTTATATTCCGACTCGAACCGGTCAACGGTCAGAAAAAATCAAATTTTTTTATTATTTTTATTTAATTATTTTAATTAAAAATCAATTAAAAATACTTAAAAATAACATTTTAAGGTTAGAAAATAGCCTCAAACTCACAAAAATACACCCAACAATCCTACTAAAATAGATTAATAAAATCCGTTTACTTACCGAACCATAATGCGATTTATCTAGGTTAATCTCACTCGTGGTTAAAACCACTTCGCGTGCATTCAACGTCATCAACCGAACGCACCCACTGTGAGTGAATCTTACAACTCCCCCTTTTAAATTACACGTTTTGGGGTGTGTCATGTGTTATAAAAATAATTAACTTGTTTATTTAAACTTGTGCCATACCACATCATGATCTAAACTTAGATTGATTATATTGTTGTGATTACTTATTTCCTTTTGCCAAATCATATGAAACTCATTCATTAAGCCCATCAGTTCCTCGTGGGAGACGAGTTGAACAACGCGTGCTTCAAATCAAATTCATTATTGTTCATGTGTGTATCATTGAGTTTATATTGGTTGTAGTTGTGTCATTCATATTATCATGTTATGCAATTCATTCATTAGGCCCCTCAGTTCCTCGTGAGAGACGAGTTGAGCATCGCGTGCCTCTAAATGTTCCATTATTGTTTATGTGTGTTTTATTTCATATCTTATGATTGTTGAATAAGTTTTACATCTATTTTTATTCATGTTTGGTTGTGCACATATTTCATAATCAATTTAAATAAACTTGTTCAAATGTTTTCCATAGGATTCACTCGCCAACTTTATGTTGATCCAAAAACCCTTTTACACATGATACAGGTGAACAGGTTGAAGCAAGGAAAACATAGGATATACCTTAGAAGAGAACAAAGAAGCTTAGATTGATAGTTAGAACATGTTGTAACATTTATTGTAATTTTCCATTAAATTGTAATTAATGAATATGAAACGCATAATAAATGTCATGAGCTTTGATGATAACCCAATCATGCCCCGATCACCTTTTCCGCTGCGGGTCGGGGTGTGACACAATTGGTTGAAAGACACTTTTAATATGGGGAAATCACTATAATAGCCAATTACACAAATTGTGTGCTCAAATAGTCATTGAATTGTTTTTCTAGTTTTTTTCCTTAATTTATGGTTACAAAAATATAGTATTTTGATTAAAAAAGGACACATGTCTCAAGATCTTGAAATATACGACGCAAAAAATTTGAAATTTTGCTCCAATACATACAAATCATACGGTGACATGTAAACACATGGGGCAAGAATCTTGATTCAAAGACCAATGATACTGTAAAATCTTAGGTAAATTCTATATCGGCCATATATATGAGAATTATAGGGTTCATGAGAAATATCCACCTCAAAAATCACCAACAAGTTTCGGGCGCATAAGCTTGGATCATATCAAAACTCCACAGCTAGGTGTGCTTAGGTGAGACTAGTATTATTATAGGTAACCTTATGGAAAGTCTATGGTAACTAGAAACAAATATCTGAGCTCCTCATGGACAAAATGAACAATATGTGTGGTATAATAGACCAGATGTTACAGATACAATGACATGTAAGCATATGGTCTTATCTTTCACGTCAATAGTCTAGGCCAATGATACGGTGTCGCATACGCATAGCGCACAAAATTCTTGAAGTTTTGCATGAGTCAGATGCAAAATATGGACCTGTGTCAAGAGCAATTTTGTCTATTCCGAGCTAAACCTCTTTCTATGCCAATGGGTAAAAAATCACAAATCTTGCCAAGTTTTGTGACAGATGTCACATGTCCAGTTGTGATTGATTTCTCATGCCATAGAAAGATATGCACCGATTAAATTGATAATTTAATGAAACGGTTTATGGTTATTTTAGTGTACAAGTTTTGTCAAGTGGAAAAGTTTTTTTTTAAATATAACAATGACTATATTTATGATATATAGTCAAAATAGCTACTCACTTGACTTTACCTGGTACTATACCACATATAATCTGTGGTATCTTTTGTTGCGCTGGTCAGCTCGATTGGTGTTTTACTTCGCATCTGTAAATCGTTGAACGTTGGAATAGACTCCCGGTAGCTTTCCCATTTAAAATTGTTGGCTCTTTTTGAAGGGACGAAGGTCCTTGAGTTATGTTGTGACGTGATCTGTTCTTGTTTCATATAGTGAAGTTAGTTTCACCATTAGACGCCTTAATGGTTTATAAATAAATACTATGGCCATAAAAACTCACAAGCTCTGTGTTAAAAACAACATTTTTGCAATCAGGAAGGGTCGTAACGGATCGTCGAGAAAGGAAATATTGTTTTCCCCCGAAAATCAACAGTCCGATGAATTTTCTTGTGCTTGTTGCTCAAGAAAGCCGCACAAAGCTTGCTTTCGGGTTTTTCATACGTTATAATCTGCAAATCAAGAAGTTAATATGTTTTTTTTCCTTTCTATTTATCTCAACATGTTTTTTTATTAGAGCATCTCCAATGAACTTGATCCAGATTTTTTTAAAATAAAAAAAATGTATGGTGATGCATTGGACGTTGCAAAGTTTAATGGAACGTTGCATCACCATGTTAAAGCAGGTTCACGTAGGTTAAACTGGTTCACAAGCATGAGAATCGCTTACTTGGACAAACTGGTTGATCTCTTGTACTTTACGAGTACCCGTAAGAAAGAGCTTCTTTGTCATTCTCAAGACTTTGTGAAGGTCTCGAAGGTGACTCCATTTGGGTTCTTTTATCAACCCTAACATATAATAAATAAATAAAAACTATGAATAATATAAAAAAGTTACCCGTATATTAACAATATTGAAGAATAAATTATTAGCTTATGTGACATTTGTAGATGTGTATTAGAAATTATGCTCGTGGATCGATACATATAACTTGGGTTTTTATGGTTCAATTTGATCGGTTCTAACGAAAATTCTTGATTGGACCACTAACAAGGGTTTCAAGAAACAACATACCTAACCAATCGCATGGATCGATACATATAACTTGGGTTTTTATGGTTCTGTTTGATCGGTTTTGACGAAAATTCTTAACTGGACCACTAACAAGGGTTTCAAGAAACGACATACCTAACCGAACGAGTTGGGTGGATCGGTTGAACTGGCCTGTTTTTTACCGTTTGGCGGTTTGAACATATGTCACATTATTCAAACTAATTAGTTAGTATAATTGTATAAAAAATTAAAATATCAAAGATGAATGCACAGCTATAATACATGGTTATAACTACATATTTCAAAGATGAATATATATATATATATATACACACACGCACACGCACATATTAAAGTTAATAGCCGGTTTAGTTCACACTGACAGTTTCAGGTCTCAAATCGAACGTAACCATCACATAAAAACCAAACTGTGAACCCAATCGTTAGGATTTTAAACTTAAGTACTTCCTTCAGTTAAGACAGGTCCATTGGTTTTAATGGTTCTTAAATACCCCTGTATGAGTTAACTATTTGCTATTTAAATAGTAAAGTATACTTGGCCTGGTTCAATTGTATAACAAGGTTGGTTAAACCAAATATTTAACTAACTATTTATTTTATCTAGTGTTAACCTTTATGATTAACTTTGAGTCATAAAGCAAAGAGTTAATATAACGAATATTTTAGAAAATGACTTCTAGCGTAACAATTGTATCTTTCAATTTTTTTAATTAAATTTTAGACTTGATATATATTTCATTCTCGATATCCTCATCAAATCAAATCATATATTGTTATTAGCTATAATCATTTAAACTTTTAAGGTCTATCAAATTTAGATGCATGAAATCATACGCAATCGAGTAATGAATTTGAAAACGCTCACCAAATTCGTCAAGGGGAGCTTCATCATAGTAGCGAGTGGTCACAAACGATGAGCTAGTTCTTCCGAAGCTAGTACCACCGTGATACTAAAACGATCACGAGATTAACAAAGTTATGATACATTTTAATCTTTGTTTAAAATATCAAGTGACTTCAAGTCTTAGCATGTAGTAATTAGTCATGCTTCCATTGTTCATGAAGAACCGAGTAACTGAGAAAGCAATATCTTCAGCAGCTCTTTGAGATGGTGGGTCTCCAAAAACCCGGTATTTATAAGCCCAATAAAAACATAAATTATACTCTAAATAAAAAAATAAGAATATCTAATAAGAGATTATTTTAAATTTTAAAGCTTACTGAGCGGTCCAGTTTTCAGTCCATAAAGAAGGCTTGTCTGGGCTATTTGGGCCCATAAAGGTATCTGCACAATGCCTTCCATTGCATGTACTCATCTAGCCACAAATAATTGACTTGTAATCATTGTTGAAGTAATCGCTAGTCGGTAGTCGATAGGGTGGGTACTAGCAATTAGTCGGGATTAATTGAGATTAATTTGGATTAATTTTAATTAACCGAGGACTAATCAGCGCCTAGTCAGGATTTTTACAACAATGATTGTAAATAAATTAGAAAGTTTCAATGCGACTATTGATCATGTAAAAGGTCAAAATGTCACATCTAAAGGAAAAAAAATACAAAGTTCTAGTGCTTAGGTGTTAAAATGTAATTGGTTAAATAACTTGGTCTCACCATTTTCATTTTTTAGCATAAAACCGAGTTGGTTTTGTTTAGGGTTGGCGTTTCATTTACGATTGTCTCTCGGCTGGGGCAATTTGGTATTTAAGGCCAAACGCACGCGATTACCGGTTTAAAGCCAAAACGCGTTTTTTGTTTAGAGCTGACGTGTGACCACCCGAATGTTTGTTCGGTTACACAACTTTCGATTTTTAAGGCCCAAGCTGAAACCGTGCAAATGTCTATTTATAAGGTCAAAACCACGCCATTTGCCATATACAAAACGTGACTCTTTAATCGTGTCACATTTTCATGTATTCATTTGTATTTTCAAATATACGTGTTTATAAAAAAAGTTCAAATGGCTGTTTTACTAAAAATGCCATTGTAAATGTTCATTTTCGTGATTTTACCTTAAGTTTAACCATGTTTCGTCTCACGGCTGATTTATAAATCTGACACTAGAACTTACAACATTTTGAGGAGCATCCTTTTGCTTGCACATGATCCACGGGACACCGGAATACAACGAGGTTGCCATGTCTGCTGCCCACTTGACATATTGAGTGCCTTTTTCTTTGTATGATTCTTGGACACGGTTGTACTCGTTTTCAACCTACAAATCAGTCGCTAATTAACCGTCGAAGGATGATTGTTTAGATTGCATGAACATGGTGTACCTGTGCCATGATGATAGGTCCTCCTTGAGGCGCAAACAACTTCTCCGCCTTCATCATATATACCATATATTCGATGTATCTTTTCATATGTTTCTACAGAAATAGAAAACCTTTTGGTTATGCAAATGATGATAATGATGCTAGTTCATGTATAACTTATGGTAAGGGTGTTTATAAATCTTTAAAACCGGTTGAACCAATACAACCAAAGAAACCAGGATGGTCCGGCCGATTTGAGGTTCATACTATTTGAAAAAGTAGGTCTAACCATTTGGAACTTGAAACTGACTGTGTAAACTGATTCCGTCGTTTGCATTTATCATTTAGTTTTTTCGTTTTTTTAACATGCGATTATGCATATCTAAAAAATTATAAACCATGTTTACCAGTTTTTAGATTTTAATACAAACTAACATTTAAAAAAAAATTCATTCTGTCCACACTGCCATACTTAACCAGTCCGGTTTATTTGGTTTGTCCTTTTTAACCACAGTTAGTTAGTCCAAAGTTTTCATCAAAACCGGTCTAACTGGACAGTGAACACCCAATTAGTAATGCGTTTTAAAATGATTACGGACCATGTATGGTTCGTTATATGAGCGGAATACAATGTTGGGGATGTCTCTTAACCAGAATGGCAGTCCTCTGCGTAGAAAATTTCCAGAAAAAATAAAAGACATGACAATCAAAAACAGGTTTTATAGAAAATAAATTTCAACTAAACTAATATAATAAAAAGTAAAAAATTAAGTTTTACCCAAGATTCCATTCTGCCTGAATGAAGGGTCCAAGTCGTAGAACAACATACATTTTATGTTCAGCAATTACTTTGATAAATTTCACCAAATCATAATTTCCTGTAAAATTATACTACCAAAAAGAAATAAAATAAAATAAGTTTTCAAATAGAAAAGCTTAAAAAATAATTAACTGAAAAACAACCTGGCCTTGAACAGGCTCATGAGCGTTCCAAAAAACATAAGTTGCAATGGTATTTAATCCTCCTTCTTTTGCCATTCTAATAATATCTGGCCACATCTAATTCAAAAATTTAACCAAATATATTAAGTTATAAAATATTAAGTTAAAAACACATGTTAATAATTATAAATAAACGAACGCGTAAAACATCAAATACATTGTACCTCAGGAGTGCTTCGAGGCTAATGAATGGAACCCGAGAATATAAGTATCGGGTTCCCACCAAAAATAACGGACTTGGCATTGTATGTCACAAGTCCAGGGGTATATTCGTTCTCGTCGTTATCAGAACAAACAAATACCAATGTGTTGGCGATCAAGAGGAGCATGAATGCCAACCGGCTTCTCGAATCCATGTTTTGGATGAAGTTTTACGTTCGTAATGATGATTTAAGTAGTTGATCATCGGTCATTGGGGTTTTTAGGAATGAGAAAATAATATTGGGAGATGTTGGCCATAAGATTAAGGTTAGAAAAAGTGTAAATTGAATTGTTCGTTATTATTTGTAAGATATTTGGTATAAGAGAGACAAATGCGGTTATCACAAGGCTTAAGAGGATCTACCGGTTCGATAGGTATAATTTGGAGTTACTGGTGGAGGTTTGAGTTTTTCCTTCCATGTGTTTGCTATATTTATGCAAAATGATTTACTAGATAAATTATTCCTAAATTTGTTATTTGAGGTTTCCTAAATAAGATTATAAACTTTATAAGACTTTGATTATTATTTAACACTTTTACAAACTTTGATAAGACAAATTATTTTTGTTATTTTAGTTGTGTATATTAATACAAAGTTATTCAAAAGCAAATGATCTCTACTAAATTAAGTAGTAAACCAATATATGGATTTAGTGATAGTTAGTGATTAAAAACGATAATGTCATGACAAGGGATGCGAGTGATAATCTCCGCTCTCTAACAAGAAGCTAGGATTCGGTGGGATTAAGGCCATTCGGTGTGGAAGCGAGGAGAGTAACGGGGTGCCGATGTGGTGGTGAAAGAGAGTGAGGTGGCGAAGAGAGATGGTGTAACGGGGTTAGTGGGACCAAGATAACACAAGGTATAGTCAAAGAAAACATGTTCGAGCAATTGGGTGCAGGAACACCACGCCCCCCACCTATGGGGTGAATGGCTAGCATCGAATGTATACCCTATGACAAAATTACAATGTCGTTGGACTTGTTGTAACATATTTTTTAGTACTAATAGCATATTAGCCATTAGCAGGGTTTTGGGGAGGGTGTGATGGGGACGAACCTTACCCCTTATCCCCATGAAATAGAGACTGCTCTCGCTTTGGCTCTATGAAAACAGGCCAAGTACCAATAAAAATTTAGCTGAAAGATTCCTGCTAAATAGCCATACAGGAGTACTGCTAATGAAAGTTGTAAACTATAGTAGCTACAGACAATAGAGCAAATAGAAAATAAAATACGCACTTACCCTTACTATATAATCCCCAAAGCTTGTCAATTCTCCCAAACAAACAATACGAAGGTAGATAAGGAAAAAAGTTAACTGTCATTTTCGTCCCTGTGGTTTGTTTACTTTCCTCCCTGACATACTGGAAACATGCCACTTTAGTCCAAAAATTAAAAAATCAGTTAAGTTACACAAGTTTAATGAATGGTGTTATCGTCTTTTATTGTCTTTTCATTTGTCATACATAAAATAAGGTAAAAATAAAAGATATATGAATTAAAAATTGGGTTGAAATGGTAAAAGCGAACAAATCACAGGGACGAAAATGACAGTTAATTCTAAGGAAAACAAAAGGATATAAAAGCTAAGGCCACGTGACAAATCTAAATACAAACTATACTCGATACACGTGGTCCATAACCCTAATATGACATCTCCAAAAACTCCTATCATCGATTATGTCCTCAGTGAGATGCAAGTCTAGCAAATCAAGCGTATTTCATTCATACCATGTTAGTTTTGGTCTACTCCCGCTCCTCATCCCCTCCACATCGAGGCTTTCCAGTGTGAAAAGTAGATATCTCTTACTATTTGAATCATTTACTAGAACAAGGTATCCCTTAAACATTCTCTAAACTTACACATACCCCTCTTTCCATCTTTGATTTCTACTTTCTATTGTTCAATACAACACCTATCTCAGCTTTATTAGTAATTTCTTCTTTCGATTGCTTCATTTTGCTCATTTACTCTATGTTAGTTTATTACAATTGAATTCTGTTTCAAACGCTATTTTGCTAATTTATTGTGAATTACTTGTTGAATATTGGTTACCTCGTATTATGATTGAATATTAGCATTTTACATTATATGTTACTGGATATAAACACTTACATTGTGGAAGATGTTGATTGTTTAAAGTCATCAACTTTTAATCTACGTTGTTTAAAGTCCCTTGAAAGCTTCACGAAGCAGCAGTTCAGGACAATTTTATAATCTAGATACGTGCGATTAGTGACGATTTTACATCATATGCTCCCACTCCCAACCCACAAGCGTATGCCACCTCACCCTATAATATGCGTTCACCCTTCCATTAACCCTAAATGATTCCTATGGTCGTCATACACGGTTTCTCTCAAATATCAAACTAAAGTCTCTCATATGCATTGTATATGATATTATTACGCGATATATAAAATACTTTTCTTACCTATCTTCAATAAAAATCAGAAAGTGTATTTTTCTAAGAACAACTAGTTACGTCTAAATATCATGTAACCTTAAACTTGCAAGGATCTAAACTCACTACCACTTTTGTGGTGGACAACAAACATATCACTAGGTCACAGGTAAATGCTACAACGGTGCATGATTTAATAGCTTATATGGTAGAATTTTACTTCTTTGATGTTTATAGGGCACAACACCAGCTCCACCTGACCGGTCCTATCCATCGCTCTGCGGAATGAACGCCTCAGCGACGATATCAACGGTTGTGGCAGCACAATGCATGTTTGTGGTGCCTAGCCTGACGTATTGGCCATTCATTAATCCCATATTGCAGTGCTCTAATTTTACTACTCTTCCGTGGAGGCCTTAATAATTTTAAAAACAAGAGTAAATTGCACAAAGCATCCTTTATGTTTCCTCAAACTTGCAGGTTCCAGCCTTAATGTTTAAAAGTTGCTAAAAACATCCTTTAAGTTTATTTTTGTTGCGGGTTCAATCCTTTACAGCTAACCACGTTATTTTCTTCAGTTAAGTTCCCTCACATGCATAACATGTGAGGGTATATTCGTCATTTTGGTTGATCATGTGAGGAAACTTAACTGAAGAAAATAACGTGGTTAGCTGTAAAGGATTGAACCCGCAACAAAAATAAACTTAAATGTTGTTTTTAGCAACTTTTAAACATTAAGGCTGGAATCTGCAAGTTTGAGTAAACATAAAGGATGTTTTGTGCAATTTACTCTAAAAACAACATGATGCATCAGAAAATAAAACAAACATGATTAAACCATTTGGACAAAACACAAATCCAGTAGACATGCCACAGGCCCCATAAACATATGTAAGATCATGTCTGAAGGTTGCTTTGTTGAGTCAGTTACTTCAGAAGAACTAATCTTTACTCCAACGATTGACGGAATCTGAGGCATGTACCGTGCCCGGTTAACCTCTCCCTCAACATGTATCTTTTGAATAAGCTCTACCTACATGTACATCAAATAAGGCCACTCGGTCTGGGGGCCGTCCCAGGCCCGGCTTGGACCGGCGACGCCCCACAACACCGGTCGGGTGGCACGTCGGCGTCGCGGGAGCCCCTCTGCGGACGTTGGAGACGGGGCGAGTTCTTTTAAAATTATAGCCGTTTAACCTAGGGTTTCGGGCAAACCTAGGGTTTCATACAACATAGAAACGAGCGGCGGTGGTAAGGTTTCTGAAGTAGGTGGTGGTGGCTGCCGGAGTAGGTGGGTTCTTTGTTCTTCTTCTTGTTTACAGATCTGAGCCTCTTTGTACTTCTTCTAAGTTCATCTGTCGCCGGAGTAGGTGGTGGTGGCTGTCGGAGTAGGTGGGTTGCAGAATGGGTAGTGGTTGTGGGGTGGGTGGCAGGGGAATTTAGGGGGTTTTGAGTGGATGGTTGTTAAGGTGGTTAAGAGGAGGAAGATGACGGTGTTGGGGGAGATTGGGGATGGTGGTTCACGGTGGGAGTTTGATTGGGGGAGTGGTGGTTTTGTAGTTAAATTAACTAGGTGGAGTCGGGTCGTCACCTATTTCCAAGCTTCCATCCCTGGAGGGACGTCCTCCAAGGTCTCTGACGCATTTACTAACGTGACGGATCGTTCTGAAGAGAGGCCCGTCACCCATACCGAGTAGCTAACATATCAAGTACGATCTATTAGACAGCTAGTATGATGTATTGTGTGTGGCCCTGTACAGGGGTAGTCTAGTCTTTTCTATGCTTTATTGTTCTAGAGTCTGTTAGATTCATATGTACCATTTATCTATTCTTTTGGCTTATTATATATATTGAGGCAGTGGTATTGTTAGTATTGTTAGTATTGTACATTCAGATTATAATTTGATTATGAGATTTGCACAATTTACTCCTCATTTCATCGCCGATATGAAATCAAGCTTAAACTTTTACTTATAATTCACAGGTCTTAGCAATTAATTCCTCTTTTAGACCACTATATTTGATAATGGTTTCCTGTTTTTTTCTCACATTTGTTACATGGACTCAATGTTTTAAAAATCGATTTTATTAATCGTATCGGATTAGGCTAAAAAATGATTCAACCGGTTGAACCAGGTTGTACCGAGTGGTTCAACCGTGTTAACTAATTAACTCTATAATTCCAAAATGAATCCCAACCAACAAGTTGCTGGAAGGAATAAATGACATAAACATATTAAAAACTACACATTATAAATCACATTATAAATTTATGCTAAGTCAATAGTTAGTTACTTGAGGCAATCAGCTTGAGTTTTTTATATAAGTAAGTTGCTGGAAGGAATAAATGACAAACATATTAAAAACTACACATTATAAATTTATGCAAAGTTAATAGTTACTTGAGGCAATCAGCTTGAGTTTTTTATATAAGTTAACTTCAGCTCGGACTCGTCTTAGGCATTTGTACGAGTCATTGAACCTAAACCAAATTAGCTTCTTTAGTTACCTGAATTAGGGTTCTTGTTGAACCAAATATCATCATCATACTCAGTAAATCCTACCAATAACAAAGCTAAGATAAGGTATGAGGAGGGTAAGATGTAGACAACCTTACCTCTACCCCGAAGGAATAGAGAGGTTGCTTCCAGTCAGACTCCCGGCTCGATAGTAGTTTTGCATCAAGCCTTGGACATTAGACACCTAACACTCAGCAATTAGCACAAAAGTCGATTAGTGCATGTAAAAAGCCAAATGCTTTTTGATGGTTCTTTGAGATCGATAGTTCGCTACTTTGAAACAATGAAAATTACACAAACAGTGGACCTCTGTATACACTGGTGGGGAAAACGGAAGAGGGGTGAAAAGGCGACATAAATAAGAAAACCACGAGTTATCACCAACTCATACAATTTATTAGCTGTCATATTAATTTTCTTAATCATCATATTTATTATGTATTGTAGATAAGATTTGTATGCCAAACACCTAACTTAACATTGACAACTAGCTTGTCCCGATCAACCCGTTCAAAGCCAAAGAACACGTCTAGATAATTGGCTCTAAAATACACTTTTCATTCCCAATACGATACCAAAACATGCTTGATTCTTCATTCACAAATTTTCTTAATCTTTTTGGTTTAAATCTTTTTGATGTTTGCATTTTCTATGATAAGTCTACATCTAGTACTAGACAAGAAAATTTATCATCTCATCAACAAAGAAAGGATTTCAAAGATGTGTTTGAAATTTTTATAATGTGAATGGAAATTAATTTAGTAATAACTAATGAGACTTTTCATGGTGACAAACTCTTGAGTAGAGTTTTTTATGTCACTCTATTTGCTTTTATTAGAGTTTTTATATCTCTAATTAAATCACTAATTAAGTAAAACTTTTCATTATCCACAACTCTTGTAAAAATGGTAGGATATGTGCTTCATTGGATTTATGAGAAAAATACAAGAGAAGTAATACAAGAAAACATATGAATTTATGAAGAGTTCTTGAAAAGAAGAGATACTTGAATACCCATGTGTTGGGTACTTAGAGAGATAAGTTTTCTCTACTCAATTTTATCTCTTTCGTATCATTATTTTTTCCACAAGTTCTAACACTATAATTTTATCCGGTGTAACCTCGGGCGCGTGAGCCATCTCCGGCAGTACATACTGCTTCAGCTATTGTACCCTAGGAAACAGACGCGTCGTCTTTAGTAGAGGCGTGAGATCTGTTTTAAGGGAAGCGTGTTGAACACGTGCCTCAATCACAACGTCAACATCAGTTTATTTATTTTTTGCAGCCAAGAAGGATTGCACAAGGAGACGCGGTTCAAGTTCTTGTAGCGGAAATTGTACAAGAAGATGCTTCTTAAGCTCTTGTCAAAAAGAACGATTCCAATCGATTTATTTAAATATGTTGTATTTCATATTTAATTTTGTATGAATTTGTACATGGTATGGGTACTACAATTTCCCAAAATTATATCAAGAGAGTATCTTTACAATTTTATATTTTTTATATAATTTTTATTATAATTGTGACTCATATTCTAGAAGATGAAGGTAAATTTACATTTTGAGTTGTTTAAACGATCACATGTGTCCCGTTTCATTTGTTTAAGGGTCCAAAATATAAGGAATGATACCCAAACTGAATGCATAAACTGAAAGCTTTCAAGTAATCATACCTATGTCTGCAAGCCTAAATTTTCTCGGGTTTATTTAAACATACAGGAAGTGATCCTTACTGCAACAGAGGACCCGTGGTTGATGAAGAGGCTGTTATGGAGCATTTGAAACACAACCCGATGTTCCGAGTAGGTCTTGATCACTTGATGTTTTTGAAGATGAGCCATACATGAAACATGGTCTTGCTGACATGAAAAATGCCATTGTTGTGCCTCATATCGCTTCTGCATCGAAGGTAGGTAGTTTCTAATATCTTATACTATTCTTTAGTTGAAATTGATGTTAAGCCCAATCTATGCCTAGGTGATCGATAACTTAAGTTGGGATTTAGAGATAAAACAAAATTGATACTAGCCAAAGAGAGAAAATTAATATTTAGTTAGTTTAAAAGTTGCTATAAATATTAATTATCTGAATTTTCGGAATAGATATAATAAGAAATTTTAAACAAAATTTATATGTTTAAAATTTAAAACGAGTTAATAATTAATAAATCTGTACAATATCTAAATCCAATTAATATGAGATTGCTTTGAATCGTCAATTTATTAATTAAACATATGTATGTACGCGTACAGGTTTGAACCGATGTGATAGGTATTTTAATGTATATCTACTACTTTTACCCAATGGTCACCAATGTTTCAATATTTGCATACACATCCTCCATCATATTATATACTATACAAATTGCACTTTCCTTCTCTCTGTATTGTATATTTATATAAAAAGTGTAAATTTTCACTCCGAGTATAGGCTATGGTTCAGTTATACATGAAGCATAAACCAACTGTAAGTAGAAAACAAAAATATTTATACATAATATTTCAAATATACAGTACAAGAGAAAGATAGACGTTTATGTGTTCCGTCTTATGTATCAGCGATTCTGTATTTAATGACATGTATTATATCGGGTGAGGTTAGTGTAAAAAATGGTGGTTTTGTGAGAAGTGTTTTAAGCCCTTAGATCTTGTAGTTAATGGTTGAGATTAAAAAGGGCTTAAACGTAAATTATGTTTTATTTTTTTTTTGACTAATTTGGCTAGATTAGAGGTAATAGTGTATTTTTATATTGTATTTTTAAATAAAGAAACTAACAACAACTTTAATACACATGCAAGTTCTACTCATCTTTTTTGAACGTCAATAACTTTTTGTATGTCACGTTTTTCTAAAAATAAATTACACAATAATAACGAGCTTTTTTATCTTTAATATGAGTATCATATTGTTATATATATATATATATAGATAATTTTTTTTACATATAGCACTTTAATATGAGTATCATATTGTTATATATATATATAGATAGATAAATAATTTTTTTACATATAGCACGATATGAAGCCTACTGGAATGCAGGTTTAAAACACCACACGAATAACATATACTGGAGTGCAGGTGTAAAACACCATGAATGCAGGTTTAAAACACCATGAATGCAAGTTTAAAACACCATAGGAAGAACACATAATGAACTGCATGTTTAAAACACCATGAATCCAGGTTTAAAACACCATGTGAAGAACATACGAATAACACATACTGGACTGCAGGTTTAAAATACAATGGATGCATGTTTAAAACATCATACGAAGAACACATACTAGACTGCAGGTTTAAAACATTATAAATGCGGGTTTAAAACACCATACGAAGAACACATACTGGACTGCAGGTTTAAAATACCATGAATGTAGGTTTAAAACACCAAACAATAGATTTCGCACAGAACAAAAAAGAAACCGTATTACAATAAAATGATAACTTCTTGCAATCTTAAAGATTTATACGAGATAACAAATAAATCATAGATTCTTAAAGAGATCTTAAAAAACCAAATTGAAATCCTAAACTAACTCCCAGACAATTATAAGAATATTTATCATTTAATTAAATTATTAAGTAAATTACCTTTTTACCCTTTTAAATTCATATAACTCAAATACACATATCAACTTCATAATATTTTTACACTTTTTGCACTCAATATTCTTTTTACAGAATTGTCAATCTATATCAATGGATCCCCTTTTTTACTTGATAATGCAAAGATACACATTACTTTTTCATTTGCAAACCAAACTAACCAATGAGCATATAAAACACATGAGACGTTGCATCAATACTTGTATGCGTGTTAAAAACCATCAACGTGACACATATTGTTTCAAAATTGTATCTAAAAAACAACTTTCATCTGAATATACATATCACACCTTTTTTATAAAACAAATAAGTTTATATTCTGTTAAAATAATTTGTATTTCTAGTTAGGGTTAAGTTATTCTACACAGTCTCCAAACTACAGGAGAAGTACAAAGACACAATGGATCACAAAATATATCACAATATCAAATAAAATATAATATAATGCCGAGGAAAAAAGACATAATGAATTGCAAAAAAATATATATATACAATGAAGAAAAAAAAACACAGAGTCATATAAAAAAGCACAATGACCTGAAACCAAAATTCTTAAATCTACAAGCTAAAAATCTAAAAGCAAAAACCTAAAATCTAAGATCATAGAGCTCGATAAGACGGTTCCAATATCACCAGAATGAATTCAATCGAAGTTTGTTTGATAAAATTTTTACGACTTTCTACTATTAGGAGATTATGTATTTGAACCCAACCATTTCTAGTTATATATTCCAGTTTATCAAGATCTTTGTCCAAATACCAAATTTGTTTCTCTAAACTCTCTTAACTAAAATATGTTCAACAAACCAATGAGCTGGTAGTGTAATGGTAAGGGAGAGACTTGATGTTCTAAGTGACCAGGTTCGATTCCTGCCTCCTTATTAGTTTTTGCGGTACTTATTGATGATGGAAGACTAGGTGGAGATCGCTAGTTTGATCATTGAATTGAGCTGATTTTACCTTATCACACTGTCACTATCGTGCTTTTAGAGCAGTGTTCACGAGCTTCAACCTTAGGTGAGAGTTTCCTTGATTTGAAAACGAATATATCTTGATATAATAAATCTCGTCAGTAACTCATTCAGAGAATTCATTAAGCATTAAAAAAAAGTGTTCAAACATCTATAAAGTAAATTTATCACCAATAACATATACACTTCATAACATATACAAACTCAATCTACTATTGAAAACTAAACAAAACCAAGGGGCTAAACATGTTAAGAAAATATTAACTCAAAACATATTCAAAGATCTCCCTATAAATACCTCCCCCAATTCCCAAAAACGCCCTCATTTCACAAATTCCCCCAAATCTCCAAAATTAGGGTTTTCTCGTTCCCAAATCGCCAATTTTTTTTCGAAATCCCCAACAATAATCATGTCATCATCAAAGACAATCGTGTTAAGAAGCTCCGACGGTGAAACATTCGAGGTCGACGAGGCGGTTGCGGTGGAATCTCAGACGATCAAACACATGATCGAAGACGGTTGTGCTGACACCAGCATCCCGCTCCCCAACGTCACGAGTAAGATCCTTTCGAAGGTTATCGAGTACTGTAAGAAGCATGTGGAGACTCCCAACGCTGATGAGAAGGTTGCGGAAGAGGATCTTAAGTCGTTTGATGCTGATTTTGTGAGGGTGGATCAGAGTACTTTGTTTGATCTTATTCTGGTATGGTGTTTTGTTAATTTTTAATTGTTTTTAATGTTGTGAATATTATTATTAGTTATTCCCTATTTTTGTTTATTTGTATGGGTATAATTCTAGGGTTTTGTTTTGTGAATTTTAATAATATTTAAGCGTTTTAATTGTGGAAAGATTCTGTAGGTAAATAGGTTTTTGTTATATTATTTCTCTATATTTGTTTATTTAGTTTTAATGTTTTGAGGATAATTTTAAAGTTTTGTTCGGTATAATAATGTTATTTGTGACCTAATTTTGTTTATTTGGTTTTAATTTTTTGGGGATAATTTTAGAGTTTTGTTTGTATTGTAATGTTTAGTTTTGTAAATCTTAAAGTGCATACGTGTTTTATTTGTGGGAAAGATTTTGTAGGTAAATAGGTTTTTGTTATTTTGTTTGCTCTAATTTTGTTTATTGAGTAATAGTTCTTTGGGGGTAATTTTAGGGGTTTCATTTCTTATCCTAATGTTTAGGTTTGTGAATATTTTGTTGTTGGGATAGTTAGCAGTTTCAAAATAGGATCTTGTATATGGAAGGTATTTTTCTTTGTTTTTTTCGCGCACTGCTGCAGTAGTTAATATGAAACACATATCAATCGAAGTCAAATTAAGGCAATTATTTGTATCAAGTCATTTGACTTAAATTGTTTTCATAGGGATTAAGTGCAATACTTGGTTTTATGCAGTTGTAGGGTTGTTTAAAGGATTTGCTTAGAACAGTTGAAATGTTGAATGCTTTGGTTTATATTTTCAGATCATCATTATTAAATGAATTGTTTGTAAATTGTGGAGTCTTGACAGGGATTAGGGCAGACTTTCTTTAACCAAAGAACCACAAACTGTTAAGATTATTTGTTTCATATGTTTACATTTTTTAATTTGAATTGGTTTTTGAATTTTGAATAATTGATAAAAAATACAACGAAAGATTTATTCGTGAAGTATCTTTTGCATGGTGTATTAAAGAGCACCAAAGCATTGATCTTTGCTTCTTTATTAGTGGCTTTTCTGGTTTGACTTTTACTAATCATATATTTTTTTTGTAACTATCAGTCTATGTGCTTACATTCTTAAATTGGTTGATGAATATATGATGAAAGAAACTATGATCTATGCTTAGTTGTAGTTTATCTGGTTCAGACTTATTGTGATCATAAGATTTTTTTAAACTTATGTTTGTATCTTTATGATCATATTCTTGTTATGGTCAATGAACATATGACTAAAGGTTTATGTTTTGGTTTCAGGCTGCTAACTACTTGAACATCAAGAGCCTACTGGATTTAACCTGTCAAACAGTTGCTGACATGATCAAAGGCAAGACTCCTGAAGAGATCCGTAAGACGTTCAACATCAAGAACGATTTCACCCCAGAAGAGGAAGAGGAGGTTCGCAGAGAGAATGCATGGGCTTTTGAGTAAATTGTCTGGTTAGTAATTGTCTGTTTCGCGTTGTGTTCTTTTGGGTGTCACTTGTATTATAAGAACCACGAACATCCTTTATGTGGCTGGGTACATTTTGGCTTTTTATGGGTATGTATTTTGTCCCATGATGTTTGGAAGTTGCAAAAAAGTGTCTTGAACTTATGATGATTTTAATTGCAACCCTTTTGACTCTTTCTTTGTTTTTACTTGAATGTACGTTTTCTCTTGATTTAATCATTGTGTTGCATTCAGTTTTTTTTTCCGGTTTTGTGATGATTGAGATCACCCTCTGTCTATAAAGACTGTTCCTATGTCAAATATGGGTTTGACTTTTTGATCCGAGTTTTGTGCTTCGACAGCAGTTAAACATGTTGTGGGTTGTGCTGAACATATTATGACTAACATCTCCAGCGAGCTAGCAACAACCCTTACAACTAACGGCCTGACTGCCTGAGCTTTAAAAGTATAGATGAGTCGACACCCACTCTGCAGCATCATGATTGACCTTAAGCGCCTCTTTTCTCTCTGACCTAGTAAGGGAGCAGTTGGCTCTGTTAGTCTGATCACATTCCGGTAATCTCATCAAAATCACAAGACCGAGTGGTATGGGTTAGCGCCCTCTCTACCTCAGTCCATTAACACTCAATTGCACCCCCCCCCCCCCCCCCTCCCATTGCTTGGGCACCTTGGATCACTCGCTAGCCCATTCACGAGCAACAACGGAGAGAAGGTGAAGTTATGTTTTTATTTTTGTATTCCATTGCATGAGTGTTGTTGAGAAGAGCCATGACAGTGCATCCCCATGTCAACATGGCGCTCAGGTGGTGCAATGGAGCCCCTAGGGGCTCCATTTCATACCATATAGCTTTAACACTTTAGAAATGAGCATCAATCAATGGCCCTTCCAGTAATCTCATCAAAATCCTAAGCACTTTAGAAGCAAGCATCAATCAGTGATCCATCATGCTGAAAAAATTGTGCTGGTAGAGGTTGGGTAATACTGTATTACAGTGTTATCAGATCAACTGTTTTTAGAGGGGTTTCAATCGAATACACGCCCAATGTGGAAGAGATATTATTGCTTATGTAAAATGTGCAGTCTTCAGCCAAGGACCAGTTTTTGGAGGTCCATGACCCCTTGCATTGCGAGAGTCGGTTTTGTAGCGTTGTTTTTCGGGCAGTTGATGGGTATGGGTCCATGATCCAGCGCAATGCAACAGATGCTCTAACGTGTATTTTACAAGTTAAAGGGTGGTTTCATATTAATGATGGGTTATACTCTTCATATATATATGAAGTTTAATGTTTTAAAAAGTTTAATGCTCCAAAATTCTTAGATTTAGCTAAATGTTGTTGAAGTTTATTAAAAAACCTCCCTTGAACTCAGTGACGGATGTAAAGCTTTGGTACAGCATTCGAAAAAGTTAATTTTTATAATATATCTTAGGGGTGTTTAGAATTCGATTCGGATTTAAAAAGTTTTAAAATCCGGCTCAATTCGATTCTATCATCAAAAATTCGATTCGGTTATCAAGAATTCGAATTCGATTCAATTCGAGGTTGAGTCCAGTAAATCGAATACGAATTTATAATTATAAATTCGCCGCTCCAACAACATCAATACCAATATTCACTTTTATGGTTTTGGTTTCAATACCAATCGGTTTTAGTATTTTTGGATAGGGGTACCATATAAAACCGTAACTTTATAACTTGTAACTTTATATTTGTAATTTCGTAACTTTATAACTTGTAACTTTATATTTGTAATTTTTTTATTATGTATGATACTATTGTAAACATTATTATTTTATGTTCTCTTATGTACCGAACTCTGACAGCGTGTAGGAATTTCACAGTTTCATAAATAGGCATAATCCTAGAAAAACAACTAACTTCAAAGTCTTATTAAAATTTCATATTGCTTTCATAGAGTAGCTCAGAAGCTTTCATAGAGTAGCTCAGAACCTTTTAACGGTTTCTGTTGATTTCATTTTAGAGAGATTTACCTTCAAATATTAGGGTGAGATTCTTTGTATATAGCCTGTGATTGGCTATCTAGATAATGGAAGATATGTGTGGTTCTTATGAAAGAAATATTTTGCATTAAATAAAAAAAACATTAATTTACTAGAACAAAAGTGTGTAGATATCTAGATTTGGAGAAATATTTATGTCCAACTCCCCGGTTCAAGTTTGGCCACTAACTTTAAAGATTTTTCTTAAATGATTTGATTAAAAAAAAAAGTAAACAAACCTTCATATATATAGTGTGTGCTTTGACCTGTCGGTGCCACATTGAGTATATCTCACCCATTCATGATTCAACTAATGTTACGTACAAAGTGGCCCATTTATACCGTGTAATGTGTCTTCAAATGTTACCATTTATGTTTGAATAATATTCAAAGAGGTCCACTAAGTTCTTTTTAACTTCTATGGTATTTACTGAGATTATTTATTATGGTCTAAGTCAATGAACTGGTAATAGACTGGTAAGAGAGAGATCTGGTGTTTTAATTGACCAGATTCGATTTCTGCGATCCCTATTAGTTTTTGTGGCACTTGGTGAGAATGAGATACTAAGCGTAGATCGCTAATTCGATCCTTGAACTAAGCGGGTTTTATCTCACCGCACTGTGCTGCCTTCAGGCAACTGTTCACGGGCAACTTCTTTAGGTGAGGGTTTTCCCCAATTCGAAGGTGAGTGTATCTTGATACGGTGAATTTTAACCAGTAACCCCTTTGAAGGATTCGTGGACCGTTCAATTTTTTTTTTCTTTTTATTGTGCTCTGAATTAACACTTAACATGTGACGTCTCAATCAAAGTCATAAACCTCTCTAGATGTTTTATATATTTCTTCACGACAGAAATATTTCATTTGTACCAAAAAGGTCAAAACCCTAACAAGGTCTAGATTACAAGGATTACATATAAAAAGAATCAGAAAATATAACGTATTTTTTAAAGATTCCTCTTCAAGTTTGGCCACTAACTTTAAAGATTTTTTATTAAATAGTTTTTCACTCCGCAAATTGGAAACAAACCAAACAAAAACTGACGGCTCAACTATTCGTTGCAAAAGCTTCCTTATCCGGTTCAGTTAAAAAGCTTCAAACCGAATCACTTCCATCCCGATAAAAAGTAAACCCGAACCATTCCATTTTATCCGGTTCAAGTGGGCCCACTGAACCACATACAGTTGGTCCAGCTAACACATCCTTCACAAACACCCTCCGTTTCAACTTTCACAAATTCAAATATTATCATCAAACACAATTCACCAAAACTACTCGTAACAGATCTCATATTTCATCTGTTCAACTCTTTCAGTAGATCAAATATTCAAATGTCATCATTATGTTCAAAATCTAACCTAAATTTGAGACGCAAAATGACAGAGGTTCAGGTTCAGCCATTGTTGAACGAGCATGAAGACGATGAAGAATCTCAACAGCAGCATCAGATCGTTGTGGAGAAGATTAGTAATCGGAGAATTGCTTCGCTAGATGTTTTTCGCGGTTTATCGATCTTCGTAAGTGTTTTGAATTGTTTTGTCGAGTTAATTTTGGTTGATTTGAGTATTGGTTTTTGGATTTTGTTAGATGGTTTAGTTGGGCTTGATTGATTAGAAGTGATTTGATTTGGTTTGTTTAGAGGTGTATAGTTTGGATAGTTATGATAGATTTAGGATGTGGTGTTTGATTTGGTAAAGTTGCATGTATTGCTGTGATGGGTGCATTCCACTGTTCCACCATGTATTTTAGTTTATTTGCTTTGAGGATTTTAGTTAGTGCGTCATTATAGTGTTAATAGTGGGCTAGTGGAAGTATTAGTGGTCTAATCTATGTTGTCAAAAGCCCTTCTTAATGCCAACACTTGGTAAGTGGTAATAGGTCAGGTTCAGGTCGGGTGTTGGTAATCTCAAGCCCGTACCCGGTTGTAATTTTGCGTCCCATATCCAGTCCGTTACCTGTCGGGTATTTGTTGGGTGATTATCCATCGGGTACACCTGCGAGTATTGGGTATGCCCGTTAAGTTGTTAAAAATACCATTGAGACTCCCATGTGCATTTTTTACTCTAATACTCATTAATCAAGACTCAAGTAATCTCCCTAACAACTTGCAATGTATTTAAAAATCCCGAAACTAACACATATTTTTAATCTGCATAGAAACAACATAACTAAACATAAAATCTTGTATGTGTATGTTAAAGTCTTGAAGACAAACAATAGAGCAAAATCTATAAGCAATGAATTAGCTTATGTACTAAAGTTTATATAAATGGAAAATTAAATTTAAAATAACATGCTTTTTGGGTATTATTTCGGTAAACAGACCGGGTATCGGGCGGGTATCACTAAAACCTATACCCGTACCTATTTTTTTTATTTTTAGTCCCATACCGGGCCCATATCCGTCAGGATTGGTTTCAGGTATACCCGCCCATACACACAGGATCATATTTGTGAACTTTCACCTATATTATATTTAAAAAAAATAACTCAAAACTGAATGCAAAGACTCTCATACAACAACCTTACCTTGGCTATACATAGAGGGATGACCCGACTTTGTCAACAAGAAAACATAAAACCCTAATTAACCCCTTAAACCCATTAACCAAACTTGTTAAGGATTACACGGGCAGACCCAACCCTTTGTGAACCGCCTTAATAAATTACACGACCCACACTTCGGTCGCGTGCCTAGTCTCTTAGGCAAGCAAGGCGAGTCTCGAGGAAAGTGCCTTGCGGCCATCCACGCACTCCGGTTACGTTTTGGCGAGATTTTGGTGCGGTTCCAGCCAAGTTGTGTATATTCTGGCAAAAAACTACAAGTTTCGGCCAGAAACATCTAAAATGGCTTCGAACTAGCCTAAAACAAGCCAAAAATCCCTAAAAATGGTATGTTTACAGGGAAAATATATCAAAATCTAGAGAAAGAAAATCTATAAAAATCAGGGAAATTGAAATATCCAGACTAGAACTGAATTTTCGATGACTAAATAAACACGTGAATTAATGAAATCCACTGTTCACTCGTTTTTACAAAGGAAGGATATCAATCAAAATGACTAAACTTGGGGGAAATCGTCAAAGTCAAAAGCGGGCCTCCAGATGAGTGATATTGGGGCCGCCAGCTGGGCAAAGCGCCTATAGCATTCCGGCCCCGTAACTTTAAACTCCAAACGGATCAAACGTTATGTCCGTTATAAGTTGGTCCATGTTCTAAACATGGCTAACTTTTGGGTCAACTCCGTATCAATGTAGCATTTGCTCTAAACATATCATGGATGAGACCAAAATAGATATTGCAGTGCTATATGACATTCAAGTGATTTATGGTAGGGTCATGCATATTGAGAATTCTTTATTTATTTTCAGCTTATGGTGGTTGTGGATTATGCTGGCTCTAGTTTACCCATCATTGCTCATGCCCCATGGAATGGTCTACACTTAGCAGACTTTGTCATGCCTATGTTTCTTTTTGCCGCTGGCGTATCTCTTGCCATCGTATACAAGGTACTGTTAGTCAACAAACAAAGCCTGCAGAAATTTTAATTTTATGATCATTATATTTACTTCTAGAGACTCACTACTTACGTTTCATATGACCCATTTAAATTAATACGTATGTAGCATATGGTCTTATAACGATATTAACTGAGAAACCTGAAACTAAATCCGTTTTCTTTCTTTCTTAACCATCAGAAAGTTCAAAACCAATACGAAGCCACGTGGAAAGCAATAGTAAGAGCAGTGAAACTTTTTCTTCTTGGTGTTTTTCTTCAAGGTAAACTTATTCATCTGGTTTCTGCAGAATCGTTACAGAGACATTCTTTGCACAAGTATACTATAGACCAATGATCACAACATATTTCTAATTTCTTAATGTTTTAATCACCCATGGTTTTCTTCAGGTGGTTACCTACATGGGATTACTTCTTTAACATATGGAGTTGATGTTGAAACAATACGCCTGCTCGGAATCCTACAGGTGTTGTCCTTTTGGACCAATTAATGCTTTAACATGCTACAATATCTTATCATCATTCATCTGACTGTCATGCAATCGCTTGTTAAAGTTACATATTTCCTATATCCCACAGTAACTGTAATCTTTGTTTCCCTGTTCTTATTTTTTTCGCTTACTGTGATCATTTCAAGAGGATAGCAATTGGATACATTGTAGCAGCAGTGTGTGAAATATGGCTTCCTCGACAAACCTGGAAAAAAGAAGCATTTTTAAGGAATTACATCTGGCACTGGTGAGAACATAACATATATAGCATTAAGGCTATCCTCACATTCAAGTAATACGAGACAATTGTTCACTCTATGTGTGTGTTTGTGGTGTAGGTTGCTGTGTTTTTCTTGTGTACCGTCTACATCGGGTTGACATATGGCCTGTACGTGACAGATTGGCAGTTCAAGGACTTGTATTCATTATCTTCTTTAGTTTCAGAAAATGGAACTACTAATCATACTGTACGACCACTTTCTTAACCGTTATCTCGTTATATGATTGTTTTTAAGGAACAAAGCTGATTAATGTTTTCCTATGGTGTTCATGTTTGTGTTGGTGTTGTTATATAGGTGAAATGTTCTGATAGAGGTGATCTGGGACCCGCCTGCAATGCTGCGGGAATGATAGATCGATTTGTTCTTGGCATTGATCATTTATATCAAAAGCCGGTTTACAGAAACATGAAGGTATTTGTTCTATTGCAAGGAGTATGGTTCTTGATTTATGTACCGTGTATAATATTATGATACGCGTACAGGAATGTAATATATCGAAGGGTGGCCAACTTCCAGAAGCTTCACCTTCATGGTGCTATGCCCCATTTGAACCCGAAGGCATTTTAAGGTAATTACCAATACAAAAGGATTCAGTTATAAAAGTGTGGTAAAATAAATTATAATTATGATTCAGGTAAATACAAGTTTGACATTTGTGGTCAAAGGATAAAAAGTAATATGCCATTTTCGTCCCTGAGGTTTGGCTACTTTTGCGACTTTCGTCCAGAGGTTTTTTTTCCCGCATCTGGATCCAAAAGGTTTGAAATCTTGCCATTTTCATCCGACTCTATCCATTTTTTTGGATCCAGACACGGAAAAACAAACCTTTGGACGAAAGTCGCAAAATTGGCCAAACCTCGGGGACAAAAATGGTATTTTACTCAAGGATAAATAAGCTTACTAGTTTATGGTTTAAATATCTGTTTGCACTCATTGATCACACAAACAATACTTTAAGACCAAACTTATGTTATCTGTTAATTTAGTCCTCACACTTTTTATTTAATAATAACTATGACTTATGTCTATTGAATCATGTAATGCGAATGACACGTTTGGCGTTGTGGATGTGCAGTTCTTTAACAGCTTCTGTGGCCTGCATAATTGGACTCCAATATGGTCATATTTTGACCGAATTCCAGGTGAATTTCATTTCCTCTTGATTAATATAGTTTTCTGAATGCATTAGTTAATAGTCATTGTAAACAAAAAACACTCTTTTGTATTGGGAGTGGTGTTATTCAGTATGTCATGAAGTAATATTTGAAGCTATGAAACTCCATTTTCTGTTGTTTCTCAAAGTCTAACACGTTATCCATTGGGAGATTAATAAATTAATATGATGAGAGTGGTACAACATGTTCTTGCAGGGCCATAAAGACCGACTTTGCAACTGGTCATTCATGTCAGTTTTGTTTCTGGTTATTGGATCCATACTAGCTCTTCTAGGTATGTATTTTTCAATATCATAATTATACAAAACCGACATGAAGGAAAATATTGATGTTTGTTGCTACAAAGATACATGTTCATGATCTTTGCAACGGACACCGGTACTAACTTTTTTAGAATATTTGGAACAATCTGTTGAATAGAAATTATTAATCATTAGTCATATAACCATTAATATTGTCATCGGTTTGCTTTTTCTCAGGTATCCCTATAAATAAATCTTTGTACACTAGTAGTTACATGCTAGTAACCTCAGCAGCAGCAGGAATCACATTTTGTGCATTATATCTACTAGTAAGTACCATATTCCTTTTTTATATGAGGGCGGACAGTACAAAAATAGACCCTCTGATGTAGTTGATTCAGATTATTATTTTGGCACTTTTAGTATTCAATTTTTTTTCTGCTGGAATCATTTACATATTTTGTAGTAGATTTTAATGTGCAATACTTATCTTATTTCATGTGATTACAGGTCGATGTTTACGGATGGAGACGTGTGGCATTTGGATTGGAATGGATGGGGAAACATTCTCTAAGCATATTTATTCTCGTTACATCAAACTTAATTGTGATTGCAGTTCAAGGATTCTATTGGAAAACTCCTCATAATAACATGGTAAGTGTTTTGTTGAAGTTTTTCTATAACTTTTTTTGTTTTTAAACTAATGTATTTTTTTTTTGTCTTTTAAAAGTTGAATATCTTGGGCTCAAGCTCACAAATATGAAATACAATAATTTTATTTTTACTTGTTTTTTTTCATTTAAGATATAATTTAGCTTTTCTATGACAATATATAAAGCCTAATATCTAGTATAAATTCAAATATGTAAATTTGTTGTATTTTTTTCAGCATTTGGATATAAATTTTACTGAAAATGAGTTGTATCCAACGTAAAGTATTTTTTGGTCTCGTAATATCCAAATAATACTTCATGCAAAGTATTTTTCTTGACCAAAGAAAAAAAAACTGATTCAAGTTGTATATTTAGATATTACAATTTATTAAGGAAAAACAAAAGCACATCTTAAATGAAAAACGAAAAAGTGAAAATAGTATAGCAAACTTGTGAGATTGAACCCGGGTTTTTAAACCTTGGTTACTCTTCAGTAAAAAAAACAAAAGTATTTTACCTTAGTTTTAGAACTATAATAGTTTAAGATAACTATATTTTGTATTTTGCGATTTCGCATACACTTAGGGTATAACTACGTAAACTAGACTGGGACCGAAATGTTTGGAACCGGTTTGATATCAAACCCAACATAAACGTTTAGCTAGTGATTTAATTTTACGTTCTTTCCTAAACGATATCATTCGAGGTGTTTGTTTTATTTTCTAGTAAAGCCCTAATGCCATCTTTTTCATCTTATTTCAGATACACTGGATTGTGTCACACGTTGTACAAAAGTAGCATCTCTATGTAACTTGTTTTGCACACAGGCGAGTCTCTTTCCTATACACCATTGACGCGGAACTAGTCTATACGAACAACTCTTAGATCATGACAGGTGAATCGTTATCTACGGTCTAGTTATTCATAGATTTAAGATGAGTCTCTAGATATAATATGGTAGACAAGTTTCGTGTATTCTTTGAGTTATATAAAGAAACAACAATTATAAGAAATTTTATACGAGCTTCTCTTAGACCCTACCAATATCTTTGCTATCGATGAGATTTTACAGGGTATGGTTTGTTGTTGTTGTTTGTCACACCCCCGTCAAGGCATAAACGTGGGAATGCGACAAACGAAAAGCTATCATTACTAGGCCTCAAGCAAGCAAGCAAGTAGTTCATGTAAAGAAATCCTTAAATGCGAGTCTCAACTAAATACATCCACATCCTTAGCTACGTCAAATATTATCACCTGAAAAACATGCTAAAGAGTGTCAATTTAAAGTTGGTGAGCACGTAAGTTTAAGACTCGATAAAACTGTTAAGGAAGTTCAATCAATAAAGTTTGCGCTTTTACTTGCATGCAACATGTAAATTCACAATTAAACAGATAAATATTATACAGGTTATAACCAAGCCTATTGGTGTTCGGTTTTGCCACATTTAATGTTTATCGCAAACAATAAGGCTCAGGTTTAAGTTCACGTGTTTCAGGTTGGAGATATTCACTCAAGTGTAGGTACTTGGTGTTCGTGTAATTTAGCTAGCAGTACTACGAAAAGAGTTGGGTTATAAGCCCGAATAAGTACTATTCAATCTTGTCCATCGGCTATATCCAAGAGTTTTTAAGGATCATGTCTAATGCAAATTATATACACATAGCAAGCAAATAAAGTTTAATAGTTTGAGGTAGCATGTTTCTATCCTGGTTTAAATGATAAAAATGGTAAATAGGACCGCAAAACTCACCCAATAGCGTTGCGAGGTTATTCACGCATTGTTGCCAAAAAAAGTTGTAAATGTTGTCCTACACGATGGCTACAATATTGGGAGCACGCAAAACGGGACAAGTTTTAGTTACTAGATAAGCATGGTGTTAGTTTGTGAAGTTTTGGTACTTGTCCGTGGTAAGTTACGTGTTTACATGTAATATATGCCCAACTAATGTTATTAGGGATAAATTAGGGTTTTCACATTGTTTATTAGCTAATCATGGCTAATAAGTTAAGAAAATTTGATGTTTAAACAAGACCAGGAAGTTAAGTTTTCTAGGTAGTTTTAATGCCATGTTCACAAATTTTATTGATTGACCAAATAATGAAATTAAATTATGAAAGTTTTATGACAACATCCCAATGTGTCAGGTCTCAAAAATATTTTTATCTAAATTTTCAAGTGAGCACAAAAACTATGAAAATTCGTTGTATACAATAAGGTAGTAACAACTATTTTTCAGCGACAGTAAAGGTTAAAATGTGATAAAAATTGAGATTTTTATACAAAAAAAAAAAACCAAGACCAATTGGAATAGCTTTCAAACTCAGAGAATTTTGTTCTGTAAAAATTTCAGGTCAATTGGATCTATATTAAATGAGTTATGACTTCAGGAAGACAACTTAATGTTTTGTCGAAAGTCGTCGGTTTTATAAATTTCTAATCGAAAAAATATGAAACCAATTTGTTGGATAGAATTTGTACTTAGCTTTAGACACAAGATTTCTTTGATTTGGTTTAGTTTAGACCAAGTTCTAATTGGATTTGGAATCTGGTTACAATCCGTCCTCAACAGATTGCATGTAAAACGTGATTAAAGTTAACTTTTTGAGTCTACTCAACAAGTAAACAATTGATAAAGCTTAGATTCATGTTTTATACTATTATTCATATGAAATTTGTGATTTTTTTTATAGATTCATGTTTTATACTGTTATTCATATTAAGATATGTTATAGATTCATGTTTTATACTATTATTCATATTAAATTTGTGATTTTTTATAGTTTCAATATGTGTGTGAATTATGGAATTCAAAGAAAGAAGTAAAACACATACCAATATGTTTAACCACGATTTTCATTGCTTGGATGATCCTCCATACGAACTCGTTGATTCTCATGGATGGGATTAAAGATTCGAGAATCTTATTTGATTATTTTTAGATCTATATTCATATGTAACATGATTTAACAAGAGTTTAAGAAGTTATTACGTAGTTGATTGTTCTTGATCTTAGTGATGTTTTGAGAGAGATTGAAGGTGAGAGATGGTGGTTTGTAGGTTTTAGAGAGAGAGAGGGGGGGGGGGGGGGGATCGACGAAAATTAGTGAGGGAAAAGAGTTAGGGAATAACTTTATTAAATGTGGAGAGATAAGGATGGCTAGTTGTTGTTTAGTTAAGATAAGCATCCAAGTTATTGATGATAAATGTGATTTTAACTAAATAAAAAGGCATATACATATTATATATATAGAATTTCGATTTTAATAATAATTTTATATTTTTCCAGTTTTTATAAATTAAATGTTTTATTTAATTAATTTGACATAAGTTTGCTAAAAATGTTACATATGTAATATTTTGTTGGTTTTCGTAACTAAACCCTCTATTTAAGGAAACTTTAGGCGTTTTTGATTTAATTAGATATTAATAGTATATATTTGTATGCTTTAGGTATTGTTGGATGTAATTTCTCAATTTGGAGAATTGCCAAATATAGAAATTATATATAATATTTCACAATGTATGCTCAAATAACGTTGCGAATAAAAGTCACACTCAAGGCTAAAGTCTAAGTCAACCTGATTTAGAGATGGTTATTACATTGTTATATCTTTTATCTTGGTCAAATTTCTGCGAAAGTGAATATCAATATCAAATTTGATAATAAGAGGGTATGCTAAACATTTTCTTTGATAATGGATTGAAAGATCTAGTTTGTAACGTTTAAAGAAATGCTCAGTCAAAATGTTGTGCCGTATATTGTAGTCTACCGTAGGTTGTTATTATATATAAGAGTTAAATGCTTGGTTGGCCCCTGTGGTTTGTGAATATTGCAGACTTGGTCCTAATGGTTCATTTTGGTCCTAATAGTTTTAATTTTTGCACTCGGGTGGTCCTTATCACTAACCAATGTTAAATCATTCAGTTAAGTCTTATTAATTGACAATAATACCCTTGTACATTAAGAAAAAAAAACAATATGTTGTTGTGGGTCCCATCTCACCACCACTTCTTCTTTTACCCGCATTTCTTCTTCTTTCCCTGATTCCATCTCTACCACCATATATCTTAGTTGCAATCTCTTCAATTAACCCTTTTAACTTATTAAAACAAGATGTTTTCACATTTATATACCCGATTTAGGTTAGTCTAGATGCAATATACATATACATACGCACATAACCTGCCTTAAAATGGAGGTCAACAAGATCAAGGTGGTTATTGAAGCACGGAGTGGTGTGACGCCGACAAACGTTTTGGTGGTCGGAGACACACAGTGGAGTGACGACAGTGGTTACTGAAGTTGGGATCGGAGAGGGCGGCGGTGGAGGTAGTGTGACGGTGGAGATGGCGGTGGTTGTTGAAGCTGGTCGCGAAGACAGTGGTCGTTGAAGTCCAATCTGTACGGTGGAGGTAGTGGTGGTCGATTGACGGTGGAGGTGGTGGTGATGGGTTGAAGGTGGTGGTGATGGGTTGAAGGTGGAGGTAGTGGTGGTTGATTGATGGTGGAGGTGGAGGTAGTGGTGGTTGATTGACCGTGGAGGTGGTGATGATGGGTTGAAAGTGGCGGTGTAGGTGTTGGTGGTGGTGGGCTGGCGTGGAGGTGGAGGTGGGTTGAAAGTGGAAGTGGCTGTGGGTTTTAGAGAGAGAGAGAGAGAGAGAAGGGAGGATAAAGAAGATAATGAGGGTTCATTTCTTTTTATTTTTTTATTTGTTTAGGGGCAATCTAGTAATTTTACACATATTTAACTAAAAAACTTAACGTTGGTTAGTGATAAGGACCACCTGAGTGCAAAAATTACAACTATTAGGACCAAGTGTATAATTAGTGAACCATTAGAATCAAGTCTACAATTTTCACAAACCACAGGGACCAACCAAGCATTAAACTGTATATATAAATTATATCTAAATGTGTTTCTATTATAAATTTATGATAATTGTTGATTATTATGTAGGTTAATTAACATTTGCTTATTATATTTTTAATCCTTTAGTTAACAAGAATACTTGATGTTCTTTCAACCACTAACTACCGTTAACTGTAACATCCGCCAAATATGGATCTCTGAAACCTGACTTTTTTTGTAAATCAGATCCGAAGCGTAATAAATAAAAATGCGAAATTTTATTATCTTTTATTATTTTTAATAATCTCGTGTATTAAGTGATATAATTATTTTCCTTGTTAAAATATTAATATATAAAGGAAATTTTAACAAAGTTGGAAATAATAAATAAATGTCGTAAGGAAGTAGAAGGGAGGACCAAATGTGCAACAACCCCAAAGTCAACCCCTACACCCACTCGCCCTACCTTGATAATCCATGTGCCGGATCTTTCCTCCTTCACCCGGTTTCTCATCCAACAACCTCAAACGACAACCTGAATCCACATGTCGTTTAATTCAACCAAACATCAACCATACAAGATCAAACGGCATTCAGCTCGATCAAACGACATTCATCTCTGGCACTTTTAAACGAGACCCAACCCACGGCGCAAGTGAACCTGACCTCGCTCCATCCCATTCGAATTACGACATTTCGACTATATTCTGGATCCATTCGACTTGGGTTACTGAAGAAATTAAATATATACCACTTAATCGTCCCTTTATTGTTCTTAATGGATCTAATTAAAAACTAATTTGAATCACCATTAATACTATTAACACACCATAGTACACAAATCGGTTTTCCTCAAATCCGATCACTTCGAGTAATAATTTTCATATCATTCGATTCCTAGAACATTTCCCTAGAATTACCCACTCTCAAATTTCATTAACAATCTTCCAATCTCGTGAATTCAAGCAAAGAAGTGTCTAGGGCTTGAAACTTCTCTCTAAGATTTGTCCTTCAATCCGAGGCCAAATCGGATGATTCTTGAGCCTTCCGCATGCTCTATAAAACCCTTTTTTTCTATTTGTATGATAGATGGCAAAAATCTGAATTTAAAATATTGTCATTCTAGGGTTCTTGAACACTTGAATTTGAGGCTTTTAATCCTAGACACTTGTTTTTGTGAAACTGAACTTATGAATTCTCTTTATTATCATATTGGATTAGTTTTTGGAAATTTGTTGACATCATATGGATTTATTATGAATTTTGACATCATGTTAAAATACTAAATTGCCAAAATAATACATCCCAAATATTATTTATGTTTTTCAAAGGAAATAAAGGACTTTTAATTTTTATAACATATATCTTAATTATCAATAATTTATTTTGTAATAAAAGTATTAATCAAATTATAAAACATGGTTATTTCTTTTTATAAAATTTAACTATTTTAAATAAAAATACAAGATAGTTATAATTGTCTAAAGATTTTGTATTATCAATACCCAAGTTCGAGCCAACCGGTGAACCAAGATAACTAGACGGCATGCGGATAGGCATTCAACGCCAATCCAAATCAAGTCAACAATGATGCGGTGACCTGATCCTTGTGCTTTGATTCTTTCTCAAATAAAACTTTTTGAGTTTGATTTGGTACAAATTAGTTTAATTAAATAAAAGTTGGTATGACTTTCGAATACAAGTTTAACGATTCAATTTTTGTAGTGTGTTTTAAATCCTAATGAGTTGCCTATTACGATCTGAACTCAAGGGAAACACCGTTGTAACCCTACTCACTACAAGTGGTAGTCCTAAACATGCTTAGCATCACAACTCTAACCATTTTCGTAACCTGTGCCCAGAGATTGCCAGATTTGAATCAAGGGCACTCGGGGAGGTTAAATTCTTCTGACCTCAAATTTGGTATATACATACATACACACACAGAGAGACTGCATGTTGGACGTCCGATGCTCCGACCTGAGCTATGCAACAACAAGAGCGCCCTTGATCCTTTTCGGATGTGCTTGACGGTCCCCCATAATACGCTCACTTGGGGACTTCTTAGTCCAGTTGTTCCAAGAGTGTCCGCTAGTTGAACCGCGTCCAGTAGACTCCCTGTTCCGCTCATCCCCTTCGTCAGCTCTTTGATCGGGATACTATTACCTAGGTTCCTAAACTTGGAATGGATGGCGGAGCGTAGGTGGTAAGCAGTTATATGTATACGCTACTTTACTCGTAGACGCTTCTCCAGCTCTCGCAAGAATTGTATGGGAGGACGAAAGATCTCCAGAGATTCTTATCTCATTCCATTCTAGTGGCTCAACCAGTAACCAATGGCGAAAACTAAAAAATCCATGGTTTCCCGGCAGAATCCTATTTCGCCCAAGTTGTTGAAGACCACGATTGATTTAACGGAAACGTCCCCTTCTTTTTAAATAAAATAAAGACTCAGCGCTGGGTAAAGTGGTTAAGACTTTTCCCGCCCGTTCCCGGCTCCTTGGGTGTAACACCCTGTAAAATCATGTCCAATAGTATAATGACACGTGCTGTATTTTAAATATAGTCTGTTAAAGACCAATAAGGACTAAAGGTGTCAACATGCTGATGTCAACATGCATAAATAACAGCCTCTGAGTGACTGATATGTCAACATGCTTAAATCATTCGCCTCTGAGTGACTGATATGTCAACATGCTTGAAAATTAGCCTCTGAGTGACTGATATGTCAACATGCCCAGCCTCAGAGTGACATCGGAATCAACATGCTTATAATAAGCCTCTGAGTAATCCTTTGCAAAGTCCTAACTCTCATACGTGCCATTTGTTGGACGAGAGGGTTCAATTTTGTAATTATGTGAAAGTTGGATATTGGGGGATTAAAAGTGTCAACATGTTTATTTTTACATCTGAATGACCTTTTAACGAACCGAGAGCTCGACAATGTTCGGGCATAATCCCGGGTATGCCAAGAATTGGCTACGGAGGGCTAAAAGTGCCAAAAGGGTGTTTTAGAAGGCTTTTAGAAGCTTTTTAAAGTTAAGGGACTAAAGTGTCAAACTTTGAAATTGGCCAAGGGGCGGTCGCGGGCCGCGAAAGACCTGGCCTGGGTCTCTCGCGGGGCGCGAGAGAGGCTCTGTTGAAGAAAGTTTGTCTTGGCCTCCAAACAAAGCTCCAAAAACCATTAAATCGAAACTATGGACTTATAAACAGTTATGCCACGTTTTAGGACACTTGTAAGCTTCCTCTTACACCCATAAACACCTGGCTTCACCTCCTTTGAGCTCTCCAACTATAAATAGGTGCTTAAGTTCACCGTTCCAACTTGCACCTTTCTCATTAAATCACTCTTCTCCCTCCTCTGGAAGTTCCTAGCTGAAAGGAGCATCCAACTTAGTTCTCTTGCATTCTAGGAACCTCTTGTAAGGGTTCGTTGCTCTTGCATTTTCGTTTATAGGCTTTTATAGCCAAAAGTCAAGCGTTTTACGGCAAACGCTTTGATTTTCGGTTAAGACCATTATGGTCCAGCCATTGTTCGAAATGAACATGGATAAGTGATCGTAATAAGGTAGGTGTTAATCCCTATAAAGGGCACCTCCTGAAGATCACGTTTGCTAGACCAATTGACGGGTCAAAGTTATGATATTAAAAAGTTAAACAGACCATTTTTCGGAAAAAATCATAAAATGATCTTATATATGTTATGAAAACTGTTTTGACACTTAAACAAGTTGGTAATAATTATTAGAACATGTAAGAATATGTTTGACTCGTCAATTTCAGTTCTAGGGTCGGTTCGCAACCGAAAGTCGCGAAGTTTGACTTTTGCTTTGACTTTGATTCTGACCCGATTTAGATTAGTTACCTACTGATCTAAAGTTGCATTATGATCATAATATAATGTAACATAACCCTCTGAGGTTATATTGTAACATCCGTCGAAAAACTGGTTTCCAAAACCCGCTTCGTTTATTAATCGAATAATCAGTTATAAAATTTCGTTGCGTATTTATGATTAATATTAATTTTAAGCATTACATATTTAATAAACATATTAGAATTTAAAAACTATAATTATTAAAAAGTAAAAATAAGTGCAAAAAAAATAATATCAAGCTGCCAGGTTTCGAACCCGGGTCAGCTAGTTTATCAAACAAACACTTAACCACTCCGCCACTTGACTCGTTTGTGTAATCAATGAATCAAATAAAACTTAAGTGGCACCCGTGAATTCATCTGTTTGCGCCAAGAACTGAAACCGCTCAACGGCTTTCAAAAAACCAGGGAAATTGAGACGCTCATCTACCATTAGTTGAATTTTCGTACAACAACAGCTATCATTCAAGTATCGGCATGGCACCTTTCGAAGCTTTATATGGTCGTAAGTGCCGATCACCAATATGTTGGCACGAAATTGGAGAAGCACAAATCACCGGTCCAGAATTAATTCAAGAAACAACAGACAAGATCCATCAAATTCGAAACAATCTTCTAGCGGCACAAAGTCGTCAAAAGAGTTATGCAGACAAACGACGAAAGCCCTTGGAGTTTAACATTGGTGATCAAGTACTTTTAAAAGTATCCCCGTGGAAGGGAGTAGTTCGTTTTGGCCAGAAGGGCAAGCTAGCACCACGCTACGTAGGACCTTTCAAGATACTCGAAAGAGTAGGACCTGTAGCATACAAGCTTGACTTACCAGAAGAACTCAACAGAATTCACCCCACATTCCACGTATCAAACTTAAAGAAGTGACTCGCCGATGAAAACCTCCATATTCCCCTAGAAGATATTCAGATCGATGAATCTATGCACTTCATTGAAAGACCAGTAGAGATCATGGACTTCGGAGAAAAACGTTTAAGACGGAGTCGTATTCCAATTGTTAGGGTACGCTGGGAGTCGAAACGAGGACCTGAGTTTACTTGGGAACGTGAAGACTCAATGCGCGAAAAATACCCGCATCTTTTTCCTGTTACCACTACTACTTAAATTTCGGGACGAAATTTCTAAAAGTAGGGGATACTGTAACATCCGTCGAAAAACGGGTTTCCAAAACCCGCTTCGTTTATTAATCGAATAATCAGTTATAAAATTTCGTTGCGTATTTATGATTAATATTAATTTTAAGCATTACATATTTAATAAACATATTAGAATTTAAAAACTATAATTATTAAAAAGTAAAAATAAGTGCAAAAAAAATAATATCAAGCTGCCGGGTTTCGAACCCGGGTCAGCTAGTTTATCAAACAAACACTTAACCACTCCGCCACTTGACTCGTTTGTGTAATCAATGAATCAAATAAAACTTAAGTGGCACCCGTGAATTCATCTGTTTGCGCCAAGAACTGAAACCGCTCAACGGCTTTCAAATAACCAGGAAACCTTTGGTGTGGTCGCGAGTTCTGAGTGTAACCGATGATTCAATGCCAATTACAACCCACGTTCTTAATCAATTCTGTCTTCAATGAACTCGATTCATATGATTTTCGAGATTGAAAACCGAAATCATATTACTCCTGATTTACACTAATAATACCATCGTCTCACATCTCGGAAACAATCGCAACACCCTCAATTTCATTTTTCACTCTAGCTTCTGTTCGTCGGAATCACTATCTGCTATCGCCGGACTTTCGCCGGAAAACCAAGACATACATCAAATCGGTAATTTTCTAGACTCTTTCGTTTTCAATCCATTGTTAGACTTATACTAACTCAAAATCCATAATGTTAATAGTTTACCCATATTAAACAAGTCAAGGTACTTGTTGGGATTAAACTACATTCTATCCAATCATCGTTTAATCTAGCATCATACGTTTTGATCAAGTACGCTAGACGGTCTAAGTCTATGACTTAAATAAGACCGTTAGTATTTAATTGGTTAGTTTATGCCATAATCCAGACTAGAGACTTGCCGGTAAATGCTATCTGCACTTAGTCCTTTTTGTGTACGGCTGAGTTATTAAAAAATTAAAGAAGACTGGCTCAGGTAAATTCTCTCGACTTATTTCCCCTATACAGGCTTGGGTTACGGTAAATTATTACCGCTTGGTCGGAAATGGGATCAATCGTACACCGATTCGGGGATAGTTAATCCGCATATTCTGTTTTAATCTGTTTTGTTTGATAATTTAAACATCAGGGGTTAACTACCGTGTCCTGGATATCCTCGGCTCATTACAATAGAAATGGCCACGACCTTAGCGCGGGTGTAGGCATACACCCGATAGACGCTCAATTATGCATTCCCACAAGGTTGGGAGGAATTGACTCCTTCGTGAGTCCAAAGTGGTGTGTACGTTAATTGTGTCTTGGTTTTCGTACCGAGCCCCGTATGTATGACAAACATGTAAATCTGTTAACAAGGTTGGACGGTCAATTAACCCAAGTTATAAAAAGATTTTCTTCTGATACGCACTTATAACATTTTGAAATGTTTTCAAAATGAGTCAGTTGGATGTATTTACCAGCGAAAGCTGACGTATTTTCAAAAGACTAATCTGCAGGTACAATACGAAAATAGGCCGGAAGTGCTCGGTAGTGACAGAGGATCTTGCAAATCCTAAATCTACCCAAAGTCTGTTTTGTATTCTTTCCATGTACAATTTATGATCCGCCTGTGGATCTTCTATTACAAGCTTGTATATTATTTTGTATTTTGAACATTCGGTTTGTAATAGTAATTTTACTTCAAGGCTTCCGTTGTGCCATGTTTAATTGACTATGATGTTATCAACTGATGTCACGATACTCCCCACCCGGGCCCACCGGTGTATGGATTTGGGATGGAAATCTGGGGTGTGACAGGTTGGTATCAGAGCCAACGTTTGAGAGAATTAAACACTATCCTTCTTGTGTTTAATCTCAAACTTACACAAGCATACTCCTTAGACTTCCGAGTCTAGGCATTGACTTAGGATTACTCATTTCACTATTAAGTTATTATTATTGTTTTTGAATTAAATTTTTAACAGGAAAATGCCGCCACGTGTACGAGGACAAAGTGGGAGAGGAAAAGGTCCAATGAGAGGAGGACCATCGAGGCGTATTCCCCCTCAACCTCATAATTCAGATGCTTACCAAGAATCAGAAGATTCATCTCCTTGGCAACCTACGAGACGTTCTGTCTCTAATAGACACTCGCCCTCACATTCCCAAAATTCTTACCACTCTCACCACTCTTATCATTCACACCATACCCATCATTCCCATTCACATTCTTACCATGAAAAATTTAACCCTAACCATTATTTTAAAATGCCTCCAGCCGATCAAATCAGTTGGACCAGCCACATACTATGGACGAGGACTCCGACCCGGAGATGCCACCGTCGGGATCAAATATGCATTCCATTTAAATTTTGAACGATTCGAACTCTTATGCTGGATCGCCCTACCAAGGTCCTAATGAGTGGGACCAATATTGGAACCAATTCACCTTTGCCCAACTCCTTCTCATCACTCTCAACCACCCCCTGTTCAAGAAGATGTTCACATGGAACCGGTGGACCAACCTCAACAACCACCTGAACCACCAAGGAGGAAGCGTGGAGCACGTATGTCGGTACATGCAGGACAAAGGTCAGGATCGCTGCCACCTTTGCCAAACTCCTCCCCCACGATTCAAGAGGACCCACAAATGGGTGGGCCCTCTAACACCTCACATGTGGTTGAACCAACACCAAACCCACACCTACAGTTCAACCACCACCATCGGGTTATACTAACCCAATTCCCACATATCTGGACACGTCTGGATATGATCCTTTTAACCCGTCTACACTGGTAGACTATCAAGAATGGTCGCAAGACCCTTACATGCAGGCGGTTATGCACAACGCACTTTACCCGTATCCTTTCCCACCTACTTATCCACCAACTGGATATCCAACTTATGGGTACCAGTATCCGGTTATGCCACAACCTCCGCCGTCACTAGAGGCCATTAATGAGGCCTTAGAAAGAATGAAAGAGATGCAGCAGCAAGAGGAGAAAATGGAGAAGAGACAAACAAGTTCTTCAAGAAACTCTCCAAACTGGTCAAGGGAAAGAAGGACGAGTGAAGTCTCTTCTAATTATATGTAGTCCTGCGAGGACGTTGTTATTTATTTTAGTCCCTGCATGGACATTTTTATTCATTTAAGTCCTTGCATGGACAAGTTTATTTCATTTTTCTAGTATTGTAATTTCTAATTTGGAAATTAATGAAGTACTTTTGGAATTATAAATATATGTAAATCATCCTCTTGAAAACGAGCGTCTCGATTTTACTCGACATTTATGCTCTGCTATATAATTCCAAAAGATCTTAATGGATTGATTATGCCAAGTGGCGTAGACCACATATTGGCCAAGAAATGATAATTAAGTACGAAGGGGTCTTCTATCAGGATAGTTAAGGGAAGTTATCCTTCTATCCAGAGGTAAGGGACTAGGTACAAACCTCCAAGGTCGTTAAGGTCGAAGGTGACCGGGACCATTAATCAATTATTATGGTACTCTTATGTTAACATTGAAGAATGTTCATACTCCTAGTAGTGTGGCTTGAAGAACCACACTAACCGTCCAACGGGACAGGCTGATATGCCATATACATCTAATACGATGTAGGCCAATGTGCCCAATTTATGTCCAGCGGGACAGGCTGATATGCCATATACATCTGATACGATGGAGGCCAATATGCCCAATTTATGTCCAGCGGGACAGGCTGATATGCCATATACATCCGATACGATGTAGGCCAATGTGCCCAATTTATGTCCAGCGGGACAGGCTGATATGCCATATACATCTGATATGATGTAGGCCAATGTGCCCAATTTATTGTACACCCCGACCCGCAGCGGAAAAGGTGATCGGGGCATGATTGGGTTTTCATCAAAGCTCATGACATTTATTATAATGTTTCATATTTATTATTACAATTTACAAGGAATCCTACAATCAAATCAAACAAATACAACATGTTCTATTCATCCTTCTAAACTTCATTATTTTTCTTCTAAGGCAATTTCCTATGTTTTCCTTGCTTCATCCTGTTCACATGTATCATGTGTAAAAATGGTTTTTGGATCAACAAAAGTTGGCGAGTGAACCTTGTTAGAAAACATTTATTATTTATTTCTTATTGTGTTTAATATGGAAAAATTGTGCAATATTCATATATGAACAAACGTAAATAAACATACAATAACAAACAAATATTATACAATAACAAACCAATAGCATACAATATCAAACAACAACAAACAATAACATACAATAACATACAATAACATACCATAACATACCATAACAACCCAACTTGCATGAATATATAACATGAATGAAACTGTATATGTTGGCAACGTCACGTTCACGCTCATAATGTAATGGGGAACGGACGGCCTATGATAAATCTCTGTGTGATCAAGGCTCAATCAAACGGAGCCGATCGTATGTTGGCAACGCCTGGTTCACGCTCATAATGTAATGGGGAACAGCTCAACGCTCATAATGTAATGGGGAGCGGTGGCCTATGATAATGTATGTGCGATCAAGGCTTAATCAAGCGGAGCCGATCGTATGTTGGCAACGCCTGGTTCATGCTCATAATGTAATGGGGAACAGCTCAACGCTCATAATGTAATGGGGAGCGGCGGCCTATGAAAATGTATGTACTGAAAATGATAAATTTAATCTAAACAATAACCACACAAACAGTTGATACATGTTGAATACACATTTGTTCATGGATATGATGGATGCACAATAGTTTAAATATAATAAATAATAAGACACATGATACACCCCAAAAACGTGATTAAAACGAGGAATTTGTAGAGATTCACTCACCTTGGGTGCGTTCGGTGAATGATGTTGAATGTGCACGAGTTAGAGGATTGATCGACGAGGAATAACTAACCTAATTAATAACGAAAAAGTAAGGTAAATAAATGGATTTTATTAACAATTTTAATAGGATTTTTGGATATATTTTTGTGAGTTTAAGGCTATTTTTTAACTTTAAAAATGTTATTTTTAAGTATTTTTAATTGATTTTTAATTTAAATAAATAAATAAAATAATAAAAAAATGTTGACTTTTTGACTTGACCGTTGACCATTACTGTTGACCGTTGACCGGTTCGGTCGTCTGTATGTGTGCGCTGGGTGAGACTCGAACCCGTGACCTCCCGTACGCCTGCACGCAGCTCTACCAACTGAGCTACGTGTCTAACCCGAAATATTTCTGTTTTTAATTATATTTATACACTAATTAAGTTAATCCGAAAATCATTTATTTTAAAAAGGATTTAATGGTATCGACTCGGTGCTCTCCACATGTCTCGAACCCGGGACCTGTGGTTTAGTTTGGCACACAGTCCACCGCTGGACTGTGTGTCTAACTTGGTAAATATTCCGGTTTTTATTATACTTAACATGATTCTGCGTGTGGATCCGGTTTGGTTTAAAAAGAACATTTTTATTAAAGCGAGTGTGCGTGTGTCAAGGATCGAACTCGGGACGCATGCGTGTTTATTTGCACACAGTCCACCGCTGGACTGTGTGTCTAACCCGTTCATAATATTGATTTTAATTAATCTTATAACCTAAGCGACTTCGTCTTCTTCGTTCAAAACACAGACAAAGATTAACCATGCTGTTATTTGTTAAATTAATTTAACGAACTTTATAAACAATTGCAATGTATTGAACAGAAAAGGGTTTGGGGAGTGATTGTACCGAACTGATCGTCTTCTTCAGAAATCCGGCAAAGATCGTCGGCTCTGTTTTGTGAACCTCTTCTGTTAGGATCAATTAAAAGTTTGAATGGATTAGATGTGAAATTGAACTACTGAGTAACGATTATCAGTAGGTTTAAATGATCATACCGGTTAACAGCGAGTTTCTAGAAATTTCAGAAGTTTTCCGGCGAAAACAGAAAATCCGGCAATGTCGTCTGGGGTAGATTATGGGTGATGGAGTGATGTTAGAATTTGTCTAATAATGGGTTAAAACAGAAAAAGTCGAGGTATTTACCGTGCAGATGAAAGTCTCGGTTTTCCGGCGACTTGCAGAGATTTTCCGGCGAGTGAAATTTCTTGTGACAGAGATTTTTCAGGGGTTTAAGGTGAGTGTGGGTGATGTCAGTATGAGCTCTAAGAATCTTATTTTAGAGTAAGCAGAAAGGATGGAATGAATTCGGTTTTCCGGCGATAATTTCCGGTTAATTTGCAGAGAATTCCGGCAACTGCGGCGAGGTTTTCTGAGCGAAATTGGAGAGTGTAAGTGAGATAATTCGTGAGCACAACTGATGAATAAGGTATAACTCGGATTGAATTATGTTTTCAGTTTCGAATAGGGATTATTGTCCATGAATGAAATTGATTGGATTTTTCGGTTATAACCGATGTTGCTGTAAATGTAACCGTTAAGTCCAAAAGAAACGGCAAAGTTTGACGAATTTGTCGGGATTTCCGGCGTGAGCGGATTTGGGCGCGCTGAGTGACCGAATTCGAATTCAGTTTTTATTATATGTATTAATTGAATCAATAAATCAACAAGAAACACAAGTGACGGAGTGGTTGGGCAAGTGTGAGTTAAGTCTTTGTGAAACATTCGGCTGACCCGGGTTCGAAACCCGGCATCAGTATTTTATTTTTATTTCATTATTTTTAATAGATTTTCAATTATAAATTTTATATTCTAATATACTTATTAATTATGTATCGTTTAAAATTAATTTGAGCATTAAATATGGAACGAAATTTTTAACTGGTTGTTCGGTTAATAAACGAAGCGGGTTTGGTAAATCCGGTTTTTGACGGATGTTACATTTATGTCCAGCGGGATAGGCTGATATGCCATATACATCTTATACGATGTAGGCCAATGTGCTTAATTTATGTCCAACGGGACAGGCTGATATGCCATATACATCTGATACGATGTAGGCCAATGTGCCCAATTTATGTCCAACGGGACATGCTGATATGCCATATACATCTGATACGATGTAGGCCAAGGTGCCCAACTTATGTCCAATGGGACAGGCTGATATGCCATATGTATTATGACCTAAGTGACGGGCTGATGTGCCACACACACACACACACACACATATATATATATATTATGTCCAATGTGACCGGCCAATGTGCCCAATTATTATGTCCTTTAGGGACAAGCCTATGAGCTATAAAATTGTCAATGGTGACAATGACAGTTGTGACATTGTGATCCACTATCCAAAAATATATGGACTACGTCCAAATTGTAATTTGCCTATGATGGTCCTATTAAGACCTAGGCCAAATATAGATATGTTAAGCCTAAGAGATTGTGATTCACACTAGTATAGGCAATGGATTTTTATATCCAACGTTGAAAGCCGATATGGTTGATATACCATGGCCAAACAAAGTTTTATTGGTATATAGAACCCAAAACTTAAAGATGGCTAACTCAAATGAAGCACAAAGTAGCCACAAGAATGTTGAATCTAACAAAGCCGAAAACAAAAATATAGATGATGATAACAAGCTCGCATTGATGCGGCAGTTGAAAAGGCCATGGGAAAGGCCATCAAAAGGCTTAGAGAGCCGAGTGCTACTCGCTCTAGACCCTTATCTATTCCACCATCTTCAGCTCATAAAGAGAGCTCCGTTCACTCTTCATTGCGAAGAGTGAACCAAAGAAATTAAATTTTGCAGAAAGGTCCCGTTCTGCTAAGGACGGATGCACCTGTAAGTATTTTGTCTCTTGTAAGCCCGAGACTTTAACGGGGAGAAAGGAGCTGTAGAAGCCCTAAAATGGCTAGACGAGATGGAGACGATAGTAGATATCAGCAATTGTGTTGATAAGGATGTGGTCAAGTACGTATTACAATCCTTCAAAGGCGATGCCCTGATATGGTGGAAACCCATGATTCAATCAACAGGTAAGGTACACATATACAATTTAGGATGGTCCAAGTTTGTGGACCTTATTAAGGAAACTTACCGCCCAACCCATGAGGTGGAGAAATTAGAGACAGACTTTTTGTCTCTTTTAATGAAAAACCTAGACTGTCGGAAGTACATCTCTGATTTCAATTCCCTATCTAGGTTAGTTTCCTATTTGATCACCCCGAATCCAAACGCATTGTGCGTTTTATAAATGGGCTGGCGCCCGAGATTAAGGCCATGGTAAAGGCTGCTCAGCCTAGTACCTATAGGTCCACTGTAGACCTATCTCTTTCCCTCACCCTTGATTTGGTAAGACAAAGGTCAGTTAGGACCGAAATTAACGAAAAAAGGAAACGGGAGGATGATAACTCCCAAAGATTTAAGAAGAAAGGAAATTTTGGGTTCAAAAAGAACCAGCACGTATCTAATGACAAACCTCTATGCAAGATTGCAAATATAGGCATTGGGGACAGTGTAGTATAAATCCACAAACCAAACCCTGTGGTATCTGCAAAAGAAGAGGGCGTAAGACCTTAGATTGAAAGGATCTTAAGGATGCAGTTTGCTATAACTGCAATGAAAAAGGGCATATAACGTACAACTACCCCAAGAAACCCAAAAGTAACGATGCAAAGCCGAGAGATGCCAAAAAGGGGAATGCCCGTGCCTTTCAAATAAATGCAAGAGAAGCTGTTAATGACGACAATGTCATAACAGGTACTTTCCTCATTAATGATATTTATGCTAGAGTTCTTTTTTATTCGGGTGCAAATAGATCTTTTGTTAATCATAAGTTTAGTAAACTATTAAACTTGCCCATAAGAACTCTAGATAAAACCTATGATATTGAACTTGCTGATGGAACGATAGAACCCACATCTTCCATTCTTGATGGATGCTCTATATCTATTAAGAATCACTCTATCCCTATCTCTTTGTTGCCAATGAAATTGGCGGGGTTCGATGTTGTCTTAGGCATGGATTGGTTATCTCATAACCAAGCCCACATTACCTGCGATAAAAAGCTCATCGAGATTAAGACCCCATCTGGTGAAATGATCACCATCCCCGGAGACTCACACTATGGACTGCCAGACAAGGTGTCATTATTTAAGGCATCCAAGTGTTTGAGGAAATGATGTGTCATCTACATGGCACAAGTTACCATAAATGAGCCTAAGACAAACAGGGAGGACCTACCAGTCATCTCAGAATATCCCGATGTATTCCCAGAAGAATTACCAGGTCTACCTCCAGACAGGCAAGTGGAGTTTAGAATAGATATCATACTAGGATCAGCACCCGTAGCTAGAGCTCCATATAGACTAGCTCCAACCGAAATGAATGAGTTATGAGTTCAATTCGATGAACTCTTGGAGAAAGGATTTATTCAACCTAGTTCCTCGCCTTGGGGAGTTCCTATTCTGTTTGTAAAGAAGAAAGACGGTTCGATGCGAATGTGCATTGACTATCGAGAGCTAAACAAGTTAACAATTAAGAATAGATATCCTCTGCCCAGGATCGATGATTTATTTGACCAACTTCAAGGGGCTAGCTACTTCTCCAAGATCGATTTAAGATCTGGATATCACCAGCTGAAGGTTAGAAGTGAAGATGTTCCTAAAACTGCCTTCAGGATCCGATATGGTCACTTTGAATTCCTAGTGATGCCTTTTGGGCTCACAAATGCACCTACAGCATTCATGGATCTCACGAACAGAGTCTGAAAACCGTATTTGGATAAGTTTGTCATTGTCTTCATAGACGACATAGTTATCTATTCTCGTAATCAAGCTGATCACGAGAAACATCTTCGGTGCATCCTAGAATTATTAAGGCATGAGAAACTTTATGCAAAGTTCTCTAAATGCGAATTTTGGCTTAGAAAAGTTCAATTCCTTGGACATGTTGTAAGTGAGCGTGGTATCCAAGTGGATCCCGCCAAGATAGAAGCCATAATAAATTGGGAAGTTCCCAAGACTGCATCTGAAATTCGTAGTTTCTTAGGACTGCCTGGTTATTATAGAAGGTTCATTGTGAACTTTTCAAGAATAGCCACTCCTTTAACTTCCTTGACCCGTAAGAATGTTAAGTATAATTGGGGTCCAAAGCAACAAGAATCTTTTGAGGTTCTTAAACACAAGTTGAGCAATGCTCATGTGTTATCTCTACCTGAAGGTATTGAGGAATTTTTAGTCTACTATGATGCATCGCACACTGGCATGGGCTGTTTGCTAATGCAAAAGGGCAAAGTGATTGCCTATACATCACGACAGTTAAAGGTGCACGAAAAGAATTACACCACCCATAATTTGGAACTCGGTGCCGTTGTATTTGCACTAAAACTATGGAGACATTACTTGTATGGCACAAAGTGTATTATATATACACTGACCATAAAAGTCTCCAGCATCTATTCAATCAGAAGGAATTGAACATGCGACAACGCCGATGGATGGAAACACTTAATGACTATGATTGCGAAATTCGCTACCATCCCGGCAAGGCAAATCTAGTTGTCGATGCCTTAAGTCGCAAAGAACGAATTAAACCTATAAGGATTAACGCCAAGAGCATTGAGCTTAGAAATAGCTTAAATAAGAAGCTATTAGATGCGCAAAAGCAAGCCCTATTAGAGGCTAATATCCCTAACGAGGGATTAGGCGGAACTGTAGATCAGTTAGCGCCTGGAAAGGATGGAATCCTTAGACTCAATGATAGAATTTGGGTTCCAGTCTTTGGAGGACTTAGAGATCTAATCCTCCAAGAAACGCATAGTTCGAGATACTCAGTTCACCCGGGAGGTGACAAGATGTATCAAGATCTAAAGAAGAATTATTGGTGCATGGGTTTGAAGAAATCCATAGCCAGTTATGTAGCTAAGTGTCTGACGTGTTTGCAAGTTAAGGCCGAACATCAGAAGCCGTCGGGACTTCTACAATAGCTTGAGATTCCCACTTGGAAATGGGAAATGGTAACTATGGATTTGATTACCAAGTTACCTAAGACTAAAAGTGGAAATCACACTATTTGGGTCATTGTAGACAGACTGACTAAGTCAGCTCATTTCTTGCCAATCAAAGAAACGTATAATTCAGATAAATTGGCTAAATTGTATGTGAACAAGATTGTGTCCCTACACGGTGTGCCGGTATCTATTGTATCTGATAAAGATACTAGATATACATATCACTTTTGGAAAAGTTTCCAACAATCTTTAGGCACACGATTAAACTTTAGTACGGCTTACCATCCGCAAACTGGTGGTCAAAGTGAGCGTACTATCCAGACACTGGAAGACATTCTTAAGGCAAGTGTGATTGATTTAGGTGGAAGTTGGGATGACCACTTACCCCTAATAGAATTCTCCTACAATAACAGTTATCATACGAGTATCAAGGCTGCTCATTTTTAGGCCTTGTATCGGAGAAAATGCAGAACGTCAGTGTGTTGGGCAGAAGTTGGGGAAACCCAACTATCAGGACTAGAGATTGTCCTGGAGACCACAGAAAAGATTGTGCAAATCCGTGATCGTCTTAAAGCTACCAGGGATAGGCAGAAGAGCTATGCTGACAAGAGGCGTAAACCTCTTCAGTTCCAAATAGGGGACAAAGTCATGCTGAAAGTATCACCCTGGAAAGGTGCGATGCGTTTTGGAAGGAAGGGCAAGTTAAGCCCAAGATATATAGGACCCTTCGAGATAATCGATGTGTCGACACTGTAGCTTATAAGCTCAGGTTGCCAGAGGAGCTAAGTGGAATTCATGATGTATTCCACATATCAAATCTTAAGAAATGTCTAGCTGATGAGTTGCTAGCAATGTCGCACGAGGATGTGCAAATTGATGAAAACCTGAGGTTCGTTGAGAAACCAATTTCAATCGAGGATCGACAGGTTAGGAAGCTCCGAAGAAAAATGATACCTATAGTAAAGGTTAAGTGGGACGCCTTTAGAGGTCCCGTGTATACATGGGAGGTTGAGTCCACTATGCGACAAAAATACCCCCATCTTTTTAAATAAAATCTCGAGGTCGAGATTTCTTTTAAGGGGTGAGGATGTAACACCCTGTAAAATCGTGTCCAATAGTATAATGACACGTGTTGTATTTTAAATATAGTCTGTTAAAGACCAATAAGGACTAAATGCGTCAACATGCTCAAACTGAGCCTCTGAGTGACGGTCCAATGTCAACATGCAAAAATAACAGCCTCTGAGTGACTGATATGTCAACATGCTTAAATCATTAGCCTCTAAGTGACTGATATGTCAACATGCTTGAAAATTAGCCTCTGAGTGACTGATATGTCAACATGCCCAGCCTCTGAGTGACATCGGAATCAACATGCTTATAATAAGCTTCTGAGTGATCCTTTGTGAAGTCCTAACTCTCATACGTGCCATTTGTTGGACGAGAGGGTTCAATTTTGTAATTATGTGAAAGTTGGATATTGGAGGGATTAAAAGTGTCAACATGTTAATTCTTACCTCTGAATGACCTTTTAACGAACCAAGAGCTCGACAATGTTCGGGCATAATCCCGGGTATGCCAAGAATTGGCTACGGAGGGCTTAAAGTGCCAAAAGGGTGTTTTAGAAGGCTTTTAGAAGCTTTTTAAAGTTAAGGGACTAAGGTGTCAAACTTTGAAACTGGCCAAGTGGCGGTCGCGGGCCGCGAGAGACCTTGCCTGGGTCTCTCACGGGGCGTGAGAGAGGCTATGTTGTAGAAAGTTTGTCTTGGCCTCCAAACAAAGCTCCAAAAACCATTAAATCGAAACTATGGACTTATAAACAGCTATGCCACGTTTTGGGACACTTGTAAGCTTTCTCTTACACCCTAAACACCTGGCTTCACCTTCTTTGAGCTCTCCAACTATAAATAGGTGCTTAAGTTCACCATTCCAACTTGCACCTTTCTCATTAAATCACTCTTCTCCCTCCTCTGGAAGTTCCTAGCTGAAAGGAGCATCCAACTTAGTTCTCTTGCATTCTAGGAACCTCTTGTAAGTGTTTCTTACTCTTGCATTTTCGTTTTTAAGCTTTTATAGCCAAAAGTCAAGCGTTTTACGGCAAACGCTTTGACTTTTGGTTAAGACCATTATGGTCCATCCATTGTTCGAAATGAACATGGCTAAGTGATCGTAATAAGGTAGTGTTAATCCCTATAAATGGCACCTCCTGAAGATCACGTTTGCTAGACCAATTGACGGGTCAAAGTTATGATATTAAAAAGTCAAACAGACCATTTTTCAGAAAAATCATAAAATGATCTTATATGTGTTATGAAACCCGTTTTGACACTTAAACAAGTTGACAATAATTATTAGAACATGTAAGAACATGTTCGACTCGTCAATTTCAGTTCTAGGGTCGGTTCGCAACCGAAAGTCACAAAGTTTGACTTTTGCTTTGACTTTGATTCTGACCCGATTTAGATTAGTTACCTACTGATCTAAAGTTTTATTATGATCATAATATAATGTAGCATAACCCTCTGAGGTTATATTACATGATCATAATTAGAATCTAAGTTTATGCGCAAGTTCCATAATTATGCCATTCTTGACCAAAATGTCCTTTTTGCATAAAACAAGGTTTTAAATAATAATGAACTTGAAAATGAGTTTTCTACTGACGCAATAATATAAGTAGTATTATTTGGGATGTTAAACCAATTTATAAACTGACTTTTCAAGCAAGTCCTTAAACTATGTCGATAAATGGCGATTTTAGCCCTTGTGGCTCATAAACTAGTTTTAAGAAAATTTTTTCAAGGTAAATCTTTTACCTACTGATAGGTTATATTAAATAACATATCTAATACATTTTAATCTGAACTTAACATCAGCTTTCATGAAAATCGCACAAAGACGCCATTTTACGACATAAGCGCCGTTTCGGCGCATAATATGGTTTTAAACCATATTAATGGACCAAGACTTGTTACCTACTGATTTTAAAACTTATTTTAAATATATTTACAGTAGGTACATGTTACAAACTCAGAATCCCAAATAATTTATAAACTTTGTGTAAAATGACCAAAATGCCCCTTCGGTGCATAGTTTGGTCATAAAAGATAATTTACACATATAATTGATATCCTACTAGTATTATATCATAAATAAAATATTTTTCCAAAATACTTATGGTTATAAACTTAAAATACGTTCAAGTTTCTTTTATATGGTATGAAATTACCAAAACACCCTTATGAGGCATAGTTTCGTTTTAAAACCTTAACGGGCATATAAGATAATATCCTACTGATATTTTGACTTATTTAAAGTATAATGGCATATAGAACTTGTCCATGACTTATCCGGTTACCCGATATCGTTAATATGCGCACGGTTACGTATATATAACTATTTTACGGAAATTAACCGAAACGGGTTTAACCTTGTCATTTAAGTCTCAAAATCCAGAATGTTAATAGTTTATCCATATTAAACAAGTCAAGGTACTTGTTGGGATTAAACTACATTCTATCCAATCATCGTTTAATCTAGCATCATACGTTTTGATCAAGTACGCTAGTCGGTCTAAGTCTATGACTTAAATAAGACCGTTAGTAGTTTATGCCATAATCCAGACTAGAGACTTGCCGGTAAATGCTATCTTCAACTTATTCCTTTTTGTGTACGGCTGAGTTATTAAAAAATTAAAGAAGACTAGCTTAGGTAAATACTCTCGACTTATTTCCCCTATACAGGCTTGGGTTACGGTAAATTATTACCGCTTGGTCGGAAATGGGATCAATCGAACGCCGGTTCGGGGATTGTAAATCCGCATATTCTGTTCTAATCAGTTTTATTTGATAATTTAAACATCGGGGTTAACTACCGTGTCCTTTATATCCTCGGCTCATTACAATAGAAATGGCCACGACCTTAGCGCAGGTGTAGGCATACACCCGATAGACGCTCAATTATGCATTGACTCCTTCGTGAGTCCAAAGTGGTGTGTACGCTAATTGTGTCTCGGTTTTCGTACCGATCCCCGTATGTTTGACAAACATGTAAATCTGTTAACAAGGTTGGACGGTCAATTAACCCAAGTTATAAAAAGATTTTGTGCTGATACGCACTTAAAACATTTTGAAATATTTTCAAAATGAGTCAGTTGGGTGTATTTACCAGCAAAAGCTGACGTATTTTCAAAAGACTAATCTGCAGGTACAATACGAAAATAGGCCGGAAGTGCTCGATAGTGAGAGAGGATCTTGCAAATCCTAAATCTGCCAAAGTCTGTTTTGTATTCTTTCCATATACAATTTATGATCCGCTTGTGGATCTTGTATTACAAGCTTGTATATTATTTTGTATTTTGAACATTCGGTTTGTAATAGTAATTTTACTCCAAGACTTCCGTTGTGCCGTGTTTAATTGACTATGATGTTATCAACTGACGTCACGATACTACCCACCCGGACCCACCGGTGTATGGATTTGGGATTGAAATCCGGGTTGTGACATTGGGGAGTAGTGCCCCCAAGACACAGCCACGCCAATCGACCGACGCGGCTCCATTCCCCTAGTTTAGTATGTCGAGCGGTTGTTTTTGTTTTTTTTTTAGCAAAGAAAAAAGTAAAAAAATATTTTTTTCGGACGGCCAGCCCGGTAGGAAGGTGAGAGAAATCTCCCCCTCCCCGGACCCCCAAAACGCTCGCTCTTATGAAGAGACAGGTAGATCAGAAACTCTGTTATCGAGAACATCTTTCCCCTTCCCCTTGTTCTGTACCTTAATCTAATCGCCCTCAGAGGTAGCCTTGCTACCACCCTCAGGTGGATTAGGGGTCACCTGCTTCTTAGACTTAGGACAGGCTGCCAAGGAGTGACCAAAGACCTTACAGGCATTTCTTTATAGTTCTATACGTGGGAGATGTAACATTCGGGTCCCAAAACCCGATTCGTTTAAATAAATCAAGTATATAAGTCGAAGTTTTAATACGCTTTTATGTACGGTACAAATTCGTATCCTTTAATTTTTGAGATTTATAACTAAATTATATAGTTAAATATGAAATAAATAGAAAGTAATAATAATTAATAAAGAAAGAAATATATATATATATATATATATATATATATATATATATATATATATATATATATATATATATAGGGGCAGCCGGGTTTCGAAACCCGGGTTCCCAACAAACTCACACACAACTTTCACCACTACACCACACACACTTATGTTTAAATTTGAAAACAAATTAAATTTATAATAAAAACTGCAAGCCAACCTGCAAATTCAAAAATTGGCAGTCCAGTAACCGTCGACAATCTTCAAACAAACAACTCAATTAACGTCTTTATGATTAAACGACGGTTATAACCGATTTTGAACAAATAGTTATAACTGAAATCTTAAAACAATTCGTTGAAACCGCCGAGTAATCATGGGTTTTAAATTGAAGAACTGAAACTGTTCTTGAGCAATTATAAATACCGATCCATTCCAATAGAACTCGCCACTCTCAATCTTTACACAGAACCTCACTTCTGTTTCAAACCAACCTTTCGCCGGAGATCGCCTACACTAGCCGGAAATTCATCACCAGAAACCGAAACAATTCTCCAAAGTTGGTATAACCTTCTTATTCTATTCGATTTTATTTGTTTAGTATGTCAATCTTAAAACAGTTAATCAAAACTGTTATCCTTAATTAATAGTCGGTTCTGGGTTTTGTTAAGGAGGAAGATGAAGTGTAGTTAGAATATAACTATAATTAAATTCATAAGTTAAACCGGGTTAGACACACAGTCCAGTGGTTGACTATGTGCAATGAAATTGTGGATACCCGGGTTCGAGTCGTATACGTTACCGATTTTCTGAAATAAAAACCAAACTTTTTAAATTATTCAGATCACCCTTGAACATGTGTATAAATATAATGTAAATCAGGATTTTTACGGGTCAGACACACAACCCAAATGGTTGGGCTGTGTGCACGTGGACCGAAGGTCGCGGGTTCGAGTCATGATGTTGCAGCGGATTTTAGATTTATAAATCTTTTTAATTAAAAAGCAAAATATGAATAATCTAACTAGTATATATAAGTAATTAAAATCAAAGTTATTTCGGGTAGACACGTAGCTCAGTTGGTAGAGCTGCGTGCACGTATACGGGAGGTCACGAGTTCGAACCTTACATGATGCCTGTTTCACATGCGATCCAACCGGTCAGAACCGGTCAGACCTGACAAGGTCAAACATTTTTTTTATTTACTTCAAATATTCTTTATTATTATTAATTAAAAATCATTTAAAATACTTACAAACAAGATTTTTAAAGTTTAAAAATTATAAAAATACCACAAAGTTAGATCTAAAATCTAATAAAAAGTATTATTTAGAGATGTTAATTCCAAATAAAAATTTATATATTTATCGAATTATTACGTGATTATTTAGGTTAGTTCCCTCGTCGGTTGAATCCTAAATCGTGCACAATCGTTATCAATTCCAATAAACGCACCCACTGTGAGTGAATCCCTACAAATTTCCCTTTTTATTCATGTTTTGAGGTGTATCATGTGTCGTTTACATATTTCATTTATTCAAACCTTTGTCCTATTACCATGATATGATCTAACGTGTTATGTATATGGTTGTTTGTTGTTATATGTGGTTACATTTTATCATTTCAGTGCAATCATTCACATTAGGCCCATCAGTTCCTCGTTGGATACGAGTTGAGCATCACGTGCCTCATTAGATCGGCTCCGTTTAATTGAGCCTTGATCTCACAGTTTATCATTTGTCATGCTCATTGTTTGATATTATGTGGTTTATGGATAGGTTTACATACATGTTTGCTCATATTTGGTTCATGCAATTTTTATTTAATTAATCAATATAACTAACTCTTTCAAATGTTTAAATGGGATTCACTCGCCAACTTTTGTTGACCCAGCTCTTTATTTTACACATGATACAGGTGGACATGCTGAGGAGAGGAACATTTAGGATTGGGCTTTAGAATGAATAATAAAACATGTCTTGTTTTGAACATATTTCTGGTGTTTGTTTGTTTTTATGTGCTTGGATATTCTCTTTTAAATTTCAATTAATAAATATGAAACTTAATTATAGTAAAATGTCATGAGCTTTGATGAAAACCCAATCATGCCCGGACTTTTATTTCCGCTGCGAGTCAGGGTGTGACAGATTGGTATCAGAGCTATTGACTCTAGGGATAGAGGATAAGTTATTAGATCCTTAGAACCTATACTATAGTTGATTAGATTTTAATTGCTTATGTGTTATTTGGTTACATGCAAACTCATGATTTTTATTTGTTTCATATTTATTTAACACACAAATGCATGCAAGCACTCTCATTATTAAATGTTATTGGGTGATATTTATTGTGGTATACGTATTATCAACATATCATGCTTATGCAAACACACATGTCTCAATTTCACATATTTGAACAATTATCATGATTTCTTTCTTTCTTAAAAATTTTATGATGTTTTCATATTTTTTTCAATCTCATCAAAGTGAGTTGGACGGGCATGTAGTAACTGGAAGGGTACGAGTACCGGTAGTCCGAACGTCCTGTCTAGGATTGGCATTTGTATAAATCCAATATAATGGACAAATTTGCCTACCTGGGGACTAACGATGAGAGTACGAAAGACCTATTAGGCCAAAGCATGCCACACCAAACGTCGTGTGAACTAAACCCACTTTGAGTTGTCACTATGTCTACACCTGGATACCCTCCGACCTTATATCTTGCAATCATATTTTACGATTTTCATTCGGGTGGTGCGAGTGTTAACATGCCAACACCAATGTGAACCCTACAAAGCCCAGTAGTCATGGGGGCCCACATGACTACCTGGGCCAAAGTATGGGAGACATATGGGGGGCCAAACATGAGCAAATCCCAAGACATCCTATGGATGTAGTAAATTTATTTTCTCATTTATTTTGTGAATGTTGATTTTTCTTTTTACGACACATGACACCTAAAACACTCAACTCATATTCTCGCTACGTATTTCCTGTAGATGTCTGCTAGACACTCACAATGAGGTAGAAGGTCAGGAAGATCTGGTGAGCGCATGGCTGCTCAAATAGCCCAACAGATGGCTGCCGTACTTTCCGACATCATAGTTCAAGTCCAACAAGCCCTTACTGCAAATCCCATCAACCCCACAAATCAAGAAGGTCAAAACGTTGTCAATCCTCCCACCAACACCACCAAGTGCACCTACAAGCACTTTAACTCCTGCGACCCTCCAAAATATGAGGGGACTGAAGGTGTCACCGCCCTCCTTCGTTGGTTTGAGGAGATGGAGATCACTTTTCTCAACTGTGATTGTCCCGATGATCGCAAGGTGCGATATGCTACCCGTCGTTTGTATGGGGTAGCACTTACATGGTGGAACGCGGAGAAAGGTAGGCGAGGAGTTGAAGCCGTTGTGGCCTTAACTTGGGAAGACTTGAGGGAGCTCATGACTAGACGCTTCTGTCCAATAAGCGAAATCAAGAAACTAGAGGATGAGTTCTACTTTTTGAAACAAAAGGAGGGAGACCACATAACATACAATAAGAGATTCCTCGAGTTGAATCAGATAGTCCCCAACTTGTTCACTCCACTCTACCATTTAATTGAGCACTACATTCGAGGTCTTCCCTCGAAAATTCAAGATTCTATAATGAGCACTACGCCTGCAACTCTCGAGGCTGTAATGGAGCTAGCTACTGAGCTCATGGAGAATCGCATCAGAAACGGTGATTTTAAAGACGAGAAGAAGAAAGACAAGACACCTGCTGAAAACCCAACCCAAACAGGATCGTCCTCTAAGTTTGCTGGTAAAAGGAAACGCAATGGGAAGAATTTCCATGTTACTCAAACCAATCCCCATATCACTGCCGCCCCAATCACACAAGTTGCTCCTCCTGCCGCCCCATTCAAGAAACCATACACCGGATCTCATCCAAATTGCAACCGATGCCAATATCATCACCCTCCTGAGAACCCCTGCCTTCATTGCACAAGTTATGGCCGTGCAGGTCATACAATTCAAACTTGTCGCATCCTTCAAAGACCAAACCGCAATCAACCTCAAGCCCAACCCAACAACCAAGTGGTAGGCCAAGCCCAATACCAACAACCTTTACTCTTACCACCTGCTCAACCCATGGCCCAACCCTTTTACCAACCCAACTACCCTATGATGCAACCAGTCAGAGCCTGTTTCAATTGCGGTGATCCAACCCATTTTCGAAACACTTGCCCACGTTTGTTGAACATCATAAATGCCCAAGCTCAAGCCAATCCAGTGAACCAAGCCAACCAAGTCAATCCGCCCGCTAGAGGAAGAGCTTTTAACATCAATGCTAACCAGGCTAGAGCGGATAACAACGTGGTTAACGATACGTTTCTCATTAACGGTACTTATGCATCTATTCTATTTGACACTGGTGTGGATAAGAGTTTCGTGTCCGTAGAGTTTGAATCTATTCTTGATTTACATCGCGCTAGTCTTGCTGAATCATTCACGGTGGAAGTCACTGATGGTGAACCTATTACGTTAGACTCAATTATTTGTGATTGCACTCTTACTCTCAATGATCATGACTTTCCAATTGATCTCATTCCTATGAAGTTGGGTAGTTTCGGCGTCATCATTGGTATGGATTGGCTTAGTCCGCAGCACGCTGAAGTTGTTTGTTATGAAAAGTTTATTCGAATTCCTCTCACTGACGGTCAAACTTTGCGTATTTTTGGTGAAACCCCCTCCAAAGGACTCAAATTGATGTCATGCCTTCAAGCTCGAAGATACCTTCGCAAAGACTATATCGCATTTTTAGCTCACATCGTCAAAAAGGAAGGCAAGGAAAAGAAGCTCGAAGACATTCCAATCATCAAAGAATTTCCTCAAGTGTTTCCCGATGACGTTTCAGGACTTCCTCCTGTGCGAGAAGTTGAATTCCTCAAGTGTTTCCCGGTGACGTTTCGGGACGAAATTTCTAAAAGTAGGGAATACTATAACATTCGGGTTCCAAAACCAGATTTGGTTAAATAAATCAAGTATTTAAGTCGAAGTTTTAATACGCTTTTATGTACGGTACAAACTCGTATCCTTTAATTTTTGAGATTTATAACTAAATTATATAGTTAAAATATGAAATAAATAGAAAGTAATAATAATTAATAAAGTCTAAAAATAAAGAATACATATATATATATATAGGGGCAGCCGGGTTTCGAACCCGGGTACCCAACAAACTCACACACAACTTTCACCACTACACTACACACACTTATGTTTAAATTTGAAAACAAATTAAATTTATAATAAAAACTGCAAGCCAACCTGCAAATTCCAAAATTGGTAGTCCAGTAACCGTCGACAATCTTCAAACAAACAACTCAATTAACGTCTTTATGATTAAACGACGGTTATAACCGATTTTGAACAAATAGTTATAACTGAAATCTTAAAACAATTCGTTGAAACCGCCGAGTAATCATGGGTTTTAAATTGAAGAATTGAAACTGTTCTTGAGCAATTATAAATACCGATCCATTCCAATAGAACTCTCCACTCTCAATCTTTACACAGAACCTCACTTCTGTTTCAAACCAAACCTTTCGCTGGAGATCGCCTACACTAGCCGGAAATTCATCACCGGAAAACCAAAGCAATTCTCCAAAGTTGGTATAACCTTCTTATTCTGTTCGATTTTATTTGTTTAGTATGTCAATCTTAAAACAGTTAATCAAAACTGTTATCCTTAATTAATAGTCGGTTCTGGGTTTTGTTAAGGAGGAAGATGAAGTGTAGTTGAATATAAGTATAATTAAATTCATAAGTTAAACCTGGTTAGACACACAGTCCAGTGGTGGACTATGTGCAATGAAATTGTGGATACCCGGGTTCGAGTCGTATACGTTACCGATTTTCTGAAATAAAAACCAAACTTTTTAAATTATTCAGATCACCCTTGAACATGTGTCTAAATATAATGTAAATCAGGATTTATACGGGTCAGACACACAGCCCAAATGGTTGGGTTGTGTGCACGTGGACTGAAGGTCGCGGGTTCGAGTCATGATATTGCAGCGGTTTTAAGATTTATAAATCTTTTTAATTAAAAAGCAAAATATGAATAATCTAACTTGTATATATAAGTAATTAAAATCAGAGTTATTTCGGGTTAGACACGTAGCTCAGTTGGTAGAGCTGCGTGCACGTATACGGGAGGTCACGAGTTCGAACCTCACACGATGCCTGTTTCACATGCGATCCAACCGGTCAGAACCGGTCAGACTTGACAAGGTCAAACATTTTTTTATTTTATTTATTTCAAATATTCTTTATTATTATTAATTAAAAATCATTTAAAATACTTACAAACAAGATTTTTAAAGTTTAAAAATTGTAAAAATACCACAAAAATAGATCTAAAAATCTAATAAAAAGTATTAGTTAGAGATATTAATTCCAAATAAAAATTTATATATTTATCGAATTATTACGTGATTATTTAGGTTAGTTCCCTCGTCGGTTGAATCCTAAATCGTGCGCAATCGTTATCAATTCCAATAAACGCACCCACTGTGAGTGAATCCTTACAAATTCCCCTTTTTATTCATGTTTTGGGGTGTATCATGTGTCGTTTACATATTTCATTTATTAAAACCTTTGTGCTATTACCATGATATGATCTAACGTGTTATGTATATGTTTTTTTGTTGTTATATGTAGTTACATTTTATCATTTCAGTGCAATCATTCACATTAGGCCCATCAGTTCCTCGTTGGATACGAGTTGAGCATCGCGTGCCTCATTAGATCGGCTCCGTTTGATTGAGCCTTGATCTCACAGTTTATCATTTGTCATGCTCATTGTTTGATATTATGTGGTTTATGGATAGGTTTACATACATGTTTGCTCATATTTGGTTTATGCATATTTTTATTTAATTAATCAATATAACTAACTCTTTCAAATGTTTAAATGAGATTCACTCACCAACTTGTTGACCCAAATCTTTATTTTACACATGATACATGTGGACAGGCTGAGGAGAGAAACATTTAGGATTAGGCTTTAGAATGAAGAATAAAACATTTATTGTTTAGAACATATTTCTGGTGTTTATTTGTTTTCATGTGCTTGGATATTCTCATTTAAATTTGAATTAATAAATATGAAACTTAATTATAGTAAATGTCATGAGCTTTGATGAAAACCCAATCATGTCCCGACTTTTATTTCCGTTGCGGGTCAGGGTGTGACCGGAGACCTTCCAGCAAGGGAGTCACATTCATGGACGAGGGACTGAAAGGAAGAGAAAGCTATAATACAGAATAGATTCCTACTAGCAGCTAATCCAATAGGCACAATTGTAACGCTTTGATTTTTTTTGTACTTTCCTTAATTAGAAAGTATAATCGTATTTCTATTTATGGAAACTTGTATTCGTATTTCTTTTCCCAATTTTGTAATCCGAGACTTGAATTGTAATAAAAATTCATACTTGTTATATACACATGTCTTGCATGCATTCAATCGTTTAAACTGATACTTGTTATGCGTGCAAAGACTCATACATTCACACTCTATACTCAAATCATACTTATATGCGTATACATGCAAAATGACAAGTTATAGCCTAAAATGAAAGACAAACTAAGTTCAAGGACTAAAACTGGCATAATCTAGAGAAAGTGGTTTCTAGCCCATGGATTTGTCCAATTTGTGTTTTCTGCATTAAATGCACTCAACTAAGAACCCCTATCACCTCAACTATAAATACCCACCTCCTCCTTCTCCTCTCATTTCACACTCAAACACTTCTTCTCTTCTCTCCAAAGCTCTAAAGCTCTCTCTATTTAAAGGTTCAAGGCTTTCAAAAGTGAGTTCTAAACTCACCCTTACCTCTCTCCTTTGATCTTTTCCTTCTTAACACTTGAATCACCTTTTGGAATGTTTCCATAGGTTTTCCATGGAAAACCAACTTGGAACATCACCATGCTTGAGGCCCAAAGTGTAAGAACATTTTGTTTTAGTAGGGTTTCAACCCATAAGTGTTGTATCCTTCTAAGCTTGTTCTTGAAACAAGACTTGAGTTGGTAGTGTGTGATTACTTGGAAGCCTTGGCTATCCTACCTTCAATCCACCACCTCACTTGATGATTTTGATTACTTTTTTTTTGTCTTTTACCTTTATGTTTTACTTATTCATGACCATCCTTGTCGTCCTTGTGACGACTTGTGTATGGTGAACTATACGAAAGAGGTTAAAAGGATGGTTATCCTCCTACCTCCATGCATGACTTCTATGAACTTCCATGATGTTTATGATCTGCTTATTATGTATACTATAATATATACACACACACTAACCGAACCCTTGATGGTAATCAAATGATTATCCGTCATGGTACTAGGTTACATCACCTAAGTACTTAATTTCTCGTTACGATTCTAATGGGTATCCTAACCCATGAAAACACATCAATCCGAATGAGTCTTATAGTGTCAAAAACGAGTATTAAGTCTAGGTGATTATTTTCTCGTATACATACTTTAGTGTATTTAAATTCCTAAATCCTCCGTTACCATTCAAATACTTACCAACCTATGTTTTCCTCATGTAGGATAACTTGGTGTTCCTCCAACCCTCCAAAACCTTCGTGAAGTAACAAGTGAAAGCTTGCAAAACCGTGAGTACACTTGACCCATTTCCCTTTTACACAATTAGGGTTGTAACATGTTAACTTACAAAATACACAAATACACACACTACATGCTTTATACACTCGATCCGTTATACATGATTATTGTTATGCTTAGGTTCATGCTAAATTCATACATGCTTCTTGTCATTAACTTGGCTAGCCCCAGCTTAACATACATAGCGCTATAGGAGTAGCACACTGCCCGTCGGGGTATTGTTAAGTCTTAAAGCTGATTCATTCTTAATTCATACTTTAGTCTCGTTACTTCGTGTGACGAGGGACACATTAATTCTTGTGGACACTTGAGTTTGACAATTAGTATTGCATGCTAGCTTACGTTGTATGCCATGTGGGTTTGAGTAAATTCTTTTATATCTATGCTATGTATAAACCTGTGTACTCGCCAATACTTGTTGTATTGAACTATACTTTTAACATGTTGCAGGTTAAAGATGTTGATCATGACGAAACTTAGTAGGGACGCCATAGATACACACCTAGAATATTAGGTTTTATGTTGTTATTGTTGTATTTGAAATTTTGTGTTGTACTTAACAATTTGCTTTATGAAATGAAATGAATTTTTGATTTAAATATTGTCGCAAATAGTGTTATGATGCCTTGAGCAATCTATTTCGTCTCACTCTGATGTTTCTCCCATCGGTTGGGGTGTGACAACAATACCCGATCGTAGAACATATTTGCTTGCTTGGTGGGCTTGGCTTTTCGGATTGAAGGAAGAATCCTAGGGATGGTGCCAGAAAGTTGATTCTTTCCCAGATCCAAGCCTTGAAGCTTAAGCGAATCGCCAAACTCCGGAGGAATGAGACCAGTAAGCATATTCCACACACACATGTATATATATATATATATATATATATATATATATATATATATATATATATATATATATATATATATATATATATATATATATATATAATTTTCTATTTCAGACCATAAATTTCCTTTAAATGGGTGTGCGCCTCCAGATGGGCGGGGGCCAGCCTCCCACTTTCTTATCTTATGCAACATTTTTTAGCTTAGCTGGCTTAGGCAGATCATGCAATAAGTCCCTTTCGACCCTCCTTTTATCATACGTCTTTATGAAAGCGTCTCGTCTTTCGAGATCTGATCACTACTTGACTGCTATAGTGAAGCTCTTACTGCCTCTCATGAGTGAGGCCCTTGAGTGGAATAAAGGTTGTTGGAAGTTTTCAGCTAATCAACTTGCTTGCAAAGTGACGTGAACTTTTTAAGACCCTTTTCACACCTTTTTTAGCCAAATGGTAACTGAATGGCTTGCATGACTTATTCCAAGGAGCCCCCCTTATGGTGAACAAAAAGATGGACCCTACAACAAATAACATGGGTGCTTTGTATTGTATCGAACACCCCCCTCCCCGCCATATGGTAGCAATCCAACTAAAGATTTTGATTCCAGTGGGGACCACTATGGTCATGATGGCTATGGTGGAGTAGGCATGGATATCAACAGCTAAGCCCACAATAAACATATGATGAGTCCAAACAAGAGATTCATGAACACCTACAACAATCATGGCATAAACTATGCCTAACTTAACAAAATATTTTTATAAATAAATTAGATTGTTTAATGCTTGCGAAATTTAACTACTAATATTTCACACTTGGTGAAGTGTAAATACAGTCGAGTGGGGGGGGGGGGCACATGAAATTTTTATTTTTAGTGTCATATACGTAATAAAATCCTAGATCATATGAACTTTTGACACCGACCCTGTGAATTTAAAAAAAAAGTAAACGACCCCACAAACTTTTGTAACCGCTTGAAAAAAGTAAATAAAAATTCTAAGTTTTTTCAAAACATGAACATATAATATAAATTATAAATTATAATAAATCAAAATCATCTTAGTCCACATGGCTTTCTCTTAAGCCATTAATTATTACGTGTCATTATTACACTTTATTGTTTTGCTTTAAGAGAGAAAACACAAGACTTTTGCTGCTCTTCTTTTCTCACAAATTTTAAAGTCATTAGACTTTTCTTTTTGTGCAGATCGTTTCCTTTTGAATGTATGTAACTAATATAAACAAACTTGTAAAAATTATAATATATATTTTACCCATAAATATAGTTTAAATTGCTTTTTTTTGTTTATATAAATTAATATAATAATTATTACCTTTTGTGTATTGTTATTATTATTTTTTAATGAAATTGTGAATGATAACTAAACATCATTTCCATATTTAAAATGTTTGCATATCTTCCAATAAACAATAATTTGATGTTTAGCAAATGATTATTAATAAAGTCAAACACAATCACTATCAAAGGTTTTATTGTACTTAAAAGAATCGGTTTTTGCTCATGATAGATCTGTGTGACACTATCAAGAATAAAAAGAAGATACAAAGTTAAGTTACTAATATTAGACAAAGATGAAAAATGTTACAAAAAAGAGGGCAAATATGATGTACGAAGAAATATTAGAGATTTATAGATGACTTATATGTTTGTCACTTAAAATGAGTCTAGTGACCCAGTGACAAATGCAAAAGCCTTTAGGTATACTTAGATTCAGGACTTCAAACCACACATACAACGAAAATAATAAGTACAAAAAGAACTTTTATATTATAATTTAACGTTTTCCCATATTTAATGCATCATTTCGTATTATTATAAAATAAATTAAATTATATATTATATAAAGTAAAATATATTATATAAAACGACCTGTGATTTTTTACGTATTTATTTGTTAATGAGAAGTAACTTTGTGTTAAAGAGTAGAAGATGTTAAAATATGTTAATAATCGTAATACGAGAACCAATCGTAAGCATAATAGGATCTACATTTATGTATACTTTATTAAAATAATAAATTTATAAGAAGTATTTTCTTTATACAGATCGTGTAACACACGAGATTTTAAAATAGTCTAAATAACAAATATGAAATAATATATCGAATAAAAATTAAATCCATGTTAACCATTAGATTGTTTAAGCCCAAAAATAACTGTTTTGTCTTTTAGTCCACTTGGCTTTTAATAGTTAGAATTCGGTGATACTTTAGTGGCTTCGGTCTTCAGGATTGGTTTTATATATACACGCCATATCTAAGCACTTGATTTACGCCCTCTGGAGTCTTTATTTTTTTTTTTTACAACTAATAAACATTTTGGATTATGTTATTATTTTTATATTTCTTTTATTATATATTCACTTATTTTCTAACCGTTATCTTCATAAACAATAAATTATTTAGTTTATTGTTACATGTCTCAATTAGGGATACAATACAACAGTGTGTTTGTTAAGTAACTTTTTTCTCGGTGGTTCGTATGTGTTTTAATATTAATTAGACTTGGGTTTGAATTCTACAGTCTTCAGCTTTAGTTAATTTTGGATTTTATATGTTTGTTACGCAAATGACATTAAGTCGCTAATCTTGTCAGATTACATTACATGAAAATAAGAATCATTTATTTATTTCTTTTTGAAAATGGGAATCATTTATTAGTTTGAAATTGATTATTTAAATTAATTCTTAAATTATTATTCAATCTACAATTAGCTTTGGATGTTTCAAAAAAACCATTCTTTTTATGAAAAAAGTCTAATTTTGTTTTCATTCAACTCTATGTATTTTTGAAAAAAAATTGGATAGGTTACGGTGGTTTTAGTTGATATTGAATTATGATGTTTACAAATTACGACGTAACTCTTCCGTATTTTCTGAATAATTCCTTACAACGTTTTCTCTTTCTACGTCTCAATGTGCAAATGTGTGATGTGTTTTTTTATCTACGTTTTCACATAAAAACGGCCCGTCACAACATGCAAACAAATTTAAAACTTTTTTATATATATTCTTTTTAAAAAATTTATATTTTCAAGGCTCGTATTTTCTATTCGTCCATGACCCAAATATTTTAACTTTTTAAATTTGAAGTAGTGATACGTTGCATCCATACCCCACTGATTTTAACTTTCGAGTTTCAAGTAGTGATATGTTGTGGATCGAAATACACAAACTTAAAAACAAATAACCCGACGAGGTGTCGAAACTCGAAACGACTGAATAGCAATATTACACAACCAGGTCTAAAATTTGCATGTTCTAAAAAACCAGGGACCAAAAACGTAAATATTGATGTCGATACTTAGCTTGGGGCAAAAGCTAGATCTTCTTCTTCTTCTTCTTCTTCTTCTTCTTCTCAGGTTACATTAGGGTTACAATCAACCTCCAGAAATTGATACTCTGCTCTATCTTCCATAACTTGATTTCAATTACACAGAAGAAAATGACGCAGGATGTTGAGATGAAAGAGCAGGAGGCTCCAGCAGCTCCTTTAAATTCCACTTCATCTACCGTTCCTGTTTTGCAGCGTAAGAATCGTTGCGATTTTGTTTGTTTTTGTTGTTGTAGCGTCTTTATATATGATCCTGTTTAGGTTGTAGTTAGTTTTGAATCCGTTTTAGTACTTGTTTTGTGTACTGTGGAATTTGTGCACTGATTGTAAGAATCGTTGCGATTTTGTTATAGCATGTTTATAGATATATGAATATATGATCCTGTTTCGGTTGTAGTTCGTTTTGAATCCGTGTAAGTGCTTGTTATGTTTAATGTTTGGATGGAAATAGGACATTAAGAATTGAAAGTTTTGAATTTACTGTGTGGAATCTATGCCAAATTGATATTCAGATTTGAAGAATTCTAGTTCATCTACTGTTCCTGTTTTATAGCGTTAGACTTGTAATTTTGTTTGTTTTTGTTGTAGCATGTTTATAGATATGATGATGTTGTTAGGATCGCTAGGATTGAGCACACACGAAACTGAACACACACACACGAAAGCAATAAATGACACGAAGATTTAAATTGGTTCGGTCAGCTCACCTACGTCCACTGTGCTGCAACTAGGGTTTCTTTATTATTTAGGTGCTCAAGGAATTACAAGTACAATGATATCAATATATAGTGACTAATCTAGGGTTAGGAAACTTGTTCCCCAAGTTAGGCCCAAGCCCACATAGAGATAACTAGGGCCGGCTAAATTAAAACCCTAATTTAACTGCCTAATATGGGCCGACTCAAAGCTAGGGTCGGCCGCCCTCCCTTGATCGGGCCTACACACCAATTAGCCCAACAATCTCCCACTTGGAGGCTCGAACAACTCCCAATAGTCTTCAAAATTTGTACATCTTGTAATCTTCCTTTACCACCTAGTTGCAACAGCCTTCTCAACAATTAACCTGAAGGCACGTTGAAGCTCCCACTGAGCCTCAACTCATCAGTAACAACCTGTGACTCGTTCTCTGTCCCTGTCGGCTCCCACTTAAACGAACTGCCGAATCTTGAAAAATCCTGAGAACACACACTCTCCAATACTAGCAAGAGATTCTCTGGAGAGACTTTTCCATTTGGAATTCTGGTCTTTTTAACCCACTGTCGCCCTGAAACTGTAACTGAAACACGCCTTGCGCTCCCACTGTGACAATGTCCCCCGACTGGTTTGACCTTCCAAACACGTTCATCCCTAATCTTCCCTGTGACTCTAGGTTTCTCTCTTGCAAAGGAAACCCTCTTCTGTCCCTGAAATTCTGTGAACTCGACTTTGTTTTTCTCCAGAACTGGAACGTCACTTCCTTCTGATGGTATACTGACCATGTATAATGAGCCTCTTTTCTTTCCACGAGCCATGACCATATTCCCTTTGACAACCTTCCACTGTCCATTCCCGAACTTAACTTCATGTCCCTGATCATCCAACTGGCCAACCGAAATCAACAACCTCTTCAGACCTGGAATAACCCTGACATCTCTTAAAGTCCACGAACCAACTGAAGTCTTCAAAACAAAGTCACCCATGCCCGTAACATCAAGTACCTCATCGTTCGCCATTTTACCTTTCCAAAGTCACCTTCTGTCAGATTCTGCAGTGCTTCACTGCTGTGGGTAGCGTGAAATGAAGCACCAAAATCCATGACCCAGGAATCCACACTGCTCTCCACACTACAGACTAACGCATCATCATCATCACTGTAGTCTCCTGCAGAGTTTATTTCTTTCTTCTGTTTCGAACACTGATTCCTAAAGTGTCCTACTTCATTGCAATTCCAACATACCACATCCTTTCGAACCTTAGACACACTCCTCTTCTTGCTCTGACGACTTTCCCGCTGATTCTTTCTTCCCCTGGCCTCTGTACTCAACAAAGAACTCGCAGACTCACCTGAACCACGACGTCGAGCATCCTCTCCCAAAATAAGATCCCACATCTTCGCAAACGTGAACTTACTCGATTCCGAAGTGCTAGTAACAGCAGTTACGGTTCCAGACCAACTATCAAGCAATGAGGATAATAACAGTAGAGCTTGAACTTCATCATCAAACTTAATATCGACAGACACTAAGCGAGACAAGATTGAGTTTAGGTTATTGATGTGATTTGTTACCGAGTCACCCTCCTTCATCCTGGTATTCACAAGCTCTCGAATAAGATAAACCTTATTTGCTGCAGAAGGCTTCTCATACATGTTAGATAATGCTTCCATCATACCTTTAGCTGAGGTCTCCTTCTGGATGTTATAGGCAACATTCTCTGACAGAGAAAGCGTTATCACTGCTCTGGCTTTCTTATCCAACTCACCCAATCTGCTTGTGGCATATCTTTTGGCTTCTCACCCTCAAGCACTACATCTAAGTCTTTCTGACATAGTAGTGCCTCAATCTGCATCTTCCACCAACCAAATTTATTCCCATCAAACTTCTCTATTACAACTTTTCCGTCTACAGCCATGGCAATGACTAAACGAAACACTAGTTATGGATAAACAGAGATAAACGCAGCAAATCAATCTATTTAACACGCAGCGGAATAACGAACTTGATAATCAAAACTGAAAATTTAACTGAAACGATAAAACTTGACAAACGCGGTTGACTCAGGTTCTAGGTTTCTGTAGTCGGTCTCTTTGATTCAGCAAAACTGTTCTTCTGCAAAATAGATCTCTGATTTCGGCTGATTCGGGACTGGTTGTTAAAGCTTTCGAAAAAAACGGAACCTAAACCTTCTTCTGTGACGGCAGCGAAAACCCTAACGGCGGCGGCGGAACCCTAGCAAAGCTGGGTGGCGGCGGCGGCGGTTGACTGGGTGGCTGACGACGAAAGAACTGAAGGTGGCGGTTCTGGTGTTCTCGTGTGATCCCGATCAAGAGCCAAAGCTCTGATACCAGTTGTTAGGATCGCTAGGATTGAACACACACGAAACTGAACACACACACGAAAGCAATAAATGACACGAAGATTTAAAGTGGTTCGGTCAGCTGACCTACGTCCACTGTGCTGCAACTAGGGTTTCTTTTTTATTTAGGTGCTCAAGGAATTACAAGTACAATGATATCAATATATAGAGACTAATCTAGGGTTAGGAAACTTGTTCCCCAAGTTAGGCCCAAGCCCACATAGAGATAACTAGGGCCGGCTAAATTAAAACCCTAATTTAACTGCCTAATATGGGCCGACTTAAAGCTAGGGTCGGCCGCCCTCCCTTGATCGGGCCTCCACACCAATTAGCCCAACACATGTTTTGGTTGTAATTAGTTTTGAATCTGTGTTAGTGCTTATTTTGTTTACTGTTTGGATGGAAATAGAACATTAGGTATTGAAAATTTTGGATTTACTTTGTGCGTGGAATATATGTCAAATTGATATTAGATTTGAAAGAAATTGATGCACTGATTGAGAGGGGAGCATATGTTCGTGAAGTAAGAATAGTTGCGATTTTGTTGTAGCTTGTTTACACGTATAAATGTATAATCTTGTTTCGGTTGAAATTCGTTTTGAATCCGTGTTAGTGATTGTTTTGTTTGCTGTTTTGATGGAAATAAGACACTAGGAATTGAAAGTTTTGGATTTACTGTGTGGAATCTATGTCAAATTGATGTTCAGATTTGAAGGAAATTGCGGCATTGATTGAGACTGGAGCTTATGCTCGTGAAGTTCGTCGGATTTTGAGGGCTGTTAGGCTGACAATTGCATTGAGGAGGAAGCTGAAGGCTTCGGTGATTTCTTCGTTCCTCGGTTTCGCTCTTGCACCTGGATCGGAAGCGCACCAACGGCTATCTTCATATCTCCCAAAGGTTAGCTTTTCTTGTTTAATCTATCCTATTTACGCCCCGCTTGCGGTATGCGCATATAATGTATATATGTCTGGGTGTTCGGGGGGCAAAAGTGAAAGTGCACTGATTTTAATGTTATTTTACTAATTTCGTGAAAATAATGTTAAAAGAGGGGGATGGTTAATCATGCATCATGTGGTGGCGTTGATAGCCGAAAGACAAGGGAGTATGTGCACTAATTGGCCTTTGTCTTAATTGCCGAGTGTTATGTACCTTATGTCCAAGGCTTGATGCAAAACTACTATCGAGCCAGGGGTCTCCCTGGAAGCAGCCTCTCTATTCCTACGGGGTAGAGGTAAGGCTGTCTACATCTTACACTCCTCAGACCCTACCTTAGCTTTGCTATTGGTGGGATTTACTGAGTATGATGATGATGATGTTTAATTTATTCTTTATTATGAGCTTAGAGGAAAACTGCACATGGGATGGGATTCTAAGTGTTCAGAATTACCTTACCTACGTGTGCAATGAAGACTTGAACTTCAGAGTGTATGGTGATGCAAATGTGTAATGAAACTACCATCGAACTTCTAGCCAAAAAAAAACTGAAAAATGTATGAAGTTTAATGGAGCTACGGATGAACCTTTAGCCAAAAGATCAAACAAATGGATCGATCCGAAGAAACTATTAACATATGCGCATTTAGAAATTCAGAGTTTCCGTAGGCATATTACCTTGTGATCTGTGAACATTGAGAGAGATGTTAGTGCTTTGTTGCATGTATGGAAATCAGGGTTTTTGGAAGTAAGGGTTGGAGTGGGAGTTCAATGATGGAAAAGAAAGCCTTTGTCAATAGATTAGGATATGATGATGTATAATATTCATGGGTTTTTCGAACTCTTGATTTGAGTTCGGATCACGCCATTCTTTTTAAAAAGAGTGTATGGTAGATTTTGATGCCTTTTAACATTCTGTGAAGGATGATCAAAATGATATGGAAGTTGATACTGCCTCGTCTGCTACTCAAACAACTGTGAAGCATTCCCCAGAGCTGGAGATCTACTGTTATTTGCTTGTGCTCATTTTCCTGATTGACCAGAAAAAATATAATGAGGTCAGCCTGTTTATTTCTTTATTTTATGTTTATTGTTGGCTATGGAACATTGCCCCTTTTTAAAGAACTTTTACTCTTCATGTAGGCTAAGGCTTGTTCCTCAGCAAGCATCGCCCGCTTAAAGAATTTGAACAGGAGAACAATTGACGTTCTGGCTTCCCGGCTCTACTTCTTTTACTCTCTTAGTTATGAACTCACTGACGAACTATCTGACATCAGGGGGTGTGTGCCGTGCTGTGCTTATTTAATGTTTATTGATGATTCAGTGAAATAGGACGCGATCAGTTATTGTATGTTTGTTTATTATTCACAGCAATCTTCTTGCTCTGCACCGGGTTGCTACGTTGCGACATGATGAGTTGGGGCAGGTTTGTTTCTTGTATCTTGCGACTTTTAGGAATGCTTTTGTTTATTGTTGTTGTTTATTTTGGGACTGTGGTATGCAGGAAACGCTTCTTAACCTGCTACTTCGCAATTATCTTCATTACAATTTGTATGATCAAGCTGAAAAGCTCAGGTCTAAGGCACCACGCTTTGAAGCTCATTCAAATCAGCAGGTGTTCTTTACAATGATCCTCTTTTAGTTACTTTTTTTGTAT